>OZ005649.1:202464949-203664949 GCA_963930645.1 Salticus scenicus | reverse complement strand
GTTCAATACAGTTTTAACCAGGATATTATCATAATATGCAATTGTGTGAATAAACTACATACATTTAATTTTGAAGTTTGTTTATTTTTAACAGATTTACGTATATAATATACACAAACATGAATGCTAAATTTCCGACTTGAATCTTTTTTCCAATGGATTTTCTCAAAGACGAAATGACATGGACTTAAATCGCTTATACTAATCGATAGACAATTATTATTTATTTATTTATTTATTTTTTTTTATTTATTTTTTTTTATTTATTTTTTTTTTTTTTGAGTCTGACTATGTACTTAACTCGAAATCGACATTTTTGGATCCTTTATACTTATCAGTACAGATATGTGCTTTTATAACTACTATTTCATCATATATATTTGTTTATAAGTGTGTAAATTGAAGTCTAATGATCGTATATTAACAGCGTTTCATAATTACGTAACGCTTAAAGTAATGTAAAATGTATTTGAGCTTTGCATATATTAGCTAAAATAAAATATTCAATTAAAATAAAATAAATTAAAATAAAACATTATATACTTGTTTATTGTAAAATAAATTAGAAAAACAAAATAACAGTTTATATATGAAGAAATACCAATCAATTATCAGAACACTTTTTGTAAATTCAAGGAAAACTGGTTAAGATCCACTGGCTTAGAACAAAATTTAAATTGATAAAAATAATTTTTAATTCAATATTAAAGCACAATAATTATCATAGCATAAACATTGCACTAAAAATGTACAACTTTCCGGTTCTCAACATTTATTACATGGGTTGGAAAAAAAGTTATGAAAAAATGCTTTCAATTTTACTGACAGTTTAAATATATCTACTTTTTAAGAAATGCAGTTTTTATGACTATAACTTTGTGGAATATATAGGGGCGCGTGAGGCTAGTTATCACATGGGTAAGAAGTAACACGCAATTTACGAAATAGTTTGTAACATTTGCGATTAAATATTTTTATAAACATGATTCTTATGACGCGCTTTATAATGTAAGCACAATCGGTGCTCCACAAAAATGGTAAATGAGCGGTTCTGTACACATGCTTAATTTCATTTAGTCAGTGGGGAAAAAAAATCGTAAATTTTGATTAAAGGGATAATTATTTATACTTTAAAGAAATGCTTATAGCTATTTATTTAGTCTGTGTGTTGAGTTAAAAAAGCATGCTTACTTTTTTGTATAAATCGTTATATATTTTTTTTTATAAATAAACAAAATGTCGAAAATCATACGATGGGGCAAGTTGTAACATATTAGAGGAGTGGCTTGTGGAGATGCCTACAGCCAGAGCTCGAAGTCTCCGCCCATTTTCAGGAAACTTTCAGAAATGAAAAATTTGTGGCTTCTTTGCCACAACTACAGCTATACAGAAATATTTTCTGTATTTTTATTCTATAGTGCCGTGATTATTTAATCACGAATTAGAGAATATTGCATAAAAATAGTGGTAGAAAAAAAAAAAAAAAAAAAAAGCTGAAATTTCTCATCAATGAAAGTATCCTGGAAAAAGGCTGAGAATTCGAGCTTTGCTAAACTCTCACTGTGGCAGAAGAATGGGTATAATGCTTAATTTGCAAAATGTGAGCACACATTAAATGCATGAAAGGAACAAAATATCATTTGGCTTGAATTAATTTCAACTCTGACTAAGATTGACTTCTATGTTGATGTAATATTTAATTTTATTTTTATTTTACTGTAATGCCTTCCATATAATTCATTGTTATTATACCAAGAAGGTTATAATTTAATGTTTTTGCCTTTTTTATTAAATTAATAAATGATTGATAATAAAAAAAATCTTGAAATTTTGTCGTTTTTATTGTTAGGGTTCCCTTTGTATCCGTTACAATTTGCCCCACGTGTGTTACAATTAGCGCAAAATCCAAGGCAAATTGTAACAGGCAAATAATTTTAAGAAAATATTTTTTGTGCTAAAACTAGCAACGTTAACGAAAGTTTTATTTATTTTATTTATTTATTTATTTATTTTGAATATGATAGATGATTATGTTTGCTATGGAAAACAGCAATTATAAACAGGAAAACGTAAATACATTTCACAATATATTTAATTTTCTAAAAACTGTTACAACCCCGCCCCACGCTCCTCTATATATACAATGTTGGTTTATTCAAATTTAAAACCAGTTTTAATAGAAAATTATGAAATGTTAAAAATTTACCACACATTGAATTCAATATATAATGTAGAGAAGAGTATTGGAGATCCTCGTATTAACCAAAAATCCACAAAATCGACATTATTTGTATTAGAATATGAATTGATATTAAAATGTGTTTAATTAGATCATGGTGCTTATTCCGTATCCCCTGCATCAAAATAAAGCAGAAAGTCTTCTCCTATACTCATCACCTAAAATATTTTAACACTTTCGCGACTTCTGACGTAGATTCACGTTATTTGGAAATCTGTAACTAAGTCAGTGGACGTTTCTTTTTCAATTTGAGTATTACTATACTCCTGCTCAAAAGTTTAGCAAGATATGCAAACGGTCAGTGTTTTTCAATTTAAAAACTTATCTCTGTTTTCAAACCTTGAGTATTTAAAGAACTGGGTCTTCCTCATGCTTTTCAGTGAAGATTGGTTTAAGGCAACATTTAGGGGGCCGGTAACAATTTGAGAAAAGCCAGTAATGTTTGTTATTGCCCTGTATCGTTCAGTAAACGCAATGGACTGTGACTTTGGGATAGGTTAATACAGACGCAGTTTAATTTGTGGATGAATTTGCGGGATGATAGCGTATTAAGTAACGGAGGTATAAGCATTTATTTTTTAAATCGCAAAAAAAAAAAAAAAAAAAAAAAAAAAAATCAACATGTTTTCAATTTGTATTATACAGAGATTTTAACGAAAATTATTCCCACTTTCAGATAAGTGGGGAAAAGACTTTTAAAATAATGTATTGCAATCGGAATACAAATATCACAAATATCACATGAAATATGAACATTTTTATGAAAAACTTTTTCACTGCGCATGTGTGAAAGATATAAAAAATCTGTTGCATACGTTGAAAGCTAAATATATTGGGCAACTTTTGTGAAAAGTGCATTTGAATAGAGTAAAAATTAAGCAAATTATCCGAAAAAGAACGAGCTAGATTTTAGATATTTTCCAAGAGTTGAAATTTCTTAAGGTGTTTTTCATATGCCGTGTAGTTAATTTAAAGATCAAATTATTTTACTCACTTAGCATAAAAGTACTTTTTTGTGGAAAACCACTTTTCATCTCACAAATCTTAGTAAATAAACAAAAATATGTTAGAGTTACAAGCTTATAAGTGGTTTTTCACAAAAAAAAGTACATTTGGAGCGTGGTTGAAATAATTGGATATTAAAATTAATTACTCTGCATGTGAAAAACCCCTTAAGAAATTTCAAATCTTGGAAAATATCTAAAATCTAGCTCGCTCTTTTTCGGTGATAAATCAATATACCATTAGAGGATTTACACCCCTTTAAGTCGTGCATGCTTCAAAACTTGGGGTTAATATGTGTGTCATTTTAGGTAATTGATTAACACTGTTCCCATCTGTGTGAGCTTTGCGTCCTGGTGCTGAATCGTTGAGCCGGTTTAATGATGTATCTGTTTAGCAATGAAAATAATAAAACTGGTTTCATAATGTTAAACTTTCACAGGTGTTTCTTGATATATCTTTTTGTTCTAAGAAATATTTGGTATTTATGTATAGAATTTTAATTTTTATATTCAAGTAAATTAAAAAAATTAAAAAGAAAAGGCAGGAGGGGTGTCATTTACTGTCTACCAGAAAATTTTTCTGGCGACCAGATTTTTTTTTTTTTTTTCAAATTCCTGGAGTCCTGTGTGCACTTATTACTGCTTTGTTAAGTAAACATTTGCAGAGTAATATGATATCTTAGTCTTCATGCTGTTTATAAAAATGTAAGTTGATGATAAAAATTAGCGATCGAACAAAAAAAAAAAAAAATATATATATGAAAAATGTGGATTTACGTTTCAAAAATTTTGCTGCCAACTGTACATGTTAATTTCTAAAAACACATTATTTTCAGCTAAAAATATTTTTTTTTTTTTTTTTTTTTTTTTTTTTTCAGATTTTATAACAGGATTTTTAAAGTTAACTAAGTTTATAAATGAGTAATTGCAATTTACAAAATACAAAAGAGATATTTCAGATAACTTAAATATTAAATACATGCATAACTTCAAGCACATGTGACTTAAACATATGTAAATTCAATAATAAGAAATTAAGAGGTAAAATTAAATAATTTCAACAACAGGTCACTTCAGTCTATTACAGAAGCTTATATTTTATCTGATAATTTTAAAGTTATTCGATATTATGCTATTCGGTAAGCATTTATTGAGTAAGCTATTTTCTAATATACTATAATTCCTTGCACTTAGACAAAAAATATATTGGTGTCTTTGTTTTTTTGCGCCAAATACTCGAAAATATTTTATTTTATTAAATTATATACCGGGATTCTGCATATAAATTTAACTAATCTTATATTACAATAATAATAAGCTTTAGTTTTTTTTTTTTTTTAGGAATATTTTAAGCATACGCTTTAAAAGACTTTCCTTTGAAGCACCTTTAAATTAAAATAAACTTTTATTAAATTGTATCTGAAACAATTTGTTTTGAAAAACATATTCTTACATAATTATTTACACAACAGGCAGCATATTTGATCTAATATAAATAAATAATATAGTACAAGTTTTTTCCCGTAACATTCGATATAATAAATTATTTACTCAAAAAAAAAAAAAAAAAAAAAAAAAAAAAAGAGAGAGAGAGAGAGAGAGAGAGAAAGAAAAGAAAAGTAAGAAAGAAAAAAGAAAACTGCTGATAATCTGAGTTTTTCAAGGGGGAAAAAATTAGCAGAAATCAAACATTTCTGAGCATTTTAATCAATTGCAGAAATTCTTTGAGACACATTTTTCATCCGTGGACAAAATTACTCTTCATTTTATAAAATTCGAAAGGACGTATTTATTCGGTCGTATTTATACATGCTGCGATATTTTTATTTCAAAATTTTACAATGTGAGAATTTAGCAAAATTGTACTTTTATATAAATATCTTTCTAGATTTTTACGTTTTAGTTATCTAAAAATAAATGTACTGTATAATGCACTTAAGTAATTAGCAGATGTCTGATTATTTGTCAAACAAACATGGGGAAAAAAATAGCCAGAATAGCCAGAATAATCGAATTAACAAAAAATGTAATGTACAAAAAATGTTTTTAGAGGCTTTTTTTAAGTATTGTCAACACTATATTCTCCTTGTATTTAATCAAAAGTATTGTGTAGGCGATCTGTATATTGTAAAACAGTTCCACTACATTAGAAGCAGCTTAAGGAGGCATTTATATTTTCAATATTTTCTTTGATTAATATATATATATATATATATATATATAATTTGTTAACTTTATATCTTGAAGTGTCTACACTGTAAAAAAAAAAAAAAAAAAAAAAAAAAAAAACGGTAGATTTACAGCATAATATGCTGGCAATATGGGCGCATGGAGGGGGGAAAGTAAAAAAGAAGTAATTTACAGCAGAAACAACTGTAAAAGAGCCTTTCTTTACAGATGTTTCCGCTGTAATTTGCCTTATTTAACAGCAGAATACGCTGGCAATATGGGTGCCAGCACATTTTGCTGTAAAAGCTTCCGTTTTTTTTTTTTTTTTTTTTTTTTTTTACAGTGTATGTAGAAGTACATTTGGAAAAAAATATTTTTAATTGCAAATTTAAATAACATTAAAAAATAAAAAATAAAACTTATGATTCTTTAAAACCTATACCATAGGTAGGGAACACGCGGCGTCAGGGCCGCATGTGGCCTCCGTGAGCTTCTTTTGCGGCCTTCAATAATAATGAAAAAGTAGTAATAATTCTTTGATAATAAAAGCAAAATATGATATTAAAAAAAGAGCATGTGCTTCTTTATAATGTTAAAATTTATTTAAATAATAAATAACTGCTTTATTACCATTATAATTTCTATAAAAAGCAAAAAATTGATAAAACTACAGAAATCTTAATAATTTCACAAAAATCACATGTATAGGTTTATTAACTTATGCGGCCTCCTTCATTAACGCCTAATATAAGTGTCGCCTCTAATGATAGAAAGAATCCCCACCTCTATTTCTATACTGTTTTTTGAAATAAGATTAAGTGGGGGCAAGTACAGCAACGTTTCAGCATAGTTCGAAGTTGTCCTCGTTTTGCTCAGTTGCTATTACAGTTACACATTTACAAATTTTTAGGTGTAAACCACGCCTATGCAGCTTTTAAAATATGTGGGTTTTTTATATTTTAAAAATGTGTCACTTAAAGAAAAATAAATATCAAAATTTTGTTTTGTCATGGTTCCACAAGCTCTATGATTTGGGACAAATGTAACCTCAGCCAACTGTACCCATATGCAGCACATTTAAATATATAAAAGGCAAAAGTTCAGATAATTAATCCATATAAGACTTTTTGCGTTTTTGAAATACCTAAACGTGTTACAAAGTTTCGAACTTTTCAGTAAATTTTCACGACCACTTAACATCAAATCATAATTCACAAACCAAAACACTTCATAAATAGAACGAATTTGAAGTTACATTTAAAATTACGTATAAAATCAAAAACTGTGAGGTTTATTTCCCAGTATAGCAATGGTATAACTTCAAATTTTGACATCGGCATTCTATCGGAAAGTGGAAATTTAAAGCTATTATTATTTCATGATTGCTTTGGTTTCCAAATCCCAAATATAAAGAAGCAAGATTTTAACAAACAGATATGATGACAATTAAGTACAAATGTAGCTTTTCAAAGAAGTAATAAGTTTAAGTTACACTTACCTCACTTTATCCTTCACTGCAAAAAAAAAAAAAAGTAAATTTTACAGCAGAATGTGCTGACACCTATTTTTTCCTACACATTTTATTGTTAAATAAAGTAATTTACAGCGGAAACATCTGTAATGAGTTACTCTTTTACAAATGTTTTTCTTGTAAATTATTTCTTTATAACAGCACAATACGCTGGCACATTTTTGCCAGCAAATTTTGCTGTAAAAGTTTCCGCTATTTTTTGCAGCGTATTTACATTTTCACTCAATTTGTTTTAAGTTTCTTATGTATATTCCCCAAGTAGCGCATTGGTTTTTAGATATAGGTAATACTAGCAGGCTATGCCCGCTTTGCTGGTCACAATATTTGAATGAATTCTCAAAATTCCATGTCATATTTATAAAATCTAAATAAATAAATAAATAAATCTGTCGAAACTTAAGTTAAAGCTTCTGATGCCTTCTGTAGTGATTTTCCAGTTTGCAACATGAGAATCCCAAGTCCTCGCTGCCTTCAGAAGCGCAATACCCGCTTTTTACTTCCCCTTACCCCGTGGGTTAAGTAAGTTATAAGTTTCATGAAATCATACCATAGTTCATATTGCGTACACTTAATCGACATCCGCACACCAATGTAGTAAGCCCCGCCGTTTGACCGACGGAAGTGACGTCATAGGAGGGGCGAAAGGAGGGGGAGGCAACCGGAAGTGACGTAACGGTTGGTTGATTGCTTGATCGTGAAAGATGACGGGGATAGAGTTTCGTTTTATCCGTTGGCAACCTGGACTTCTTGTCAAGACATGTGACGGTGGGGTGACGGGGAGAGTTTTCTTAAAGGGACAACACAGAATCCTGTAAGAACATGAAAGAGAATGACGTCATCAACCGAAAAGAGGACAATGTATTATATTTAGTAATTATTTTTTAATGAGTAGTTCATTAATCAATTTTAATAAGTAAATTTTATTATTTTATTGATTATTAATTAATTATTTAACTGACTATTTTAATTCACTAGATTTTTTTACAAAACGATATTGCACTGTAGGAGATTTAAACCCACTATCTTTGGCATGCGAGACCAACGCGCTACCGATTAAGCTACGATGACGTTACCTTGAAATTTCTTCTTTTCGTTTCCGTTTTCACGAGATAGGGGTGGGAAGAGGTTTCTTCACATGGCTTTTAACTTCAAAGTATAGTCCAAGGGGATATGGACAACAAGGAGATTGTTAAATGACGTGATTTTCTCAAAATATTCATATGATATTGGTGATTTGTTCATTTTTGTTAAAATTTTTTTAAACAATTAGAAAATATTGTTCGAGATATTTCTTTCTTGAAAAATATTAAAACAATCCCATTTTCTTAAAATTTTATTTACATTATTAATAATACGATCAGATTTTATTTTTTAAACATGCAAAAAAAAAAAAAAAAAAAAAAAAAAAAGATTTTGCACATGTTCCTTATTTATTTTATGTTTTTATAAATTACAAAACACATATATATTTTATTTATTTTATTTAATTATTTAATTATTTATTTTATTTTATTTTATTTATATATATATATATTTTTTTTTTTTTTTTTTTGAGAAAAAACGTTGAATTCTTTTTCTGGAAAATTTATAAAAACAATTAAAAAAACTAATGTTTTAGTTTTTTCTCTTCTAAAAAATTTAAAACAATTTTATTTTCTTACACTTTATTTACAATAGTAAAAACAATAGTATTAACAATAGTATTAACAATTCTTTTTTTTTTTTTTTTTTTTTTTTTTTTTTCATTTTGTTAATTCTGTATTTTCTTTTTTCTGAAATTTTTAAACTTTTTTTTATTTTTATTAATGTAACTGTTTTTAGGTTTAATGAAATATTTTTAAAAAAATATTTCTCTTCGTTTTTCAGTTTGTTAATTCTATATTTTCTTTTTCTGAATTTTATAAACTTGTTATTTTAATTTTATTAATGTAACTGTTTTTAGATTTAATAAAATATTTTTTAAACATATGTCTTCTTTTGTTTCAGTTTGTGAATTTTATATTTTCTTTTTGTGGAGTATTTTGACTTGGTATTTTTTTTCTTTTCTTTTTTTTTTTTTTTTTTTTCTCATTACTAATTTTTAAGTTAAAAAAATATTTAATAAAAAAAAAAATTATCTTTCTTTTTTTAGTTTATAAATTCTTTTATTTTCTTTTAGTGAAAAAATATAACAAAAATTACTTATTATTACTATTTAATGAAACTTAATTGTATTACTATAATTGAAGAGCTTGTTTCCAAAAGGCGTTAAGTCAAAATTTTCAAAAATGGACTTTTCGATGCAAAAGGTCGCAGCACACGTCTAACAATATATTTCCAATGAGTAGAAGTTCCAAACGAAGTTTAGTCATAATGAAAACAGAAAGTGAAATCCGTGTTTTTTTCCAAAAAGAATTAAGTCACAAGTAAGTTTTATGCCAAAAAGGATTAAGTCAAGCTTAACCAATTGTAGCGTGCCTTGAGATCACGTGGTTTGTCTGGCTTCGGGTGAAACTCAAAAGTAAGAAAAAAATGTTGTAAATTGTCACATTGAGACAGTTTTTTTTTCCATGGAAAAATATAAAGATGAATGTATTTATAACCTTTATTATAATGTGTTTGTAAATATTTTAATCTTGGTTTTGGAACCCCGAAAAAAGACATTTGTTCCTTCTGTATTAAGAAAAAAAAATACAAATAAATTCAGAAAAATGTACAGAAAAAAGAAAAGACCCTATTAACCGAACTTTTGATTCATAAACATCGGAGCAAAAAAAAAAATATTCACTTTTAGGGGAAAAGTTTATAGAAGTAGATGAAATTACAATATGTTTTGACCTAATACAAAATCAGGAATTACCACACAAATAAAAATTATACCATGTTAGGAATGTTTTCAGCAGTGGCTGCTCAAAAGGACTTCACCTTCACATACTATTTACCAGTGCATGATCACTCCTACTTACCAGCAGATAGAAGATTCGGACGAGTGGAGACTAGTTTAAAGAAATTGGATACAATTTTACTTTCTAATGAATATTTTGAATATTTCTCTAAGGTTGGAAATCCTTTCGAGTATAAGAAGCAGTGGAATATTTTAGATTGGAAAAATTTTGCACATATTCGTCTGAAAAGCAAACAAAGTTTCTTGATTTCAGAAGCAAAAGTACTGGAAATTACGAAGCGAGATGTGGGAATCAAGACAACGTACTGTGGTTCGTTTTGCCGCCAAAACATCCTGAAACGAGGGACAAAAATTCTCCCGTGCGCCCCTTCTGAAATAAAAGCAAAAAACAATATGAAACAAGCAAAGAAAAACAGATCTTTTAAAATTACTTAACGCTATGGGAATTAACAAATTGCACGAATGTTTTTATTTTTATGAATAATCTTGCAATGACGCTAACACAAGGGAAAATAATGATAAAGATGGCAAAACAGAATTTGTAAATGAAGATCTGTAGTAACTAACTACCTTCCAAAATTGTATAGCTAAAAGTTATGCTGTATTTACATGAAAAAAAATACTTGGATTACTTTCAAATGGAGGTAAGTCATTTCAATTCGTTATTTGTTTGTGCCAAAAGGGCGTAAGTCATAGTTTTGTTCCAAAAGGAGTTAAGTCATTTCTTCCTTTTTTTATTTCTAAATAACTATACTGTCAGGATTTTTTTAAACATGTAATTTAGCGTTATTATCATCCATAGATTACTGGGAAAAATTATCTTTTCCTTAAATTCAATAATAAATCTTACATAACAAAACCGCGTTTTCTCCAGAACTGAAGAAAATGACTTAACGCCATTTGGAAACAAGCTCTTCAATTATTATTATCATTATCTAGCAATATAATGAGATTTTTTATGCAATTCTCTTGTTCAGTAAAAAAAATATATACTTTATCTTGTGGAAAAACTTTTTAGTCTATTTATTTATTTCTTTAATGTAACTTTATTTTCATACTCGCAAATTTTCAAAAGAGTTATTATCATTTAATAATTTGGATTAAGTAAGGAATCTGTTTAATACTGTCATATTTTAAAAGATATTTTAAAGAAAAATGTTGGATGTTCTATTTTAAGGAAATGAAATTTAACTTATGCATTCTGCTAGATTTTCTCAGGGAAAAATTACATTGAGTGATTTAATTAATAATTGTAGTCCAATCTAAAACAGAATTCCACTCGGCATGTGTTGAACTAAGGGATTTCCTTATTACCATTATTATTAAATAAATTGTTTTGGTATTACTATATACCCATTATGATACTTTTTTCATCACACCACAATATAATTCATCATATTCACAAAACTTTCCATTATTTTCATGTTACTTCTTAAATATATAAATCTACTGAAACAGACACCGAATCTTCAATAAGTTAATTAGTTTTAAAAATAGTTTATCTCTTTTTGGGAAAAAAAGTATGACATCTTGTATTATTTACACATAATTACATCAATATTCGAAAATAATAATTTGTGAAATTTTCTTGTACATAACAGTTTTTCATAATTCTGATAGAAATTTATAAAAATGAATTATCTTACAATGACAACCTATATCACTAAAGTCTTCAAAAACACAAATCTTCATTCATACATATGAAATATATTCATTATCTTATCACCTTCTTGTTGACAATTCGATTTCATACTATCCCTTTTATTCAAAAGCATGTTAACAATTTAAGCCATGACACTTACCTATGTTTGCATAAAGTTACAATTTAAATGTCCCATAGTTTTTACAATTATTTTTTAATAGCTAAAATAATAATAAAAGTGTTTGAAATTATTAGCTTTATAATTATACATTTTTAAAAATAATGAAGTTTTAGTACCATTTATAAACTGGAAATATATTGTGTTAACTTTCTTAAACGATAAATAGTTTAAAAATAAATATTTACATAGTTTTTATATTTACGATAGTTTTATATACAATGATTCATTACAGATATATACAATGATTCATACAATGATTCATTAGTACGTTTGAGAGATAAGAAATGTCTTTTTGAAGATTAAAAAATATCTAACCAATGATTAGTTTAATTTTGCTTGATACAACAGGAAAAAACTTTATTTAGAATTTAAATGGTGTTGTAAATGATTACCTGTGAAGCAATTATATAATTATTTTGTTTATATAAATGTAAACAGTTAATGCTAATTACGTTGTATTCATCAGGAAGATTTCCATAAAAACATGGTAACTTGGTACGATTTTTTTAATCGTTAGTTAGTATTTTAACATTATACGTATTCATTTTAAATATTTTGCACTCAGAAATTGTAAATTAATCTTACACATACCTAAAAGAATTAAATATTATTATTCATAGATGTATATCAAACCAAAATTCAGTGTTATTTCTGATAACATATTTCGACAAAATTAAAAATTAAGTGCCAGTAGACATAAATTTTAGCTAGACAGTTTTTTAAACATTTTCAGAGAAATAATACGTTATCTAAAATATATATATCTGTGTTTTGATATCCCCTTTTTGCACACGAAAAGTGAAAATTTTTATTTGTATACTCTTTCTATGTTTTACGACATGTGTATACATATCGCTTTTGAACTGAAAGTGAAACTTATGAAATTTGATCCAATTTAAACAGACAAAAAATAATGATTTTATTAATTTATTAATGAAATCATAATTTTTGTCCATGTGCTAAAAATTGGGGTAAATTTCATTTTATTTCTCTTTCAGTTCAAAAGTGACATTTATGCATAAGCCGAAAAAAACATAAAAAGGGTTCACAAATAAAAATATTCAATTACCGAGTGCAAAAAAGGGACATCAAACACAAATATATATATTTTAGATAACGTATTATTTCTCTGAAAATGTTTAAAAACTGTCTAGCTAAAATTTATGTCTACTGGCACTTAATTTTTAATTTGGTCGAAATATTTTATCAGAAATAACACTGAATTTTGGTTTGATATACATCTATGAATAATAATATTTAATTCTTTTAGGTATGTGTAAGATTAATTTACAATTTCTGAGTGCAAAATATTTAAAATGAATACGTATAATGTTAAAATACTAACTAACGATTAAAAAAATCGTACCAAGTTACCATGTTTTTATGGAAATCTTCCTGATGAATACAACGTAATTAGCATTAACTGTTTACATTTATATAAACAAAATAATTATATAATTGCTTCACAGGTAATCATTTACAACACCATTTAAATTCTAAATAAAGTTTTTTTCTGTTGTATCAAGCAAAATTAAACTAATCATTGGTTAGATATTTTTTAATCTTCAAAAAGACGTTTCTTATCTCTCAAACGTACTAAATTATAATATTTTATTAAAAAAAAAAAAAAAAAGACATGCATTTAAACAATTGAAACAAAATATTTACTAAGAGCTATATTTCTAAAATACTACCTCTGTTTACTTGAAATTGTAATTATTAGTTATCTTAGCTGTATTGTATGAAAGATTTTTTATTTACTGATAGTGATGGTAACTTGTGCAAAGCATTCATTTAATTGAAAGATAAATTATCCATTCACTTAATGGATTTTCAATCATTAAAATGCAGATTCATAGTATAAAGAAATAAATTGGTGTGTGAGTATTTATAATTCTATTTGAATTATTATTAATTTTAGTAGATGAATGGAGATGCGACTCTTTAAACTTATTAGAAATATCATATTGGAAGTTTAAACATTTAAAAATAACTTTCGTTATTTCAATGATGAAAGTCATACACATACGCACGATATCATATATAGATTTTTAAAATGCGAAATTATATTAAACTATGGAATTATATTAAATTATTTTTAAACTATTTATCGTTTAAGAAAGCTAACACAATATATTTCCAGTTTATAAATGGTACTAAAACTTCATTATTTTTAAAAATGTATAATTATAAAGCTAATAATTTCAAACACTTTTATTATTATTTTAGCTATTAAAAAATAATTGTAAAAACTATGGGACATTTAAATTGTAACTTAATGCAAACATAGGTAAGTGTCATGGCTTAAATTATTAACATGCTTTTGAATAAAAGGGATAGTATGAAATCGAATTGTCAACAAGAAGGTGATAAGATAATGAAAATATTTCATATGTATGAATGAAGATTTGTGTTTTTGAAGACTTTAGTGATATAGGTGGTCATTGTAAGATAATTCATTTTTATAAATTTCTATCAGAATTATGAAAAACTGTTATGTTTCAAGAAAATTTCAGAAATTATTATTTTCGAATATTGATGTAATTATGTGTAAATAATACAAGATGTCATACTTTTTTTCCCAAAAAGAGATAAACTATTTTTAAAACTAATTAACTTATTGAAGATTCGGTGTCTGTTTCAGTAGATTTATATATTTAAGAAGTAATATGAAAATAATAGAAAGTTTTGTGAATATGATGAATTATATTGTGGTGTGATGAAAAAAGTATCATAATGGGTATATAGTAATACCAAAACAATTTATTTAATAATAATGGTAAGAAGGAAATCCCTTAGTTCAACACATGCCGAGTGGAATTCTGTTTTAGATTGGACTACATTTATTAATTTAGTCACTCAATGTAATTTTTCCCTGAGAAAATCTAGCAGAATGCATAAGTTAAATTTTATTTCCTTAAAATAGAACATTCAACATTTTACTTTAAAATATCTTTTAAAATATGACAGTATTAAACAGATTCCTTACTTAATCCAAATTATTAAATAATAATAACTCTTTTAAAAATTTGCGAGTATGAAAATAAAGTTACATTAAAGAAATAAATAAATAGACTAAAAAGTTTTTCCACAAGATAAAATATATTTTTTTTTAACTGAAAAAGAACATGGCATAAAAAATCTCATTATATTGCTAGATAATGATAATAATAATTATAGTAATACAATTAAGTTTCATTAAATAGTAATAATAAGTAATTTTTGTTATATTTTTTCACTAAAAGAAAATAAAAGAATTTATAAACTAAAAAAAGAAAGATATTTTTTTTTTATTAAATATTTTTTTAACTTAAAAATTAGTAATAAGAAAAAAAAAAAAAAAAAGAAAAAAAATATCAAGTCAAAAAAATTCACAAAAAGAAAATATAAAATTCACAAACTGAGACAAAAGAAGAGATATGTTTAAAAAATATTTTATTAAATCTAAAAACAGTTACATTAATAAAATTAAAATACAGAATTAACAAAATGAAAAAAAAAAAATAAATAAATAAATAAATAAAGAATTGTTAATTTTTTTTTTTTTTTTTTTTTTTTTTTTTAATAATTATTATTAAACTTAAAAAATGAATAACTGTTAAAAAAAATTTCGCATGTTTTAAAATTAAATATGATAGTATTTTTACTATTGTAAATAAAGTGTAAGAAAATAAAATTGTTTTAAATTTTTTAGAAAAGAAAAAACTAAAACATTAGTTTTTTTAATTGTTTTTATAAATTTTCCAGAAAAAGAATTCAACGTTTTTTCTCAAAAATAAAAATAAAAAATAAATAAATAAAATAAAATAAAATAAATAATTAAATAATTAAATAAAATAAATAAAATATATATGTGTTTTGTAATTTATAAAAACATAAAATAAATAAGGAACATGTGCAAGATCTTTTTATTTTTATTTTATTTTTTTATTTTTTTTTGCATGTTTAAAAAATAAAATCTGATCGTATTATTAATAATGTAAATAAAGTTTTAAGAAAATGGGATTGTTAAATATTTTTCAAGAAAGAAATATCTCGAACAATATTTTTTAATTGTTAAAAAAAAATTTTCACAAAAATGAACAAATCACCAATATCATATGAATATTTTGAGAAAATCACGTCATTTAAAATCTCCTTGTTGCCTATATCCCCTTGGACTATACTTTGAAGTTAAAAGCCATGTGAAAAAACCTCTTCCCACCCCTATCTCGTGAAAACGGAAACGAAAAGAAAAAAGCTCAAGGTAACGTCATCGTAGCTTAATCGGTAGCGCGTTGGTCTCGCATGCCAAAGATGGTGGGTTTAAATCCCCTACAGTGCAATATCGTTTTGTAAAAAAATCTAGCGAATTAAAATAGTCAGTTAAATAATTAATTAATAATCAATAAAATAATAAAATTTACTTATTAAAATTGATTAATGAACTACTCATTAAAAATTAATTACTAAATATAATACATTGTCCTCTTTTCGGTTGATGACGTCATTCTCTTTCATGTTCTGACAGGATTCTGTGTTGTCCCTTTAAGAAAACTCTACCCGTCACCCCACAGTCACATGTCTTGACAAGAAGTCCAGGTTGCCAACGGATAAAACGAAATTATATCCCCGTCATCTTTCACGATCAAGCAATCAACCAACCGTTACGTCACTTCCGGTTGCCTTCCCCTCTTTTCCCCCCTCCTATGACGTCACTTCCGTCATTCAAACGGCTGGGGTTACTACTCACCAAAATTCGCCATTCTAAGTTAATTTGAAGCAGATTCAAGCTTGAAACCGTGTTTCCTTGCTCCACCCGCCTCAAGGGTGCGGGGTGGGGTGTCGTAATTTCGCAAAATCTTTTTATGATGCGAGTTGTATATAGAAAAAAAATCGCTTTCCAGAGATAATTTCCAGCAGATTTATGTTTAAAAGTGGGTTTTTGACTTCCGCTCTTAAGGGGTGAAAATAGAAGGAATTTTGTAAAATCCCTTTATACTATGTGTTGGATACATATAACCGACCTACACACCAAGAAACACTTTTCAAGATAATCAGGAACAGATTTAAGCTTGAAAACATGCTTTTTGCGCCGTCTCCCTATTGGGGATAAAAGTAACTTCGAAAAGTTTCTTTATAATCTGTGTATTGAGCACGTATAACCAATCGACACATCAAAAAAACGCTTTTCTAAAATAAATTAAGGAAGCGCTGCTCTTGAAAATGTGTTTCCCTCCCCACTTTTAAAGGTGGGAGGTTTAAATTTTCAAAAATCCCTTTATAGTGCGTGTTGAGTACGCATAACTAACCTACACATAAAAAATTATCTTACTGAAATAATTTGAAACAAGGTCACGCTTGCAAATGTCTTTATTGCCCCCCTATCCCAAGGAGAGGAGAAAGGGCGAAAATTTCGTAAAATCTCATTACAAAAGATGTTAGATACGTATAAACAATTTACGCACAAAAATTCGCTCCAGTAGATTTCCCAGAACAAATTTTGCGCTAAAAATGGGTCTTTAAATTGCCTCCTCGTAACGCCTCCCTCCCGAAAAAATCGAAAATCACAAAAAAAAAGGGGGGGGTTGAAATCTCGTAAAGAAGACATATGGCTGTTTCAGCATGTTTATACTATTTTTGGTAGAGCTCTAATTAAAATACGAAATTTGCGAAATTTTCTCCTAAAAATTGATTTTCCCTTCTTCCCTTCTTAAAACTCCCTCCAAAATCGCAGAAAAGGATTTTTTATACCCAAGTTTAGTCTCCGCATGTGCAATTTCTTCACGAGAAAGTGATTCGGAACCGAGTTATGCTTACAAAAGGGTTTTATACTCCTGCCACCATGGGGGCGGAATGGGGGGGATTAGGAATTTTGCTAAAGTTGAGAGACATAATTTTAAATTGGGTACAGAATAAGATCCTGACAAGTGTTGTTAAATTAAGTCCATTCGTTCTTACATGATATTTGGACAATATTAGCATTACAGGCACAACGACCTCCTTCCACACAGACACATACCTGAAGTGATTTTTGTCATTCACAACGGGTGAGACGTGGAGATATCGCAAGACTTTTTGATTCTGAAAAATTTACAACAAAAATCTAATTTTATTAATATAGATTACTTTTTTTTATGCACTTATTTAAATATTTTACTTATGTATATAGTATAAAACTAGAAAATCAAGCACTTCTTCATATAATTTCCTTTAAAAAAAGAAAAAAAAAAAAAAAAAAAAAAAAAAAGAATGCTAATTCTATATACACGTTCTTTACATACATAAATATATACAAATTTTACTTAAATATCGGTCTCAAATAAAAAAAAAAAAAAAAAACAAGAAAGAAAAATCATGCAGTGCGCATTGATTAGTAACACTTCCCACCTGTATGCAATTGTTGTATCGAAAAACTTTTAATATTCTTTGCCTACTTTATCGCACAGAAGGACTGAAAAAGATACAGATAGACTAATTGATTTTAAAATTACTCTTAGGCATTTTGGAAAGTGTTAAAAAGGCTTAACGCAAAAGAAAACGCAGCCGTTACATTATAATTACAGCTTTTAATCTCTCTGAATATTTTACTGTAGCCCTGTAAATCTGAAAGTTAATCATATCATATTCTATACAAAACAATATTTTAGAATATTAACAACCCATGTCATTTTTTTATGATTTTTATAGTAGAAAGATTTTTAAATATAACTTTTAAAAAATTCTGTCCAAATACGTAATACATTGGCATTTTTTTATTGTTTTTGTTGTTGTCCCTGTAAACAAACTAGTTGTACAGGACCTATAAATGACATTTTAAGTAGGGAACCTTCCGTAGGGAACTTGAGTGTATCATTTTTCAAAAATTCTCAAAATATTCACGGATGATAGGAGCCGGAGACAAACAGATAGAAAGATAGACAATCGGGCAGACAGATGTACCGATTGAAATCCTATTCCAACTATAATTATAAGAAAGTGTTAAAAAGTTCATATAAACAAAAGTGCAACTCCAGCAAACTTTTATTAATAGCTCTTAATATAACTGATTATTTTTGTGTGGCCCTGTAAATCTAATGCTAACCATACTATATTACATAAAAGGCACTCTTTTGTGCATACGAACAATATATTTCAATTGCAATAAGATTTGTGGAAAATAAAACTATTAAAATTTGGATTATAAAAATAACTCTCATACAAAACACAATGCTTTGGAATACTTTAAAGTGCCCCTGTACACTAACCAGTTAGAAATGAACTCTATTTTACATAGGAAACATCCGATAGGAAATTGAATAACATATTAAAATTTCATTAAAGTTTCTATACATTAAAGGTATTAAAATATGGTTTTTAGAAACACCTCTCATATAATACAATGCTTTCAAATATTTTTGGGAGTCCCTGTACACAAACCAGAAGAGGTATTCATTTAATTTTCAATAGGGAACATCGGATAGTGAACTTGAATAAAATTAATCGGTTTAAAGAAATTCCATAATTATTTACGTGATTTAGAGCGCAGAAAAACAGACAGAGAGACAGACAGACGGACAGAACAGTCCGATAGATGCACAAATTGGAATTATATTCACACAAAAAAATGATAAAAAGTGTCAAAAACGCTTAATGTAAACGAAAGTACAATTCTAGCAATTTTTTATTAATAGCTCTTAATATAACTGAATATTTTTATGTCACCCAGTAAATTTAATGGTTATCATGCTATATTCTACAAAAAGCATTCTTTTGTGCATATAAATAACATATTTCAATTTCCTAAAACTTCGTGAAAAGTAAAGTTATTAAAATTTGATTTATAGAAATATCTCACAAAGAACACAATGCTTTGGAGTACTTTTCAGTGTCTCTGTACATAAACTAGTTGTACAGAATCTATTAGTGACATTTAAAGTAGGGAACATTCCATAGGGAACTTGAGTGTATCATTTTTTAAAAATTCTCAAAATATTCACGGATGATAGTAGCCGGAGACAAACAGATAGAAAAATAGTCAATCGGGCAGACAGATGCACAAATTGAAATCCTATTCCATCTAAAATTATAAGAAAGTTTTAAAATGGTTATGTAAACAAAAGTGCAATTCCAGCAAATTTTTATAAATAGCTCTTAATATAACTGATTATTTTTGTGTGGCCCTGTAAATGTAATGCTAACCATACTATATTCCATAGAAGGCACTCTTTTGTGCATACGAATAATATATTTCAATTGCATTAAGATTTGTGGAAAATAAAATGATTAAAATTTGGTTTATAAAAATAACTCTCTTACAATACAGAATGCTTTGGAATACTTCCAAGTGCCCCTGTACACAAACCAGTTAGAAATGTATTCTGGTTTACATAGGAAACATCCGATAGGGAATTGAATAACATATTAAAATTTCATTAAAGTTTCTACACATTAAAGGTATTGATATATTTTATAGAAACTCCTCTCATGTAACACAATGCTTTCGAATACTTTTGGGAGTCCCTGTACACAAACCAGAAGAGGTAACCATTTAATTTTCAATAGGGAACATCCGATAGTGAATTTGAAAAAAAATATATCGGTTTAAAGACATTCCATAAATATTTACGGGAATTAGAGCGCAGAAAAAGAGACAGGCAGACGGACAGAAGAACAGTGAGATAGATACACAAATTGAAATTATATTCACACTAAAAAAATGATAAAAAGTGTCAAAAACGCTTAATGTAAACGAAAGTACAATTATAGCAATTTTTTATTAATAGATCTTAATATAACTAAATATTTTTGTCTCACCCTGTAAATATAATGATAATCATGCTATATTCTACACAAAGCATTCTTTTGTGCATATAAATAACATATTTCAATTTCCTAAAACTTCGTGAAAAGTAAGGTTATTAAAATTTGATTTATAGAAATATCTCACAAAGAACACAATGCTTTGGAGTACTTTTGTGTGTCCCTGTACATAAACTAGTGGTGGTATGTAATCTATTTTATATAGGAAATATCCAATAGTGAAGTTGAATGACATATTTCATTTTAATGAAGATATTGTACAGAAAAGGCATGAAAATATGGTTTATAGAAATACCTCTCATTGAACGCAATTCTTTGAAATTCTTTCGGGTGTCCATGTACACAAACCAGTAGAGTTATAAACTCCATTTTCAATAGGGAATATCCGATAGTGAACTTGAATAACATATATGAGTTTCAAAAAATTCCATTAACATTTACAGGAGCGAGCAGACAGAGAGACGGACAGATACACAAATTGATATCATATTAACACTTAAAAAAATATTAGAAAGTGTTAAAAACGCTTAATGTAGACGAAAGTAGAATTATAGCAAATTTTTATTAATAGTTCTTAATATAACAGATAATTTTTGTGTCATCCTGTAAATCTAATGCTAATCATGCTATATTCTATGTAAAACATTCTTTTGTGCATGTAAATAACATATTTCAATTTCCTAAAACTTCGTGGAAAGTAAAGTTAATAAAATTTGATTTACAGAAATGTCTCTCATGGAACGCAATGCTTTAAAATAATTTTGAGTGTCCTTGTATATTAAACAGAGATGCATGTAATGCATTTTATACAGGAAAGATCTAATAGTGAACTTGAATAACATATTTCAATTTCACTAAGATATGTGTACAGTAAAGGTATGAAAATATGATTTATAGAAATACATCCTCATAGAACACAATGCTTTGAAATACTTTCGTGTACCCCTGTATATAAACCTGTGGTGGTATTTAATCCATTTTATACATGAAACATCCGATTAGGAATTGAATAACATATTAAAATTTCATTAAAGTTTCTATACATTAGAGGTATTAATATATTTTATAGAAACTCCTCTCATGTAACACAATGCTTTCGAATACTTTTGAGAGTCCCTGTACACAAACCAGAAGAGGTATTCATTTATTTTCAATAGGGAACATCCGATAGTGAACTTGAATAAAATATATCGGTTTAAAGAAATTCCATAAATATTTACGGGAATCAGAGCGCAGAAAAAGAGAGAGACAGACGGACAGAAGAACAGTCAGGTAGATACACAAATTGAAATTATATTCACACTAAAAAAATGATAAAAAGTGTCAAAAACGCTTAATGTAAACGAAAGTACAATTCTAGCAATTTTTTATTAATAGATCTTAATATAACTGACTATTTTTGTCTCACCCTGTAAATATAATGGTAATCATGCTATATTCTACACAAAGCATTCTTTTGTGCATATAAATAACATATTTCATTTTCCTAAAACTTCGTGAAAAGTAAGGTTATTAAAATTTGATTTATAGAAATATCTCACAAAGAACACAATGCTTCGGAGTACTTTTGTGTGTCCCTGTACATAAACTGGTTGTGGTATGTAATCTATTTTATATAGGAAATATCCAATAGTGAAGTTGAATGACATATTTCATTTTAATGAAGATATTGTACAGAAAAGTTATGAAAATATGGCTTATAGAAATACCTCTCATTGAACACATTTCTTTGAAATACTTTCGGGTGTCCCTGTACATAAACCAGTAGAGGTATAAACTCCATTTTCAATATCCGATAGTGAACATGAATAACATATATAAGTTTCAAAAAATTCCATTTATATTTACAGGAGCGGGCAGAGAGACAGACGGACAGATACACAAATTGATATCATATTCACACTTAAAAAAATATTAGAAAGTGTTAAAAACGCTTAATGTAGTAGAAAGTAGATATCTAGCAAATTTTTATTAATAGTTCTTAATATAACAGAATATTTTTGCGTCATCCTATAAATCTAATGCTAATCATGCTATATTCTATGTGAAACATTCTTTGGTGCATATAAATAACATATTTCAATTTCCTAAAACTTCGTGGAAAGTAATGTTCAAAAAATTTGATTTATAGAAATGTCTCTCATGAAACGCAATGCTTTAAAATAATTTTTAGTGTCCTTGTATATAAAACAGGGATGGTATTTAATACATTTTATACAGGAAACATCCAATAGTGAACTTGAATAACATATTTCAATTTCACTAAGATATGTGTACAGTAAAGGTATGCAAATATGATTTATAGAAATACATCCTCATAGAACACAATGCTTTGAAAAACTATCGGGTGCCCTTGTATGTAAACCAGTGGTGGTATTTAATCCATTTTATACAGGAAACATCCCATAGTGAACTAAAATAACATATTTGAATTTCTTTAAGATATGTGTACAGTAAATGTACGAAACTATGATTTCTAGAAATACCTCTCATAGAACACAATGCTTTGAAATACTTTCGGGTGTGCCTGAACATATTTCAATTTCCTAAAACTTAAAAAACTACTTTCCTAAAACTTTTAAAATTTGATTTATAGAAAAGTCTCTCATAGAGCGCAATGCTTTGGAATACTTTTGAGTGTCCGTGTACATAAACCGATGGTGGTATTTCCTCCATTTTACAACGGAGATATCCAATAGTGAACTTGAATATCATATTTGAATTTCATTAAGATATGTCTACAGTAAAGGTATGAAAATATGATTTATAGAAATACCTCTCATAGAACACAATTCTTTGAAATACTTTCGGGTGTCCCTGTACACAAACTAGTAGAGGTATAAACTCCATTTTCAATAGGGAATATCCGATAGTGATCTTGAATAACATATATCAATTTCAAGAAATTCCATAAATATTTACGGGAGTTAAAGCGCGGACACAGAGACAAACCGAAGTCATTAACACTTTTAAACCTTGATGGAAAGTGTTCAAAATTCTTAACGTAAACGAAAGTACAATTCTAACAATTGTTTATTAATAGCTCTTAATATAACTGGATATTTCTGTGCCACCCTGTAAATCTAATGCTAAACATGCTATATTCTATGCAAAGCATTTTCTTTTGTTCTTATAAATAACACATTTCAATTTCATAAATCTTCGTGCAAAGTAATGTTATTAAAATTTAGTTTATAGAAATATCTCTCATAAAACGCAATGCTTTAGAATACTTTTGTGTGTCCCTGTACACAAATCAGTGTTGGTATTTTCTTCAATTTATACAGGAAACATCCGATAGTGGACTTGAATAACATTTTTCAATTTCATTAAGATTTGTGTACAGTAAGGGTATTAAAATATGGTTTATAAAAATGCCTCTCATAGAACACAATGCTTTGAAATATTTTCGGGGGTCCCTGTACACAAACCTGTAGAGGTATAAACCACATTTTCAATAGGGAACATCCGATAGTGATCTTGTATAACATATTTAACTTCATTAAGATTTTTGGACAGTAAGGGTATGAAAAAATGGTTTATAGAAATGCCTCTCATAGAACACAACGCTTTGAAATACTTTTGTGTGTCCCTGTACACAAATCCGTTGTGGTATTTACTCTGTTTTATACAGGAAACATCCGATAGTGAACTTGAATAACATTTTTCAATTTCATTAAGATTTGTGTAAATTAAGGGTATGAAAATATGGTTTATAGAAATGTCTCTCATAGAACACAATGCTTTGAAATATTTTAGGGGGTCCCTATACGCAAACCATTAGATGTATAAACTCCATTTTCAACAGGGAACATCCAAATAGTGAACTTGTATAACATATTTCTATTTCGTCAAGATTTGTGTACAGTAAGGTTATGAAAATATGGTTTATAAAAATGTCTCTCATAGAACACAATGTTTTGAAATATTTTAAGTGGTCCCTGTACACAAACCAGTAGAGGTATAAACTACATTTTCAACAAGGAACATCCGATAGTGAACTTGTATAACATATTTCAATTTCCTGAAGAATTTTGTACAGTAAAGATATGAAAATATGGTTTATATAAATGGCTCTCATAGAACACAATGCTTTGAAATATTTTCGGGGGTCCCTGTACACAAACCAGTAGAGGTATAAACTCCATTTTCAATAGGGAACATCCGATAGTGAAATTGAATAACATATATCAGTTTCAAGAAATTCCATATATATTTACGTGAGTTAGAGCGCTGACAGACAGAAGTCATTAACCGAAGTCATTAACACTTTTCAACCTTGTTGGAAAGTGTTAAAAAAAAAGGTGAAGAAGAAACAAAGGGATTTGTGTATAAATACACCGTAAATAAAATCTCTTGTGATATAATTAGCGTATGTGTAAAAATATGGTGATAAGTTATTTACAATTAGACAGTTTTTTTTTTTTTTCATGTAAAAGACAAAGAAGCAATTGTTTGACTAATTTTGAAAAAAACTATCGTTTACTATAACGTTTACATGTGAAAAGAGACAGCAACGTTTTCGAATTATTTTATATGTTTGGTAAAAGTTGTTTTACAGAACTTTTTTTATTCTACTTGTTTTACGCACACAAAGCTTTTACTAATTAACTTATAAAGAATTTCTACTAACCTAATTTAGTCTCGAAGAAATTGTATTTTACCTCTTATATTTTTGACAGTATTTACATGAATTCGTACATGAATTTGTACATGAATTTGTTATTTGAAGAATAAAACATAGAAAACGATGTTTCAATTTTTTAAATTACTAATGAAAATTTATTACTATACCTCAAATTCTAAACAACGTCTAACATTTTTTATTTATTTATTTATTTATTTATTTATTTTTGTTCATACTTTATATAAGATATAATACTAATAAAAATAAATTTAATAAATGTATGACTTATTATTCTGTAGATATGAGTTTCTACAAAATGAATGTTGCTTTAACTTTTGCAGAAATACTTTGTATGAAAATCCGTTATACTTATTTAATCTCAGGGAAAGAAAAAAAAAATATTTTAAAGCAAAGCTATTTAAACGATGTTTGTTTGGATATGCTATTTCAAATCTGTAAATAACTGAAGCAGAAAATTCCCCATATGATCCATCTTCTGATTTTTATCTCGTGTATTTTTCTTTCTTTTTTTTTTTTTTTTTTTTTTTTTTTTACGTTTTACTTTAGTTTGTTTTGAAATTATAGCAGTGTTCTTTACTAATTTCAGTGTTCATGAATTTTAAAACTGATCCGAGTTTATTTTAAGCTTTTGCTTTATTTTCTTTCTTTCTTTCTTTCTTTCTTTTCTTTTCTTTCTTTTCTTTTTTTTTTTTTTTTTTTTTTGTTTCGAAATGAGAAAATCAGGAATGCATAACGTAAGCCGATTTTTGAAATTTGCACTAGCTAATTTTAGCGTTAATTGCAAACAAATAATTTATTTGCCTTAAATGAGTATAACTTAAGTTGTTAAAAAATACTGAATATACTTTATTATGTAATTTTTACAATAATCATGGTAATTACAAATAAATAATTACATCTGCTACAGAAATTTACAGTCATAAGAAAAACAAAATAATAAATGTATACTTGTAGCAAAGTGAAGCAATATAGTGGAAAATGTAAAGAGCAACTTAAAAATTATTTCTTGCAATTATATCAAATATGAAATAATTTATTTTTAAGTAGATTTATATATTATTTATATATTTGATATGTAACTAATACAATAGAATTTGGTATATTTAAAAAGAAAAGAAAAAAAAAAAAGATGCATAATACTACAGAAAATGTATTTTCAAATATTTTCATTAGTCCGTAATGCATTTTAATTCCAGAGTAACCCTTAACACAAAATAACAATTTTTCGACATGTACTTTTGTGGATGTAATTAACGTACGTTAATATTATTATATTTGTTTCAGTATATGACTTAATATCCACTTTAGAAATGCCCCTATAGACTACATGGGTTATCATAAAGTTTTAAATTCATACTTCGTCGATTTTATTTAATTTCACTACTCTGGTTAGTGTTGCCAAATTTAGAGATTTTTTAATTCAATATCCACATTTAACTATAACGATTCCCTAATCACTTCGAAGGTTGTTCGTTCATTATGTATATCCAATATCACTCCTCAAAATGATTGGTTACAGTTGAATAAAAAAAAAATAAAAAAAAATAGACCCCAAAATTCGGCAACACTGTTAAGAGGCACTTTAGAGAGTTAGAATAGAAACTTAATTTTTATTTGTTTTTCTTACGACTGACCTATATAATCCTCATCTTGGTTAAAAAGTTATTTTGTATAGAAAACATTTTCTATAAAAAAAGATATTGAAATTTTTTATGGAATAATTATTTTTCTATAGAATATATTTTTTAAGTTTTATGTTTGAGGGAGTGTTGAAGTTGGATTTTTGATGTAATATAAAGGGAAATAAACAAAATTCCGCCCAAAAGAAATGCCTTTATTACGCCACTGTGCGGTCCTCGAAGGAATTCACGAAATTTATAAATTCACATCTTTGTTTAATACAATAAAATTACTAAATTCATTTTCACTACTTGAAATGGCAATACATTAGACAGTTACTTTAACGACTAAAACAAGTACCTCAGTAATGATTCTTAGGAATTTATTATTGGATCGTTTTATTATTTGTTACTATTGTAATAATTTATCTAAAATCACAAATTTTTGTCTGTTTTTGAAAAAATAATAATAATAATTATAATAATCATAATAATATATTATATTATATGTGAAATATATATATATATATATATAGTATAGTATAGTATTATATATATCAGATTGTCATAAAATTATATTATATTATTAATTTAATAATATATTATTTAATATATTCTGTTTCAAATTTCCGCACACCAGGTATGCATACTATGCAGCCCACTGGAATAAAACGCGTTTAGAAAGTGGCCCACTAAGATAGTTAGGTTGGACAGTCCTGGTTTAACCCTTTAACGTTCACTACTTAATTTATTTTAAATATTACTAAACTAATTTTAAAATGGCTTTTAGACACATAGCTGATCATAAATATTTAAAAAATAAAAAATTAGCATTGTTCCTTTTCGAGAAATCTTCGGTTTGAAATATCTGTAAGTAAACCTTATTAAATTCAAATAATATATAATTTAATAAATAAATCACTTTATAAGTAAACATTATCGACAACAAAAACTCGTAAATGTTGCATAGATCCCAACATTTCAATTTATTCCGGAGTATTTTAATCCTTTGCGGAGCAAGGTAATTCGGATCACTTAAATTAGACTGCCACCGGAATTTACGAACATAATTAAAAGAGAAGAAATTTTAAATTTTCACGTTAAAAAAAGGGCCTTTCCTGCTATGTTATAAATGTAAATTTTTGCTAAAAAATTTCCGGGATGAGTATTTGCACATGAGAATTAAAATTAGGTGTTCCTCCAGCGGGAACACTGCGACTAAAAGGGTAAAAAAAAAAAAAAAACTGAAATAGATTTTTTTTTTTTTAATAGTAAATTTATAAATATAACACATGAAACGATTAATATTCTAATAAAATTATTTATTTATTTCAGCTTTAAGAATGTATCCTGATGTGATGGATTGGTGGAAAAGTTCGGTGCCGTATTGAGTTTAAGAAATATGAAACCGGAAATTTACCCTAGACAACATATATATAACTTTTAAGAAAGCATTTATGTTAATTGTGACCAGTGTTGCTAGATCTGGTGGATTTTTTATTCAATAATCACCGATAATTTATTGATGATTTTTGAATAAAAAATCCTCGAGATATGACAACACTGGTTGTGACATCTCATTCATTCATTCACCATCATTCTTTGCTTTCGTATGGAGCAGACATGTGTTGCAGATTCTCTACGCACCGCCATCTAGCTTCAGCTCGTTTCAACAACTCAGTGATCTATCGGTTGTTAGAGATCCTTTTCATGCCCATAGTTCGAAGGCTGGTACGGATCACTTGATTGTTTTTCACTGTGGAATTTTATGATACCGAACCGAAGAACCGAGATGGCTCACCGAAGTACGCGATGGTAATAACTATACATGTATTGATTCGCTGCCCCAAGCTATTAAAAGAATGAATGCTACGCCATCAGACGTAGCATGGTCCAGTGCCTTACAGAGAGTAATTACAAAAAATTCTGAAATTCTGAAATCCAAATTAAAGATCCCATTTCGTAAAAAACAGGTCTAGGTGCATTAAAGATTTTACTGTCTCAGAGATTCGGACAGTAATCCCCAAATTACCAGACTTCAGAATTGGTTACGGCACTGTTGAGTCCACTGACTGGACCAGAGAAGAAGATCAGGCAGACGAGATGGATGCTACTCAGGTATCAGGTAGTTGAAATATTCCATTAACTGAATCTAACATTTCTACTCCCAACATTAATAATAATAATTCTCTATCCTCTACCTTCTAAGTGTAAGCTTGAAATTAATAGCCCAGCTTCTTAAAATAGTAGAAATAATTCTGAATTTAACATCCCCATTCACAACAAGTTCAATGTTCTTGAGGAAAAAGTTTCTTTGGACGATTCGATGCCACAAGATGGAGCTACTAGTCCCATTCCAAAAACCAGAAAGCCTAAACAAAGTAAGAAAATATCTTTGCCAAAAGTCAGGTTTATCACAGTTGAATGTGGTAACAAAAAGTATTTATTTAAAAATCTAGAAAAGACCATAGATCAATGCAATTTTATTGTTGTTCTGGCAGGAGGTTTCTTAAAAATATTCCCTGGTCTCCCTGAAGCCCATGAAATCATTGTTTCCAAACTCGATGACATGAAAAATGCAATACTATAGAAAAAACGATAGGGCCGCCCCACTGAAGGCTGTTATCCGGTGACATCCCCTTGACTCTGCAGTATTAGACATTTACGACACGCTCACCGCACGTAAGTTTGAAATACTAAAAGTTAACCGCACTGTCAGTTTCAAAAATAAACGACCACTACCCCTTTATTAAATTGAGCTACTTAACACAGAAATTAGTAAAAGCATTTTTCAACTAGATAAACTTCTATTCATTGAAAATTACTGCAACCGCACTCGCACATTTCAGTGCTTCAGGTGTCAATTTTACCATCACTCTGTGAAAAATTGTAATATTAAAATGAGATGCGTAAGCCGCTTGAGAGAACATCTTACTAGAAATCGATCTTGGCATTGAAAAAATTGCGAACCTAAATGCTATAATTGTGGAGAAAACAATTCTGCCAGCTATCGTGGCTGCCCAAACATTCCTGAAATCAGAAATAGATACCACATCGGGAAAACTATTTAATCCGAATTTCTCATTCCCAAGAACCAATCAGAAATTTGCAGATCAACCGCTGACCACTCTGAAATTACCTATGCTAAAATGGCCACGCCTCCCACTCAGAGATACACACGCATTAGTCCTAAATTCAATATTAATCCAATAAATGAATTCTCAAAAATATTAAACGATATTTCCAATGAATAAAATGTTAAAAGTTTCTCAAAACTAATATTTAAACTCCAACTAGCTGACAATACAATGAAAGATAGCCAAGATATTGTCACTGAAATTGCCATCATTCTCTGAGAAGACTTCGGAGATCAAACTTCACATCTTCCTTAATGCGGAAATTGTTTTCTGACCTCTTTTAAAATTACAATGACCACTTGCCTCATTTAATATATGTGACTGGCAGTCTTTTCTAGCCTTTGCTTAAATTTTCCTTTTTTTTTTTCCTTGTAGAACCATCTGCTAATTTACTTCTGTCTGTTCTATTGTATGGTTTCCGAAGTTGCAAGGCAACTGGCCCCAAGGAATTCGGACATATTCTCCTCGAATGTCTTATTTGAGTTATTTAATTAAATGCGCTGGCGGGAAAATTGTGTCGAATTGAATTAAGGAAATGACATTAAAAATTTATCCTAGATAACATTTATATAATTTTCAAGAAGGTATTTACCAAAGTGAGTACTATTAAGGGTATTCACCCCAATGGAGGAATGGGTAGCGTAGTTACGTTATGGTTAAGTCATACTTACGTCACTGATCGGTGATAAAACCATTTGGTACTCTCGGTATCTGAACTACTCAGGCTGAAATGGCGCATGCTGGAATAGAATTTGTTAACCGTGCGATGCTCTTTTTTAAAAATTAAATATAATTGTACAGTCGGTAACAAAAGTGTCCGAACACTAGCAAAAATTTCCATGTAAAAAAGTACATTTCGTACAGTTTTGTTAAATAAATCCTTGTCGAATCCTGCTCTTAGTCAGTGTCAGAACATGATTCGATAAGGATTTATTTAACAAAACCGTATGAAGTGTACTTTTTTTACATAGCAATTGCTAGTGTTCGGACACTTTTGTTACCGACTGTAGCTTGAAGGAATTCACAGCTGAACGAAAAAATTCATGTATTTTTAAAATATTCATATTCCGCTTAATTTCCCGTATTTCAAGACAAGTAATATATTTTACAATTAATTTTTAAGAAGTACTTTTTGAATACTTCTTACAATTTATATAATTATTGAAATCTTAATTTCTTCAATTTTTCATTCATTACGGATCAAGAGAAAATCTACGGAATTTTAAATACGGTTTCTTTGATTTGTTATGAGTTAGAACAAGTTAGTGTATATTGTATTTGTTCATTTCTAAACGATATTTTAGTTATAGATTTGGTTTTAAAGCGATTATAAGCATATTTTGTTAGATAATAAGATTTTGCGAATGGTTTTGTCTGCGTCTGATTGATTTTATGAAACATGGCATAATGCTTTTTTTTAAATAAAAGAAATAATGATAAAGTACTATTATGAGCAGTTCCTTCTTTCTTTCTTTTTTTTTTCAAAATTTTTATTTCGAAAATTGCGTACATCATTAACATTTTCTACTTGAATTACAAAACAAATACATGATTTTTTTGTATTTACAATACAATTTACAGCATTAGAAGATCGATTTAAAAAATTATATTTTACACCATTTAAGTTTGCCTCTAAGTGGACAATGTAGATGTGATTATTTACTTGAAATTATTAGCGAACATCTAATATATTTTGTATTTAAAGTCAGATGTACGTTAATAATTTCAAGCAAATAATCACATCTATAATGTTTACTTTGGCAATAATTAATTCTTGTTTACATTAAAAACAAGAGATAACATTTTTAAAGAAAGAACAATATGGGAGGGTTTTACTTAAAAGGGAACTCTTTGAAGTGATAATCGCCGATTTTATTGAAAAAAATTCTGGCATAAGATTTAATCAAGAATAACATCTTCCTAAAATATTAGCTGCTGAGTCGCAATAGATAAGCTATAAAAAATTATTAAAAATGAAAACATGTCTGCAATATTTCCAAAAAAGCGCCTGTTTGGCGACTGCATTCTTCGGAATTTCATTGCAATGAAGATTTAATAGATGTAGATGTTCTTCTTTCGATTTGATAGCCAAATGAACTCCACACGCTGTCGAGCACTTGAGAATTCAGAAGAGTTAACAAAAACCAGATAATTTACCATACTGAGACTTACTTAGTCGAAATTCTAAAAAATATTTAATATTTCAATTAAATAAGCTGTGTCAATAACAATTGCAAGAGCATTAACGCCAAGTTTTTAATAACGACATTAAAAAAATTTATGATCAAGACTTATATAAATTTAAATAAAATAAAGCATTATATATTAAAACACAACGTTTTTTTTTTTTTTTTTTTTTTTTGTAACTAAAACGAAAGCATTTCTTATCCGAACACATTTTTTTTTTTATAAATCTGATCATTTTATTGGGCATTACGAACCTTCGATAAGCAAGCAACTCCACAGAATATGAGTTGTGTGGATCCAATATCTCATTAGAGCTACACTGTAAAAAAATGTTGTAATTTTTCCTGCACTTTCTGTTGTATATTTTCAAGCATTGGCACTTTTTTAATAAATTCAAGCACTAATGCTGTTAAAATCGACTTCCTGTGGACTTTAGATGCGAACATCTGCGCTGAAACATAAAATCTGTGTCTCTGTACTTAGATGCAGATGAACGATGAATGAACGAAGAGAAGATCATGGAACGAGCAATGATGTCCGTTCATCAAAAAGGTTAGCTATTAATTTTTTTATTAATATTTTGTATTGATTAATGGTACTTTTACGTTTGCGGGGCGCAAACGAAAAATCGCCAATTCAATATTATCGCTAATTTATATTATTGCTATTTATATTATTATTGCTATTTATATTCAAATAGTATATTGCATTCTTTGCAAATAAACCTTTTTCTTGAAAAAAATAGATTGCATCTTCTTCAGTTGTGGGCAAATCCCAAATTTTCATCATTTTTGTAAAACAAAAATTCAGATAGAAGATATAATGTTAATATATTTTACTTAGAAAACAAAAATGTTCTAATATGTTCTAATGTTCTAAAATGTTCTAATGTTAATAATTGGCGATTTTTCGTTTGCGCTCCACAAACGGAGAAGTACCTGATTAATTAATATTTCGTTAAAACGCATTAGTTGTAAACATATTGCAGCATGCTACCTAAATCACCTAAGCTAAATCGTGTGCCAATACCCTAGCACTATATATCAGTGCTGTAAGTAATGCTCGAATCTGTTGATGACACCTATCACTTTTGTCTTAACGATTTACAATTAATTTTTAGAAAACCAAATTTCTTGTTAATCATTCAGTATAGTCCTTTTAAAGGTTTTTCATAAAATTACATTTCTCGAGTTATATGTTGGCCAAGCATTTTTTTTATATCAAAAGATTTATATTAACGTCTAAAACTTGCACTCATGTCATTCAGCAAAAAAATTTTATTATTTATCATAATATATTCAATATTTACATGATTACACATTAATTTTTTTAAAAGAAAATTTTCTTAACTTCAAATTAAAATGTATTCACTTTGACATCAAGTCTTGATAAATTATATAAGTATAAAAACATATTCCTTGAGATATTAGATAACTCTCTCTCTCTCTCTCTCTCTCTCTCTTTTTTTTTTTTTTTTTTTTTTTTTTTTTTTTAATTACTAACAGCAAAATATGTTTGCATGACAGTATGATGCATATACTTTATTTTAAAAATTAAAATAGGTATACTTCCGGGGCAGAATAAGAACAAAAATTGGGACCGCTTTAACGGCCCTCTTCACTTACGGTCGCCGGAAGCCCGAGCCAATGTTATTCTATGGGGAAATTTTCTTTACAAATAACTTATTAACTAATACATATTCTTAAATTATGTTTTCACATTCAGAAAATCCCCAACTGGTAAATTGACGGACGTTTTTTTAAAAATGTATTTTTTTAATTTTTAATATTTTATTTTGAACTTGCAAAATGAGAAAATTTCACATATTAAAAATTCGTATTTTGCAGCTTTAAAATAAAATATAAAAAAATTAAAAAAATAATTTTTTAAAAAAAGGTCCGTAAATTAACCAGCTGGGAATTTTCAGAATGTGAAAACAGAATTTAAAAATATTTATTAGTTAATAAGTTATTTGTAAAGAAAAATTTCCCATAGAATAACATTAGCTTCGGCTTCCGGCGGCGGTGAGTGAAGAGGGTCCTTAAGTACCCTTGTCATATTCGATCTCATATTACACTTAATTTGTGCAGAGATTCTTAGAGCTTATTTTGAAAGTTTTATTTGATCATTTAAAACGAAAATCTAATTTTACATTATATATTTTGTTTCATTTTAAGGATTTTAATCCCAATTTAAACAGAGGTAGAAATATAACAAATTTTAAATAAATAATTTAAATTAGGATAAAAATTCTTTTGTTTCAGTATAGCTTATATCTATATATATATATATCCACAAGAAAACATTAGCTCAGTGTAGTGCAGATTATAAATTAAATATGTCAAAACGGAAATGATTAATTCCAACACCTGCTCGAACTAATACAAAGCCTCTGAACCAAAATTCGCGCCTCCAGTTACGTCAGCAACCGAGGTCCCAAATGATCTTTCCAACACCTGCTCCACCAATTTAAAATTCCAGTATATCTCGTGTTCACTTGCATGGACAATGGAGAATGTTCCTGAACCATTTTAACTGTATTTAGATAATTATTAAAATTGGAATTTATTTGCAATAAGGTAAGTGTTTAATTTTGATAATTCTTAAATACATGTGTGTATTTACTTATATAAGTTTGTTTTAACTATTTTAAAATCTCATTTAATTCAATTAGGAAGTTTTTCATAATGCGTAAGATAGTAATAATTTAACATGTGTTGATAACTAGCCCATGACTCTTTTTATGCTGCTTATTTTATTCAAGATTTAAGATTGATCTATTTATTGTCTTTAATGGTTATTTCTGCAGATATTGTTTCCATTTCATCTACCTTTTAGTTTGTTATCTTTCCCATATTGTTAAAAAAATATTAGTAAACAAGACGAAAATAAAATTAACAATACGATTTCTTTTAATGAAAGTGAAACAAGTAAAATTACGAGATTAAAATTTAATAATAAGTAATAGTATTTCAAAGTATATTCTGGTTACTAACTTATTTGTTTGCTTTTAAAACTTCATATTAATTTTTAATAAGTGATGAAATACCCGAAAATTACTTTCTATTAATTTAATAGAAAATATTTTATTCGTAATTTAAGAATTTTTACTATTAGGCATAATTTTGACTTGGTGTTTAAATTTATATGACAAACGTAAATGTAAACCAAATTATTAAATATTCATTTTTCGAATGGACATGAAATTATAGTCATAATAATATTCTTTTGAATAACCTACGTAACTGAGTAAGTTATATGTTGACTTAGTTATAGTTCATATGTAGTATAATTTCATTGTCTTTTTTTATTAGACATATATTATTAGTGAGAGTTAAAAATAATGTGACTAGAGCAAAATATAAACCAAATCATTCAGCATTTCTTTTTGAATTGCCAAGAATATCTATCTATCTATATATATACATTTATTTTAAACATTTTTATACATTTATACATTTTTATACATTTTTATACATTTATTTTTATACATTTTTATACATTTATTTTAAAGAATTAATTGCACATTTCGCTAGTTATTTGCGTGTTTAAACATAAATTTTAGCGACGAAATGATTCAATTTTTTAACACTAAGTTGCGAATTTATCGCGCATTTCGGTAATTAGATTTGAGAAAAGGGTGAACTTTATCTTTTGGCGGAAACTTATTTTGGAATTATTTGCATTATTAACTTACGTAGAATCTGAAAACCCCTTTATTAAATTTTAACTCTGAAAAATATTTAAAATCTACCTCGTTCTTTTGCCGATAATTTGCTTACTTTTTACTGTATTCTTATGAAATTTTGACATAAGTTGTGCAATATATGTAGCTTTTAATCTATTTTATAATAATATTAAATAATAAATTCTATCTCTTGCGTATGCGCATTAAAAAAAAAAAAAAAAAAAAAAAAAAAACTCATGTTTTAGCGAATATTACACGTGACAATTTTATGTTTCAGAATAATGTTTCTTTAAGAATTTGCCATTTTTTCTGCAACTTTTGTAAAATTTTGTAGAAATCCATTCTTGTTATTAAGTTTTTGGCAAGTTATTTGTTTATAATTTTTGAAAATAAAAAATTATACCTGTCTAAATAATTGTGCTATTCCCCCCCCCCCCCCCCCAAAAAAAAAAAAAAAAGAAAGGAAGAAAGAAAGAAAAAAGAAAAATATTGAACATGGTAAGTGCATAATAGGCGAGACGTATTAATCCTGAACGACAGGTCTAACAGTCTTACAGTGGTCACACTCATAACATACTACTTTTAACTGCAATACAAAACTTAATGATTTTTAGCTTAAAAAAAAACAAAAAAAAAAAAAACATGATTTTGCATGGGAAAATCTTGTATTTCTTTGGAAAGTGAACCATTCAATGCATAAACAAAAAATAAATTCTGATGCATAAAAATGTACACCATAATTTTTAAAGATAAAAAACAGTTATAAACTATAAAAAGATGGAATAAAAATCTATGTGATATTTATTATTAAATAAAAATCGTATAATTAATATATTTAAAAAATGAAAGAAAAGAAAACAATGTGTTAAAGTCAGAAGCTATTCGTAGCTTTTTAATGATACACGGTGATCAAAAGTATTTCTTCCTTTCTTTGATTTGTATTTGATCTCCTGTTTACACTCGTGACTATATCGATAGTGAAAAATATGAAATAATAAATATTGTTAGATATCTGAAGTTTAAAGCCGTTCTGTCCAGAATTGCTTTTTTTTTTTTTTTTTTTTTTTTTTTTTGGTGAATCGAAAGAATGCAAAAAGGAAAAGAAAATGATCATTCATTATATTTTTTAGGCTTACTACAGTATATCCCGCGTTTTTTTTTTTTTTTTTCTTTTTTTGTCACCCATTTCTATACCATTGGTGCACAGAGTTTCTTTGGTTGACCAAATTAAGAAACTGCAAGTCACTGGTGCAAGATTGAAAATAAATTTCTATTTATTTCTAAGAAAAATTCTGGTTGTTTAAGCATTTAAATAAGAAAATTCTGCTAAAATTTACAGATGGAAGTGTCTGAAAACTTGTGAATCTTTGTTCTGAAGTAACCTCATGAATCTCTAATTTGTTTTCTTGTTTAAATAATTTATTATATATTTTTTTAGGGTTCTTAAGCACTCTCTTTCTCTTGCACCCCCCCCCCTTTTTTTTTTTCTTGTAGGATACTTCTACCAGTATTTTTCAAACAATAGGTTTGTTATCAAATATATTATATTGCTATTAAATTTATATATAAAAATTTTTTATAAAAAAAAAATGCCATGCAAAATTAATAGTAGAGAAAATAAAGGAAACTATAGGACCACAGGAACCCTGTGCTATCTCAGTACTAAATTAGGATATATCAAATATATATATAATTTATTTTAAAGATCTGTTTTTTTTTTTTTTTTTTTTTTTTTTACAGTTGCTTCAATTCAATCCTTAGTACATCATATATCTCTCTTCTATATTTTCCTATACAAATTCACTCAGTAAAGAACTTTATTAAAATTAATATTTAAAAAAATTACATTTAATGATAATGCAGACGATTTCTATATTAGAGAAGAAGTATAACACTAAATATCCAAAAAAGTCAATTTTATCCTCAATATTAAGGCCCACCAGCGGCCGAGCGGTTCTGCGCTCAAAAAGCTGGTAGATGGGAGGTGCCGGGTTCGATCCCAGGTCGCGCTCATCGACCTAGCCGTTCGGAGTTTTCCGTGGTTTCCTCCGAAACTCGCGTAAATACGGGCTAGGACCCCTTAGAAAGACCCCCACGGTGGGCATTCCCCCCCTAGGCCTAGGACACATCAGGAGTCAATCGGCCTTAAATCCTACAACCAACCAACCAACCAACCTCAATATTAATATTATTATTATTTTGTTAAAAATGAAAAAATCAATAACTTTATTTTAAATTATCGCAGATCGATGGTTCAACCATTCGTTTTAAAGGTATTGACGAGCTCTTTTGAAAGATACCCATCATGAAAATTTACTCCCCTCGAGGGAGGGACTTGGCCCCCAAGGGTGGAGGCGAGGCTCCTACATACATTTTTTTTTTTTTCTTTTTTCCAGTTGAATATCTATATTACAAATAATTATTTTAAATTTCATAATGATTATTAAAAAATAATTCTCTTTATGCACATTTATACAAAATTTTGTCTTATACCACCGGGTTTAAATTTAGAAAAAGCGGGATGGCAACGCAACCTGTTGGATAATTTTTACCAAAAGCTGATAGGCACTAACTTATGTCAAGGTGTAACTACATACCAATTTGTATGAATTTCTGTGCAGTAATTCCTGAGATGCAATTGCCACAATATTTTATCTCTCTCTCTCTCTCTCTCTCACACACACACACACACACACAGACATACATTTTCTAAAAATGGTCAAATCGTGTTCTACAGCTCATAAAACGTGTAAATTCATCAAAAACCCGAGGACGAAAATTTTTACGAATCCAATACTTTCTTCTATTGAATATAAAAGAAAGTAAAGCTGCATTTTTATAATGGTTATCTCACATATCAAGTTTTGTACAGTTATATGACATATAAGTTGAGATATAGCCATCCCGTTATCGATGAAATTTGCAGTATAGCAGCTTCACCTATTGGCCGAAAAGCATTCAAACTGAATCAGCATAATATGTCTCATAATCACCTTCTCACATATTAAGTTTTGTTTGATGATACGCAGTAGAACCTGAGATATAGCTTTCCTTGTAATTGTGGAAATCGCTGTGTAGCAGCGCCACCTGTTGAAAAATTTACACCAGAAGTTGACAAGCGCTAATATGTGTTAAAGCGCACCAACATATTTGCAATTTTTACAAGGAATTAGATATATTACACCAGTTAAAACCAGAGAAAGATTTATGGGTTAAAAGTTAAAAAGAACGTTTTTTAATTGTTTAATTGGCCGGGAAGCAGTATAAATATTATGTGGTTTAAGTAATTTAGAAATAAATTCTGAAGGAAAACCAAAATATGGCATAGAAATATAATTGTTCTTATTAATTATTGACTTTTTCATTTGCATTGGAGTAGAGGGGGAAATTGCAGGAGGAAATGAAGGAGAGGGGAAGCTGATAATTTTTTCACGATAAATTCGTTTTAACCAATTAAGAGGGTAATCGTTATTTATTAAATTCTGAAAAATGCAAATGAAAATTCAATAATTAATAAGAACAATTATATCTCTATGCCATATTTTGGTTTTCCTTCAGAATTTATTTCTAAATTACTTAAACCACATAATATTTATACTGCTTTCCGGCCAATTAAACAATTAAAAAACGTCCTTTTTAACTTTAAACCTATAACCCCTTCTCTGGATTTAACATATTTAATTCCTTGTAAAAATTGCAAATATGTTTATATAGGTGAAACTGGCCGTACAGCAAAAATTAGACTACAAGAGCACAGGCGATCTTTTAAAAATTGCAATCATAGTTCTAAAATTGTAATAAATTCAATAGAAACCGATCATATTCCTGACTTCGAAAATATAAAAATTCTAAATTCTGGTTTTCATAATTATAAATCGCGTATTTTCCTTGAGAGCTGGTACACTACCAAGCATTTCCACACTATCAATGAAGCATGCGCACTGGCTCCTCAATATTCGGTACTCCTTTAAATTCCTTGAGTGTTCATTTAATGTTTGCATATTGTGTTGTAATTACTGATGAGGAAACGCAGACGGGTTTCGAAACGTCTCATTTTAATTGTTTTTATATGTATTTTTTTGTTTTTATAAATGTATTTTAACTTAAAATTTTTGTCTCTTAAATAAAACAGTTTTTGCTTTTACTATAAATTTATGTTTATAATTGTAAAAAATATTTGGAAATGTCTCAAGTCGACCCGACTTGCTGAAAACCAAGCCCGACCCGAACCCGACCCCGACCCGCAAAAAAAAAAAAATCAGTCAACCCGATCCGAACCCGACCCGCACGAAAAAAATATCAGTCAACTCGACCCGAACACGACCCGCGGATCGGGTCGGGTTCGGGAAAAATCGGGTTACCCGACTCGATGCAGGACTCTAATCCAAATAGCAGCATCATGTTTTCTTTGAAGGTACAAACAAACGTCCTTTCTCTCTTTTGATATTTCTGTGTTTGATGGCGCGCGGCGCCTACACTGAGTGATGCCAGATGGTCGAAAATTATTTCCCCAAACTGGTCTTCAAATTTTCCCAAATCAGGTTATTATTATTTTTTTTTTTTTTTCCGAAAAAATCCCCAGCTTGATTTCTACTAAAAAGGGGAAAAAAAAATCAAGCAGATTTTTGTATGATTTAAGCTCAGATTTTTCCCCAAATGAAGGCAATTTTTGAAAAAAAAATCCCCAAATAACAGTAAAGCTATTGAAAGTCTCTAGTCATAAGGATAAATTATTACGTTACCATCATTGGCAGAAAGTTGAAGAACTCCCCAAATTTGTCCCCAAAAATTTTAGAATTCCCCAAAAAAAGTCCCCACAAACATTTGGTCCCCAAAATTGTCCTCAGAAGCCTCGAAAATCCACAAAATGGGGACAAAATCCCCAATCTGGCATCACTGCCTACACTGTAAAAAAAAATCAGTATTTTACAACAAAAGGTGCTGGCACCGCGGCTGCCAACACATTTGCTGTAAAATTTACAAGCGGCTGCTTTTTATGGTGCTGTAAAATTTACTGCACTTTGCTGTGAATTTTACAAGATGTTGTTTTTAGTAGTGCTGTAAAATTAACTGCACTTTGCTGTGAATTTTACAAGATGCTGTTTTAAAAAGTGTTGTAAAATTAACTACACTTTGCTGTAAATTTTACAACACTTTTTAAAACAGCATCTTGTAAAATTCACAGCAAAATGCTGTTAATTTTACAGCACCACTAAAAACAGCATCTTGTAAAATTTACAGCAAAGTGCAGTAAATTTTACAGCACCATAAAAAACAGCAGCTTGTAAATTTTACAGCAACTGTGCTGGCAGCCGCGGTGCCAGCACCTTTTGTTGTAAAATGCTGAAATTTTTTTTTACAGTGTACGCAATGAGCAATTGGAGATGATCTATGATTCTACCCTAAATTTCGCCCTGTTGTTGGTTGGGTTTAACGTCGCACTAGTGCTGCACTATGTGCAATCATAGATATAGTAATATATATAGATCTATCATCCCATTGTTAACGTGCAAAGATTTTTGATGCCGAAAAAGTTTTTGGCATCAGCCATGATGAGAGAGTATAAAACTCGAAAACAATAATGGAATAGAATGTTGATATCATAGATATAGTAATAAGATATGGTTGATATATATTGAAAATGCCGAAGTACTGCGCGGCTTTTAATTGTAGAAATAAATTTATGAAAGGTACTGGAATAAGTTTTCATAAGTAAGTTAAATTTAACTAATTTATGAAAAATATGATTCTTTATAATCAGTTGCTTTGTTATTATGGTTTAAATACTGTTTTTATTTTTAATGAAATACTTTTTTTTTTTAATTTTAATATTTTTTAAGTTTTTATATTAGTAAGTAATATCGAATTTTCAAAATTCTTTTAAATGTAGTTAGCAGTGGCAGAGGTAAAACCCGCTTGTTTTAATATATTATAACTAGTATTACCACAAGACTTTCTTCTCTATATAATCCTATACAAATTTACGCAATACAAATTATTTATTAAGTTATAATTTATTAAAGATATTTTCCATGATGAATGCAGACGATTTTTTTCTTAAAGTAGTATAATAATAAATGCTGAAAAAAATCATTTTTGTGCAGACATGAAAAGATATACAGTCGAATCTTGTTGACGTGAATCTCAAGGGGGATCAAAAATCTGTTCATGCTATCAGTAACTCATCGTCATATAACTAAAGTAATCTTCATTTTGACGGGGATTGTGGTAACAGTTCATGTTAAAAGTAATTCACGTTAACGAGGTTCGACTGTATATATATATATATATATATATATATATATATATATATGTCTATACTATATATATATATATAGGGGCCGTCCATAAATGATGTCACGCTCGGACGGGGGGGAGGGGGTTCATGAAATTGTGACAGTTTGTGACAAGGGAGGGGGGTAACAAAAAGGGTGACATCACATATTTCAGTTAAAATACAAACATTTATATTCAGCAGATGAAATTTTGAAGTTATTTTAAAATTATCAAAGATTAAAGATATTTTTTTAATTCGGGTAAAAGTAACTTTATCCCAAACTTTTATAAAAATCGTTATATCCATTTCCAAGTAAACCTAATTTCTATTATATGTTGCGACTGGCCGTTAAAGGGTTAACGCAAATTTTTATGAAGATGAGGATATGTCCAAACGTTTTAGTTCTTAAAAAAAAAAAATTAAAAAAAAGACACTTAACTCCAAACTTTAAACAAAATCGTTATATCCATTTCTGATTAAACTCAATTTCTACTACATGTTGCGATTGGCAGTTAAAGGGTTAACACTAATTTTCTTGATGCTAAGGATGTTCCAATTGTTTTAGGTCTCTAAAAAGCAATTATCCCAAACTTTTATTAATATCTTTATAACCATTTCCGAGTAAACATAAATTTCTACTCTATACAGTCGGTAACAAAAGTGTCCGACTGCATTGCGATTGGCAATTAAAGGGTTAACTCTAATATCTCAAAAGATGAGGATAAGTCCAATATTTTTTTCGACCATAAAATCTTCTAACCAGACAGAACAGAAATGGTAGACAGAAACGATAAATTTCTTTAAATGTCGTTATTCCATACAAAAAAAAAAAAAAAAAAAGGAAGAAGAAGAAAAGAAAGAAAGAATAACAAGTATCTGGAGTTTTTTCATTCATCTTTAGTACATAAATTATTCATAAATTTTATTTGCTAAATTATCTGTGTGTATTCCCGTGTATATTCAGTCGGGGAAAGACATCCACAAGAGAGTAAAATGACCGTCTTTTCCCGAAAAAAAAAGGCATCACTTTTTCGGCCTCGCTGATCAATCTATGTCTTATTACTATATCTATGTGTGCAATTGGCCACGGTTTGCGATGCAATTCTAAGGATGGTCCGGTGACATCTGCAGGCGATAAATGATTGCATTCTGCGTACAGTTGGTAACAAAAGTGTCCGAACACTAGCGAAAATTCCTGTGTAAAAAAAGTACACTTCATACGGTTTTGCTAATTAAATCGTTATCGAATCATGTTCTTACACTGACTAAGAGCAGGATTCGACAAGGATTTATTTAATAAAACCGTATGAAGCGTATTTTTTTTACATAGGAATTTTTTCTAGTGTTCGGACACTTTTGTTACCGACGTTATTTATTTTTAATGTATACATCCGATTTGTATGTTTGACTCGATATCCCCTCCCCCTGTAAATTTCGTCGAGATGAGGATAGATATAATATAACGGGATTAACATACAAAAAATTGAAAAAACACCCTGGGTCAGCTGGGGAATCGAACCCATTATTTTGCACTTGAAGGCGATTATCAAGGGTGACTTACTCACTCGGCCACGGAGGGTCTGTATTCAGCATAACAATTATTTTTAAAACAACAAGATTTCGCAGTTAATAATTCTATAAAATTCCCTATGAAATTCGTTGTGCAGCACTAGTGCGACGTAAAACTCAACCAACGTTATGAAATTCTAATGCATATTTTTACAAAATTGTTTATATTATTATTCGTAAACATATATAAAATAAATTGCCAGAAATGTAAGAAGCCATAAAGTAGTAGTTATGCACATGTTTTTCCAATTTTAAATAAACCCTCCGTAAAGGATCAAAATTGTAATAGCACGTCTAAGACCATCTCTAGGAATGTATCCCAGACTGTCGCCATTGCATAGCGGTAAGTGCGAATTAAAACTTAAAACCTACTCAACCTGAATATCTTAAATATTTTAATTTTGATTTATTTATTTGAGTATTAATTTCAATCAACTCTTTTAATAATCAAATGTTCAATCAAATATTAAAATTCATATTGGTCGCCAATTGCCCATTGCACAGCACTAGTGCGACGTAAAACGTAGCCAACCAACCTATAAATCAGATTAGTTTTTAAATCGTCTGCAAATTTATATAAATGCACATGCCGAGAGCTTCAGACATTAATTTATTCCAGATTATATATAAGCTGGAGTAATGTAAAAGTAACTCTGAAATTGAAATTGCATTATTTTAAAGAAATGCAATTTTCAAACGGTACATAAAATAATTGAAAATATTGGATCTAATATAAAACATAACGTCACTTTTTCTAAATAGAAATTTCTAGATTTCAGAAAATATCTTGAGTGTTGAGTGGGTTTTAACGTCGCACTATAGCTACGCAGTGGGAAATTAAAGACGGCCTTATATTCACACTTAGGTATGTTCTGTAGACATGACATCTTAATTTTGATCCTCCGCGGAGGGGACGACTTCCTTGCTTCAGTAACCCCTAGCGCGATAGAAAATACTACCCTCCTATACATAAGTTCTTTGGCATCATTGAAGGAAGGTTAATGTGATTTGGCGATGATTTTTTTCGTATTTGGCGTTCAAAACGTAAAGTTTAATAATTTTTTGCGGCTTTCCTGTTGCTATTCAGCAGCTAATTTTTTTACCAGTGAATTGAGTGCAACGTAAACTATATTCTGTAATTTTTTGAAGGAAATCGGTGATTAACACTTGAAAGAGTTAGTTTTTATTTGGGTACCGCAATCACTGCACGCTTGAAAGCGCTGCCGTCGGCTTTATATTGCGACATTCTTTTAACATTATGCTTACTCTAGATAGTTTTGGTGTTTACCATATACCTTCTTAATTGTTATAAAAATGTTGTCCTGGGTAAATTTCCGGTGTCAGTTGTTTAATTTAATACGACACACAACTTTTCCACCAACCCAATATCTTACATAAAACGCTTTTGTGTAACATATAACTTAAAGTCTGGAAAAAAAGGTATATCCAACTAATTTTGTCGCAAATTGTCCTATAAATATGCGTCTACTGCCAATGTATTAGTAATGACGTCTAGTTTGTAACGGTATAGTTAGATTTTGCTTAGAGGGTCACCTGCATGTTAAAACCGGCATCAACTTCCTTTTTTCCAATAGCAATCCCCATTTTTGGCTTTTTTTTTTTTTTTTTTTTTTTGGGGGGGGGGGGCATTGGATCATATTTGCATTGGATCAGACCGGAAAAAGGTATACTACTATTATCAAAAATTCATATAAATTTTACAATCACAAGTAAAAAATAACTCTCATTATGTACATTTATACGAAATTTTGTCCTATACTGCCACGTTAAACATTTAGAAAAAATGCGATTACAGCGCGACCTGTTGAGCGAATGATCCCAAATCTAATCAGCACCAGTTTATGTCAGGGTCCAACTAAATACCAAGTTTGGTTAAATTTAATTCATTGGTTCGTGAGATACATCGTCCACAAAATTCGTGATACACACACACAGACAGACATTTTCTAAAAACTATCAAATCGTGTTCAGGACATCCCAAAACGTGTAAATCCATCGAAAACTGGAGTTCGAAAATTTTCACGAATCCAATACTTTCTCTATATTACATATAGAAGAAAGTAAAAATATATTAATTATTATCTATATTAATTTCTGAGCGAATAGGTCGGGTGTCATAAAAAATATGGGCATTAAAACTTGTAGCTTATTCCTATCATTATTTTTTAAATTACAGTAACATTCTTTTTCTACTTCCATTACCCGACTACCGTAGGAAATGGAAGTATGGTATTCGGTCCGAAAATTCGATATGGAGTTTTCACTTGATTTACATGTTTTAAAGTCTCCTGAGCACAAAAATGTAGTTTTTGGCAATTAGTTTTTTTTTTTTTTTTTTTTTTTTTGTGTGTGTGTGTGTGTGTGTACGTGGGGAATCTTCTGTCTATCATATCTCCGAAACTAATAAAGAAAAAACTACGAAACTTTAGAATTAAGACAGGTCTGGTGTACAGATGAATCTTCCAAATTTTGGTGAAAATTGAAAAATCGGAAGTGGACATCGGAAACCGGAAGTTACATCATAAGTCCATATCTCAGAAAAGCTCTAACACTTTTCTTCGAAGTTGCTATATAAACACTCTATTAGATGTCCTTTCGAATGATATAGTTGGTTAGTTCAGTAAAATTAATAGACATCTGTATAAATAGCTCAATTTCATGTCTCGAAAGTGCATTCCTTTAAAAACGGCAGTACGGAATTTTTTTTTTTTTTTCAAACTCACCATATTAACTCCCTTTTAAATAACCATTTGTATGTTACTATTGTTTTCCGCTCAATAATTGAGTATGTGAAGTTTTGGTAAAAGTTGATATCTTAAAAACGGCTCAAACGATTTTCTAAAATTGTTACATAAATCCATTTTAGATAGCCGTTTTCATGCATTACGTGATTATTACAGGAAAATTAACAGTCATTCTGATTAGGTAGATCAGTTTTAGATTTCGGAAATTGATATTTCAAAAAATAACTCAATTTTTTTTTTCTTATTTTTTATCTTGCTATGTAAATTCACATTTATATGTCTTTACAGGTGTATCAAGTTTCTCTTGCCGAAAAAATTTTAGGTTTCTACTTCGTTAGGTAACTTTTGTCTTCTGATCACATTATCTCAAAAAAATGTATATAATACGTTTAATACAGTGGACGCTCGTTAATTCGAACTCGGTTAATTCGAATTTTCGGTTAATTCGAACTAATCCAAAATCCCACAAAAGCTCGCATTGGAATAATGTTAAAAAAATCTCATTAATTCGAACTAAATTTTTGTCACTTCGGTTAATTCGAACAAAAAAAATGATCCCTCAATTTTTTTTTCTCGTTTAATGGGGAAAATACACGCTGTGTTTGTTATTTTGTGTCATAAAATAATCAGTTTATTTTTTTCTTTTTCTTTTTTCTTTTTGGTTGTTTTATTTTGTGTGTGTGTATGTGTGTGTAAAGAGGCACATGACATTCCTATCTCCGCTAAACATTAATCGCTGTTGTCCAATTCTTATCAGTACTTAAAACTCCCTGACTTTACCTGCTTTCTTGGATTCCATCAAAACTCTTTGTGAATGGATCATGGTTGGGGGAGGGGGGGGGGTGAATCATATGTTTCTTTGTTATCGATTCTCAGAAAATTCTTTCGATTTTCTTTGTTATCGATTCTAGAGAGCTGCGTCAGTTATGCCTGCAGTTCAGACAAGTTAATGTGCTTTAGTGTTTCTCCTTCAGTGTGTGTTGTAAACGTGTAAAAATTCATTATGTCTACACGTGGAAAGTACAAAACCCTAACTTTAGAGACAAAGGTTGAAATTTTAAAGAAAGTTGAGAATGGCGAATGTAAAACAAAGTTAGCAGCTGATTATGGAATAAAAAAGAATACATTGTCAACTTATTTGAAAAACAAGGCATCAATTTTAGATGCGTGGGAAAAATCTAAATTGGCTAAAGGAAGGAAACGCATGAGAAATGCGTCCCAAGAAGATCTAGAAAAAGCTTTACTAATGTGGTTCAAGGATGCTAGATCTCGAAATTTTCCAATAAATGGACCCCTATTGCAGGCGAAAGCTGGTGAATTGGCAAGTCGAATGGAAATTGAAGATTTTAAATGCAGTGATTTATGGCTCTCCCGATTTAAGTCAAGGCACAATATTTCTTATAAAAATGTATGCGGCCAAAGCTCTGATGTAAACGAAGATGTATGCAATATTTTCGGTAGGAGACTCCCAGAGCTTTTATCTACTTATCTGCCAAAAGATATTTTTAATGCGGACGAAACGGCACTTTTTTATAAACTTTTGCCTAACAAAACATTGCATTTTAAAGGGGATGCTTGCGCAGGAGTTAAAAGCAGTAAACAGAGGATTACAGCTTTAGTTTGTGCTAATATGAATGGGAGCGAAAAACTTAAATTATTAGTGATTGGAAAGTCCAAGAATCCAAGGTGTTTTACAGGAATCAAAACACTACCAGTTGATTATGTATCCAACACAAAAGCATGGATGACACGAGAAATATTCAGTAATTGGTTAAAAGGAATAGATAAGCAGTTTTCGAGGTAAAAACGTAAAATTCTCCTATTTGTGGATAACGCATCCTGCCACAATAATCTTCCAGAACTGAGTTCCATACAGTTTGAATATTTGCCGCCAAATACAACTGCGAAGATACAACCAATGGATCAAGGAATCATACAGAATCTTAAAGTAAATTACCGTAAGAGACTCTTAAAACAAATCCTTTTTTCTTTAGATTGTGGTGAAAATTACGACATTACTCTGCTGACGCTGACAGCTATAAACGATCTATATGCTGCATGGGATGCTGTTAAAGAAAGCACAATCAGAAATTCCCTTCGTCATGCTAAAATCCTGCATGTCGAAGAGAGCAATCAAACCGAAGAATGTGATACTGTTGATACTGATTTTCCTGAATTCAAAAAATTTAAATGTGATAACGTTACTTTTACTGATTATGTAAGTGTAGATGAAGACGTAGAAATCTGTGGAAAACTGAACGAGGATGAAATAATAAAAACTATCCGAGAAGATGAGAAAGAAGAAACCTTATCGGATTCAGATGAGACTGAAGAAACTTTTAAGCGTCCTAATGATCAAGCCATAATGAACTCGATAAAAACTCTCAAAGCATTTATTTAGATGGAACCTTCCTCTGAAAAGGAATTGAAATGCCTACTTCAAATAGAAAAGCTGGCTGAAAAATTTAGGCATAATAGGCAAAAACAAACATCAGTTTTACAGTTTTTCCCGAAAGTGTAACTTACATTTTTAATTAAAATTTACTTTCTATGAAATATCTTCTGCCTCATTTTATGTTTAAGGTAAGTTTTTATTGCTCTTTCATAGTATATTTAATTTTAATTTATGTTATACATATTAGTGGATTTTTCGTCTTCAACGATACTTTTAAAATTATTTTCTCTTAACATCGGATAATTCGAACTATTTTCTGAGAACCTTCGAGTTCGAATTAACGAGCGTCCACTGTAGTAGGTAATGGAAGTCGTGTGGTTGTTTCATATTAGATTTTTAATTGCTTTTAGGTGACCATCACTTGTTATCACTTATATCATTTATAATCCTGCATACACATGAATTAAAATGGTTATTCAAATAAGTTTAGATGCATACACTGGGTTTTAAAACGATATAAACACCAAGTTTTTTAAGCATAAAAAAAGGAAACAATGATACAAAATAAACTTCAGACTTATGAATGTTAGAAATAGAACAAATATTTTTATTTTATAACAAAATATAATTCAAACAGACATCTGTTTATATAGAGAAAACAGATTTTTCTTTTTTGAGATGTTGCATAAGGATATAAACACAGACCAAAAATATGGATTAGTAGCCAGTGTATGCACCAGATTTTCGATTTATTACAAAAACGGGATCAAGCATGGGGCACACCACACTTTTAATGTATTTTGGTCATTTTTTTTTCCAGTGGGAGACTATAGAATTTTTTTAATTCTGAATATGTGGCATTTTGTTTCCATTTGCATAAATTTTTCTAACCAATAGGCTCCAAATGTATTCTATCACGTTTAAGTCAGGAGAAACAGATGATCATAGAATTACATGTACACGATATTATTTATAAACCATTCCCAAGTGCAATTTGCCATGTGGATAGATGCATTGTCCTGTTGGAAATTTGAACATTCAGAAAGTTCCACCAATTTCCTTCGCAATAGGCAATACATTTTCTTCAAGTAGATCTTGTTAGGTTATTGTATTCACTTTGCCACAGGGAAACACAATATCGACTTTTCTACGAATTCCAAACGCAGCCAGAATCATAAGTGATTCTCCATCTTGCAGCAGTTTTGAAAATCTTTCAGGTTCTATGCGCAGATCGTGCCAATAATAAGAAAAATTGTTAAGACAATTTTTTTTTTTTAATAAAAAAATATTATTCTTTCAGACTTTAACTCCCAGACATATGATCCTTAGCTCATTGCAGGAGATTCTGCTGTTGCCTTTTAGTCATACATGGTTTGGTTTTTGTTTTCTGGTACTTCAACACCTTAGAACTCTTGGCTATTTTGGACAAAGTACTTTTTGACACCACTATATCTGGATCTCTCGTAAGTTTACCTAAAATTGTTTTCCCATCGGTCATTCTTTTTAAAATGACTCTTTTTTTTCCCCTTTTCGATAACTTTGATGACATTCCGGAGATTTCTTTGCTCCGTAACCCTTTTGTAATTGAAGAAAATTCCGTAGTATCTCTAAGGATCTTTTCAATTTTTTGAGATAACTCTCGTTCAAAGTCCCTAATCATGAATAGCCACAATTGTGCCTTTCGGAAAAACGTTTAAAGTGTTTTTTCAACTCATTCTCCTAGAACTCAGTTTGTGGACTCGTTTGAAAGTTTCCAAGACCGTGAAATCATGTATATGCTAAACTAATTTGAATATTTCAGTTTTTTTTTTTTTTTTTTTTTTTTCTTAGAGTCAAATTTAGTATTCCCGACAAGTTTATGTGCTTGCTTATGCTTGCTTAGCGGTAATTTCGATCAGTGTTCACATCTTTTTGCAACTCCTTTTTTTAAGGTAATTTATATTTTCAATAAATTTAAATGTTTATATTCATTTTATCGTTACGTATTATGTGAGATTACCATACTTGTCCTCAGAATAGCTTTTTCTGATAATTATTTATGAATTTTTGTCTTGACATTACAAAATTACAAATATAAGGTGTTCGTATCATTTTGCAACACAGTGTACATCATTTCTTAATTAATATTACTTTAGATTATTTTAGGCTATTATCTGAATGATTATAATACTTTTCTGTGCGAGATCTTAATTATTATTATTTTTATGTAGGGACAACCGCAACATATTTCAATTTTTAAACGTCAATAATTAATTAAAAGTACATAAACCATACTTTTCTTCCGAACAACCTTGATGACAGGAATTCGAATACGGAGTCAAAAATGGGTGTTACCGTTCGAAAAAATAAAATTGAGGTACATTTAAATATGTACACGACCCTTTAAATAAAATGTAACTATTTCATCAATAACTAGATGCTGTTACAAATTGATCGGCATCAGTAGAATATTTCTGCTGTAATTTATAACGAAATTAGTCAGGTGATAGCTTTTTTATTTTATTTTATTTTACTGCACATTCTTCTACTAAATTCAAAAAAAAAAAAAAAAAATGTCGATTTTTTATATTATTTATTATTATTATTATTTTTTTGTTTTTGCTGAAGCATATTAAGTATACCAAATGTATTCTATGCATGTATATCTATAAAAATTACATTAATAATATACTAAAAATATGTATAGTGAAATATTTCATATGCATAAATGTAATACCGTACTTAATGATATATACAGATCTAAGAAAGTACCATTAAGTTCACCTATATTTACGCGCTTCTTTGAAGAGAGAAAGAGAGAGAGAGAAAAAAAAAGGGGGGGGGGAGTAAATAAAAGAAAATGAAAACAGGATGAATACTGAAAACAAGACAGAAAAATCATGCAGTATGCATTGATTAGTAATACTTTCCAACTGAACGCAATTGTTGTATCGAATAACTTTTAATATTCTTTGCCTACGTTATCGCACAACAGACAGAGGAACTGAAAGACATACAGATAGACTAATTGATTTTAAAATTACTCTTAGGCATTTTGGAAAGTGTTAAAAAGGCTTAACGCAAAAGAAAATGCAGCCGTTAGATTATAATTACAGCTTTTAATCTCTTTGAATATTTTACTGTAGCCCTGTAAATCTCAAAATTAATCATATCATATTCTATACAAAACAATATTTTGGAATATTCATAATACATGTCAACATTTTTATGATTTTTATAGTAGAAAGTTTTTTAAATATAACTTTTAAAAATTCTGTCCTAAAACGTAATACATTGGCTTTTATTTAGTTGTTGTCCCTGTAAACAAACTAGTTGTACAGGACCTATTAATGACATTTTAAATACGGAACATTCCATAGGGAACTTGAGCGTATCATTTTTTAAAAATTCACAAAATATTCACGGATGATAGGAGCCAGAGACAAATAGATAAAAAGGTAGACAATCGTACAGACAGTGCACAAATTGAAATCATACTCCCACTAAAATTATAAGAAAGTGTTAAAACGCTCGTGTAAACAAAAGTGCAATTCCAGCAATTTTTATTAATAGCTCATGATGTAACTGATTATTTTTGTGTGGCCCTGTAAATTTAATGCTAACCTTACTATATTACACAGAAGCCAATCTTTTGTGCATACAAATAATATATTTCAAATGCATTAAGCTTTGTGGAAAATAAAATTATTAAAAGTTGGTTTATAAAAATAACTCTTATACAACAGAATGCTTTGGAATACTTTCAAACGCCCCTGTACACAAACTAATTAGAAATGTACTCCATTTTACATAGGAAACATCCGATAGGGAATTGAATAACATATTAAAATTTCATTAAAGTTTCCATACATTAAAGGTATTAAAATATGGTTTATAGAAACTCCTCTCATAGAACACAATGCTTTCGAATACTTTTTGGTGTCCCTGTACACAAACGAGAAGAGGTATTCATTCCATTTTCAATAGGGAACATCCGACAGTGAACTTGAATAAAATATATCGGTTTAAAGAACTTCCATTAATATTTACGGGTATTAGAGCGCAGAAAGCAGACAGAGAGATGGACAGAAGGACAGTCAGGCAGATACACAAATTGAAATAACATTCACACTAAAAAAATGATAGAAAGTGTGAAAAATGCTTAATGTAAACAAAAGTACAATTCTAGCAATTTTTTATTAAAAGCTTTTAATATAACTGAATATTTTTGTTTCACCCTGTAAATCTAATGGTAACCATGCTATATTCTATGCAAAGCATTCTTTTGTAAATATAAGTAACATAATTCAATTCCCTAAAACTTCGTGGAAAGTAAAGTTATTAAAATTTGATTTATAGAAATATCTTACAAAGAACGCAATGCTTTGGAGTACTTTTGAGTGTCCCTGCACATAGCAGTGGTACGTAATCTATTTTATGTAGGAAACATCCAATACTGAACTTGAATAACATATTTCAATTTCATGAAGATATTGTACAGTGAAGGTATGAAAATAAGGTTTATAGAAATACCTCTCGTAGAACACAATTCTTTGAAATACTTTCGGGTTTCAAAAAATTCCATAAATATTTACGGGAGTTAGAGTACGGGCAGACAGACAGACGGACAGATGGACAGATACACGAATTGATATCATATTCACACTTAAAAAAATGTTAGAAAGTGTTAAAAACGCTTAATGTAAACGAAAGTAGAATTCTAGCAAATTTTTATTAATAGCTCTTAATAAAACAGAATACTTTTGTGTCACTCTGTAAATCTAATCCTGCTATATTCTATGTAAAGCATTCTTTTGTGCATATAAATAACATATTTCAATTTCTTAAAACTTCGTGCAAAGTAAAGTCATTAAAATTTGATTTATAGAAATAGCTCACATAGAACGCAATGCTTTAGAATACTTTTGAGTGTCCTTGTATATAAAACAGTGATGGTATTTAATCCATTTTATACAGGAAACATCCAATAGTGAACTTGAATAACATATTTCAATTTCATTAAGATATGTGTACCGTAAAGGTATGAAAATATGATTTATAGAAATACCTCTCATAGAACACCATGCTTTGAAATACTTTCGGGTGCCCCTGTGTACAAACCAGTAAAAGTATAAACTCTATTTTCAATAGGGAATATCCGATAGTGATCTTGAATAGCATATATTAGTTTGAAGAAATTCCACAAATATTTACGGGAGTTAGAGCGCGGACAGACAGACAGACAGACAAACCGAAGTCATTAATACTTTTCAACCTCGGTGGGAAGTGTTAAAAATGTTAGAAAATGTTAAAAACGCTTAATGTAACCAAAAGTACAATTTTAGCAAATATTTATTAATAGCTCTTTATATAACTGAATACTTTGAGTCACTCTGTAAATCTAATGCTAATCATGCTATATTCTATGGAAAGCATTTTCTTTTGTGCTTATAAATAACACATTTCGATTTCATAAATCTTCGGGAAAAGTAAAGTTATTAAAATTTAATTTATAGAAATATCTCTCATAAAACGCAATGTTTTGGAATACTTTTGAGTGTCCCTGTACACAAATCAGTGGTGGTATTTACTCCATTTTATACAGGAAACATCCGGTAGTGAACTTCAATTTCATTAAGATTCCTGTACAGTAAGGGTATGAAAATATGGTTTATAGAAATGCCTCTCATAGAACACAATGCTTTGAAACATTTTCGGGGGTCCCTGTACACAAACCAGTAAAGGTATAAACTCCAATTTTAACAAGGAACATCCGATAGTGGACTTGTATAACATATTTCAATTTCATTAAGATTTTTGAGCAGTAAGGTTATGAAAAAATGGTTTATAGAAATGCCTCTCATAGAACAGAATACTTTGAAATAATTTTGTGTGTCCCTGTACACAAACCAGTAAATGCATAAACTCCATTTTCACCAGGGAACATCCGATAGCGAAGTTGTATAAGATATTTCAATTTCATTAAGATTTGTGTACAGTAAGGGTGTGGAAATATGGTTTATAGAAATGTCTCTCATAGAACACAATGCTTTGAAATATTTTCGGGGATCCCTGTACACAAACTAGTAGAGGTATAAACTCCATTTTAAACATGGAACATCTGATAGTGAACTTGTATAACATATTTCAATTTCATTAAGATTTGTGTACAGTAAGGGTATGAAAATATGGTTTATAGAAATGCCTGTCATAGAACAGAATGCTTTGAAGTATTTTCGTGGGTCCCTGTACACAAACCAATAGAGGTAAAAACTCCAATTTCAGCAGGGAACATCCGAAGTGAACTTGTATAACATATTTCAATTTCATTAAGATTTTTAAACAGTCAGACTATGAAAATATGGTTTATAGAAATGCCTCTCATAGAACACAATGCTTTGAAATATTTTTGGGGGTCCCTGTACACAAACCAGTAGAGGTATAAACTCCATTTTCAATAGGGAACATCCGATAGTGAACTTGAATATCATATATCAGTTTCCAGAACTTCCGTAAATATTTACGGGAATTAGAGCGCGGACAGACAGACAGACAGACAATCCGAAGTCATTAACAATTTTCAACCTTGTTGGATAGTGTAAAAAAAAAAAAAAAGATAGAAATAATTGCAATTTGCAAAATAGTATTTAATATTAAAAGAAATAATCAAGAATAATAAATAATTTTAGCTCTGAGTTTTTCAAAATATATATTTGGAGAAAAAGAAATAATTTCATTAACTATATTTTATTTAATTAGTTTTTATTGGGATATAAATATTCATCAAAAGAGAAAATTCATATAATTAATTCAAATATAATGATTTCTCTATTGTAGTTCCGCCTTCTTGTATTTTTTTTTTTTTTTTTTTTTTTTTTTTTTTTTAACATATTTGTTAAAATTCAAATATAAATAAACTACACTACATTCTTGAAAACATTGGCAAATATAAGAAGTAAAAGAAGATTAGCAGAAGTTACCCATTCTTTCTTAATATATTTTTCCTCAAACATGAAAAAACATCCATAAACGTGTGCATTCAACCTTCAAAACTAATATTTGTTTATATTTTTAAAAAATTGCATTTTTAAGTTTGAAAATATACTTCTAATGATTTCTTTAATACTGTAGATGTCTAAGGACATAATCACCAGATTATTGTTTCTTGTCTTATATAAACAAAGCTTTCTTAATGAACATCAACCACCAATTGTTTCCTTAGCGCAAGTGAAGAAAGCGTGAGAAGTGTCATATTTATTTTTACTCTATCTTCTAATGATCTAAGGATTAAGAATTTTTTTTAACTTTATTCATCTATAGACCTTAAGAAGCTTCTTTAAACTTAACTAATCTGTGAAAAATTAATTTTCAGTGTAGCTTTATTTTATTTATTTTTCTTTTAGATAAATGTATGGGTATCCAAAATTAAAAATGGAAATATATATTTTTGGAAATACGCAGATCTCCAAAAGTACAATAGTTTCCGTTTGCTTGATACAAATAACTTGACTACTTTTCGTGTGTTTTTTGACTAGTTTTGTTGATATATATATATATTTTAATCACATCTATTATTAAGTATATTTTTTCGTTGCTTTTTTTTTTTTTTTTTTTTTTTTTGGAAAAATATTTTGAAAATTTTCTTCCTTTTTCCGAAAGAAAATTTCTGTGTAAAGGTAAAGCATATATATTCTAGGTCATTTATCTATAAAACTTTTAACAAGTTATACAATAAAAATGGATTTTTTAAAGGTAATACTTTATATTAATTCTAAACGAGCTGCGCCCGTCTAGGCGGTTGGTAGATCTGGACTTTAACAAAACAATGTCACATAAATCATTTTATTATTATTATTATTATTATTTTAAGTATAGAGTTTGTAGTAGGGTCTTTGTTTTAAGTAGCCAGTTGTCACTTTATGGTGTTTAGTCGCCATATTGCAATTGTGTGATTTTAGATCTGCTATTAAAGTGTACGAATCTAAAAGCAAACGTTTTTTAAGTGGATACCGTATTTCCCACTGTATAAGTCGACTTTTAAAAACCCAAAAATGACTCAAAAATCGAGGGTCGACTTATTCACAGAATATAAAAAAGGCGCTATTTCAATTACGCATGGAAATCGAAGGTTAAATGAAATTCCAATCAGAAATATTATCCTCCACAAATTTGATGGAACTTCCGAGTGACTATATTGAATATTGTCAATTATAAATAATCGTGGAAACCTACTTTTTCCTAGAATTGTTCTTGGCGACATTGCTTTGAAACAACAACATGACTTCTTTTACCCACTATTACACGTATCACATCCATTTTTTTGGAGATAATGTGATCAGAAGACATAAATTTGATCTAACAAAGTAGACAACTAAAATTTTTCTGGTAAGAGAAAACTGATACACGTATAAATACATATAAAGCAGGGTTTACATAGTAAGTAAAAAAAAAAAAGAATTAATAAATAAATTTAAAAAAAATATATATATAAAGTGGGTTTGTGTAAAAAAAAAAAAAAAAAAAAAAAAAGAAAAAGAAATAAAATAAAATAAATAAATAAATAAAAATAAAAATCGTTAGAGCAGTTTTTGAGATGTCAACTTTTACCAAAACTTGACATACTCAATTGTTGACTGGAAAACAACAATTACATACAAAAGGATAGCTAAAAAGGGGTTAATATGGCGGAAAAAAAACCGTACAGTAGTGCTGGGCGATGTTGACATTTCTTAAATCGATGTATCGTTTATTTTAAATACCGATATAAGGATATATCGATTTAATGTAGCGTTACCAACAGTAGGAATTTGTCCCTACACGTAAGGACTAAAAAAAAATCGACCGAGACAGGGATTGAACTGAAAACCTTCTTGTCTCAAACCAAACAATCTGGCACTGTACCACGATTTTTTGCTCACTAATTAAGTTTCTATCATTTTGATAAAAAGGATTAAATTTTCTAAGATTTTATCTTGGCCTATGGGTGAGTTGTTGCATAAAATTTGCCCTTTATCCTATGTTTTCGACCACACTCTTTAATTTAATCTTAGTTTAATTTCAATAAGAATTTTACTGATTCATACTTCCCTTGTAAGTGGTTGTATGGTAGATCCAAGTTTTGGCGTAACTTAAATTCAATCGCAAGTAGTGGAAAACTAAAAAAAAAAAGGTTGAACCATTTTATGATATTGCTTATAATTTTACTTCCTATACAGTCGGCATGGGGGGTGCCCCCCGGCCCCCTCCCCCTCTGCCGGGACCTGCCCCCTCTTAGCAGGATGCTCTGGGATGGGTTCCAGTGTTTTGAGAGCCTTTTTGCTGTTCTCACTTCAGCAACAGTGCTGAAGATGAAAGTCTATAATATATAAGATGAAAGTCTTCTATCCTGCTCCCTAGACTTCTAATACTCTTAAGTTTTTTCGGTGAATTCTACCCCGTCCCTTAGTACTAAGGGATGTCAAAAGCACTTTTGCCGAGTTCCGCTCTTCCCTTTAGCGGGTTTTAGGTCCGAGCGCCTCTAACAACGTCAAAATTGTACTAAGAGTATTTATAACATCTGTACAAGTTAATTATAGAAGAATTAACACTAAAATTAAAATTATTTGATCTAATATTAATTTTCTGGACTTAGAAATTTTCCAACCTTTTTTTTTTTTTTTTTAAATCTTTTACTTGCCCACAGAACTGAAAATTGATAATTCAAGCCCACAAGCAAACTTAATAATAATTAGTTAAGCCTCGGCACTTCCCCACCCACTAAGCTAACCATCCAGTAAAGTTCCCCTTTTTCTATAATTACTAGACTAAGGGACCGCCGCTCACCCAGTTAACCAATTCTAGTAAACAGCTCTATATCGCATCACCCTCGAGGTTTTCCAGCTCTGCCCCACCCCCTAGGCTCACCCTCTCGGCATGTTTAACTTAAATCTCGCCTTTGAGTCTGTATATTTCATTCCAACTGGCTCCAATCAATCCAAATGTGTGTTTGGACCATCCCCCTGGCCTGCCCCACCCCATAGGCTCCCTCTTAACTTATCCCTTTTCCCTCCCCCCAGGCGCACAAGGCACCTCTCCCCCGCTTTACAGGACTCTGGAAGCCTTATTGCCCCCCAGCCCCACCTCAAGTGCTTGTATGCATTTTTCTAAGGTTTGCCCCACCTCCTAATCTCCCATCCTCTATTCATCTTCGTTGTTGACCCTCCTAGGAGTTCTTGGTGTCTGCCTCCGGCCCCCCGTTGCCCTCCTCCCCCTCCCCTCCCCAAAAAAAATATTTTTTTATTTTTATTTTTATTTTTTATTTATTTTTTTTTTTATTTATTTATTTTTTTTTTTAATTTCTTGAGCCTTCTAGTAGACGCTTGCAACTGGGTCAAGCCATGGCACATCCCTACCCACTCAGCCTCCCTTCCAATGCAACCCCTCTACAGAAGATCTAGCCTAAGGAACCAAACTCAATGCCTAACTAGCTCCAGAATTCCCCCGTTATCACGCTACCACCTGGGTTTCTCTCCCAATCATTTTAAGGTTTTTTTTTTTTTCCCTCTCTCTCTATCTGTCCCTAGCATTTTCAAATGGTATCTCTTTAAAAGTCATTTTCTTTTAATAATCTTTTCTCTTAGCTATTTTCGGGAGTCTAGGCTCCCGCTTTTTGCTTTTTTTTTTTTTTTTTTTTCTCTCTCTCTCTCTAACTAATGGTATGGTGCAGGAGCTCTGGCGAGCCCCAACCTGTTCAGATAAGAATATTATAAAACTTGTTCAATTCCGAATTGTTCCTCAAACCATTAAAATAACAAAAACAGCTTTTCTAAAAGCTACACCAAACCAAAAGTGCTTTCATATCGAGACCGCTCAGAAATGTCTCCTCCGAAGAGCGTCATGTCAAATGCTGAGGAATCATACAATGACTCCACCAGCAGTCGCCAATCAACCTTAAACCTTACGTTGACAATACCACTACCTGATACATACAACAAAAAAGAGGACTTTTTAGAACTCACTTTAATCCCAGATGTTGCCAGAGCAGCAATGAATATAATCACCATATGCAGGAAAAAACACGTATCAACTCCGCTGGCAGTTTTTGAAAACGCATTCAACAGAATCATCGATCTGCATATATTAGCAGATGTAATGTAACCGCCCCAGGCAGAAACACCCACATCCACACCACAAGCAGACAAGTCACGACAACAAAACTATCAACAAATTTCACCACTCAGAGAATACACCAGAGCCATCCAGAACAAGATCTCAGTGCTATCCCTACACATGCAAGAACTTAAAGCACTCCAAAATAACCTCAACACCAACTTTGAACGCCAAACAAACTTACAAGAAAAACTGGATCAAGACCTACAAAGACAAGAAAAATTTCTCAAAGATCATTTTCAAAATACAGAATCCCCTTTCCCACAACAGTCTTCAGAACTTCCTCAGAACGATTCTCATCTTCAACAATCAACTACAGCAACAACGGACTCATACGCCCAAAGACTTGCACACCCACTAGAAAACACAAGGAAAACCATTCCAAAATCATCTAACCAAATCCAAAAGAACATCACACAGGCAACAGTTACCCACCAACACCTTATAAGCACCCTATTCTTAAAATCTAAAACAGAAACAGACAGAGGCATCGACATATTAAACATGCTAAAACGCCATCACATATCAACCATTGGAACAATTACGAGCAGGCAGGTTTACCGTTCTTCGGTGGACTTACGCTGCTCCAACCCAGAAGAAGCAGATCTTCTTGCGAAAGACCTACAATCAGTAGCAGAAATCAACGAAAAGCTGCAAATCAAGCAAAAACCTTGCCCCCACATTTGGTTCATGCTGCTGGGAGCTCCCTCAGTCATGGTTAACGAAATTCTCAACAACCTTTTCGCCACGAGCAACTTACAGGAAAGCCTACAAAGCCAAGTAAAATTGATACGTTCTCAAGCATCAAGAGCGCCTCACCTAAAGAATTTAGTGATCCAGGCTCCCCTCCCTATAGCTGAAGCCTACTTAAAATCAGATGCATTTAACATGGGGCTATTTAGATGCACCTTCAGACTATATACTAGGATCCTGGGGTGCACTAACTGCCACTCTCTTGAGCATCCTACTAAGCAATGCAAGGATAAAACCTTTTGTTCTCAATGCTCTGGATCTCATAAGAATGAGGGCTGCTCGGCAAGAGCAAGTTGCATCAACTGTCAGAGAGCAAACTTACAAAGACTAAGAAACAACCTAGGGCCACTTCCTTCTGATCATACGGCCTTTTCCCTGTACTGTACAATACTTTCCGAGAAATACCACAATCGCAGGCAGTACCTAGATGCCAAATTCCTTCCTAAAGCTCCACCTCTCCAGCAAGAACCTCCAAGACAAAGCAGACCTCTCTCCAACACCTACTCAAATAGACATCGCTCTCCCTTAACAAGACTCTCCTCTAGAGGAAATCCCTCAAGAAAACAATCAACAGCAGCAATAAGAACATCCTCAAGAAGCAATCGAAACTCTTCCCGCACCTTTAGCCAGCATAAATCTGAGAGCGGCATGAACAGACTCAACTCAGACAAGTCTTCCGAAATGCACGAAGACCCTCCTCCAAATCCCTCCCGTCGACCTACACGCCGTTCTCCCAGCAGACGGAATCCAAGGCTCCAGGAACGTTACCCATCACTCCAATGTAACTCAAGCTCTGGAAACCAGAGACCTCCCTACAATCATCAACAACAAGCACCCACTGACCCATTCCAACAGGACTACAGCATCCCATACCAGCAATATCCACCATACTTATATGCATACAACCTTCCTTACTTCTATTCAGAATATGGCCATCCTCAGTTTCCAGCATTTCGAGGACCTCCCGAAGATGCGCCCTACTATAGCAGCTCAACCCACACCTCAAGAAGGTAACAACCCTTTAATCTCCTATTTCCCATCCCTTCGCCCTAAACTAAGATTCAAAATTCAAATCCAAAAAGTCAAAAGTTCTCTCCTCTCCTTTCCCAGAGGCAACTTCCTCTTCCACTCCTATTGCCCCAAAAGCTTTAATGATCTTCATTTCATACAGATCAACCTCAATAGGTGCAAGGCGGCGAACTGGAGGAACGTTTATGGAGGAAAACTCTATGGACGTCGGACTGCTGCAGGATGTCTATTGTACTGTTGGGGGCGATCTGTATGGCTTCCCCTCTTCCTGGTCCAGTTTCAGTTCCAAAAACAACACTGCCGACATAGTAATATCAGCATAAAACCTTAATTACACCCATCTGTTGACTGGGGACAATTGTGTATTCATAACACTGACCACGAAGGAGGGCGAACTGATCCTTGGCAGCGCCTACGCCGCCCCGTCTGCTGATTTCGAGTCCTGTCTGCTGGAATGGCAACACCTAATATCCCAAAAATCACTCTTCATCTGTGGCTGTGACCAGAATGCTAACTCTCCCTTATGGTGCTCACCATACGAGAATGCTAGGGGTCGCAGCCTCATAGAATTTATAGCCACTAAAAACATCTGCCTCGCTAACTTAGAAAATTCCGCCCCCACCTTCCAAAAAGACAACGCTCAGGGCTGGCCAGATTTCACCCTCTGTAACACCAAAACTCTTGCAAGAATAAATGACTGGTCAGTCCTAGACACCTTCAACAACTCCGACCACAATTATATAACATTCACCATTAACAAAAAACCTACTATAACTCAATCTCGACGCTTCGCCACAAAACGCGGAAATTTCAAAATTTTCAATAACCTCTTACTTCAAAATTCCACACCACTAACAGACGAAATCAAATCAATAAACAACATCCCCCAACTTGAAACCTTTACAAACAACCTCATAGCTACCATCCAAAATGCTGCCACCTCGGCCTTCAGACTTAAGAAGTCGGGACGTCGGTTTGCTTACTCCTTCTGGTCTCCCCAGTTACGTTCCATGCGGAATCATCTGACTGCTCTGAGAAGACAGTCAAAATACCTCGAACCTACACAAATCCAGCAACACAAACAGAAAATTAAACTACACTCGGCCCTATTCAAGAAACGCGTAAATGAATCCAAACACGCCGCATGGAAAAAATTCTGCACTTCACAAACACAAACCTTTGGCACTGCCCAAAAATTTTATAGCAACAAATTCTTCACACCCACAGAACTGAAATTGGAACGTCCTCCAGGCCAAGCCTCTAAAAGACAAATCTAGAATATCTAATAAAAACCTTATTCCCACAAACAGTTTATCCTCACCAACAAGCACCTTCATACTCGGCTCCCTCGGATGTTCCCTTCACGGAGTCTGAGGTAAAAGCCACACTATACGGTTTCAACATCAACAAGGCTCCTGGCCCGGACAATATTGACTTTAAAATTCTACGCAACGTTCATAATACAATGCCTCAAATACTCCTGCAATGGGCCAACTTATGTCTCAAACACCAACTCTTCCCAGAAACACTCAGAAGAGGCGAAGTGGTGTACTTTTTGAAGCAAGGGAAACTTCCCTCTGAACCCTTTTCCTACAGACCGATCTGCCTCCTCCCCACTTTAGGCAAATTGCTAGAGAAACTCATAGTAACCCGACTTAACTTCTTTCTGGAATCTAATAATCTGCTTCATCCTAACAAATTTGGGTTCAGAGAGGGCATATCTTGTAACCAAGCCTTGCAAGCAATCAAAAGTTCCTGTGCCGTTAGCTGTAATGCATCAAACTACACCACTATCGTCTCGCTAGACATTAAAGGAGCATTCGACAATGTGGAGTGGCCACACATTCTTCGCGCACTACAAGATCTTGACTGCCCGGGCAATCTGGCCGGAATCATCTGCTCATATCTCTCCCATCGTAAAATTTTAGTGAACTGGGGTGATGGCTTCACGGAACACCCTCAAACAAAAGGCTGCCCTCAGGGCTCGTGCCTTGGGCCAATCCTTTGGAATTTAGTAGCGGATGGCATTCTCAAGCGCATGAACTCTGCGGGCTTCACCACATATGCCTATGCGGATGATTTCTCCCTGATTCTCTCGGGCCGTGTCAGGAAAAACCTGGAGGACCAGGCCCAGGAAGCTTTGTCCCTCTTTAGTAAGCTACTCAAAGAATTCGACCTTAAGTTATCTCCATCCAAAACTAATTCCTTAACACTAGCCTTCCCTAAAGCCCTAAAACTAAACCGAAATCCCAAGATGCGGATTGACGGCATCAGTGTCAACCACGTAGAACAAATGAGATTACTAGGTATCACTTTTGATCGGCACCTCAACTGGCTGGCACATGTTAAAGAACTAAAATTAAAAACCCAAAGCATATATCACAATTCAGCAAGAATGGTGGGAAAGAGGTGGGGTATCTCCACCTCTTTCCTTAAGTTCTGGTACAAAACAATAATAGAAAAAATCATAACCTACGGAGCCGCCATTTGGGGTGGCCACCTAAGAACAGATGCCATAACAGGCCTCAATTCTGCCCAACGACCATTCCTCTTACAAATTGCAAGAGGATATAAAACTATTTCCACTGATGCCCTCACCGTAATCACTGGGATTCCCCGCGCCCACCTGCAGGTCTCCCAAACGTACATTAAAACTCAAATCTTACAATTAAAAGACCCTGACCTAACTAATATTATCTTCCCACAAACCCCCATTCAAACTTTGACCTGCTGTTGGGATATTCATCCAGGCAAGGATGTTGCTCCAATGTTAACCAACTGTCTTAAAAATAACTTTTCTCCCTCTTCTCCGGTGGCGATCTATACGGATGGTTCCAAGACCGGGGTTGCAGCCACATTTTGCGTGCTGGAACAGCGTGTCGCGGGCCATCAGTGGGCTTACAGACTCGAGGACTTTAATACGGTATTTCAAGCAGAGATCCACGCGATCGCTGAGGCCATACAATGGGCCAGTGTCGCATACTCTAATCAAAGCGTCAATATCTACAGCGACAGTCTCTCGGGCCTTCAGGCAATAGCTCGACATCGGAGCAGACATCCGCAAATTCAGCGCATTTAAAAACTCCTAATGAATCTCGACTTAACTTGCACCCTGGCACACGTTTCTGCCCACAGGGGTGTCGTAGGCAATGAACTAGCTGACTCCCTAGCAAAAGAAGCCACTAATTTCTCCACAAAATGTTCTTCAATTCCCGCTCCCCCCTCCTACGTCAAAAGTAAAATTCAAAACTTAATGAATCTCAAATGGCAAGACGTGTGGGATAGTTCAGAGAAGGGGAGACATACCTTCTCGCTGATTCCACGGGCCCGCACTAACACTTGGACTTTAACTCCCCATATTACCGCATTCCTAATAGGCCATAGGCCCTTCTCTTCCTATCTATACAAGTTTCATTGCCGACGCTCACCCTTGTGTCCATGTGGAGAGGAGGGTACTCCACTACATTATTATTTCCACTGCCCTCTAACAGAAAATTATCATTTAAGAAATCCCTCCCCTAGACCAATTAATTGGCTAGACGAAATTCTAACAAGAAAACCGCTAATAAATATACTAAATAGCATCTTCTCCTACTTAATGAACATTTCAAACCTAACATGTTAATATCAAATTCTACTAATTATAATAATAATTCTCTAGTCAAAATTAAATAACCTTAAGTTTCTTCACCCTGTTATCTTCCTCTGTGGTCGTCCGAGTTGCTGCTGAAGATATCCTCATGTAATATCAGCTCTAGATTCCAAACGTCCTGAAGTTGCAGATTACTCAGAAACTTCACCAGTACCCCGCTAACCATCCTAACGTCACCAGCAGTCAATCAAGGACCGACTTGAGCCTCAACGTGAATCTATCTACTTACAGATTCTTCCCATGATGGTCAGCAATTAATGCTGATTAAATCCATGCATACGCATGAACTGTTTCTACTAAAGGAACTGCCATTCTCAACCTCAGAATCTGCGTCATCAATTATCAACTGGTTTCGACTCTACAATATCAACTATCGTCAGCATGCCATTTGTCGCGTGGGGTCAGCTGGGCCCGGCATGCCGACCAAATACTTTATGTACATAAATATCTGTAAATACTCATCGCCCTCTGTCGCTGGTTGGCTAAGCCAGGCGATGCATGATGTAATTTTTTTTCCCTCAATAAATGTCGGAGCAGCTCAAGTGGATTATCCTAGAAGCGCTCAACACCGTTCCTCGAGCGGTGAGCGGGGGCTACTCCCTGTTAAATAGTTTTATACAGTCGGCAGCATAAGTATTCGAGCTCTAGCAATAATGCCTATATAAAAAAAACGTACTCTTTATACTGCTTTGTTAAAAATATCTTTCTAGAGTCATGTTCTCACACATTAAAGAATTTTATCCTAGTTGACTATTACTATTATAGAAAATTGTTTTTTAGTTTCACAGTATTCCTTACTCTTATCCAACCATATTCTACAGAAAAGAGACTTTTGTACATGCTAAAAATGATGCTACTTCCATTTAGTGCACAGGAGAAAAGAAAAAGGAGTTAAGAGAAAAGTTACAGCAGCAGGATTTTTATAGCTTTCTTACCACCTAAACTCCACAGATCATAGGGCACAAAGCCTTATACACAGTAACGTATCTAGTTTCTTTTGTTTGAACATGTGTGCAAACTAGTAGTGACATGCATACTATTTTGAATAGGAAACCATTTAATATTACTTGAAATAAAATATATTAATTTCAAAACATGCTAAAAATATTTGCGGAAAATCAGATCGCGAACAGACAAGCTGTTAAGCAATTAAATTGAAGCTACAGACACTTTTTAATAAAATAAAATTTTATGTCATATACCAGCCTGTAAAATTATGTGACATAAATGACTGAAGAAATATTTTATCGTTTTCGTTTTTCGTTGATTGACGATGAAACCAGAAAAACTTTCGGGCCGACACGGCCCAGAAAAAATTTCATTCAGGCCCGGCCCGGCCCGGCCCGGCCCGAGAACAGATTGAAGAATTCGTCCTGAGCCCGGCCCTCGGTTAGAATAATCATATCTAAGATGACGCTGTTGTTTGAATTAATTTATTTTTGACTAGCAGGCTAAGCCCGCTTTGCTGGTCCCTATTTTTAAATGAATCACTATAATTACTGAATTCTCAAAATTGCCTTAATTTTTATCACGTGAAAAAAAAGGGAAACAAAATCTGATTAGGAAAAATGTCGCACCGGGTTCTCACTGCCTTCGGAAAAAATTCCCAAAATGCTCTAACTCTTATTTTTTTAATTTCCCCCTTCGCCCCCCCCCCACTCCCGTCTATCCCCTAATACTTTTACAAATTCGAAAATATCCGCAATCGATTTGCAAGTATCAAAAACCTCTATGCACCAGTTTTGAACGATGTATCTCTATTTTTATTTTTTTGCCCCTCAGCTCCCCCCCACACACACTTCCCGCCCCTCCCAATAATTTTAAAAATTCGAAAATATCCGCAACCAATTTGTAGGTATCGAAAACCTCTGTGTACCAATTTTGAATGATCTAACTCTATTTTATTTTTTTGCCCCTCCCCCCCTTCCCGGCCCTCCTAATAACTTTACACTTTCGAAAATATACCCATTCGACTTGCAGGCCTCTAAAACCTATCTGTACCAATTTTGAACGGCTTAACTGTATTTCTATTTGTTTTTGCCCATAGCCCCCCTTACCGCCCCCCCTTTCCGCCCCTCCTAATAATTTTACAAATTCGAAAATATCCGCAATCGATTTGTAAGTATCGAAAACCTCTGTGTACCAATTTTTAATGATCTAACTCTATTTTATTTTTTTGCCCCTCCCCCCTTCTCCCCCCTCCGAATTACTTTACACATTCGAAAATATCTCTATTCGACTTACAGGCCTTTAAAACCTATCTGTACCAATTTTGAAATGCCTAACTGTATTTCTATTTGTTTTTGCCCCATAGTCCCCCCCCCCCTTGCTTCCCCACTTGGGGGCTGAATTTCTAAATTTCCAGAAACTGGTTTTTAGATATTTGCATTAGCTATAATTTAGAGCAAAAATTTCATGTATATCTGTTTTTTTGTTTGAGATATATAGGATTATGTGAAATCACATTTAACGCTTGTGAAATCACGTTTTGCCCCCCCCCCCCCCTCCTTGAATTTCTAAAATTCCAGAAATCAATTTTTAGACATTTGTGTTAGCTATATTTTAAAGCAAAAATTTTACAGATATCTGTTTTTTTTTTGTCTGAGATATGAAGGATTTTGTGAAATCTCGTTTTGCCCCCCCCCCCTCCTCCCCCCTTGGGGGGCGAATTTTGTAAAATCGCTTCTTAGTAGATGCCTACGTCATAGAAAGAAAATTGTCACAAAATTTCATGCTTCTAGGTCCAGGGGTTTGGTCTGGGCGATGATGATTCACCCCCTCAGGAAGAACGATTTTATATATATAGACAATATGACAATGTCATATTCTTTACGGAAATTAATAAATTTAATGAAAGTATATTATTAATTACAGGAAATATTAATAAAGAATAGTTAACTATTCACTTATCTAATAAACAGAAACGAGTATCTGATTTTTTAATTATTGGAACAGGAACTATAATATAAATAGCCGAAGAAAATACTAATATTGATAAAGTAAATCTATTTGATAAAGTAAATGTATTTATTTTCCTGTCGGAAAAAAAAAAAAAAAAAAAAATGAAATCATATATATATATATATTTTTTTTTTGGCAACAATTAAATTATGGATAAATTTTAAATGGCTAATTTTTTGCTAGTATGAGCTTACTATTTTTATATTTTTATTAATTAAAATGAAACTAATCAAAAATTCGAAGTTTTAAATTGTAGTGTCAGACATGAACTAATATTTTAGTGAAAATCTTTAGGTGGTCTGATTGCTGACATATAAGCAAAAAGATGTGACACATTCGGACAAACGCCGGTGGCAGACAGAGCGGGTATAAGAAGAGGTCTTAAGAAATAAAGTGCGAATTTTCGCATGGGTTTGCTAGTATTTAATACTGTGGTTGGTCGGCTGTCGGGAACGTTACGCGTAAAGCTCAGTTGCTGCTTAGAAACTGTCAAGCAGCGTAATATGGGGTGAATCCTAAAGTGTTATAATAAATTTTAGTGGTAAGGCTGGCATAGAAGAATTTTATCAGGGTTCTTTTATTCTTTGAAAAAAAGAAGAATGGCTAGCATAGTTGCTGGCATAGAAGAATTTTATGAGAGTTCTTTTATTCTTTTTTTTTCTTTTATTCTTTTTTCTTATATTCCTGTATTGGTTTAATATTAAGACCTCTTTGAGCTTATATAATACCTTCCTCGCGCTACAGATTTGAGTTCGGTAGCATTAAACCGTAGTTTGGTGTACAAATGAGTTAGTAATTATATATATATATATATATATATATATATATATATATATATATATATATATATATATTTAGCTATATTGACAGTACTAGAAAACTTAATTTATTTCCATGAACTATTCTTAATGTTGAAGAATGTTGACATCACATTCTGACAATCTACACTGAACAAATTTCTGTAAATTCACTAAAATGTTTATCCAGAATCTCTGTGAATTTACAATAAATCTGAATTAAAAGTAAATGATCAAGATTCTCAATATTTATTTTGTATTCGTATCTACTTTTATTATTTAATTTCTCAATACAAATTTAAAATGAATGTTTCTACTTCAGAAATACATTCTTAATCACAAATGTATTCTCGGCAATAATTAATTAAATTAATATTACCCATTAAAATACCTATATAAAATAGATTTTTTAACATCTCCGTTTATTTTTCTGTGTAATTTTACATGAGACTAAAGATAAATGATTAACAGTAGTTTTCTGTTGAAATTTTTAACAGTGTACCTGGCAATATGACCTTCTGCACTAGCAATGGGTATAAAAATGTTCTATAGCTTTAACTGTTATGAGCTATATAACACCATAGCCAAACATTGTAATTTTTAAATAAGATTCACTATTTTTAGAAAGGAATCTGTCAGAAATATTTCCGATAATTAAATAAAATGAAAAAAATTATAATTTTTTTTTTCTGGTATGAAGTATTCCTTAAAAAAACAGGAGACTTTGCTCCTATGCAATTCTTTCATCTTAGTTAAGGAAATAATTTCCTTCCGCTTGCAACAAAATTTGTTTCCATAAGCAATTTCATATCATTAGATAACAATATTTTTAATAAACAGCATTAACTCTTTTGAGTCTAATACATTTATGTAAAATGAACTGCTTACTGAGCTGAGAATATGTAAAAATAAGCTTTATAGTAGTTAAGTTTTTTTTCAGATTTTTAAATGTTTTTTTTTTTTTTTTTCGTATTTTTCTACCCGCAGAAATTTTCTCTTGAATACAGTTTAGTTTTAAAGCGTTTGATTAATATTTGAAATTTATTTTACAAGTCTTCTGCTCTAGGCGCATCATCCCAAATTAAAAAATCTGGAGTGACTTCAGTGGACTTTCCGAACATTAAGCAATTAACGGTTCTATGAATAAATTAAAGTAAGACAAGTCGTTAAGTAAAGAAAAAATGAAAATTATAATAGGGTGTTTTGGTATCTTTCTTCTTTATTAAATTTAACGCTATTGCACTTCAAAAATTTGGGCCCATATATCATAATGATAAAGAAACTTTCGTTGTGTCCTTGTAAAAGCCTATAAAGTCTACCAAAGTCTATACAATTCGTGTGATGGTGACCTATAACATGTGAATAAATTTTTAGCTTAATCGAATAAGGCGATTAGATACAATCGCACTTTTAAAAATTTAGACCCATAAGTCATAATGTTAAAGGATATTTCTTTGAACCCCTTTAAAGAAACGATAAATTCTAGATTCAGTAAAATCTGTAGGGTTCATGCTATGTTGAACTATAACTCACGTACCAACTTTCAGCTCATTTGAACAAATTGTTTAGGCACTATCATGTTCATTCACACACATACACACGAACATACACACTCACAATACACACATACACACGAACATACACACACACAATACACACATACACACACATACACACCTACACATACATACATCATCGTAAAAATAGTAAAAATGAACTCATGACACCTCAAAACGTATAGAAACACCAAAAACTCAAAGTCATATTTTTGACATGATTACAGTGCTTTCCTTACGTGCGTATCTTCGGAAAATAATGATGAATTATAAAACAAAAGTTATTAATTCTATTTCCTTTGTAATATAATCATGCTTCGCTAATGCCTCACTTCCAGTGTATATACACAAATATTTTGAAATTGAGCTTGTTTAATATTCCGTTGAGGTATGTACAAAGTACTGGAATATATAACTGTGCCATATTCGAAAAGTGGTTGCAACCAGTGTTGCCAGATTGGGGACTTCTTTATTCATTGTCCACCATTAAATATTAATTGTGACAGTTTCCTAACTACTTCAAAGATTAACCATCGATTATGCACATCAAATATCACTTCTCAAATTTATTGGTGGCTATTCAATAAAAAAAGTCCCCAATCTGGCAACACCGGTTGTAACATCAAATGTTTTGTATTCAAATGAAAGATAATATTTTCTTCAAATTATGCATTTTGCAAAATTTTCTTAAAATCTAAGCTAATATTCATGTTTTAAAGATCTGTCTAACTTTCGTTTTTTAGAGAATGTTTTGGCACAGCAGGCTATTTATCAAGCATGTATAAGATAACACAGTATGTGTTTAAAAATCATTTTTTATAATGCTTGAAGATTAATTGAAATAATTTTATAATTACAATAGAATAAGTGAAACAAACCAAGTTTAAATAAATAAATAAATAAATAAATTGAATGCAGCAACCCCACAAGTTCCCTTACCGCACTATAACATATATGCTCTTTTGAGAGATAATGTGGTAACAGGAAATTGACCTAACAAAGGAGGTACTTAACAATTTTCCTTCATACAAATTGATACAAATTCCTTAAAGCTGATATATGTTTAGGATATTCCCTATTCAAGTCTGTGCAAATACCACTAGTGGTTTGTATATAGGACACCCAAAAGTATTCAAATATCTTAAAAAATATTAAAATATTAAAAAAATATATATTTAAAAAAATCTCATGAAATATCATAACAGTGTTTATGTCATAATAATAACAAAGCAACTAATTATAAGAATTATATTTTTTATAAATTAGTCAAATATAACTTTTTGATGAAAACTTATCCCATTCCCTTTCATATATTTATTAGAACAATTAAAACCCACGCAATATTTCGGCATTTTCAAAATTCAACAACATGTTATTCTGTTACTATTGCCGAGTTTCAATACCCGGCAATGGCTGATGCCAAAAATTTTTTTCGGCATCAAAAATCTAATGTCGATAACATGGGGATAATACATCTATGTAATATAAAATACTAGCAAAGCCCCGGTTCGGGAACGAACCGAATTCCGAATGCGGAAAATTTTTCAAAACCAAACTCGAAATGTACAAAATTCGGTCTGCGTGCCAATAGATCAAAGTTTGTTAAAGAAACCATTTTTTAATTCATGAAATCAATGAAGGTAGTGAATCAACGAAGGCTTTCCTCGCTTCGCTGGTCACTATATTTAAAGAAAACTCTTCTCTATATCTCTTTGCAAAGAAAAATAAAATTTAAAGAAATCATGAAATTGCTTTAAAGCCCGCTTTGGTTTCCCGTTGGTTTATGTTATTATTATTATTTTATTTATTTATTTATTTATTGTTTGTTTGTTTCTTTTCTTTTCGTTTTCCTTTCCTTTCCATATTTACTGAATTCGATTCTTTGTTTTTCAATATCACGTGATTGAGCAGACGACTGTTTTATTCATTTAACGTTCATTTATATTTCCATTATTTTTTTTTGAACTCTCGTGCAACTTTATCTAAATTGTTTTTTTTTACTCCATTTTCAGTTTTCATTTTTTCATGTGCATGAGTAAAATATTTTATATTTTTTTATTTTTCGCGTTAAAGTATATTTCATTTTATGTTTGATATATATATACATATATATATATATATATATTATCTTTTTAGCAACAATTAAAATTTTAAATGTCCACATTTAAAATTTTTACCAAGTTATTATTTACACACTTTAATTAATTTTAAAAATCTAATCAAAATTTCGTTGCAAATAAGGTACCAAATGAAAGGGGCATTTTTTCTGAATCCGTCGGTTTAATTAACTTATCAATCGGACAATTAGATTTTTTAAAATTAACTGAAGTATGAATAGCTGGTGACAATTTTTTGAATTAACTAAAGTACGAAAAGCTAGTGGCAAAAACACGCAAACTGAAGAAAATCTCTCTTACCCAATCAACTTGCATCCAGCCACGGACTTACAGAAAAAAACTCTCTTAGCCATTTATATAGAGAGAGATATGTGGCAATTACAATATATCTTAAGCTTCATTTAAGTTTTATGTATCATAGCTATCATTCGACCAATTTAACATTTCTTTTTAGATAAAATTGCATTCATAATGAATATTTAATAGTGTATGATAATAGGAATGACAGTGTTTCACTTTGAATCGTATTGAAAGTTGGGGTTGGTTTATTTTCGTGGTTCTAAGGGTTAAAGACGATAGACTACGCTAGGGTCTAGGCCTAGGAGAGAAGCTCTCCATGAAGACTTTCTAACGATTCCTGGCTCGTACTTTCACGAATAATTTTCAAGAAAACCAATGAAAACTCCTAGCGAGTATACCGACGTACTTGACCTGGAATGAAACGTAGCACTTTTTTTCATCCAGCTTTGAGAGCAGGACCTCTGGGCCACTGATGCACTATAGTGAACGTGAAAGTTTTTTTTAGGACTGAGGGCCTATTAGTCTCAATCTGGGATTTTTGCGTTGTCGATTTCGATAGTTGGACATTTGTCGAAATCTAAAATTTATCGAAAATATAATTGAATAATTTGAAAGCGATGTTATAATTTGAAAAAAGAAAGAAAAAAAAACTAACAGTCCTCCGTCCTAAACTAAATTCTGCTTTTGCCAGAATTTCATCAATTTTTTTTTTTTTTATTATTGTTATTGAAAGAAAAAGAAAAGAAAATTAATAATAATCAGTATCGTTACAAGCGATATCGAAAAAGTTTTTTTTAATAATTTTGAATTAGGAAATAAAAAGTGTGCGTGAAATAATATGAAATAAAAATAAGTAAAAAAATGAATTTAATGATTTAATGTTTTTGTTTTTCGGAGGCAGCTCATGCATATAAAAAATGCGTATTAAAACGAGTCGAAGAAGGAAGCAAAATAAGTATTTAGTTACATTACGATAAATACGATACATAATATGATACGATATATTAGACCTATCGTCCAGGGTTCGTAGGCATTTTCGTTGAAAGAAATAGTTTGTTCGTTCGGTGCAACTTGCACATTAGTCCCGTGAGGTACAACTTTCACATTAGTCCCTTGAGTTACATCTTTCACTTTAGTCCCGTCAGGTGCAACTTGCACATTAGTCCCCTTTAAATATATATATATATATATATATATATATATATATATTTTTTTTTTTTTTTAAAGATGAATTTTGTATAAGACGTGTGTAAGTTCTAGATACATATGTAGTTAAAATGGACCAAATACCATCCAGTCTATCTATAGCTACTAGGCTACAATGAATTAAGAAAAAGAAAATATGTTCCAGATGAAAAATTACAGGTATAACAAATACCTGTTAACTATATATAAAAATAACGAGTACAAATAGATTTTTTATTTTTTTAATAAACAAAAAAAGTTTATGTCTTAAATTTATTCATGCTCTGATTTTCGAAAACATTTTTAGCATCCATTGAAACTGATAGATGTATTTAGGTTCACTAAGGCAAATTTCCTGTTGAATATAGTATAAATAGCTTTAATTGTTCGGCTACAGTAACTGATAAAAGGCTTTTAAAAGTGTGATGAGGTCATTTTATAGAAAAATTTATTTTTAAAAGTCGCATCTTTACAATCTTTGCAGGCGTCATTTTAAATCTAGGAATACTTTAAATATATGAACAAAATATGAACTTTTGTCATAAAACTGAGTGAAGAAACGCAATAATAAAATGTGTTATCAAAATAGGTACATTAAGTCTTTTTAACAAAAAATCATGCTAAAGTGAATAAATAGTGAAATAAATTAAAAGGCATCTTCAACAAGGCACAAATATTTAAAAGTTGTCATAGGGGTTCTACACTGAAACTGTCCTAGGTGGGGTAGTATGAGAACTGCGCCGTCAAACATGAATTTTATTTTGAGACATTTTTTGAATGATTTCGTTTAACTATCATAAGCGTTTCATCCCCACAAAAACTAATAATAATTTGGATTCTGATGAACTAAAATTTAAATTGCGTGGTGAAATTGGTATAAGACTAAATTTCAAATTGTAAAAGAAAATAAAAAAAGAACGAAAAACCAGTTATGCACTGATTATTAACACTTGTTCTATCATATAAATTTCAATGTCCTTCACCTGCGTTATCACACAACGGACAGACAGAAGGACTGAAAGGCATACAGATACACTATTTGAATTCATATTCACTCTTAAACTTTTTTAGAAAGTTTTAGAAATGCATAATTAAGTTGTATAGCCCTGTAAATCTGAAGTTTAACCATATCATATTCTATACAAAACATTATTTTAGAATATTAACAATAAACGTGAATTTCTTTATGATTTTTAGAGTAGAAAGTTATTTAAATGTGATTTATAAGAATGCCAATGCATTGCGTTACGTCCCAAAACGCAATGCATTGGCAACTTTTGCTCGTTCCTGAACACAAACCAGTTGTAGAGCACTTACTAATGCCATTTTAAATAGGGAACATTCCATAGTAAACCTGAATAACATATATCATTTTTAAAAAAATTTGAAAGAATTTACGGACGTTAGGGGCGGGCAGACGGACAGATATACAGGTGGACAGTCAGACAGACAAATACATAAACTGAAATCATATTCACAGTTAAAAATTGTTAAAAAGTATTAAAAACACATACTGTAAATGAAAATGCAATTCCAGCAAATTTCCACTAATAGCACTTAATGTAACTGAATATTTTTTTTGTGTACTGTAAACCTAATGCTAATCGTACTGTGCACTATACAAAGCCTTCATTTCTGCATATGAATAACATATTTCAATTTCATTAAGATTTATGCAAAGTAATTAAAATTTGGTTTATAGAAATATCTCTCACAGAGCGCAATGCTTTGGAATACTTTTGGTGTCCCTGTATACAAACCAGTGCAGATAATTACAGTTTAACATTCATAGACTGCACTAAACCAAATGAAACGAATGTATATTTTGTATATGCGTAAAAACATGTTTCATGTAGAGTATGATGTCGAAATCAATCACTGCTCGTTTACAGGGCTACACAAAAGAACTAGATTATAGTGCGACAATGCTTGAAATTTGATGAAAGTGTATTTCAGGTTGTGCCATGTGCATTTAATATAGCATTATATTTATGTTAACCCTGTGGTGTGTAGATAACCTTCAGAAAATATACAGGGTTGCCAGTATTTAAGCCATAACATTCTTTTTTACTGTTAATAAACATGCTTTACTATTGTTAAAGCTACCCAAGGAAAGTCACCGTTTCCTTCTGCTTTCTAAAAACTAGTGTTATCTACGGACGCCAGTAAATGAAATATTCACACTTTTATCTTCAAAGCGGCTACTCAATTGAATAACATGTACTGCGGTTCTTCTAAAAATTCAAATATCAGTAAAAAAGAACACAGCTACGTTGAATATTATTTACAAAAAGAAATCATTTAAAAAATACAAAAAAACTTTATTCCCAATGGAAAAAGATACTGCTCTAAAACAGAAAATTACTTATTCTCAAAATTTTAATGCACACGAGCTCTCGATAGAACGAGACCAAGTATCATATTTTTTTTAACTAACGTTGCCATCCAATAATAATAATATTCATAAAATAAATAATAGACATAATAATACATTTTCAACATCCTCCCACCTTTTGATTATAAATAATAATTAAAACATAAAAACTATTAGTCAAAACAACTCTGGTACAAAGATGGCAACATTACCTTAAAAAAAATATAAAAATGAAAAAGTAAAATAAATAGTAGAATGATCAACAATATCTAATATAATCTACAAGTTCAGTCTTTCCGGCACTTTAATTCTTCTGCTAACTCTACTAAACTTCATTTTCTCACTAGTAGTACTGTCTGAAACTTTGGAGATGTTATCTGATTCTTTAACTTTACTGAGAGTCATCGGTGTGGGAAGATCATCAGAAGATGGTATCTCTAAGGGATAAACTCTTTGAATCGGGCGTAAGAGCTCCTTTTGGGAAGTTTGCACTTTACCAAGTCGTACTTGTCCGTCTTTACCTGGTATAACCTCAGTGATACGACCTAAAGGCCAGTAGATTCTCTTTTTATTATCGGCTCCCACCATAACAATTTCGCCAACACTAACGGTATGTTTGGCTGACTTTTTGCTTTTACTTTTACGTAGAATAAGAGCACCAAGATATTCAGATCTAAAACGGCTTCGTAAACCTTTGAGAATGGTTTGTCTGTATTTGAGCCTTTTACACAAAAAATTTTGCTCAACAGCATCCAAATCAGGAAGACTGCATTCATGCATATCTTGGATGAACATCGATGGCGAAATTGGATTTACAGCTTCCTCTTCACAGATGTAAGTAAGAGGTCTTGAGTTGACTACTCTCTCACACTCAGCTAAAACCGTCATCATTTCTTCGTAATCGAGACGTGCCAGCCCTAATACTCTTTTCAAGAGATCTTTTAGAATTCGAATTAATCTCTCCCACCAACCGCCCCACCAAGCAGCAGTTGGGGATTGAACTTCCAATCAATAGAGTTGACAGCTCCATGTTTTCGTATGCGTTCCCAGTCTAGTTTCTTGAAATAGTTGGCTGCTCCTACAAAATTTGAACCATTGTCACAGTATACAGTAGAGCATCTTCCTCTGCGAGCTGTAAATCTTCTAAAGGCCATTAAGAACGCATCTGTTGAAGCAGAAGTAACAAGCTCCAAATGGACTGCTCTGTATACTGCGCAAGTAAAAATTAAAACCCAGCTTTTCTTGTTATCCTTGAGAAATAATGGCCCAGCCGTATCAACACCAATTATCTGAAAAACTGCAGCATCTTTAACTCTGTTTTCAGGAAGTGGAGGACTGATTACTTCTAAGTTCTTTGACCGAAATCTTTTTCATGCAGTGCAGCTGGCTACCACATTTTTCACTGCCTTTCTGCCGTTTAGAATCCAATACTTTTCTCGAAGTATATTTAATAGTATCTGGACACCAGCATGGCAGTTCTCAACATGTGCTTTATAAATTAGCCGTTTTACCACTTCATGTTTTGATGGAAGAACAATAGGTTTAAGAAAATCTTCACTATTTTTTCGATAAATAATTTTCGTCTTCAGACGAATGACACCAAGCTCGTCTTTAAACGTTTGCAAAGTTTTCAATCTCTTTTCGTCTTCTTGAGAAAAAAACTCATTCTGAATTAGAAGTAAAATCTTCATTTCTGCTTCATGAATTTCTGAGGCTGTCAATTCACCATGCTTCTTCCAATTTAAATTCTTGCAGTTGTGCTTGAAACGAAGGATCCATGCAATAAGACGAATAATTCTGTCATAACTAGAAAAGTATCTATAGTACCAGTCTTCATCAACAATAGTTTCAGTATTTGTCAGTATACAAGTCTTTCTAGGTTTTTCCTTAGCAGTTTCTTCCTCATTCCAATCGCGATTGGAGAAATCCATCATTGTTCGAAATCCAGAAACAGCTTTCATCCATTGTGGACCCTCCCACCATTTTGAAGAGACTAGATGCTTTGCTTTGCATCCTCTGGAGGGCAAGTCTGCTGCATTCTTCTCCCCCCTTATATGTCTCCATGATGAAGGATCACTTAGTTTTCTGATCTCCAGCACTCTATTTCTTACAAAAACGGACCAATTTTCTTCTCGCTGTATCCATGCAAGAACCGTTGTAGAATCACTCCAGTAATGAGTCATAACATTTCTCCAACCAAGAGCTTCAATAACCGAATTCGTCAGTCTCGCTCCAATTACAGCAGCTAGAAGTTCCATTTTAGGTATAGTTACACCTCTTAACGGAGCCACACGAGACTTTGCTGCAAGCAAAAATAAATTAACTTGATTAGCATCCTCTACTCTAAGGAATGTAACTGCACCATAGGCATCTTTGCTTCCGTCAACAACTGTGTGAATAGTGCAGTTGCTTAAATCTTCGGAAGATACTCGAATAAACCTAGGTATCTGTATATCAGTCAAATACTTGAGTTCTTGAAACCACTGCATAAACTCTTTATGAAGCTCACCAGTTATCTCTTCATCCCAACTCGTTCCTAGTTTCCATGCCTTTTGTAACATTATTTTTGGACAAAGCATGACTGGTGAGGTGAAGCCAAAAGGATCAAAAACTTTGTGGACGACAGACAACATATTTCTTTTTGTTAATTTTTTCATATTAATGTTGTCTAACCATTTCATGTTAATTTTCAATGTGTCCAGCTCTTTATTCCAAATAAGACCTAATACTTGAGTCTCTTTCTTAGAACTAGTCTCATTACAGTCGCCAGACCATTCCCATTCTCTAAGATCAAAACAACCTTTTGCCGATAAAGCTTTAGAATTAACGATAAACTTATCTAATTCTTCTTTGTTATTAATGCTGGTAACGACATTATCTACGTAGAAACTCTCTAAAAGCCTTTTCTTTAAAGATTCTTCAAATCCGTTACAACGCCGAATATGATACTCAATTACCGCAGCCAAAAGGAAAGGACTGCATTTAACACCAAAAACAACTCTTGTATGGCGAAAAACTTTTAGTTTCTTTCCTTCTAAGTTTTCCCAACATAAAAAACGCAGGAAATCTCTGTCGTCTTTACGAATGCTTATTTGCAGAAAAGCTTTTCTAATGTCGGCGATAACGCCAAATTCTTTTTCTCTGAATCGAAGTAAAATATCTGGGATAAGTTCCATTTTATTAGGACCACATTCCAAGCATTGGTTTAAAGAAGGATAAATTGCTAATCTAGCTGACGCATCAAACACTGGGAGAATTGGAGTAGTGCTGCTACTAGGTTTTAATACAGCACGATAAGGTATGTAATTGCCATAAGAGTTTACTTCGTTCTTGGGAACTTCCTCAATTATGTCTTCATTAATCCAGTTCAGAAGAACATCTTCATATTTTTCATACATGTTCATCGCTATAAGCTTTGCTGTTGTGTATTCGAGCCGTTTCTTCGCCAAGCTCAAGTTGTCGGGTAATGGCGACTTATCATCAGCCCATGGCAAACAAACTTCATAGCGGCCCTCTCTATTAACTGACACTGTTTCTAAAAAATGCTCTTTAGTCTGAATATCAGTCTCGTGTTTGGACTTCTTCTCAATAGGATCATAGATTCCAATTAAATCCAATTTCCATAGATTTGAGATTTCAGCTTCATTTACATATAGCGATAACACTGACATCGCCAAGTTTTCTTCCGAGGCTTTTCCAGGCGGTACTTTTCCCATTAAGGTCCAACTAAGTATGTTTCTAAAGCCACGAGACCCGATGATAAAACCTTTCTTTTTCCTGTCAACATTTTTCCCATGACGTCAGCTCCGACGAGAATATCGATTGCTTCACATTTGTCGCCAATGTCCGTTAAATTAATCTCATTTTCTTCTAACTCTTTTATCCAAGGGCCTTTAAAAACCGGTCTAATATTTTCACATATTGTAGACTGATCCAAAACTTCGAAATTGCAGCCAAAATTTTCTTTCAAATGTTTCAATGTCACTTTATAGCAGTTATGCTTGACCTCGCTAGTGATAACGCCGCCAAAAAGGGAATGAACCATTTTTTCTTGGCGAATAGGTATATAATCCATTTCTTTGGCTACACTTTCCAGAATACATGACTTATGCGATGCGGAATCAAAGAGCAATCTCACAGTTTTCTGTTTATTGCCAGAGACCAATTTGGCTTTCACGGTTTGAAGAAATATCTTTGGACTTCGTTTGTTGAAATTGGACATACTAACATCATTTTCTGCAGGTTTTTCTTCTTTCTTTTCTACAGCCCTTTTTTGTGAATCAAGTACATCACACATTAGAGGAAAATGCTTTTTAGAACAGATCACACACTTTAGAACTGTTCGGCATTTCTTAACAGTGTGAGTTGGCGATAAACAGGCAAAGCAACAACGTTTATCTTTAATTATTTTTTGTTTTTCTGCTAAACTCATTTTCTGAGCTGAAAAACAATCTGAACTTGAATGTTTGTCATCACAAAAAACGCAAGATTTCTTCACCTCTCTATTTGAAGTGGCCGTTAATAAACCCGCAGCAGTAGGTACTTTACTTTTCAAATTTTCAAAATTGCATTGCTTCCTTTTTAAAGGTTTGTTCTCTTGGCTCTTTCCTAAACCGAAACCAGCTACAGCCAAAGATATCCTTTCTTCGCCTTCAACTTCTTTTTTGAGAAATTGCATTAAGTTATTTAACTTCTCTTTAGCATCAGTTTTTGAATGAGAAATGTTACGATTCCAAGCCTTTAAAAAATCAGCTGGGAAACAAGATTCAACCATGGGATACAATATAGATGCACATTTATCCGTGGTTACACCTAATGTTTCCAATGCACGTAGATACGATTCAAGTCTGTCATATAGAGAAGTTAATGAAAACATTTCCTTAATTTGAACAGAAATAATTAATTTTAGTAACTGTCTAACGTATACTTCGACTAAGAGGTCCTCTCTTCCAAAGCGTGATTTCAGGCTTTCAATCGCTTTTTCATAATTGGCGCCAGTTGGCGGAAAACTTTCAACTACTTCTCTTGCACGGGAACCAGCAACCGAGGCTTGCACTAAATACTGAAATTTATCTTCCGGTGCGATATCTTCATCTTTATGCACCTGCACAAATTCACTTTTGTGCAGTTCTCATCTTTTAAGTCATCGGCAAATTGTCTAAATTCCAATCCTGACAACGTAAATTTCCCTTTTGAATTGCTTAAATTAGGTACATAATTTAGTGGAACAGATTCACCTCGACTTTGAGCTTGAATTCTAGCGAGCTCGATTTCTTTTTCAGCTTCAAGTTTCATTTTTTCAGATTGAAATTTCATTTTTTCAGATTGAAATTTCATTTTTTCAAATTCATTATCTTGTTTCATTTTTTCCTTTTTATCTTCTCTTTCTTTTTCTTCTTGCTCTTGTAATTTTCGCTCGGCAACAGCATTTCCTAATAGTACTTGAACAAATTCAGCATCTTTTTTGTATTCTTCACTGTTCAATATAATATTTGTTAAACCTGAAATAGTAACATTGGCTGGTACTTCTTCGCCAATTTCAGACGCCACACATATCAAATCATCTTTCTTAAATCCTTTTACTGCTTGAAACATGTTGTTTTTTCACTAATGTCCTGTCGCTTGACGCCACAAATGTTAAAGCTACCCAAGGAAAGTCACCGTTTCCTTCTGCTTTCTAAAAACTAGTGTTATCTACGGACGCCAGTAAATGAAATATTCACACTTTTATCTTCAAAGCGGCTACTCAATTGAATAACACGTACTGCGGTTCTTCTAAAAATTCAAATATCAGTAAAAAAGAACACAGCTACGTTGAATATTATTTACAAAAAGAAATCATTTAAAAAATACAAAAAACTTTTTTCCCAATGGAAAAACCTACTGCTCTAAAACAGAAAATTACTTATTCTCAAAATTTTAATACACACGAGCTCTCGATAAAACGAGACCAAGTATCATATTTTTTTTTAACTAACGTTGCCATCCAATAATAATAATATTCATAAAATAAATAATAGACATAATAATACATTTTCAACAACTATATTATTTGACCCTGTCCAGGAAAGTTGCTCAAGAATTGAAATTAATTCCTAATAGCCATATGGTAAATAATGTATTTCTGTAAGCTAAATATTCATCACTTAATTTTTTGTATATTTACACGATTTGAGGTTTTCTGAATACTAAAGTCAAATTTTAAACGTTTGTTCTTTATCCATGTCTCTTAGAATAAATTAAAAACAAATAATTTCAGGCGATCCAAATGTTGTATTTTGAAATTAATATGTTTGTTACTAGGAAAGTTTGATCAAGATTCATAAGTTTCAAGGAATGTAGCGTGTGAAAGTTTTCTTGATATTTTTTAATGAACTTTTGAATTTAATAACAGATTTGAATTCTATATAAATGTTGGTACAATAATGAAATGGGGGGGTCACATAATTATTTGTCAAATAAAGATCTTCTGAAGCTTATTTGAATTGTTTTAACATAAGTTAACGTAACAGTACTCGTTAACTTACCCCTTGATCTAGAACCTGTATTTATGTATTAAATTTTAGGGTAAGAGAAAGTCGTGTGAGTAATACATCAGATTATTTTTATTTTATTAACTTTTTCCCCACTTCCAAAATAAAATTAAGGATTTTATAGTTATTAAGTTAAATTGTTATCATTAGTTTGTTAGATTAAACATTCATTCTAAAAAAATAAAAATAAAAAATAAAACATTAAATTTTTATCAACTTACAGTAATCCTATTATCACCACTTGATTCATTTTAATGAAAACTCATTACATTAAATGTTACTTAATGTTTTGTAAAATACTACATTTATAGTGTATTTATAAAAGTTTTGAATACATAAAATATTTTAGATATAATAAAATTTAATGCACAAGACAACTCAAATACACTACGTCTATGGGGGAAATTGGAGGTAAATAGAGTTTAAGATCTATAGACTGCATAGTCTGAAATTCTACATAAATGTAGGTACAGTAATAAAACAGGGGCTTGAAGGTGCGGTAGCCCGCCTCACACAGAATTATTTGTCAAATAAAGCTGTTAAGAAGCCTAATTTGAATTGTTTTAACATTGGTTTACATAGCAGTACTCGTTGTATTACCCCCTAATATCCAATCTGTGTTTATAGTATTAAGTTTGAGGATAAGCGAAAGTCGTGTGAGTGACACACCAGATTATTATTTATTATTATTATTTTTTTTTTTTTCTTTTGAAGTTCTTCTTAAAATTTTTATTTACCTTTAAAAGTTAGATTGTTTTGAATCTGAAAGAAATTTTATCGCAAGCAACAGTGATTAGACGTTTTGTGAAAAGTCCTTAAAGTTATATAAAATCAGGATTTTATTTCGCAGGTAATAAATTTTTTTTATAATTTATTATTTTATACTTTTTAAGTAATCATTTTTGTAAAATGTTTATAACTTAAATTTAGTTCTTTAAATTAAATTAGTTTAAATATATTATTCCATATATTAATTTCAACAAATTCCATGATTATTTATGGGATTTAAAGCAAGTATAGGCAGACAGACAAACCGAACTCATAAACATTTTTGAACTTTGTTAGAAAGTGTTCATAACAAGGTAAAAAAAAAAAAAAAAAAAAAAAGTATTTTACACAAGTTTCGCTTGCTTTATCTTATAATAATAAAAACAATAAAATATATTCATATTCAGAACAAAAAATCATCAATTACGCGATAAATGCCTAAAAAGGTAATATTTTTTTCTATAGTCAGCTGTTTCATCTTTGCCATACTTTCTTACATTCCCGTAAAAAGAATCTCCGTCCTCTGTTATAATAAGTCTATGGTCTTGCTACCTCTATTCAAATTCCTTTATTTCTCGTTCCATTCGGGAGCTGAATCATACTCTTGGTGAAAATCATGGATTTTAATTCCTTCAATGATCATTTCTGCTCTTATCTAATCTCACTCTTCTCAAGTTTCCTACCCACATATATATTTTACGGAGTTTATTTCTTGTATTGCAATTAAAAAAAAAAAAAAAAAAAAAATAATAATAATTTTTGTTTTCTGACATAAATCTAATAAATAAAGGAATGAATAAATAAAATAAAATAAAATAAAATATATAAATGAATAAATAAATAAAATTGAGAAAAATTGCGCGAAAGAAATAGTACTGTTTTAGTGTAGAACCCCCTTGGCAAAATTTTAAATTTGGAACCGAAAAGCTGGGTAGATGCTTGCGAAGTTTTTTACTTACACTATATAGATAGCTATTTTAATTAATCACCAAAATCACAACACAAACTTAAAAGACGCTAAGGGTGTCCTATACTGAAGCTGTTAAAAAGAGGTTTTAAGAAATGAATATAGTAACCGTTGGTAAGGAACTCTTCACAGTTACTGCATGACTTTATATGTAAGAATAGACTAAGAAATGTCGCGTCGTGCTAAATCAAATTGTGTTTGGTGTAGAATTTTATATATATTACTTAAAAATCAAAACTCCCCCCCCTCTTTTTTTTTTATTATTAGATGGAAAAATTCTCAGTTAATGTGCACGTGTCAATATTCTGAATATTATGATAATTATTATTTCTATTACCCGACTACCCCGAATACCTATAAAAAAAATAGATATCGAGTTTTTACTTGATTTACATGTTTTAAGGTCTCCTGAGTACAAGTCAGTGTGTGTGCAAGTGTGTGTGTGTGTGTCAGAGACAAAACTTGAGAATTGAGACAGAAATGGTGTACAGATGATTTTTCTAACTTTTGATGAAAATAAAAAAAACGGTAGTGGGGCATTGGAAACCGGAAGGGGGACCATCAGTCTGTATCTCGAAAATGGCTCAAACAATCTTCTTCAAAGTTACTATATAAGCCCTGTTAGATGTGCTTTGGTATATATTAATTGGCTAGTTTAAGAAAATTGATAGGCACCCTGTATAAGTAAGTCAATTTGAGGTCTCGCAAGTGCGTTCCTTTAAAACGGCTGTACGGATTTTTTTCAAACTCGCCATAATAACTCCCTTTTAGGAAATTTTGTTGGCTATCAAATATTTTTAAAATTGCTAAGTCCTGTAAAAATATATTAAATAAACTTTTCAACTTTTTTCTTTGTTTAAATTTAAGTAACTTCGGTACCCATGACATAGAACGTAATTAAAAATGAATTATTTATATTTTCATTTAATTTCAGTACGTAAATTAAGGAAAACTGCAGGAATTTAAAAAATATATACACTTTATTGATACATTTTATACACTATAGTACAATGATGGCTTTAAATATGAGGAACTACAATGGTTATTAACAAAATTATATAATGCACTAATAAAACAAATTCATAATATTCAATTCAAATATTTTACAATATTTTACAATATTAACATCAGAAGCTATAAAATGAAAGTAAATTGGCAGAAACTGCCTATGAAATATTTTTTTTTTCTTTACAAAATAAATCTCTTAAAAATATTTTAGTCAATTAGAGAATATAAGAAAAAATCAATTTATTTCTTAAACCAGTTTTATATCATTTAACTGGACAAAAGTATATCTTTGTTTATGATTTTCAAAATTACTACCATCTGATCATTCAAAGAAATCGAATAATTTTTTTAATATTTTATTTATATTGTATTATTAATATACATTTTACACTCCATTTTCTTTAATATAAAAAAAAATCATGTTAAATATAAAGGATTTTTTTTTTTTTTTTTAATCTATAATCTAGTTTAATATTTCCTCTACTGTACTCACAATAAGAATGAATGTAGTATTACCATTACAAAGTTATAGAAAGTAATTATAAAACACAAAATTCAATTATATAAAAAATATGCATGCTTAAAAATAGTTATGATATGAGAACGTATTTATGTCAAAGCTAATATTTTTGCAATAAACCATGATTTTCTAAGAACATCACACTTAAAAACCTATTTATCTGTAGTAAGCAGGAATATAGTTTGTGGGAGCAGCCGCATAATAAGGTATGTAGCCTGCATAATCATAATATAAACTACTTCCATGTCCATGGTGATCATGATGTCCATGATGATCATGGTGTACTTCATGGTGATGACCTCCACCATGATGTACAGGTACGGGAATGGGAATGGGAATGGGATGAGAGTGATGATGACCATGATGGTGTTTATTGAGTAGTTTTGCTAGTATGCCAGCTGCCAAAAGCATTTCAATTCCCGAATTTCCTCCGCGGTTACCATGGTGCATTGCTAAGGTCTGGACCCATAATTGGGACGATAGAAGCAGAAAAACAACAGTCACGAAAGGTTTACAGGTGAACATTGTAGAAATAAACTGTAAGAAATAAAATAAAATACAAATTACAATATTATTATCATTTCACATAATTTATTTACTTATGAGTAGCAAGAATTATAGACTTATGAGTAATGTCAATTATTTACTTAAAAGGACAACAAGTAACCTCTTTGTAACATGAATTGAAACAAAATGATGAATATTTAACACTTAAATGAAACACATTTTTTAAAACTGTTTTTCTTTCTTCTTCTTCTTTTTTTTTTCTTAAGTGAAAATAGTTACGTATTTTCCCTATAAACCTTTTTTTTTTTTTTTTTTTTTTAAACAATAAAACGTAAAATCAAGCAGTTTTCTTTTTAATACTTGGAAATAGTTTTTATCATATGAGTAATTTTAAATTAAACAAGTTTTTTAAATGCTATAAAAAATATCATTAAACATGCTGTTCCGTTTATGAAAAATAAATACATCATGTTTTTAAAATGCCACTGTTGAAATTAAAAAAAAAATATGTTACTTTAAATAATTTTATGAAAATTTAAGTTATAAAGTGTAAAATTAAATTAAATTTCATTGAGAAATTAAATGACAACATTGAATGCAAATGTAATCTTTTTTATGTACTTGTTAATAAGGTAAAGTGGGTGCTTTTTTTTTCCCACATTAAAAAAATGTATATATATATATACATATATATATATATATATATTTATGTATTAACGTTTAAAGTTCTAAAATTACTGGTTGACATAAATTAATACCTTGTTTTATTATTTGAATGTAGCACATTTGTTGTTATGAAGTTGTTACATTCTATATATTTACTTTGATAATTTTTTGAGATGATTTACTCCGCCCATATGATGTAGCGCCCAGCGTTCTTGACTCCCACACGGTAGTGTTCGAGTTCGAATCCTGAACTGGACAAGAAAGGAACGTGCTGTCTCTGTTAGGGATAACAATGGCCGCCCATTGGGTGCTCATTCACAAATGGCCATCAGTTCGGCGACGCTTATTCAATGCTCACTTGCAATTACTGCGTTGTTGGAAATAATAAATGATAATAATAAAATAATAATAATAATAAATTTTGATCTATTAATAAATCTGCCGAATCAGAAGATCTAGAAAAAGGCAAATTGATATTTTAAATATGCGATATTTTTAAAATTGAATGATAAATATATATATATATATATATATATATATTTAAAAAAAAAAAAAAAAAAAACACCTAAAGTAAAATTTCTAATTTCTGTGAAACTTTAATTTCTATTGTAGAACGCAACCGATAGTCATATTTTCAGTTTAACATACACACACACACAATATATATATATATATATATATATATTGCCTAAAACAACCGATTTTTTTTTTTCTTTTTTGGAAACAACCAAATTTTTCTTGAGGCTAAAATAATAATAATAATGTTTGATTGGTGGGTGATCAGAAACCTAATAATATAATATCCGAGCATATAATATCACAAGAATCATTTGATATAGAAAATTATTTATTTATGTATTATTATTTTTTTTTTTTAACACAATTTTTTCATTATATTTCCATGTATACAAAAAGGATTATTCTTTCACTGTTTTCTTCTAAAAATTAAAAAAAAAAAAAAAATACTGGAATATTACTGTCCTTGCCTATCCCAATCTTTTTCTCAAATCTAATTTATTTATTTAAAAATTTCAAACGAACATTTCACAAATCAAATTATTAGTAGTAAACTATGTATACTTCAAAATGTAAAATAATATGTATATATATATATATATATATTTATTTGTTTAATCCTTTAACTTATCAAGATATATCATTTTAAAGTTTGTTCTAGGGTTCTCATGCCACTTTCCTGGCTTTGTGAAGTTTTCAATAATTTTAAAGAAAAAGAGAAAATTTTTAGATTGTTGCGTGGCAACATTGTTTATTTTCCCCATTTTGTTGAATTCGTAGAAAGTTGTGAAGGTTTGATTCACCCGATTTTCTTATCATAGCTTTAAAGGTTTAAACTGATTTATGAAATATTTCTTTCTGTCATTCTACTGCACAACATTTATAAAGATATATTTAAACATAAAAAAAAAAGAATAATAATAATAATAATTTGTGTTATTGCGTTGAATCAAGTGATTGATCTGAGTAGCATGCCTCGTGTAGAAAAAATGTCACTCTTCAGGCAGACAAAATTATCACTCTCCTGATGGGCCAAAATGCCATTCTCCTGGCGCAGAAAATGCATTTATCACTCGCAATAATTTCAGTAGATTAGACTGATTTTCTGATCAAATAATTGATATGAAATACACACCTTGCTTTGCTGAGCAATAAAAATATATTTGATTAAATACATCAGTGAGTTTTTAGTGTTGCTATATTTTCCATTACCCTTGATGTAATTCATTTTTTCACTCTCCGTTCAACACTCATTACACTCCGTTTGTCCGAAATTTCAGCTTCTTTTTTTCAGATACTTAGCACAGTTAAAGTTTGTTTTTCTCTTTTTATGCGTCTTATAAAGAATAATTATGATTTTTTTTTTTTTTTAATCACCTCTATATAGATTTTATATCTGTCGTCCTTGGTAGTTTCTGGGTTTGACGATCGGAATTGTAATACAAAAATATACACGTGTATAATTTCGTAATATATACTACACGAAGCATTGTCTAATATTCTTGGTTGCTCTAGTAATATACCATATTAAAATAACCATGATTTCTGAAAGGAATTAAATATGTTCCGCCGTATAATTTGGCGATTTTTCCTTTTCTTTTCTTCCTTTTTTTTTTTTTTTTTTTTTTTTTTTTGCCAAGAACAACAACAAATTTAAGAAAATCAGCTCCAAATTTTGTTAAATCAATCAATTTTTTTTTGTTGTTGTTTTGTTATTATAGCCTAAAAAACATTTTCTTCTTTTAACAAAACTACTTTCGGTGTAAGTGCCTCGTGGTGTTTTTGTATTTTGTAAACATCAGTTCTACATAAAAAATTCGAAAATATTCAGATAGACACACAAACTGACTCAGACCATCATATATTGTTACCCTTATAATTATTGATACTATTTTTACTTTAATTATTTTATCTAAAATATGCTTAGAAATTCTTATTAGAAAATCCTTGTTATTTATTATCCTAATATATACCCATTAAGTGCATATATTATGCAAATTAAGTGCAATTAATGATTTAAAGGATTTATTTGCTTATAAGTTAAATAGAAGTGAATTTAATTCTAACATTAAAATTATATTTTTTAAAAACTTAGTATTTAATATATATACTCGTATATATATTTTGAGATATTTTACAATATCAATTTTATCAAAATATTTGCCAATTTGAACATCGTGTATTAATAATATATTTGCATAAAATATCCTTATCAAAAATTTTAACAAACTTAATATATAATTTATAAAATTATACTTGATGCAAATATTTTATAAAGTTATTGTGAAAAATAACATTTGATAATTATATAACATGCGTTACTATAAATTATAGTCATTAATTCCGGCATATTTAAAAAAAAAAAATTAAAAGTAAAAAAAATCATTGAATGATGAACGTGCAATATAAGAGGAAGAACTATCAATTAAATAATTGTATCTTTCCCATTCTTTTTTGAATTGATAAGAAAAAAATATAAAAATAAATAACAATCATTAATAAAAACATCCATTCCATTAAAAGCTACATAAAAATTATTTACAAAATTAAAAAAATATTTTTTGCTATTCTTATAAAATAATTACAATTATTTTTATTGCTCATGAGAATGAAAAACACCTTCCTCATCTAGTTACTTAAATTTCCTCTAATAAAATCATAATATCTTCAGTTATTTCAGAGCAACACATTTCCGCATCTCGGTTTAAAAGTATTGCAAAAACGCTAAAATAAACCGATAATTGTTCTTTCCTTTATCATTTTGAAAAAAAATAAACTGCTAAGAATGACGACGTTTTTTACTCTAATTTCAATATAATGAAATTAAACGGTAAACATTGAACCTGAAATAGCTTTTTACAATAACAAAGACTCTGAGAGGGAAGGGGAGCAAATTGGCCAAAAATGTCGATCTTATCCCACCGGCGGATGGTACTGGACGATGTTTAAACGATTTTTTAGAAAATTTCCTTCGTATTCCGAAAGAAGGATGTTAATCATAAAGCATTTCACACAAAATGAACTTTTACAGCTCATTGAACCGAGACGTAGAAAAAGGGAAAGTGGTTCACTCAACCTCAACGGAAAAGGGGAGGACTTGATTCATAAATCATCTAGAAATTGTTTATGTCGTTCTGTCAGTTAAAATATTCTAAAAAAATATTATTGTAATATTTATTGCGATTGATATAAAATTAATATAAGGGCAGGGGATCTCAAAAAAAAAAAAAAAAAAAAAAAAAAAAAAAAGTCACTTGCATAATTCTATAAATACTAATTTTGGATATACATAAAAATTTACAAAAAGGTGCACCAAGAAAAAATTCTGTAACTGAAATCTAGAATCTAGTTTGTGACTTCAGTCAAAATAGTTCCATGTCCTTATAAATTCTAGCCTCTTTTATAGCGAGTTCTAGAATCCACTGTCATAATTCTAGAGCGTTTGCCTATATTATCGAGGTCAAACTTATTTAAAAATCTCTGTAAATAAATGTTAATACAAGAAGCCAGTTTTAGCAACTATAATCTTGATGATGACCTAGTTCTAAAAAATCAAGCGAGAATTCCTCGCAATACAAAGGATTCATAACATTCATAATATTTAGAATATTGTTTCACCATCTAGAATCGTATAGGCTAGAAATTCTCGATCATTTTGACTATTCAGCTTACTGTCGTGTCTTATGCGCATAGCTCGGGAATCTATATTTCTAGTTAAGGGATTTAGAAACTGACAACTTATTCATTCTAGATGAAAGCGGTATATTTTTTTTCGCATGTGTAAAATAAGGATTCAAAATATTTCAAATCTATCAAATTTCTACGGGCATTTGGTGACATATGTGTTAAGGCTCATTTAATGAAAGAGGGTCCTAGGCCTGGGTGGAGTGCATTCCATGGGGATATTTCTTAAGATTCCTACCCGGAATTTAATTATCTTTCGGAGAAAACCGTGAAAAACTCCGATGGGCTAGGCTGATGAGCACGACAGAACATTTAGGAACTCGATTAGAAATTTGAATTTTTATTTTAAATTAGTTTACTTCTAATAATTAACTTACATTCAAAAGTAGTTTATCTAGAAATGATATTGATGGAATGGGTGTTACTGTTAGCATTAAGGCCAACTGACTGTACTAGGGTCCAAGACTGGGTGAGTGCCCTCAATGGGGTTCTTTCTAAGGATATGTATTTATGCAAGTTATATATTTGCATATCAATAATATATATTTACGCAAGTTTGTGTGTGTGTGGGGGGGGGGGGGGGAGAGGGGACCAAGGAAAGTTCCGAACGGCTAGGCCGATGAGTGCGGCCTAGGACCGAACCCCGTACCTCACGTCTACAAGCTTCGACATCAGACCTTTCAGCTATTAAGTGAACCGAAATGCTACTAAAAAAATGTTAAATGTTCTAAAGATCTACGAAAAGTAGGAAATTGTATCTCATAAAGATAATAATTAAAATTAATGAATTTTACTTCATGTAGGAATATATATAAAACGAAAATATTATTAGAGACATGATTTGAAATTCAATCTCTATGAATACTCAATACTTTAATTTTTGTACTTAATGTATGATTAAAAAAATGTTCGTTATTGTTACATCAGAAAGCCTAAGAAAAGAAGATTCTGAATAAAAATTTTTGTTTCACAATTATAATAAGTTTATTTGTTATAATTCATCAATATTTACCAAAATATTGTACATGTTATTCAATGGTTACTTGCTTTCATATGATTTATTAAAACAATAAGAAAATTAATCTGACAAAAATAATAATAAAACTATATATCTATAATTGAGTCATAATATGATCAGCTAAAATTTTATTTCTACCTTTATTGTTACCCTATCATGAATTTTTTTTCTTTTATCTCTTACCATTTCCTTTTTATGTTACAATTAAAACAGCATAAAAAAATACTTGTTAAAAACACCTTTAAAATTTAAGAAAGTATACACACACATATTGAATAAGACTTCAAAATGAACGTTCAAACCTTATGCTTTTGTAGATTAAATATTTATAATGCATTTTAATTGTTATAAAAAAATGTAAATACAATAAATGAGATAAGTATTAAATCCTTTGAACACTTTTAGATTTGCTTGTACACCGAAAAAGGACTTTTTTAAAAATTATAAACCTCACTAAATTAAATCTCTTATAAATAATACATTTTTGTTAAATAATTAGCTTCAGAGATACATTTTAATGACAATAGAAGTGTATGGGCAAAACTGTTGTTAAAATATGGTCAAGAATTGTTGTTCAACAGGATTTACAAAACTTATGAGACAGTAAAATTTGCCTTATCCATATTGTTTCACAAATATATATTTAGCTTAAATTCATGAAACGATTCATATATCTAAAATGTAGTAGCGGTTCACTTTTTTTTTTTTTTTTTTTTTTTTTTTTTTTTTTTTTTTTTGTGTGTGCTTTTTTTTTTTTTTTAGAAATGATATTAATCCTTAGAATTTAATTATTCAAGGATCTCTATCGGTCGACTCCATGGTCAGCTATCTCTCGTGTTAAACCATGAGAAAATATACCTAATTATTATCCACTGCCTACATACATGTTACATCACATTACAAACATATTACATACATATAATTTTACATGTCTTATAATCCCATTTTCACATTCAGAAATTCCATTACCGTCAAATTATTCTATGATTTCCAAAAATTGTTTGGGGTCGCGGTAGCCCAGCCGGCAGAGCGCCGGGCTCATAATTGGAAAATTGCGGGTTCGGTACTCGAGTCTGCCAAAGACCATCGTGTACACTAATGGTGGCTGGTGCACGTAAAATCTGTCGTGGCCGCAATGTCCTCCATGTTCCCATCGAAATTATACCTTTGAGGATCACCGAAGCCAGAGAGCCATCCCTTCCATGGAGGATCAAAATTTTGATGGCATGTCTCCGGACCACCTCTAGGTTTGAGTTCCAGACCATCGCCAACTGCCCATTGCGCAGCACTAGTGCGACGTAAAACCCAACCCATTTTCTTTTTTAATTTAACTTTAAAAAAAAAAAATAAAAAAAAAAAAGAAAGAAAAATAAATTAACAATTTCAAAACAAAAACAGGTTAACTGCCATGAATTTTCTGAATGTGAAGAAGAGATTTAAATATATATATATTATGGAATGAATGTGCATATAATGTAAAGGGGAAAGGATAAATGAGTGTTTGTATCATGTAATGTGTAAGGGCTAGCTAATAACAGCTCCTTCATTTTCCCCCATGCAGGTTTCAGTAAATGTCTTAAAGTTAAAAAAAATTATTAACCCCTTACCTGTCGACGAAAAATTAGGAAATTCGCTTCCCAGTGCCGCCATTTTTCACACAGTCGCGTGTAGTAATGCGTTCACTGTTCCAGAAACATTCCCTTTCCGATTCCTTAACTCTCCATCGTCTCTGAAATAAGTAAATTCTTCGAATAGACTGTCATTGTGATTTAGCTGCATTACAAAGTCGTGAGAACAACAGCGTAACACAAAGGATCGCACTACACCAAAACGTATATCACCAAGAAACATCTTAAACGTGATAACTTGCCGGACAGAATTCACTTAGAAGAGGTAGAGTGTTCCCTTTACTACTCTTCAAAAGCACACCCGAAGATTTAGTAAAGTTTACTGAAGAAATATTTCACTTCGATCGCCTTTAAAACATTTTAACTGAAATTATTGACATAGAATTGTACTCTGAAACTCCCCAACATCTATCCCCTTGCTCTAAGAAATTATCTCACTTCTTCCGAAACCAATGCCAACTAAACGAAATTCGAATGGATGCCTTCTACTGTCAACTAACCAAACTCTTCATGCATGCTATGCACTTCCTTCGAAACCAACGCCAACTAAACGCAATTTAAGTAAATACTGTACCCTCAAGTAAGAAAACTCTCCATGGATAACATACATTTACGACGTTAGCTCGATTTCGAACGAGTGAGTAAGACCTCATTGCCTTACAAATGGTGGACATTTTACAATACGCTTACAAGGAGTTTGGTTTAAATTCATGCTGTCTGATAGAGAACCTTATTATGATTTTTAATATACAATATGTTAGATCACATGGTATGCAAATATGTTAATCAGGAAAATTTAAAGGAAATGATAAACAGCAGTTGGAATGATAAATAATAAGTTTTTATTTTCAACATTAAGTCACATATAAATAAAGCCACATAGATATTTACAGTATTTTACGCCACTGTTTTAATAAAACTTATATACCAATAAACGTAATTAAAAAATCATAATAATCTTGTGGATTCGTTTACTATTAAGTATTTCGAGTTAAAAATAATGTTTTGAATTTATTTTTAATTAGTTTAATTTATTAGCAATATCCCGAGAATAATTAGAAAACTTCTGTGCTCTTTATAACAACGATTTTAGTATTTAAATATTTCTCGACTAGTTTTCGTTGATAACAATCATTGACTTACAAAAGATATAAAAGCTACAAGACAGTCAATTCGCGATTTATCTTGATGCTATATAATTAAACTAATTTAATACCTGAAATTACACTTATGTATTTGCTGTTTTCATTAAAGAAGTTGCATGAAAGCTAAATAACTTAATTATAAAGAAAAATATATAATTTTGACATACATATTTTATACTAAACTTAGGGGAAAAAATCAATTACATATATTTTAGTAAATAAATAAACAATTTTAGTTAGTTAATAGTTGTACAATTTTAGTTAATTAGCTGGGTATTTTATTCTAAATATTTTCAAATATTTCAGAGGGTAAATCCATTTTTATATGCATTAAATTTATTAAATGAAGTTTCATAGCAAAAAATATTTATTGAAAACAGCCTTATTAACTTTATTTATCTGTTTGTTTATTTATATTGAGCAATCTCTATACTTTTGCCAAATTGTATAATTTCCTAGCTTTTTTTTTTTTTTTTTTATTGTCTGATTGTCTTATAATTTGAGGTATGTAACTGAAAAAGCGAAAGAGAAAAAAAAGAAATATTTCGTCCCATTAAATCAAAATTATGTATACACCCATTACAAGTCACAATGCAACATGATGAAGTCATAAATTATTTTTAGTCTGTTCCTTTCAAAAGAATTGTGTATCCGATTGCCTGCGTAGAAATTTTCAATTTGTATTTTTACCTAATTTTGAAAATAATAATAATAATAATAATAAAAATAATAATAATTTCATTTACAAAAGTTATAATACTGATGTAATTCTATAATTACGTCTTGTACATAATACTGCTATTATTATTGTTATAATGACATTACAATGCTAATAACAAAAAAGTCATGTCAGTGTTTTATCGGCATAAATTATCCTTTTCCTAAGCATGGAACAAACATAAGCGCCAATCTTTATATCTTGAAATGTATCTATCCATCTATCTGACATGTATAATTATATTTTAAATTAAATATGCTGGAAAAAAGTTGTTAAAATAAAATATTTCATCAGTTTTTGTAAAATGATTTTTTTTTAAATGTATTTGTTGCGTTCTGAATTTGTTTAATCTCTGAACATAAGATGTATGTGTGTACGACTCTTTGTAGGCATACAGCTGCTTGTAGAGCCGCCGAAATTTGCATGGAGTTTTGTTTTGATTTTTCTTTATGTACCTTGCAGATTTTTATTTGTTTTCTTTTTTAATTATTTAATTTTTTTGCTACTGGAGATATTGTCTGGTACTGGCATCTGTTGTCATAAAGTGAAGGTGATAATATATCCCAGACATGTCTGTCCGAAAAACGTAGTTATTAAAAAATAGAACTTCACTTATCGTTCGGTTAACACCTGAATTTAAACGTCCATAGAGAGCGCAAATGCAAGCAGTGGGGACCTGGAACCAATATTGCGTACGCGGAAAAGACACTGCGAAGACCGAAACGAAGCAGATAAAGCCTAAAAGGTATTTTATCATTTGACGACAAAATAGAAAGAATTGCCCATTACCACTGATGTTTTTGAAAAGAAACTAATTTAATCTACTGTAATAGGGAAATTACAGTCCGAAATTATCCACTGTAAAATTAATATCTGCTTCTTCTTCTTCTTTTTTTTTTTTTTTTTTTTCTGTGTAGGTATGTGCAATTTTTGTTTTCTATATTTGCAAGTTATAAAAAGTTTGTAATGTATATGTAATTTTTTTTCTCTTAAATGTACTTCAGGCATTTTTTAAAAAGTCAAAAATTAATTTCGATTTATGTTATATATGTAACTGCAAAAATTAAAAAATAATAATCAAAACACACACAAAAAAAAAAAAAATCAATTTAATTTATATTAGACAACGTATAAATTATAATAATATTTTTATTTCAAGCTAAAGCACAAAATATTTAAAATAAATAATTTAATGAAATGGACAGAATTTTTTTTGAATGTTTAACACACCGTATGTCCTTAGAACTTATTAAAACATTGGTTATTTCAATTTAAAATAAAAAAATTATAGCTTTGCATTTAAAAATTTACATTTGAAGTTATCCCGTGACGATTATATGTGGCTTTCATATAAAAAAAATAATAATAATAAGCTAAGAATTTATAACTGCACTTTTAAAAATGTTGGGTGAGTGCGAAATTTCTACCCGTTTTTGGATATGCAAATTTGCAATGGAATTGACGTCACACATGACATTGTAATGACGCAAATCGTCGGCTAATCAAATGTGTGGATGCCTCACATATAAATGCATCGTGTCTCACAAAGTTAATCATCTCAAAAAAAAAAAAGAGTGTAACATGGAAAGTGAGAAAGAGCATACATTGTTTGTTATACGAGTTCGATAAAAAGTGTACGGCAGCCGCAGCATGTCGCAGTGTTTTTCAAGTTTATGGGGAGAATGCAATAGACGAAAGCACATGTCACCGATGGTTTCGTAAATTTAGGGAAGGAGACAGAAGCTGCCAAGATTAGGCTAGGAGTGGACGGTCATCACACGTTGGAGACGACGATATTGATCAAGCCATAAGGAACAACCCAAACTCAACCGCGCAAGAATTAGCGGAAACCTCTAACCTATACAGGACAATGATCGAGAGATGGCTGGTTAGGTCGGGTTTTACGAACATTGGGTTCCACATTGGGTTCCACATAATATAACCTGACAGCTAATCAACGGGATGACCGAATCGCTACCTATGTTTCCTTGCTTTCCCGGTACAAAAATGACCCATTCTTGACACGAATCGTAATAGGAGATGAGAAGTGGGTTATGTACCGTAACGTAAAGCCTCGTAGGACAGTGTGTCACCCTTCTGATCCGCTTGCATCGACTTCGAAAGCTGAACTTCATCCCAAGAAGGTGTTGTTGAATGTCTGGTGGGATGTGCAGGGAATAATTCACTGGGAGGTCCTGCCACTCAACCAAACCATCAATGCATCCTTCTACTGTCAACAGTTAGACAGGCTGCATTCAAATTTCGTAGCAAAGAGGCCAGGTCTCATCAATCGTCGCGGTGTTTTCCCTCATCACGATAACGCCATGTCACATACTGCTGTCATCACTCGCCAAAAGTTACTGGGCTTTGGTTGGGAGGTTTCACCCCAACCTCCCTATCTCCCTATCCCCAGTCTCTTGACTTGGCACCAACTGACTATCACCTATTTCGTGCTTTGAACTATTCATTCAGTCAGAAAATCTTTGATGATTTTGATGCTGTGAAAACTGCCATTCAAGAATTTTTAGACTTGAAACCGCCATAATTTTACCGCCGCACAGTGGATCAAAGTATAGGCAGAGGCGAACATAGGAGTGGTATTATTATTACGTTGTGGTATTATTATTACCTATGTATGATGTTTTTTGTCACATTTCGATTTAATTATTTATATATGTATGATACTAAAAGCGATTCCATGTTTTTTTTTTTTTTTTTTTCTTAAATCTTTATAAAGCCGTGAGAATATTTTCCCCGCCAAATTCGTTATCTTTTTATTCAATTGACACCAATTTTTTTTTTCCTTTTAATAATGATACCTGTGTATCATTTCTCTAGAACGGCATCAGTAGGAATATTATTTTGATAATACTGGTGCGAAAAAAATACAAAAGTAGTCATTTATGAAATCCTGCTTATACTAATACAATGGGTTGTGAGAAGTATGCAATTGACTAAGAGAAAAGAGAATAAGATGCCTGAAGTAAAATTAATTATTTCTAATAAGCTAAATGATTTTTTTTTTACATCAATTTTTATTCGTGAAAATAGTTTAATGTGCCATTTGAGGAAAAAATGGTCGTATAAAGGGGTTAAACGATATCATATTTTTCTGCTGCAAATATTTATTTAGAAACATACCTGGTAAAGAAACAAATGTTGCAGAAAAGGAAAGAATAAAAGAACATAAATAAAAATTTCGTGAAGAAAATCTATATTTGTAACATATTAAATTTAGCACACAATGTTAAATATATCACCATATTACTGCTTCTTTTTTCTTTCTTTTTTAATGTAGTTTTTCAATAGAAAACCCATGCAAGTATTTACTGACAAACTCTATGAAAAAATTCACATTTGTCTTTATTTTACGTCTTTATTATACAGTAACTTTTACTTTAAATCGTAATATGGAATTACTAGCAGGCTACACCCGCTTCGCTAGTCACTATAATTAAATGATTTTTCAAAAGAATTGAATCGCTGTTTATTTTTTGATTCTCAAGAATGAATCAATAATTGTTTAAAAATTTAATGGATTATGTATGGGAAATGAGTACGCTGTAATTTAAAAATTGCAGCTCTTAGAACTTCAAAACTGATAGTTTTTAAAAAGTTATTCATTATTCTTTAATATTAGACTCTTATTTTAAAATAAAAGCAATAGAATGATATCGCGTTGTGAAACTTTGCAACTTAATATCTTTAAGTATAATAACTTGATGTATATAGTGCCCTCGCAAAAAATGAACAGTTTTTAGAGCTTTTTTAAAAAAGGATAACATCTATGCAATATCTTTTAAAAAATTTCATCCGTTTTTACTAGATAAAAAAAATAAATAAAAAAAAATAAAAAAAAGCCGATTTTCATCATAGTAGTTAAATCTAAACCAATCAAAAATAGGAGTGGTCCGATCGGATGTGTTCCGCCGACAAAATCTTTGCTTTATTTATACAGATAATATTTATTTTGAACATTTAAGAATTTAATATTAAACATTTACTTAATTTTAACATTTTATGACCTATCACGGCAATCATTTACACTTCCCCCTTTTTTGAGTCCAACGGTACGTTTCAGTAACATTAAAGTAAAATTAATTATTTTATTAAGTATTTAAAAATAAAGAGAAGAATTTATTTCTGATTTATTAAATCTATTTTAATCATCTAAATTCTATAATATTTTCACTATAAAAATTTTAATATATTTTCTGTCATTAATGAAGACAGTTATTAAGATAAATTTCTCGATTAATAATTTGAGGGTAAATAGTATTAAAATTTATTTTTCTCTAAAAGCGGGTATTTGTGGGCAAAATCCTTTTTACAGATTAATATGTATAGTACTTTTACGAGTAGTAAACTGTGTTTGAAATTTTGGACAATTTTGGGCAAAAATAGTTGCACAACTAATAAATTTAATTTTGTTGTTAATTTTATTTTATATTCACATTTCATGTGCGAATTGCTACATAAAAAACAAAAAAAAATGTTGGCAGAAGGGCTTTTACTAAGACATTATTAAAAGTATTTTTGTTTCGTATTTTTTCCTAGTTATCTTAAGCGCCACTTGATGGTCATTCAAATAAAGTCATTGAAATTCATCGAAAAATCTTATTTATGAAAGTTGTCGTTTTGAACTTATTTATATATAATAAAACTTCGTGTAATTGAAGAAATAACCATATATTTGTATTTTTTAGACACTCTTTTAAATTATTTCACTGCAAAATATCAGTTATTTAGAGATTGATTTTTGGACCTATGTTCGTATTTTAACGTTGTTCGATCCACTGTGCGCCGTGGGATTCATCTCCTACCAGAAGGATGGCAAGAAGTCATATATAGCAATGGTAATTACGCACAATAATATGTACTGTTCATTTTGCGTTTATTTGCTCTTCTTTATGGGTAATAAAAACGGATAGAACTTTTGCACTCACCCAATATATTTGTATTGGGAAATGTAGATGTGGCAGGACAAGCTTCTCAATGCACCTGATGGAAATACATACCTTCTGAAAAATCTTGCAATAACTATTCTTATGGTAGTTTAACATCAATGTTCCTAATATTTTTGCGTTTTGCGTTGTTGAAATCTTTAACAATGATAATTAATGCGAAATATTTAAATTAACTTTCCACACGTTGTTCTATTGCTAAATTCGAGTAGAAATCACGTTAAGTACTATGTACAATTGCTAAATTTAAGTTTATTTATTTATTTATTTATTTTGCACTTTTCAACCAAGTTTGAACGTGTTTATGACTTCGGATTGTGTGTCTGTGAGTCCGTCTGTCTGTTCGTGATTTAATATCCGTAAATATTTACATAACACCTCTAAACTGATGTACATATGTTGTTCAGGTTCACTAAGGGATGTTCCCTGTAGAAAATAGAGCAAATATCCCCAATGGTTTGCGTACGAGTACACCCAAAAGAATTCCAAAGCATTGCGTTCTAGAGTTATCTTTATAAACCACATTTTTAATACTTTATTTTGCGCAAATCTCAATGAAATTGACATTTATCTTTCATTTGCAAAAAAGAATGTTTTCAATAGAATACAGTATGATATGATTGGTAATAAGATTTACAAGGTCACACAAAAATATTCAGATAGACTAAGGACTATATAATTGGAATTTGCTGATATTGCATTTTCGTTTTCATTAAACGTTTTTAACAATTTCCAAAAATGTTTAAATGTTATTACGAGTTGAATTAATCTTATCTCTCCGATTTTCTGTCCGCCTGTCTATATGTCTGTTTGTCTATCCGTTTGTTCACATCTAGCGTCCGTAAATATTTTCAAAATTTCTTCAAAATGATATATCTTATTCAAGTTTACTATTGCATGTTCTCTATTTAAAATGATATAAATATCTCAACAGATTTGTGCACAGGGACATCAAAAGCTAATGCATTGTGGTTTATGAGAGGCATTCTTATAAACCATTTTTAATTAACTTTGTATTGCACAATTTATAAAGGAATTGACATTTATTATTGTCATGCTGAAAATATGTTTCCTATAGAATATGGTTTGTTTAGCGTTAAGATTTACAAGGCCACAATAAATTATTCAGATGCATTAAGGGCTACACTTTAAATTTCTGTAATTGCATTTACGTTTCTTTTATGAGCTTTTTACACTTTTCAACTATGTTTAAGAATGATTGAGATTCAATTAATCTATTTGTCTGTCTTTCTGTTATTTTGTCTGTCTGCTGGTCCCACTAATGGCCAAGGGGCTCTGCGCTCAAAGCTAGTGGACAGGAAGTGCCCGGTTCGATCCCAGGTCGCGCTCGTCGACATAGCCGTTCGGAATTTTTCATGGGTTTCTACGAAACTCGCGTAAATCGGGCTAGGACTCCTAAGAATGCCCCCCCTCTCCCCTACACACACACAGAGCGCACACCACCTCAGGCCTGGGACCCTCGTGTAGTCAATCATTCGTAATCCCAAACACCAACACACTTGTCTATTTGTTGTGTTATCACGTAAGCAAACTGCATTGAACATTAAACGATTCGACTTCCAACAATTAAAAAGTTTTAATAATCTATGCTAACTGAATGATTTTTCGTTTATATTTCTATAAGTTTGCAAATATAATAAAGGTTTTTTCATATAAGTTTAATTTTTATTCTATAAGCAAAATTTTACTTTCTAGCTGAGTATAAACAATATTCAGAAAAGTTTTAATTCCGAACATTATTGTATATTTACATTAAATGAGTACGATATCTAACCTCCCTGACAACCAAAACCTGTATGGTATTCTATCGAAAATTTGTTTATAACTTACTTATTATCTAGTGTATTTATTTTTTATTTTATTTATTTTTATTTTATTTATTTATTTATTTTTTAATTCTTTTTTACATTCGAAAATTTTACAATCATTGAAATTGTTCTCATTTTCTAAAAAAAAAAAAAAAAAAAAAAAAAAAAAAAAAAATATATATATATATATATATATATATATTTAAAGTTGGATAATTCATTTCTCCAGTAAAAAATGCGAAAAATACACTTAGTTATTTTTTCACGTTTTAAAATTTAAGAATAAAATCTAATAAACTCCAAAAATAATTTTCAGAAAATAAGCACAAATTTAAGGGTTGTGAATTTTCAGAATGTGCAAATGGAATTTAAAAACATACATCATGTAATGAGTAATTATATTAACAAATTTCCTCCATAAATAACATGTAAAAAATGACCACAACGTAACACAACTAACGAAAAATTTAGTTTGCTGTTACTTACAGGCTAATAATATCTTTCTGGTGGCAGTTTATTTTAGTGCTGCCATCTGCAGACGTTTACTGTTACTAAAATATCATGTCATTTTAAAAGAGCAAAAATCATAAAATAAACAAAGTAATAAACAAAATAAATTATGTACGAAATAAATACATATCAGTTTTTTTCTTAGTTAATTATACATACATTTTGTGCAAAGAAGGTCTGTTAAAATCTAGCTTCACTATTTTTCTCTACGCCGTACTAGCTTTAAATTTTATAACAGTAATATAAATCCAATCACATTCCAATAAAGTTGAAAGCTGTTTATGAATTCGGTTTGCCTGCCTTTCCGTACTCTAATTTCAGTAAATTTTCATATAATTCCTTAAAATTGATATATATGTTATTCAAGTTCACTAAAGGATGTTCTCTGTTGAAAGTAGAATAAGTACCACCACAGGTTTGCGTACAGAAACACCCAAAAGAATTCCAAAACATTGTGTACTATAGGAGACGTCTCTATGTAACATATATTAATACTTTTTTTGTGCAAATCACAATGAAATTGACATTTATTATCCGTATACATAAAAAAAAAAAAAAAAAAAAAAAAAAAAAAATCTCTAGAATGCAGTTTGACAAGCTTTAAATATTACAAAGCACACAAAAATACTCAGATGCATTAAGACTATAATTGTAAACTCTAATATTGCAGTTTCATTTTTATTAAGCATTTTTAACACTTTCTAACAATATTTAAGCGTGATTGTGATTTGGATTAGTTATCTGTATGTTTTTTTTTTTTTTTTTTTTTATCTGTCCATCAGTCTATTTGTCTGTTTATCTGTCCCTCTCTAGCATCCGCATACATTTTCAAAAATTTTCAAAACTATATATAAATTATTGAAATTCCCTTTGACGTGTTCCCTGTGTAAAAGTTTATATATAAAACTACTGGTATGTACAGAAAAACCCGAAAGAGTGCAAATCTATTACGTTCTAAGAAAAGCAGTTTTATAAATAATGTTTAAATTATTTTATACTGCACATATCATAATGAAATTGATTGTTATTATTCATAGTAAAAAAAAGAATAAAATTGGTGTATAAAATTGCATGCTTGTTGTTAAGATCACTATACTAAAATATTCAGATACATTAATGGCTACTAATGGAAATGATTATGAATTTAATTAAGCTACCAATCTTTCTTTCTGTCACTCTGACGTCCATTGTCTGATAACATAAATAAATTACCCTGAAGATTAAACGATGCAACAAGTACGTAAAGTTGGAAAGTGTTAATAATCTATGCTAACTGCATATTTTTTTTTTCTTTGGTCTGAAGAATTCCTTATGTATATATTTTATAAAAAATGTATATTAAAAATAAAAACGTTTTATTTATTTTTACGACACGAAAATCGTTTGTTTGAAATGCATTGTTTTTAAGAATAGAAATTTACAACAGGTAATAATTTTTATTTTAGCTACTTTAAATATATTATAATTGCTATAGAGACTTCTATCTTTTATTTAATTGTTATACCTCATATATTTTATTATATCCATCGCATCAAAATGTCTAATTCTGAAATGCCATATAAAGAGTAAAAAAATCATAATTTTTCACGGTAAATGGAGAAATTAGTTACATAAATATTTTTTTTAATAATTCATAAAAAATAGCAGTTTATCGATTATGGTTATCTTTTATTTTTGTTTAATATAAATAACTTACTCCTTATATATTTATTATATCTTTCATGAGTATAAAGAAAATAATGAGAACGAAAACTAAATAGTTGAATAATTCATAACAAAAAACCACAATGGCCAATTATGTAACTTATTAACAAGAATGGGTTTAATAATTTTAATTAATTTGAATATATTAATTTGAATTTATTAGAAAAATCAATAAGATTATTTACTTAATTTTAAAACTTATTAGATTACAAAACTTGTTGAAAACATGTAAAAGAAGGACCTTTGAAGGTAATGTAGTAGAGAAGAAGGTACTAATAGATAGTATTATATAAAATTACATCTCATATAGAGATATCATAACCACACGCATCTTTGTAGAAAAACCACAATTTTTATTTAAAAAAAAATATTTAAAACACGTATAAAACGATACATTTAATTAAAATCAATAAAATTACATCGTGTCAAGGCCTTTCGATCTGAACATCAGGACATCATCAGGACAGAGCCATTTCAACTAGAAGTACAGTAACATTTGATTTATATATACAAAAGAACCATATTACGGTTACAGTTATTATACATGAAACAGATGAAACAGATGAAACAGTTAACCACAGATCAATCATAAATAAAACAGTCTGAAAGCGTAGAGTCGAGCTTCACTTGGTTACTATGGGGACACTTTTTGTGCAAAAGTTGAGGCCTTCTTAAATATAGTTGAATTCTATTATGTTTCTATGGCGCAGCTTATAGTCTGTAGTATAAGGAACTTGCATTAATTGAGATCTTTACAAGAAAAAAGAGAAAGACTTGTTTTAAAAGCCCTGTCTCTTACCCAATTCTCCATTAAAGTCACTTAACGGTTGCGGCTTTTAAAACAAGTCTTTCTCTTTTTTCTTGTAAAGATCTCAATTAATGCAAGTTCCTTTTACTACAGACTATAAGCTTCTCCATAGAAACATAATAGAATTCAACTATATTTAAGAAGGCCTCAACTGTTGCACAAAAAGTGTCTCCATAGTAACCAAGTGAAGCTCGACTCTACGCTTTCAGACTTTTTCATTTGTGATTGATCTGTGGTTAACTGTTTCATCTGTTTCGTCTGTTTCATGTATAATAAGAGTAACCATAATATGGTTCTTTTGTATATATAAATCAAATGTTACTGTACTTCTAGTTAAAATGGCTCTGTCCTGATGATGCCTTGTTGTTCAGGGCGAAAGGCCTTCACACGATGTAATTTTAAAGATTGTAATTAAATGTATCGTTTTATACGTGTTTTAAAGTGGATTTTTTTTTTATATATAAAAAATGGATAGTATTAAAAAGGTTAAAATTTGAGCTTATAATAAAGAAATGTTCAGAGTAGTAAAATATTTTTGGACTACATAACAAAAAAAAAAAAAAAAAAAAAAAAAAAAAGATATATTATTAAATAAAATAGCTCAAAATGCCATAGGACTTCTTCAGTAGCACCCCCCCCCCCTTCAAAGCATTGAGAAGAGCAAGGTTTTTGTTTTTGGTAAGAAATATTACGCAAAATAGCAAAAAGTGGTTCAACCCTGCATCAAAAATATTACCCTGAATTAATAAAATGAAAATAAGACTGAATACTTCTTGAAATTTTAACATTCAAATTTTCACCATAATTAAGTACTTACATCAAAACACGTGTTATAGAACTACTTAATTTAAGTAGTATAAAACAATAATCCGATACAAAATTAAGTTGTATTTTACTCAATTTAGAGTTTAAAAAATTAATTCATTAATTAATTAAGCAAAATAAATGCATAAATAGATAATTATTTTTATTGAATTTAACAATATATATATATATATATAATACCCCTAAAACCCCATAGGCGAATAAGAATAAAATTTCATCGAACTAAATTTACCTGTAAAGACTTTTGGTTAATAATTGAAACAATTAATTTTAGTTATTGATTTTTGAAACAAAAAATTGTACTTATTGATTTTTTATTTAATTTAATTTCAATTCAAACAAGAAATGTGAGGATAAAAATTTAAAGCACTTTTTTAACACATTATTTTTCAATTAAGAATAGCTCTGAACAGTGAAAAAACTTTTCAAGGGAGACCTTTTTCACCGTTGAGAATTAATGTACGATTTCGTCGATCCAGTCGTTTGGAGTTTCACGTGATTTTCTCCGAAACCTGTAAAATACAGACTAACACCCATTAGGTTTTCCACTCACACGCTTAGAACCATTGCATAGTCAAATGATATTGACTCATTAACCAAACAACCAACTAACCAAATAAGAAAGAAATGTCACATAGGGATATTTTTCGGTAACTTTGCTGCAAGGGATTTTTTGCAATATAATTTGATTTTTTTCTTTTTTTTAAACAGTATAAACGTATAAAGAAGATAAATAACAAATGCTTTCATGTATTTGCAAAGCAGTTTTCCTGTTTAATAATTAGAATTTTTCAAAGCATTTATATAATTTGGATCTATGATTTCTGAACTCATTCGTACTTATTATGACATAATTTCTTCTCCGTTTCTAAATCATGTATGACAGAAAATGTAATTTTCTTCTTTTGTTGAATTTATTCATGGGCATTAGTACTTAAAATACTTACCGGAGAATTGATGCTTAAAAGGAATAATAAATTTTAAAAAATGTAGGTATACACTGTCGTTATTTATTTATTTATTTATTTATTTATTTATGTATAGTGTTAACACGCAAGATTTTTATTTATTTGTTACGACCATTATTTATTTATTTATTATATTGTTTGGACTTGATCAACTTGCCCGTTATTTGCAAAAAAAATTTTTAAAAATACTCATCGCCGTTTCCTTTGCTGTGGCAATAAACCATTCTAAAACATCTCCTATCCTTTCTTTTTGTTTATGAATTTTATTATTATTTTTTTTTTCTTTTTAGTTTAATTTTATAAAATACAAATTAGTTGCATGTTAGAATTAGTACATAATGACTGATAATTTTTTTCTCATTAATTGTAGATTTTCCATCGGTTTTAGGTAGATTCCTTATAGGAAATATACCTATTGTAATGGTTCTCATGACACGACTTCTGGAAAATGTCTTCATATCTTCACCAACAATGACCCCTAGAACACAAAACCACCCTCCGTTCAAAAGTTTATATATATATATATATATGCATAACGCTTTTTCCCATGTTAAGTTGTGAAAACGATAACTGGAGTAATTTTTATTTAAATTTAAACAGCTCGGGATATGTTGTCAGGACAGTAAAAATCTCGGTCGAGTTCGTAGATGTGGTATCCAGCACAAAGGGGGTGAAAATGGTAGGGGGGTGAAAATTTTAATTTGCCCATAATTTATTTAATATTAGAAATAGGAAAATATTTTAAATCAGGAGAATTACCGCCTTACCCTAAAGAACAATTTTTGTATTTACACTTTTTCGATAGCTTCAATTGTTTAAATGTTACAAGTTAAAAAGTGATTTTTCGTCCATTGTGATGAAGCCGACTTTTTCTATCTTTATATATTTCTCTTAGGTGGTCCAGTTACGACTACATTTTGTTAAAACGATACGATTGTAAAGTAATTAATGAAATACGCAAGGATAAAAAAAAAATAATATTAAAACATTTGCAATATGTAAGTATTAATATTAATTATAAATATTTGCACGCGTTTTCATTTCAAAGGTTTATTTAGAAAAATGAAGACATTTATCTGATAAGATCACTTTGTAGAAAAAAAACTGTATAGTTTAAGAAATTGCATATTTGCAATATTTGCATGCGTCATTTTAAACAAACCTAGCAATACTTTAAAGATATAAACAGAATTGAACTATTGCCATACGTTGACTAACGCATGCAATAGTAAAAAGTATAATCAAAATAGGTACTAGATTTTTTAAAATAAAATTATATCAAAATAAATAAATAATAAATAAAAAGGCATGTAAAATAATAAATAAAGGCCTGCCAATAAGCAAATCATCAACATGGCGTCAAAAATAGTCGTCATGGGGGTTCTATACCAAAGCTGTACTGATTGGGGAAGTATGAAAACCTGATTGTCAGATATTAATTTTATTTTGAAACCTTTCTTTAAATTATTTTAGTTTCATTATCGCACAATATTAATTTGGTTATAATAATAATTTGGATTTCGTTGAATTAAAATTTAAATGAGATGGTGAAACTGGTAGAACATATATGAGTTTCAAATTTTAAAGGTAAATAAGAAAAGAAATAAAATTCGAAAATTTCGCATGGGTTTGCCAGTAGCTTTAATTGCTTGAATTTATAATCTGATGCTTACGCCACGTGTAAACGATAATAAAAAAGATCACTGAAAAAATAAAAAACATGCTTTAACTAATCATTTAAAAATATAAAATTAAAATATTACGTTAGTCTTAGTAAAAATATCGTTTGTGGGGAATAGTTTAGAACGCCGATTTAGGCAAGAATTTAAATTTCGATTTAAATTGAGAAAATTGCGTTACAGCTTCCTTTAACATTTTATCTTGTGGAAAGAAAGTATTGGTCTGTGAAGAGATAAGATATTTTCGCGTGGGAAGAAAATATAATGACGCCGAAATAATCCATCGCCAAACACGCCAAATTTTGTCGTCAAATAACGAATTTCACAGCTAAGTCAACAATTTCGTCGTCAGCTATCAAATTTTGTCGCCAAATCACAAATTTCATTGCTAAGTCGCAAATTTTGTCACCAAAATCTCACCTAATCATACAATTTAATAAATTCGTAGCAATTAACATTGAAATTTAGTAGTGCCCAAATGGTCCAATGTTAACTATATGTCAATGTTGTAATTGCAAGTTGAAATTGTTATTCCGTACAACGTAAAGGAATCTACCTTTGCCATTAGGCTTGCCGAAAAGTGATTTTTTTTGTTTCACATTTCATCAGTTAAAATTTCTATAAATCATTAGAAGTTGTTTAATATAAATTACTAGTCAGGTTTATATTAAAAAAATAATATTTTGGCTCTTTTTTTTTTTTTTTATATATATAAAAAACCTTTTTTTTATCCAATATGCATATATTTTATGATTTTAAAAAAGATGTTGGCGTCATACATTTTCTTTTTTTTTTTTTTCAAATGTTAAATTTCACGCTAATTTTAAAAGCATTTTTTAGGATTTTATTTTTTAAAAAGAAAAACCTCAGTTACTATTTTTGGTGTAACTTTAGCATAACGAATTAACACACATAATTACCATAAAAAGTTTGATTGTATGTTCGAATAAGATGTCAATAGATATATAAATATATCGGAACACGTGTGTCCAAACATTTCGTAATATGAGTTGTTACTATACATATAACCGTAAACGAAATTGATGTGCTTCAGTATCAATGTTCCATTATTATTCTTTTAAACATATAGTTCTAAAAAGGAAATAACACGGAACTAGAAAAATTTTATTTTAAATAGGTTTCAGTCTTTTCGTCAAATCTTAATATTTATCAAATAAGGCAAGATTCTGTTATAGACAATTTTAATTTTTTTTTTTATCGATATTTGTTATAAAAAAAAAGTTCGCCCAATGTTTCTGATTGTAGCATCGTTATTTGAAAATTTGTTATCCCCGGATATCAAAATATTTTTCATCTTATAAGAAAATATCTAATTTATTCGAAATTAAATATGCATGATATAATTCAGTCTGCGTTGTTGATATCATATTTTACATTTAATTATCTAGATGTTTTCCTATATTTCCTTAAATTACAAATTTTCTACTACAAATATAGAAATATAATATTACATTTTAAAAAAAATCTAAGTTTTGATGTTAAGAGAATTCTGAGTGAAAAAGCAAAACACATCAAAAAGCAAAACACATCAAAAGCAAAAGCAAAACACATACATAAAAACACATGTCATAGAACTACTTAATTTAAGTAGTATAAAACAATAATCCGATACAAAATTAAGTTGTATTTTGCTCAATTCAGAGTTTAAAAAATTAATTCATTAATTAATTAAGCAAAATAAATACATAAGTAGATAATTATTTTTATTGACTTTAACAATATATATATATATATATATATATATAATACTCCTAAAACCACATAGGCGAATAAGAATAAAATTTCATCGAACTAAATTTACCTGTAAAGACTTTTGGTTAATTATTGAAACAATTATTTTAGTTATTGATTTTTGAAAAAAAAAAAAAAAAAATGTACTTATTGATTTTTTATTTAATTTAATTTCAAATTAAACAAGCAATGTGAGGATAAAAAGTTAAAACACTTTTTTTGACACATTATTTTTCAATTAAGAATAACTCTGAACAGTGAAAAAAACTTTTCAAGGGAGACCTTTTTCACCGTTGAGAATTAATATAAGATTTCGTCGATCCAGTCATTTAAAGTTTTCCGTGATTTTCTCCGAAACCTGTAAAATACAGACTAAGCCCCATTAGGTATTCCACTCACACGCTTAGAATCATAGCATAGTGAAATGGTATTGACTCATTAACCAATCAACCAACTAACCAAATAAGAAAGAAAAGTCACATACGGATATTTTTCGGTAACTTTCCTGCAAGGGATTTTTTGAAATATAACGGGATTTTTTTTTTTTTTTTTTTTTTTTTTTTTAACAGTATAAACGTACAAAGAAGATAAATAACAAATGCTTTCATGTATTTGCAAAGCAGTTTTTCTGTTTAATAATTAGAATTTTTCAAAGCATTTATATAATTTGGATCTATGATTTCTGAACTCATTCGTACTTATTATGATATAATTTCTTCTCCGTTTCTAAATCATGTATGACAGAAAATGTAATTTTCTTCTTTTGTTGAATTTATTCATGGGCATTAGTACTTAAAATATTTACCGGAGAATTGATGCTGAAAAGTAATTAAAAAAATAAAAATATAAAAGTAGGTATACACTATCGTAATTTATTTATTTATTTATTTTTTAATGTATAGTGTTTACACGCAAGATTTTTATTTATTTATTACAACCATTATTTATTTATTTATTTATTATATTGTTTAGACTTGATCAACTTGCCCGTTATTTGCGAAAATAGATTTTTAGAAATGCTCATCGCCCATTCATTTGCTGTGGCAACAAACCATTCTAAAACATCTCCTATCCTTTCTTTTTGTTTATGAATTTCATTATTATTTTTTTCTTTTTTAGTTTAATTTTATAAAATACAAATTAGTTGCATGTTAGAATTAGTACATAATGACTAATAATTCTTTTCTCATTTATTGTAGATTTTTTATCGGTTTTAGGTAGATTCCTTATAGGGAATTTACCTATTGCAATGGTTCTCATGACACGACTTCTGGAAAATTTCTTCATATCTTTACCGATCATGACCCCTAGAACACAAAACCACCCTCCGTTTAAAATTATATATATATATATATATATATATATATATGTATAATGCTTTTTTCCCATGTTAAGTTGTGAATACGATAACTGGGGTAATTTTTATTTAAATTTAAACAGCTCGGGATATGTTGTCAGGACAGTAAAAATCTCGGTCGAGTTCGTAGATGTGGTATCCAGCACAAAGGGGGTAAAAATGGTAGGGGGGTGAAAATTTAATTTGCCCATAATTTATTTAATATTGGAAATAGGAAAATATTTCAAATCAGGCGAATTACCGCCTTACTCTAAAGAACAATTTTTGTATTTACACTTTTTCTATAGCTTCAATTGTTTAAATGTTACAAGTTAAAAAGTGATTTTTCGTCAATTGTGATGAAGCCGACTTTTTCTATCTTTATATATTTCTCTTACGTGGTCCAGTTACGACTACATTTTGTTAAAACGATACGATTGTAAAGTAATTAATGAAATACGCAAGGATAAAAAAAAATAATATTAATACATTTGCAATATATAAGTATTAATATTAATTATAAATATTTGCACGCGGATTCAGTTCAAAGGTTTAATTAGAAAAATGACGACATTTATCTGATAAGATCACTTTGTAGAAAAAAATTGTATAGTTTTAGAAATTGCATATTTACAGTATTTGCATGCGTCATTTTAAACAAACCTAGCAATCAATACTTTAAAGGTATAAACAGAATTGAACTATTGCCATAAGTTGACTAACGCATGCATAGTAAAAAGTATAATCAAAATAGGTACTAGATTTTTTAAAATAAAATTATATCAAAATAAATAAATAATAAATAAAAAAACATGTAAAATAATAAATATAGGCCTGCCAATAAGCAAATCATCAACATGGCGTCAAAAATAGTCGTCATGGGGGTTCTATACCAAAGCTGTACTGATTGGGGAAGTATGAAAACCAGATCGTCAGAGATTAATTTTATTTTGAATCTTTTCTTTAAATTATTTTATTTTCATTATCGCACAATATTAATTTGGTTATAAAAGTAATTTGGATTTCGTTGAATTAAAATTTAAATGAGATGGTGAAACTGGTAGAACATTCAAATTTTAAAGGTAAATAAGAAAAGAAATAAAATGCGAAAATTTTGCATGGGTTTGCTGGTAGCTTTAATTGCTTAAATTTATAATCTGATACTTACGTCACATGTAAACGATAGTAAAAAAGATCAATGAAAAAATAGAAAACATGCTTTAACTAATCATTTAAAAATATAATATTAAAATATTACGTTAGTCTTAATGAAAATATCGTTTGTGGGGAATAGTTAGAATGCCGGTTTAGGCAAGAATTTAAATTTCGATTGAAATTGAGAAAAATGCGTTACAGCTTCCTTTAACATTTTATCTTGTGGAAAGAAGGTATTGGTCTGTGAAGAGATAAGATATTTTCGCGTGGGAAGAAAATATAATGACGCCGAAATAATCCATCGCCAAACACGCCAAATTTTGTCGTCAGATAACGAATTTCACAGCTAAATCAACAATTTCGTCGTCAGCTATCAAATTTTGTCGCCAAATCACAAATTTCATTGCTAAGTCGCAAATTTTGTCACCAAAATCTTACCTAATCATACAATTTAATAAATTCGTAGCAATTAACATTGAAATTTAGTAGTGCCCAAATGGTCCAATGTTAACTATATGTCAATGTTGTAATTGCAAGTTGAAATTGTTATTCCGTACAACGTAAAGGAATCTACCTTTGCCATTAGGCTTGCCGAAAAGGGATTTTTTTTGTTTCACATTTCATCAGTTAAAATTTCAATAAATCATTAGAAGTTGTTTAATATAAATTACTAGTCAGTTTTATATTAAAAAAATAATATTTTGGCTTTTTTTTTTTTTTTTTTTTTATCCAATATGTATGTATTTTATGATCTTAAAGAAGATGTTGGCGTCATACATTTTCTTTTTTTTTTTTTTTTTTTTTTTTCAAATGTTAAATTTCACGCTAATTTTAAAAGCATTTTTTAGGATTTTATTTTTTAAAAAGAAAAACCTCAGTTACTATTTTTGGTGTAACTTTAGCATAACGAATTAAAACACATAATTACCATAAAAAGTTTGATTGTATGTACATTTCGTAATATGAGTTGTTACTATACATATATCCGTAAACGAAATTGATGTGCTTCAGTATCAATGTTCCATTATTATTATTTTAAACATATAGTTCTAAAAAGGAAATAACGCGGAACTAGAATAATTTTATTTTAAATAGGTTTCAGTCTTTTCGTCAAATCTTAATATTTGTCAAATAAGGCAAGGTTCTGTTATAGACAATTTTAATTTTTTTAATCGAGATTTGTTATAAAAAAAAGTTCGCCCAATGTTTCTGATTGTAGCATCGTTATTTGAAAAATTGTTATCCCCGGATATCAAAATATTTTTCATCTTATAAGAAAATATCTAATTTATTCGAAATTAAATATGCATGAATTCAGTCTGCGTTGTTGATATCATATTTTACATTTAATTATCTAGATATTTTCCTATATTTCCTTAAATTACAAATTTTCTACTGCAAATATAGAAATATAATATTACATTTAAAAAAAAAATCTAAGTTTTGATGTTAAGAAAATTCTGAGTGAAAAAGCAACAGCAACTATTAGATTAATTTCGAGAATTCCATAAGTCTTATCAACATGAGAGTTGTTTAGAATTTAAAAGCTTATTTTTTTAACTTCTCTGGGGAAAAAAAAAAAAAAAAATGGCAATTAAACTGATTCGTTTTTCTAAACTAAAGCTAATTAAAAAAAGAAAAAAATCATGGGGTTCTAGTAAATTAGAAACTTTTTTCATTTGCATTTTTGCTCTACAAGTTCCTTTATCATAAAATCCTCATGTCTGTGACGCGGTGATATAAATATTACATTGACTGAGGGAAAAAAATGTATATATACCGGGTGCATCAAAAAAATTTATACACACTTTGAACAGTCATAGAAACTGTGTGCTACAAGTTTTATTTCCAACAAGATGTCGCCCGCCGCACTATCATTGCGACGCTCGAGTATACCTGGATCAAAATTGGCCAGGTCAGTGGATAGGACTCATTAGGCCAATCGAGTTTCCTCCACGCTCTCCAGACCTTACGCCGCTGGATTTCTTCTTATGGGGCACAGTGAAACATGAGGTGTACAAACATAAACAACGTAACCTAAACGCACTTTGGTAAGAGATTCAAGCGGTGTGCATAGAAATCCCTTCGGACACATTGGTACGATGTGTAGATTCAGTGGTGTCTCGTACTCAGCAATTAATGCTGAAGGCCGCCATTTTGAACAGTAATCACATTTGCACCAGAAAGTACATTTATGTTTCAAATTGGACTTAAAGCTTTCGATTTCTGGCATTTGAACCTTGTGGAACGGAACATAAAATTTCTATGACGGTTCAAAGTGTGTATACATCTTTTTGACGGACCCGGTATATACTGCCTTCATCTAGAACGAATAGATAGTCATTTTCTGAAACATTACTGGAAATGTAGTTATGCGCATAAGGTAAACAAATAAACTGAATAAAGGAAAAGATCGATTGTTTCTAGTTTAAATTTTTCTACATATTGAAAAGATATATTATAATATGAATCCTTTGAACTGTGAGAAATTCTTGCTTTGATTTCTAGAATTGATTCATAAGTTAGAATTATAGTCACTGAAACTTGCCTCTTGTATTCGCAATTATTTGCAGAGATTTTTAAATACATTTGACCGTGATAAAATAATAAAACACTTTAAAAATTTAATATGGTATCTAAACTCACTAGCAAAAGGTACTAGAATTTATAAGGATGACATGGAACGTTTTTTACAAAAGGCACAATTTATTTTCTCAAATGTCAGTTCCAAAATTTCTTTAGTGTAGACCTTTAAAACAAACAAACAACAACAACAAAAAAGAACATTTATTTGTCTTAGGTAAAAGATCACTGGGGAATGCTTGAAAAAGGACTAGTAATTCTTGGCAAAGGAATCAGTTATTAATAACATAGTTTCTTTTTCATTTCTGCTATTATTCATTTCATACACAAAATGATGCATCAACCGAAAACTTAATGGCAAGAGCGCTGGTACAATTAGGCGGTTGGGAGGTATATGTACAAACTATTAAAAATAATTAATAATGCGTTTTTAAACGAATAGATATCTTTTCTTCTTTTACTAAATACGAAAACTTCAATTCCCATTTCTATTTACTACCAAAATCCCTTTTTAGTAATCGTGTTTTCGACGAATACGTTGGTTCAAACTAGTATGTTCTCATATGCCCAGTCAACAGAACCTATAGTAATTATAAAACTTTTAATAATTATAAAATAGACAATAAAAATTCTTGAACGCCTATTGATGAATTCAGCAACTTATTTGTATACGCAATAAAATTTTCTAATACATAAAAATGTAACTTTTATATATTAGTCAAAGAAAACGCAGACTCAAGTCTCATTTAAGAATACATATTCACTGTTAAAAATTTTATGTTAATTTGAACCAAAACTTGGTGCTTGGTAAAATATTTATTTATTAAAAATCCCTTTTAAATTAGTACTTTTGGTAAAGCTTCTCTGCCAAAATAAATAACTATCGATAAATTATCAAACCTTTGTTTTAAAGTGCGAAATATAACATAATATACGTGTCATTATAAATCTGAGTTCTTAAGTTTTATAGGTACTGAAAATAATTTGGGGTGGCATCCTCACAACTTTCAATTAATCTGCATTTCAATTCTATAAAGGTAAATTACAGATTGAGAGGTAAGATAACAAGAACTATACGTAAACTGACGTTAAAGAGAATTCAGACTCAATTTAGGAACAACTTTATTTGACAAATAATTTTGTCTGAGGAGGATATTTCCCCGTTTTAATATAGTACAGTCAACACAAAATTATTGAAGAGATTGCAATAATTCCTATTTAAAAACGGTCACCTTATACTGCTTTCTTAAGTAAATACTTATTGAGTCATGATCTTAGTTTTATGCTGTTTATAAAAACTAAGTTGATGATAAAATTTAGCGATCAAGCTAAAAAACAATACATGAAAATGTGATGTTCACCAACATTTATGTAGAATTCAAGGTTGTTAGTATAAGATTAATGTTTTATTGTAAACGAGCCTTTATTGTAAGATTAAAAAAACATTTATTTCCTAAAATTTGACGGAATTAAATTACTATATGAACATATCTAGCACAAATTCCATAGTTAATAAGCGTATCGACAAAATAAATAAATAATAAAAAGAAATAAATTTCATTCCATTTATAAATAATGAAAATTTTAAAAGAAGTATAATAGATGGCGCCACAAAATTCCGGTCGAATAGGCATTCCTAAATGCGAAGCCTAACTGGTCTTAAACTCTTCAAAATACAGTTCTAAATATGAAATTTTAAGTATATGTTTCAACATAAAAAGTTTTTTTTTTTTTTTTTTTTTTTTTTTTAAATAAACATCTCAAATGTATTAGATTAAATTTTTGCAGTCAAAATCTCCAACTGAAGCGCTTATAATCGCGTTGTCTAACCGCCGAATTTATGTTTGTTGTCTAGGTTGACCAATCAGGTAACACTTTACGTCACTTTCGAATCGTTTCGACAAAAATTTAATGGTAACTGGTCCACGTTAGAAAAATATTATAAAGATTGTTGAATTTTCACTTGCACCACTCCTTAAAACTTGTCAGTCTTGATTAAACTATTCAAGTATCAGCATCAAATGAACCTCAAAATACATTTGAGTTCCTTAAATTGTTTGTTTTTAAGTTTACGCTGATACTATACATACACGAAGAATAAAAGTTAAAAACCTGACTGTTGTATTCGGGAAGCTTCAAAATGTGTAATTATAGAAAACAAAAGGAAATAAAACAAAAATAAATAAATAAATAAAAATTAAAAAATAAAAATTTAAAAATCTGTCAAAGACAGAATTTTGTTTAGTACGGAGGACTATTAAATTCAATCTGTAAAATTTTAATTTTTTAATTTTTTATTTTTAATTTTTAATTTTTAATATATTTTTTATCTCATTTTTTAACCATAAAACTGGGGCAAGTACTTTTTAAAATGACCCAAATGAATTAAAATGAAGTGCTTCCACCTAAATTTCATACTTTACTTAATTTTAAAAAATCGAATTGTCGTGTCGAAAAACTGTTTGCACCACTGGATTTAGAAAAATCACCTCTTTTATTTCGTACCGAATTTGTAACCCCCGTGTCAGAAACACGGCGACACGGCGACAAAGTCGCAGAAACAGAAATGTTCTTGCAGAAAGATTTTGCTTAAGTCAAATAAATTTTGCCATTGTGTTAAAAAAAAAAAGAGAGAGAGAGAGGGGGGGGGGGGAGAAAGAAAGAGAAAGAGAGAGAGAGAGAGAGAGAAAGAAAGAAACTTAAAGAATGGTTTATAAACTGTTCTGCAGAACAAATTTTCGTTTCTGCAGGTACGATCGCCTCAATCCTGAATAAGTAGAGGAGATATAGCGGATGTAACTCACTTGGGTTAGCTTTGATACGGCATGCATTAGTGATTCGTGATGCAGTGATATGATTCGGTGTATCGACACTTTTCACTGGTAATCTCTTCACATCGGAACTTCATTTTCATGTCTTCAAACTTTGTTTTCGCGCCGAGCCTGCCGCTCGTGTCGTGTGTATTTATTGTATTGCAAAAAGATGTTTTTTTCGAAAGAATGTGGCTTTGCGACTATTTTCCGAATTTCATATTTCATGCATTTTCAGATTCAGGCATAACAAAATAGCTGCATCCAGTGGTTTTTTTTTTTTTTTTTTTTCTTTTTTAAGTGCGTGATTGCTGCTGTACCGATTTTCATACATTTTCTGATTTACGCACGACAAATTAGTTGCATCTAGTGATTTTTTTTTCCTTTAATGTATGCGAAGCGTGCATACGTGCGTGGTAGTAAATACACGTAATTTTTTTAAAGCTGCATTAATTTTAATGTTTGGTTCAAACTATGCAATACATTTCACAAATATATACAGAAATAAGACTATGAGGAAATTTTTAACGTCTGTAGTTATACGCAAAATAAAAAATGAATCTTCAAATCTTGCTTTAAAAAAAAAAGAAAATTAAGAAATTAATCTTAAAAATACTTTATTGATATTTAGCATTTTATATGTAGTAAAAGATCTTAGCAATAAATATTAATGAGTATCTTAAGTTATAAAATTGGTAACTTTTCTAATTTTTTTCTTTAGTAATCATTAAGTATTTTAATTGTGATTAAAATTCTTAGCTTTAAATTTTGTTGTTTAAGCATATGAAGTCGTTAAAAAAAATTATTAATTTAGTTTACAAAAATACTCTTATCATTAGTTTCTACAGCTTGTTCATTTCATTTTTTACTTTATCTTACCCATAAGGTAAAGTATTTTTTTGAGGTCAAATTTTCGAACGTGAGATTTTATTATATTTACACATTTTGAGGTCCCCTGAATACGAAAATCATGTTTTTAGCAAATGGTCTGTGTGTATGTCTGTGTGTCTGTATGTCTGTATATCTGTGTGTGTGTCTGTGTGTCAGTCTGTTATCAGTATATCTCAAAAACAAATTATGGCAGAAAGTTCAGACTTGGTATTCTAAATGTGTATCATATAGGGATGCTACAGTAAGCTTTTCGTTAAGATCAAGCAAATGGTTCGTGTACAGGGATAATCAAGAGAATTCTAATACATTACGACTATGGGGGAAATTGCAGGTAAGTAGAGTTTAACGTCTATAGACTGCACTAAACCAAATGAAACGGATATATATTTTTTGTAATAGAGATAGTTAACTGGGAAAAATTTTTTGTGTATGTAGGAGCCTCGCCTCCCAAGTCCCCCCTCGAGGGGAGAAAATTTTCATAATGGGTATCTTTCAAAAGAGCTCGTCAATACCTTTAGAACGAATTTGTGAACCATCGATCTGCGATAATTTAAAACAAACTTATCGATTTTTTTTTTTTTTACTTTTAACGAAAAAAAACTTAGAAAAAAGTAATTTTTTTTTTTTTTTTTTTTTTTTTTTTTTTTAAATATTGAGAATAAAATGGGCTTTTTTTTGTCATTTTTTGTTATACTACTTCTCTAATATGGAAATCGTCTGCATTATCATAAAAGATAATTTTTTTTAAATAATAATTTTAATGAATTATTTTTTAATAACCGAATTAAATTCTATATGAATGTAGGTGCATCAATGAAACGGGGGTTTGAGGGGGGCGGTAGCCCCCCTCACACAGAACTAATTATCATATAAAACTCTTCAGAAGCCTAATATTAATTGTTTAACACAGGTTTACATAACAGTACTCGTTATCTTACCTTTTAATCTGCAACCTGTATTTATAGTATTAAATTTCAGGGTAAGAGAAAGTCGTGTGAGTGACACACCAGATTATTTAATTGAAATATTGCAAATTAAATAGTTATTTTGAATAAAAATCAAACCAAAGGTTTTGTTGATTTATTTATTTATTTATTTATTTTTTTTTTTTTTTTTTTTTTTGTAAGCAAAAGGAATTTTATCTAATAGTAGTTGTTTTGAATAAATACTAATGAAACAGCAAATGCTTTTATTTATTTATTTTTATTTACTTATTTGTATAGATATCAATATCAAATATTACCTTTAATTGATTTCTATTTATTTCATTCATCTGTAATCATTATTTTCTATTATAGATTTAAAAAAAAAAAAAAAGTTAACACTTAATACTCGTATACAGCATATTAAGTGTTGACAATTAAAACAAAATCTTTATTGTTTTCTATAATTTATACCATTTGAACTAAATTAAATATTGAAAAAAAAAAAACTTAGCACGAAGAAATAGTAATTACAAGCTAAAAAATTCAGTGTTCTATTCACACAACGCATCGATATATTGAAACTTACAATGAAAATTAACATTTCTTTTAAAGAAAACATCAATTGAATATTTTTTCTGTAAAGATTTTTTTTTTTTTTTTAAGTATCTAGAGATGTGATGTCAAATCTATTGCAAACTAGCCAGATGTAGCAAGGGTAGCATGTCTTCAAAATTATTTCTAAGTACGATTTTTTACTTTTGGAAAAACACAATTTTTCTTTCATTAAATAAATTTAAGAATCATACAAATAATAACGCAATAAAAATGTTATTGCAATTAAACCTCACAAAGAGAATATACTATACATATATAAATATTTTCTTCCGTAAAAATATCCCTTTTTTTTTTTTAATGATATAAACATTTCTACACGATAGGAGTAAAACGCGCTGTACTACTTAAAATGTATTCAGAAAACATTTAAGTATAATATTATATATATATATGTATGTGTATATATATATATAAATAAATTTAGATAACTTCCATTTCAATCATTCAAATTCTTTTAAATAATTTTGATTGACCTGGTATATTTTTTATAAATTTGATGTGCTCCAAATAGTGTATTTAAATTTAGCACAGCAAAAAAATCATAACACACCTTAAATTCCCTCCAAAATATATAATTATAATAAAAACTCAATTTAAAAACTTGTCTCAAAAACAAAATCCCCATCATATGTGATTATGAAAAGTTAAACAAGAAATAAAAATTATACGGTTTAGGTAGATTCAATTTCTAACAGTACTTGCACATGTACTTTACATCGTTAAATCTCCAATGTAACCTTCGTCATGAATCTATAAAAAATAATTATTATTGTAAAAAAATAAATCTCACCAATTGCTTTTGAGCACCCAAGTATATCATCTAAAAATTAAATACACATAATAAAGTACATTAAAAATATAATAGTTTTAATAACCCTTTAAATTTACACACATCAATTTTAACTTATCCCATAATATATCTGAAAAACTTTGTGTGGGCCTTGTAAAGCAATATATAATTCTTTTCTTACTGTATTCTATAAAAAAAAAGTTTTCGGCATCTGAAAAATGTATGTTAATATCTTTTTGTAGCATAAATGTATTAATGTAAGCTCTATAAAAAAACCTTTCATCGATCTTAAAGAGTTCGAATTCCTTATAAATCGCTGTGCACAAACTAGTAGAGCTATTTATACCATCTACATAATATTTCTCTCATGTGGGCCAGTTACGATTATTTTTTGTAGAAACGATACGATAGTGAATCAATAAAACACGTAAAAAATAATACACAGCATATGCAGTATTTAAGCACGCGGACTGACTCAGTTCAGTAGTCTAATAAAAAAAAAGCGACGGCATATGTTTGATGAGATTATTTTAGAGAAAAATCTATTTTTAAAACTTGCATCTTTACAACCATTTAAAATGTCATTTTAAACCTAGCAATACTTTAAAGATATAAATAAAATATGAACTTCTGTCATAAATTGACTAAAAAACGCAGTAATGAAAAGTATTATCTAAATAGGTATTAGATTTTTTTTTTTTTTACAAAACGTTATTCCAAAATGAATAAATAAATAAAAAATAATAATTAAAAGGCATCGCCAACACAGCGGCAAAAAAATAAAAGTCGTCATATGGGTGCTATACTATAAATCTGACTTGCCTAGAGAACTGTGTGGTATGAAAACTGGGTCGTGAAACATGAATTTCCTTTTTAAACATTTCTTTGAATGATTTGGTTTAACTATCATTAGCATTTCATTCTACAAAAGTTAATGATAAATTGGCTTCTGATGAATTAAAATTTAAATTAGATGAGAAAATTAGCATAACACTTATAAGAGTCAAATTTTAAAGGTAAATAGAGAAAGAAAAAAAAAATGTGAAAATTTCGCACAGGTTTGCTAGTTTTTAATACAGGCCGTAGTGAACTTGAATAACGTATACTAGTTACAAGGCATTCTAAAAATGTTTATGAAAATTACATCACGGACAGACAACCACATACACAAACCTCATAAATTTTAAAAATTGTCTCTAACTTTGTTGAAGAGTGTTAAAAAGATGTAACAAAACTGGAAATGAGTTTTTTAATTCCTCTCATATAATATCACCTATTTATCTGAATGCTTTTGTGTGACTCTGTAAAGCAATCGTTAATGTTAATCATATCAAATTCTGTGAAAAACTTGTATTTTCGCATCTGAATAGAATAATTTACTTTTGTTCTGTTTAGTAAAAAAGTCATTAAAATATACTTTAAAGAAATACCACCCATAAACTAAAACAAATAAGATATATTTATTTTTCCTAAAATTAGGGCTCCAAAAACAAATAAGGTACATATAAAATTTAGTAAAATGTTTTAAAAAATAATTAATTTAATAGAATTAGTTTTCAAAATTAGTTAATTTGCATTTCATTACACAAATATAAAGTTTGTCTATGATTTTAGCCGATTTTTAATGAAAGGAGGGGACCAAAGATATTAAACTTCAAAAGGTATAGATAATGTGAATTGTAGAAAAAAAAAAAAAAAAAAATCTCATTTGATTTCAAAAAGACTTACAAAAATACCTTTATTTTTATACACTTTTCAGTTTTATAAATTCTTTTTTTTTTTTTATTCCTATTGATGAAAGTTGTTAAAAATTCAATGTATCGCCTCATGATTTTGCTTATTTATTTATTTATTTATTTATTTTTTCCTGTTTATTTTTTATTAGTCTGGAAACAGAAGTGAAAATAATTAATTTTTTTTTTCAAACAGTTGACATATTGTCTCGATATTGACAGTGATCTTTGATATAGAAATATCCAGAAGAATTTCAATCGGTCATATTCAGAAGAAAATACACAGAAGTTTACAGATACGCATCGTCATGTAAATAAGCAAACTAATAGTGATTTTTTCTTTTCTTTAAAGGATAGAGAAATTACTAAGAGCATTGCTTACACCGAAATTTTGGATTTCCATATTTAATATTTATATGCTAAAAAAAAAAAAAAATAAATAAATAAATAAATAAAAATAAATAATAAAAAGAAAGTAAGAAAAAAAGAAACTGGTCTAGTTTTGACTTTTGGGTGATGCTAGTTTTAAAAAAATCACTGAATTTAACAAATTATTATTATAAATAAATATTCTTAATTCGTTGAATATCCTAAATTTTAACAAAACATTCTTTAAATGCAAAGGACGTTTCTATAAGTTTTATCATTTATCATTTTTAAAAATTAATTATAAATATATATACTGTGTTTAAGAAATCCAAAAGCACAGCAATTTTTAATAAAATTTTCTTAATTGTACTAAATGTTGTTTTATCAAATAATGAATTGAGTTATTTAAGAAAGTTCTGGAATTAATAATTGCTTTTTGAGGTATTGTTATATTTTTAATGTAGTATTTCATATGTAATTGCATTTTGACGATGCAATAAATTATAATTTTCGGTATATTATCATTAGTAATTGTACAACATACTGTAAGAATTTACTCGCATATTTTTATAATATAATAGTTTGTACTACATTGTTTATGTGCATTTATACATGTTTAAGACTATTTTTAGACTCATTTTATCATTAAAAATAAAACCAAATCGCAATAAATCATTTATGTTGCTTGATGAAAACTTTTTCAATTGTAATATTTTTACTATTTGGTATTTTTCATTGATCTGAAATCAAATTTAAAATTATGAAACATTGTACTTACTTTTGTTCGTAATCGAACTTCACGTGAATAGTTGTTCTTCTGGCAATCTTAGTGTCGGTTCAATTATATATATACCGCAACCGATTTATGGAGGAAGAAGGGTGCAGAGGTGTGGAGAAGGGGGATGGTCTGCGCAGGAAGCCGATCTTTCCTCCCATCTTCTACTTGTTCTGCGTGCCGGTCTATCATCTCTCAGGGAAGTTCTTTTGACTGTTTCCTATGAAGGCAACACGTGATAGCTGTTTTAGCATAGGTGCATCCCTCTATTTGGTCCTCGGACGTTTAATTGACCGAGAATAACATTTAAGGAAAAGAACAGTGACATGTGTTTTTTTCGCTTACTTTATTGTTCAACAAGCTCTATGCTTTACTTATTTGTCACACGCTACGCTGAGTGAGTAATATATTTCAACAACTCGATTAACTCCTTCCTTCACTCCCTTAAAGATAGATATTGTTTTTGTCGAAATATATAATTGTTGATATCGATATGTTTAATTTTAACCTCTAAGCGATATCACAGTTTAGCTCATTGAAATTAATGATGTTAAAGGCTGAGTTTAATTTTGGTATTTGCATTAGTAACAGTGTCACTTTCAAATACGTATATGTTGATTGCTTTTTGAAATGTATAAATGATAAAAGCTCTGACAATAAAAAAAAAAAAAATCATAAAATTATCATTGATTATTATGGCATATATTAATGGAAAAAGAATCTATTTAAACAACGATGTAACATTATTCGAAATGTGATAATAATTATTTTTATGAAATTAAATAATCTGGTGTGTCCACTCACACGATTTTCCTTTACCCTGAGATTTAATACTATAAATACAGCTTGGAGATTAAGGGGAAAGATAACGAGTTCTGTTATGCAAACCTATCATAAAACAATTCAAATTAGTCTTCGGAAGAGTTTTATATGATAATTAGTTCTGTGTGAGGGGGGCTACCTCCCCTTCAAGCCCCTGTTTCATTACTGCACCTACATTTATATAGAATTTTAGTCTATACAGTCTATAGATCTTAATCTCTACTTACCTGCAATTTCCACCATAGACGAAATGTATTTGAATTGTCTTGGTTGTCCCTGTACACGAACCATTTGCTTAATCTCAACGAAAAGTTTAGTGTAACATCCCTACATCATGCACGTTTAGAGTGCCAAGTTTGGACTTCTTGCTGTAATTTTTTTTTTTTTTTTTTGATATATGATGATAAGACACACGCCGAGACACACAGACAGACCAACAGCTAAAGACATGATTTTTAGATTCAGGGGACCTCAAAACGTGTAAATATAACAAAAACTCACTTTCGAAAATTTGACCCCAAAACAATTTCTCTGCCTTATGGGCAAGAGAAAAAAAAAAGACGAATATGACTTCACTACCAATGCATTATTATATTATATATGAATAAATAAATAAATAAATATATATATATATATATATGTATATATATATATATAATCCTTTTGATAGTAGAAGCAAAGAATGAGAACGAAGAATAGTTAGTGAAACAATTCACGAAAGAGACATACACACGCGAAACAAAGCAACAAGATTTCCGAAATTGATTCAATTATCAAGTTCAACAATAGCAATGACGCCAATCCACTGTACAACAATACCTGTTGAAAATTGAAATAGGACCGTGTAATTAGACTCTGATGAAAAGAAGGTTGACTCTAGGTCAATATTTCAAGGTGAAAAAAGAGAACCCTGTAATGAACAATAAGGACCCATTAAGCGGAGTAGAAGCCAAGCAACAGACACAAGATCACCAAAACTACAAAGACCAATAAGAATGAACCATTTCTCTATGTAGGAGAAGCTCGGAAAGGGGAAAAAAAAAATTCATCAGGGGATAAAATACACATATTTAAAGAAACGAAATTTAATTTTTAACAGCCCACAAAACGAACGATACAACAAACCAACTTAACCAAATCCCAACAGAAAACCTCAAACTAAATCGAAATCTAGGGAAAAGAAACAACCCAAGAAAGGAAGAAAGGAGGCAAGCGGCAAGACTTTATATATATAACTTAATGACATTGATATATAAGTATATGTTTATCATATGAACTTTCTTAAGCGGATAAAAGAATTAAATGTGCTACTTATTATAGATATATTTAAAACTGTCTTCAATGGTTGTTTATACAAATATGTGCATGGATATGTAAAACACACTAAGTGTCTAACGGAATTAGGTAGTCTCATCAAATTTCTCAGTAGTTTCCTTTATCTTATACGGTATACAACAAACATTTTACTTTTTAACCTGCTAGTAAAAAATAAGGAATAACTAGTATATCATACTGAAGCATAAGTAATAATATTCTGTTAAACGAAAGGTTTGAAATTGTTAACCTTCTGTTGTAAACGTGTAAACTTTAAGCAAAGAAAAAATATTTGAAACAATTATTCTGAGATTGCATATAGCTCAAGCTGAAATTCAGGTTAAAGTTTAACATATTATTTTACGCGATAAAGTCACATTCATATAAATAACTATGTGTTATAATTTAAAATAATGTTTTTTTTTTTTTTTTTTTTTTATCGCTTACTGTTATTTGGAATCTGATCTGTAAACATTCGGAATTCCTTTCGAAATCTCACTTTCCTTTAATTTTTCTAATTTTTATCATGCCATTAGACATAGTAGTTGTTTCTAAAATATCAAAATATGGGAAAAAATTAAAAACAAATTATGATCCATGATACAGGATTTTATTACTGAAGCACTAATAATTATACATTTTACATTTGTAGGAATGTTACACACACACTCAAACCCACACACACAAAAAAAAAAAAAAAAAAAAAGAAAAAGAAAAATGCTGAAATATGTATGTGATTAATTTTGCGAACATTTAAATATTTGATAACAGGGCAACTCTAGGATAGATGGCCATATTAGATAGATGGTCAATTTAAATATATCCAAAACTTTATCATATATGGCAGCATTAACTTTGTTCGTAGGAGGTATTTCAACGATATCGTTCACTGCAGCGTTCACCTGCGTTTTTCAATTATAAAAATTAAGGGACATTTTAATGTTTATTTAATTTAGTGGATAAATATTAGTGTTGAGTTAGGTACCTAAATGTTATGTCACATTCTTTTTTATTATACTGACTTTTAAGGCACGTATATAATCCAATTTTTGCTTCTAAGCTTAAAACAAAAACTGTCTTTCAATTTTATTTTACATAATTTTTAGGCCTTCAATAGATGGCCACATCATATCCAGAAGCAATGATCACCTTTAAAACATCAAAATTCCATGATGTACCATGACCAATAAAAGTAATTTATAACACTGCACCAGTTCCTGAGCTAACCATGACAAAAACAGTTAGAAAATGCAGGAAGTCTGTAAAACGTGTACGTACGTACCAAACAGGTACGTCTGTATACGTACCCCCAGAAAATATTGAAGTACATTTAATGTTTGACAACCTTTTGACATTTTAATGTTTGACACCACCAGAAAATATTGAAAAAAATCAGAAACTTTCAGCCCGGAAACAGATAAATGTGATAAATAAACTTAAGACCGTGAGAAAAGTCTAAAAAAAAAAAAAAAAAAAAAAAAAAAAAAAAAGACACATCCAGGAGCGAAGAAGATGAAATGCATTTGAAATTTTCAGATTCTACAGATTCTAAAAGAAAAGAACTTGACGAGGATCATTGTGTTGAATGTGGAGAAGAATCAACCAAACCAAAATATCACAAACAAACGATGGCTGTATAAAATGCACAAGGTACCTGAAGTAGTTATTGGTTCCATGAAACATGTACATACTATCAAGACCTTTGCCAAAATGTGGTAAAATTTTACGAAAGGTGGAGGATTGAAATTAAACTTCAAATTTTGTTTATTCGAATTTTATTTATTCATTTTCCGTTTTATAATTGCACCTTTACCAATTGCGCTATTATATTTTTCATGATTAACCATATAAAATGTGTTATTTTTGCTATTTTAACTTTAATTTTTCTTTATTGTATTGGATAGTCCTCTCTCTTCGGCTTGAAAGAGATATGGCCATTTGCCATTTTAATATCAAACTATGATTCCCACATTTTGTTCTCAATGTTTAGTTATTTTTTGCTCAAAATATTATGAATATATGTATGAAAATTTTAAATATGCATGAATATTTCTTATATGAGCACTCCAAGAAATTTTATTCCAATCTCTGAATATTATGGCCATCCCTTCTACGCTTACGCTAAGATTACATTTAACGTTTACACGAATCTTACATTGTATTTCGAAAAAATCGAGATAAGTTTTGAATTTCTCATCCGAAAATTACCGTTTAACCCATAATGAAAAAAGTTAATAAATAATTTTTTTTCTGTATATTCTTTAGTTTTTTATATGCTTTGGATTTATCATGCAAACATTTGATATTTTTTGTCCTACGCACATTTTTTGTTTTCTTTTTATGTGAACCAAGAAAAGGTATTCTTCTCTTTATCTTCCTTAGTCGATCTTCAAAAATGTTTTTACTGTACCATAGAATTCAGTAGATGTAGAGATTAATTTTATGAATGGTGATATCTGACTCAGTAATGCAGAAAAAATTACAAAAATATTTGATGAAATACAGGGTGGGACAGATATCCTTGACATGTTTTAATCTTTAAGATAAAATCAAGTATGAGACGTACAAGAGTGTAGTTTGCTCTGAAATGCTTCGTACGGTGAAAAGTTTGGTTTATAGGTCCCCAGTAGTCAGATACCTTCCTTTCTCCTTCCCCATGTAATCCAATGAGATTTTTGTTGCTTTGTATTTTCTGGATGTCTCTTTCAAAAATGACGGTTTCCGAATTCTGTTTTATGAATTCCACTCTTTGAACATGTCATCTTTTATCTTAGTAAACAACTTAAAATAATAATAATAATAATAATAATTAAATATTTATTTTTGAGATTCAAAATTAGACTCTTAAGTGTGCTTAATGAAATAAAATATTTAAATTTTTTTTTTTTTTTTTAATTGCTCTCTAAGAAAAAAAAAAGGCATGTTCCAAGAATGTAATTCAAAAAACAGAATTTGAAAAACTTTATTTTTGAACGAGATATCTGGAAAATACAAAGCAACAAAAATCCCATTGGATTACATGGGGAAGGAGAAAGGGAGAGTATCTGACCACTGGGAAATTTTTCCGCTCAGATGACGGTATTTGTCTCTATATTTTATTTATCTAACATTTCTGATAGTCTTGTTATGGCAATCTCGATCTCCAGAGATAACCTCATTAACTTATTTTTGGGAGACTAAGTGGAAAACAATGTGTATGTTTTTCCTCGGGCTGATATTAGAGCATTAATTATGCAAATAACGTATGTAATCCAATTTCTTTCTCAAACAGTGCTATCAATCACTTGAATGGAATTCGATTACCATATATATGTAGTTCCAGCTATAAATTGCATGTTGAGATATTGCAGTATCTTTCACAAAATAAATTATCATTATTCGTTTTCCCAGAGTTTTTGACGTTTTTCTTCCTGTGTTCAAGGAACAGTTTTATCCATAAGCAAAGTTTAGAATTGTTTTTTTATTTACTTAAATACAATTTTCTAACATTATAAGCATTGTAGTACAAATCACACTATTGTATGCTAAGTATTTTGCTTTAAATTAAAGATTAAATTGTATCCGGGATATCTGACTTAAAATATGTAGTTTTAGATTAATATTTTACACATAATGAATGTCGAATTTCCATGTAATTTATTTGAGGAAGAATTTAATGTGTACTTCAGCGATATATGTTTATTATTTCATGCCAAATATATAATTAAGTATGTATCACATTAATTTCTTCAATAATACACTAGAAGTTTGGTATTGAATTTTTAAAATAATAATACATTATAGGAAAATTTTAAAAATAACCTAACACTGCTATTAAAAAAAAAAAGTTAAAAGATGAAAATTAATGCGAAGAAGATTAGTTAAATCTACATGAGTCATAATTGAAATACAACCGATTGCTCTTGCTATTCTTTAAGTTATTGCATTCGTATTCCCCAAATTGAGATTTTTTTTTTTTTTCATGTTCATTTACCGAGTTGTGTTTGTCATTGAAGTCATAAATGAAAGTGCTTAAAAAATTGCTTTTATTTGTTTATTTATTTATTTATTTATTTTATTATTTTAAGAAAGCTAGAGATAGATGGAATACACTACCTTTCCATGAATGACCTTTGCATGAATATTTTTGGTTTCAAACGCTTTTTCAAATATCTCAAAAAGTACTTCATGAATCACCTTGAAACTTCAGGAGTGTGAATAACATATTACACCTCATATATTTCCGTGAAAGATTTGCCCCTAAAATAATAGGGAGACCAGTAAAAATTAATAATAAATAGAATGTTTCGGATCATCCTGAAAAAAGTAATGCTTTAAATGCTATCTGACTATATTATGTGATTATGAGGCTCTTTCGTATCCTCTGTATAAATTTTTATGAGGCTACCATATATATTCATGGAGATATAATTATTTCTATAAAAAATCTCAAAAAAAAAAAAAAAAATATCTCAAAAAAAAAAAAAAAAAAAAAAAAAAAAAAAAAAAAAGAAAGAAAAAAGAAAAAGAAAAAAAAAGTCACTTTTTTAACTATAACGTGCAAGATATTAAATCCAGTGCAAAACCCTTTTCAGAAAACTTGACTCACAATACTAGACACAACATACTGCAATCAGAATGCAAAAATATTAAATATCTAACGAAATATGAGAATTAAACTATAAGGGGTTTTACTCACATTTTTATTATGATTCGGTCAATTGTAATACAATGTTCGTTGATTGTAAATAAATATTGAGTTAACCCATTACCATTTACTTTCTTTCTTTCTTTCATTCTTTCTTTCTTCCATTCTTTCTTTCTTTTTTTTTTTTTTTTTTTTTTTTGAGAAGAATTGAAATTTAGTTCATTCTGTCGCGCATTCAGTTCATTCTATCGGCTATTATATTATGCAAATGAAATTTCGCTATAGTTAGCGCATGCTCAGTTAAAAATTATTTAGTAAAAATGCTCTTATTTTATTAGATATTTAGAATGTTTCGGATCATCCTGAAAAAAGTAATGCTTTAAATGCTATCTGACTATATTATGTGATTATGAGGCTCTTTCTTATCCTCTGTATAAATTTTTATGAGGCTACCATATATATTCATCGAGATATAATTATTTCTATAAAAAATCTCAAAAAAAAAAAAAAAAAAATCTCAAAAAAAAAAAAAAAAGAAAGAAAAGAAAGAAAAAAGAAACAGAAAAAAAAGTCACTTTTTTAACTATAACGTGCAAGATATTAAATCCAGTGCAAAACCCTTTTCAGAAAACTTGACTCACAATACTAGACACAACATACTGCAATCAGAATGCAAAAATATTAAATATCTAACGAAATATGAGAATTAAACTATAAGGGGTTTTACTCACATTTTTATTATGATTCGGTCAATTGTAATACAATGTTCGTTGATTGTAAATAAATATTGAGTTAACCCATTACCATTTACTTTCTTTCTTTCTTTCTTTCATTCTTTCTTTTTTCTTTCCTTTTTTTTTTTTTTGAGAAGAATTGAAATTTAGTTCATTCTGTCGCGCATTCAGTTCATTCTATCGGCTATTATATTATGCAAATGAAATTTCGCTATAGTTAGCGCATGCTCAGTTAAAAATTATTTAGTAAAAATGCTCTTATTTTATTAGATATTTAGAATGTTTCGGATCATCCTGAAAAAAGTAATGCTTTAAATGCTATCTGACTATATTATGTGATTATGAGGCTCTTTCTTACCCTCTGTATAAATTTTTATGAGGCTACCATATATATTCATGGAGATATAATTATTTCTATAAAAAATCTCAAAAAAAAAAAAAAGAAAAAAGAAAGAAAAAAGAAAAAGAAAAAAGAAAAAGGAAAAAAAAGTCACTTTTTTAACTATAACGTGCAAGATATTAAATCCAGTGCAAAACCCTTTTCAGAAAACTTGACTCACAATACTAGACACAACATACTGCAATCAGAATGCAAAAATATTAAATATCTAACGAAATATGAGAATTAAACTATAAGGAGTTTTACTCACATTTTTATTATGATTCGGTCAATTGTAATACAATGTTCGTTGATTGTAAATAAATATTGAGTTAACCCATTACCATTTACTTTCTTTCTTTCTTTCATTCTTTCTTTCTTTTTTCTTTCTTTTTTTTTTTTTTTTTTTTTGAGAAGAATTGAAATTTAGTTCATTCTGTCGCGCATTCAGTTCATTCTATCGGCTATCATATTATGCAAATGAAATTTCGCTATAGTTAGCGCATGCTCAGTTAAAAATTATTTAGTAAAAATGCTCTTATTTTATTAGATATTTAACATTTTTGCATTCTGATTACAGAATGCTGTGTCTAATATTATATGTCAAGTTTCCTGAAAATGGCTTTGCACACAATTTAATACCTTGTGTGTTACAGTTAAAAAGTGACTTTTTTTTTTATTTTTTAATAAACCGTTATATCTTCATTAATATAAGTGTTAGCCTCATAAAAATTTATACAAAGAATAATTAGAAGCGTCATAATCACATATTACATCCAGATTACATTTCAGGCATTTACAGGGTGAGCCCAGATATTTTCATATTTATTTAATTTTTTAATGGCTCCCTTTTATTTTCGGAGTAAAACTTTGACTGAGATATATGAAGAGTAACAAGTTATTCACACTCTTGAAGTTTTAAGAGGATTCTTCAAGTACTTTTTGAGATATTTGAGAAAACGTCTAAAATCAAAAGTGTCCGGTCATCTATGGACAGGTAGTGTAAGATAAATTTTAGAAATTGAGGAAAACTTGCAGGAATCGGTGAATCCTACCCTGTTCTCCCACCATATAGTTATTTTTGTAAGTTTTTACTGTGCGGCATAATATTTTCATAGTAAGAGAAAAAAAAACTCTGCCGATAACACACACGGTCGCAGAGTAAAATTCCTCATCCACTAAGTTTTTCCCTCCGGTTTCATATTTCAATATTGTCCTAATTTTTGATTAGTTTTATGAGATTAAGTTTCGTATTTTAGTTTTCATGCAATTCTCTACTATTTCCAATGATATAATGCAAGTTTGTGTGAAATATTGCTTTATTTTCTAATGTTAAGAAATTTGTAGATTTCAAATAAGATAAAAATTTCTTTAAGTAGAGTATTCACAGTGAATATTTTTTACACCAGCATCATCATACTATTTAAAAAATGGCCTGGCATCCTTACGAAGAAAGTAATCAAAATAATACAAATTTAATAGAAATATTTATTCCGTTTTTTCCTGTTAATAAATAGGTAAATCACCCATAACTTATGAAATTTTCAAATTTAAGTGTTCATAGACAATGACGTTCATGTGAATAACGTAACTTTTATTTTAAATCCGACACCTTTAAGATCAAAATAAGACTTAAAATACACGTTTAAGCGAAATTTTGCCCTACACCTATATGTGAATAAAATCACAAATTTCGAATAACTTACGAAGTTTTGAAATTAAAATGCAGAAAGTCAATGGACTTTTTGCAAATAACATATGTGATATTTTAAAACTCATACAACGTATTTGCGATCATTTGTTCTTGAGATAATACCCGAAGAGACTAATTAACAAACTGAGTATCATACAAATGGACACTACACCGATTTTGTGATTTTTTGTGTGTGAATCTTAAAACTTGTCAAACAGTCAAAAATCCAAAGTCTAAAACTTTTACGAAATTTTCAATACATAAAGTATCATGATATCCACAAAATTCCCTTAAATTTAAAAGGTTATATACTAATAATAATATACCGAATACTCAAAACCATATTCTTGCCTTTCCACATGATATCAACACTAGAAAGAAATCGTCTATAATTATGTTGCAAAAATTAATCTGATGGTTTTTATGCATCTAACAAGCTTTTGTTATCTTTCAAAATGCTTAGAAAATAAAATATGAATGATTAAACAGAGGATTCAGTCACAATCACAGAAAATAAAGTAGCAACACACCCCTGCACATAGAATAAATATGTAAGCAATACCAACATTTTCAGAATAATATTCACTTTTATTCGATGTTTAATGAAAGTCTAGGGGAATACATATATGTTATTTAATACTAACTCTAATTATGCAGGATGATTCAGAATTATTGTTCAAAAATCTGCATATATGTCAGGAACACGATAACAAGCAAGAATCAAGTAGGAAGGAATATATGGTCAGAAAGGAAATCCAGTCGCGCTACATGCCTACAAGTTCGACACTGAATAATGCGAGACAGTTCACAAATAATGAAAATATATGAAACAAAGACGAATTTATACAACATTTTTTGTTTAAAAGAATGTTTTAAAGCTTGTGTTCAAAGTTACGATCTGTAGCTGTAATATATGCCTCGCATAGACGATGCATCGATCGACGAACTTTTGCAAGAATGTCTGGTGTATCAGCAATAACGCTACTTGAAGTAAAGATTTGTGCCACAAAATACGTTTCCGATTCCACAGGGGTACATTTACTGAAATTTTCAAGAAATCAAGAGAGGACAGGTCTGGCAATCGAGGTGGCCAAGGTTGTTCCCCCTAACTACTTGCTCTGTAAACAAGATGCATATTCATCATTTCTCTATTTATTAGCGATTCATTCTTTCTTATATTCATGCACCCAAAATACGCTTTTTGGGGTATCAACTTGGCCAGTTTTCCAGGCAATCTCTGACGCTCTCTTTTGTGCTTGGGTTTCGCATGAGACCATATGTTCCGATATCATTCTTTCTTGTTATTAGACCGTGGGCCGTATGGTATAAATATCATTTAAAAACAAAGTTCGTTTCAAATTTTCGGGGCAATCTGAAAATGCAGATAATATATTCTCTTTAAGGTAGGTAATGAAAATATCAAACGTTCTGGAAGTAAACTTTGCACATAAACTTGGAAAATTTATTCCAATTCGAAGGAATTGAGTTTACGTTTACGATGCTGCTTTATAGCTGTATGCGATATATTTCCGGTAATATTGTAATTCGTTGAATATTTTAAAATAATTATAAGATAAAAAATTTTTTATAAACCATGTTTTTTAATTTTCTGTTGAATCATATAAATGCTACTGAAGGCAGCCGGAACCCCAGCAATTGGATAAAAGTATTAAAACAATTCCTTGCTATCGTCTTTTGAGCTATTATAAAAGTTTCAAATGGCTATCTAGGTGGAAAGTTAGTTAAAAGTTGATCGCAAGCTTTGTACTGGAAACGCTGCCGAAGGCAGCAGGGTCCCGAAGCAATTGGATAAAAAAAAAATTTAAAAAGCATTTTCACCGTATTCTGAACTCTTCCGAAAGTTTCAAATGTCTAGCTTCTCGGGAAGTTAGTTAAATAAATTTTCTCTTGAATCATATGAACGCTGCCGAAGGCAGTAGGGACCTGAAACAGTTGACTAAAAGTATTAAAAAAAATGTATTGCCACCGTATTCTGAGCTATCCTGAAAGTTTCAAATATCTCGCTAGTCGGGAAATTAGTGAAAAATCGATTGCAAGCTTTGTACCGGTAACGCTACCGAAGGCAGCAGGAACCCGAAACAGTTGGCTAAAGGTTTTAAGAAAATGCATTTTCACCGTGTTCTGAACTATTCTGAAAGTTTCAAATGTCTAGCTAGTCGGGAAGTTAGTTAAATAAATTTTCTGTCGAATCATATAAGCGCTGCTGAAGGCAGCGGGACTTGAAATAGTTGACTAAAATTATTAGAAAAATGTATTGTCACCGTGTTGTGAGCTGTCCTGAAAATTTCAAATATCTAACTAGTCGGGAAGTTAGTTAAAAATTGATTGCAAGATTTGTCCCTGACAAACACACAAACAAACCCACAAACAAGAATCGAAGTTAATAAAAACATGGTAATATCTTGCACACAAGTGCTAAAATCATATACCTGAGAAAAAATGCTAAAAAGAAGTAAAATAATAATAGCTAGTGGATCTGGAGATCAGGAGCATCAACGTTCTGTTTCGTCACTTATTATTCAGATCATTGATCATTTTTATTTATTCTATATTGCATACATCGTTATTGTCATCATCATCATCATTATGAATTTCAACCTTTAACAGTCCACTGCAGGATAAAGACTAAGTGATTCCAATCTGCCCTGTTTTCTGCAATTCTTTTCTATTTTACTCTTCCAAACTTTATCTCTCCAACGACACATTGGTCTCTCTCTCGATCATTTGTTATATCTCGAAATCCAAAATAGGACTGGTGGTCTACCTATCATAATTATTTCTGGAAAAGTGCTCAGTCCAATTCCATTTTAACTTAATTTTAGAAATAACATCAGTAACATTGGTTGGCTCCCTAATCCAATACATGTGTTTCGCTTTATGTCTGTTCGGGTGAAACCTAACAAGTTTCTCTCTCTCTCTCGCTCTCTCTCTATATATATATATAAAGATATATATACTACACATATATATACTATACATATATATATGTACATATGTATGACTGACTCGTTACATAAACAGATACGTTTCTGGCGTGGGCTACCGCCAGATAACATTCTAATAACATTTCATTATATTTAATGGTGTGTAACCATGTTGAAATACATTTTTAATACATACCGTCTATAGACCGTAATGGTACGAAATTCTTTTGTGTGTCCCTGAAAAGTAGCCACAGATATATACACCAATAAAAATGATGCATCTAATTAATCATAATTCACATATATTTCAACCTACTTTGACACCATTTGAATGATTACACAATGTCATCGGAATTCTTTCGTGTGGTCTGTAAATAAATTTAGCTTATTCATACTTTTTTTTTTTAATCTTTAAAATATATGTTAATTCTACTATGTTGAATCCAATATAAACGCGTTAAAATGGACTTAGATAAAAATTTGCACATAGGCTCTAATGTTATAAAATTCTTTTGCGTTTCTTTGTATAAGGACCGTTAACATTGTATACCCCAGTAAAAAGTTTTCAAGTTATTCTATGTTTTTCAAGACTACTTGTTCGAAATTTGGCAAAATTTGGATGATTACAAAACATGACACTGTCACAAAAGTGACATAGTTGGAACACATTAGTAAGGTACTGTACATTAATTATGAAGCCTAATCCCACATATTTCCTATAAAAAACATAAGTTTAAGCATCTCAATAACGTACACTAATTTCATTTCGTTTAATGCAGAGAAACATCGTTAAAATATGTTTAAGCGGAATTTACCCCGTAGGCCGTAATGATCAGAAAATCTTTGGTGTGTCCCGTGTACACGATTCATAAATAATCTAATAATCTAGACATAATATATATATATATATATATATATATATATATATATATATATATATATATATATATATACAGCTATTTCTACACAGAACCTGAACGTGTATACCAATTTGCAAGTCAATCCAAGTATTTTTTGACCGCTATTGCGGTACATACGAATTCTGTCCATAGGCCGTAATGATTAAAAAAAAAAAATAATAAAAATAAAAAAAATGGTGTATTCCTGTACACGAACTACAAATGGAATACTCATCAGAACTATACAGCTAAGTCTGTGGGGTTCATGAATATGTGCTCCAAATTGTAAGTCAATAGCATGATTTTTGCAGTCGATATCGCGGGACAGACAGACATACACAAAAACAGAAGAAGCTAAAATATTTTTGAGTTTCCACGTGGAGGCCTCCACTGACGTTTCGACAGTAATTTAGTTACATTTCAGAGTAAAATTTACCGTAACACTTTTTGCGGTAACTTATGCTATTGTCGAAAAGTAGAGAGTTCATCAATTGGAAGAAGAAGCGAACCAATAGATTTTTTTTTTTTTCACGAACATTTAAAACTTTCCATTGATCAGCACACGATCTCACTTTATCCCAGTTTATTAAATAAATAAATAAACACGTCATTTTTTAATGGATCTCATCGCCGATGTGCAAAAAACAAGTCATTTCTTCTGTCATTATATTAACTGTGTAATAACTGTAAAAATATAGGAAAAAAGAGTAATAACAGAATTTGATCAAAATGTTAATAATACGCAGAATAATGATATCGAGATAAAATTTAGACCATCTTATTTGAGAAAAATACTTCACTTTTGAGTGTATCTTATCCTCGATATGCACCCAATATGTCATTTTTTTTCTCACATTATATTAAATGCAACGATTAATTTGCTTAAAAGTATACAAAAAGAGAGTAACAATAAAATTGGATCAAAATGTCAACAATACTCAAAATAATGTAAACATAAACAAAACATAGCAAATGCTAGCGCGCGCACTAACAACAGACGTCATCGGGATAGGGATAAAAATATCAGCGGAAAGAAAAGTACTGTTTAGACTGGATTATAAGCGAATGAATGAGTAGAGAATTTGGCTATCTCTAAGTGTAAGTAGAATAGCAGAACCACAGAAATGTCAAATTTGTAGAATTAATTTAATCAATTTTAAAATAATGTGCACATCTTTAGACCGGAACATTGTTAATTTGTAGATAATACAATATTCTTTTAATTTTAACATTAATTTGAAATTGCCCCTCGATGATTGAAACGGACTTGAACGATACTTAGCTATGGCCCACGGTCTATATCGTATTTATGACCGCCCTGTAGATTTCTGAAAAGTAGTTCTGAATCACCCTGTGTATGCGTATATATATATACTTTCAAACCGGCAAAAAGAAAAAAAATTCAACTGTCATATAGTCTATATTCGAATCTTACTCTCGTTTCTACAAAACAATTAAGTGTTATTTATCCATTTCAATAGTTTTCTCAGAGTTTCAATTTCAGATCCTATTGTGTAATTATCAAAATAAGTTTTCTGTATATCACAGTCTATATTCGCATTGTGATGATTTTTAATTATGATATAAACATTACTTCTTGGACAAAGTTACCAATTAAATCCCCCCCCCCCTTTTTTTAACCATACAAAGTCATCGTAAGCCGAATATAAAAAAAAATTTACATGATGCAATTTATACTTTTTCAAATATTAATTTTATAATTCATAGTTTTGTTATAATAGGTTTTCAATTACAAGTAATAATTACAAAGAAATAGTTACATTAATGTTTGATTTCTTTAAAAAAAAAAAAAAAAAAAACATGCATAATTCAGCATAATAAGGTTATTGCTGATTACAAAATAAAATCTGAATAAAACTACATTAAAATAATTTAGTATTGAATGATTTAAATTCTGAATAATTCTAATTGCAAATGCTTATGTCCTTCATACGTGCCATGTATGGACATGAACATGAATGTAGAATAAGATTTTTTTTTTTGTTATAATACGGCGCTAATATGAAAGTTAAAAAAATAATAATAATAAAAACTGGAAAACCCTTGACTATTAAGTTAGGAAAAACACTAAATAATAATAATTTCATAATTACTAATTGATTGGTATTTATATTATTTTAATGAGATGATTTCTACAGAATTAGTGAATACTATTTTTTTTTTTTTTCAAATATATTATAATATATACGAAAAACTATAAAAGATATGTGCGAATGCTTATGAACGCATTATTATGTACAAAATTGCATACGGCCCTACATATTTTACCGTAATATATTACGAAAGAAGTAAACTATCAAAATACTTCTATGATAGCTATTTTTACCTTCTGTTACCCTATAATGGAGAGAAATTATCCTTTTGGTCAAATTTTCGAAATTGAGTTTTACTATAAATACAAATTTTGAGGTGCCTTGAACCGGAAAATTAGGTTTTTAACGATTCATCTATATGCGTGTTTCTGTGTGAATCTGATAAAAGTATACTACAAGAGCAATTATTAAAATTAAGTAAGTACAAACTTGATATTCTAAATTTGCATCAAATGATGATGCTACTTATTCTTTTTAAATTAAAATTGGACAAATGGTTCGTGTACAGGGACATTCAGGATAATTCAAATGCATTACGACTACGAGAGAAATTTCTCGCAATTATAGCTTAGCATCTTTAAACAATACTAATCAAAATATAATGATCATGTAATTTTTATATGCATAAAACGGTATTTCGCATACAATATTATGTGTTAAACATTTGCTATTCATTTAGAGGGTTACACAAAAATTTCGGATATAGAATATACATGAAAAATGCTGAAATTACATTTAAAGTATCGTTAAGTATCTTTTAAGCTGCTCAAAATTTACTATTTGGTATATATAAAAATTATATATAATATACAGTCGGTAACAAAAGTGTCCAAACACTAGCAAAAATTCTTATATAAAAAAAGTACACTTAATACTGTTTATTAAATAAATCCTTGTCGAATCATGTTCTTAGTCAGCCTTAATTCTCCCTAATTCGTCAAGGATTTATTTAGCAAAACTGTATTAAGCATACTTTTTTTATAAAGGAATTTCTGCTAGTGTTCGGACACTTTTGTTACCGACTGTACAGTGCTACGCAAATTTAAGCAAACGCATTCTTTTTTATTGAATTTAATTGATGAATCTGCCTGATTGGATTTTTATCATCAGAACTATAGGGTAGACAAAATAATAATAAAAGTCTAATGCTGTTTTTTGCTAAAATTACACGTTTTGAAGTTCCCTGAATATGAAAAATGAAGTTTTTAGCGCTTATTCTTTGTGTCTGTCTGATGTCTCATAACTTAGAAACAAATAATTGTAGGAAATTGGAATTTGGCATTTTGAATATCATATGAGGTAACCTTTTGAAATGTTTGACCAAGATAAGAGTTGCCTTCATAATATGGAATAAAAATTTAAATTTAATAACATCCCTAATTTTATAATGAATGTAAGTATTTTAAACTTAAATGGCGTGTTAAGAAGATCGGTAGCTTCCCTCTTCCCCGACTCACTGCAAACGTAATTGTAAGTCAAATAGATTTGTTTAACACTGTTTTTAAAGCATGTTCATACACAGTAGTTGTTATGTTAATCTTTTATCTGTAACCTATCTCCTTATATTATTAAAATCTGTGCGCATCTGTCTGTCTGTCTGTCTGTCTGTGAGAAATGCCTTGTGACCGCTAAAGCTCCGGCGCTAATGGTCGCATCGCCTCGAAACCGGTGTCGACAGACGCAGAATTTCTTCATCTCGACATCGCGATAATTCGCTAAGCGATGCGACCCTAATTAGCGGAGATATTAATTAAAACGTCGACCCTTGTCTACCGAAAAATGACCCAGAATTCATGATTAAATGCTTAAAAAGCGACATTTTTACGGAAAAAGTGGAAAATAAATTAGAAATATCAGTCGTATCGTTACAAATAAGATATCAAATGAAAGGTCCGATTTTTCTGAATCCGACGGTTTAAATAGCTTATCTATAGGACAATTAGATTTTCTAAAAATAACTAAAGTATGAAAAAAAAGGTGGCAACAAATCACAACAGTTCTATTAATTTCGCAATAGACATATTTCGGTTACCATGGCGCCGGGCGAAAGAATAAATAGATTTTACTTCCAGCTTTACTGATTTTGTACTGGAAATAAAAATTGCAAATTTCAAAATGCTTCATTTTTCTTCAAAATTAATTCAAACTTGCTACAAACTTTTAACATCACAAGACGAAGTTCCAGTTCAAATATCATCGGGTTTCGAGAATAAATAAAAAATGTACAATTTAATTGCAAATTAAATGTTATTATAATACGCGTATTTCAAATTCTAACTATGATTAAATTATTTTTAGTACATCATTCGAAAGATATTTTAAAGTACTTTTATATTATCGAAAGCGGGATTCAAGATTTCGCTTCATTTACATGTTTTGAGGTCTCCTGAATCGGTTTTCTTTTGTATCTGAGCTACTAATTAAAATAATTCCATAAGTAATACATCATAAGATAGCTTTGTTGGTTTGAAATCGAACAGTAGATTACAGAAATTTCTACCGCCAGATGGCGCTGTAATATTTTAAAATTTCAATATTTCAATTTCTAATTATGATTAAATTGTTTTTAATACATCATTCGAAAGATATATTAAAGTTCTTTTATAATATCGAAAGTTTTAACCAGATTTGCACGTTTTGAGGTGTCCTGATTAGGTTTTCTTTTGCATCTCAGCTAATTCAGTTAGACCGTTCAAAATTGGTATATGTAGGTTAATTAGGAAGGGCTGAAAGGGTGGGGAAGATATAGGCGTGCACCGCGCGCACGGGACAGAGCTGCCGAAGGCAGTGGGGTTTTTTTCATTTTCTTTTCTTAAGAATAAAAATTTGATTTGAGAAGGAATATGTGCGCGTAGCGCGCGTATACCTTCACACGTGCGTGCGCAGCGCGCATGGGTCTGCGCTGCCGAAGGCAGTGGGGACACGGAGTAAGTTTTTACCCGATCAGAATTTTTTTTTTTTGAGGGGGGGGCATGGAGGGTCAGGGAAGGAATACGCGCATGCAGCGCGCACGGGGCAGCGCTGCCGAAGGCAGTGGGGACCCGGGCCGACTTTTTACCCAATCAGAAATGATTTTTTTTTTTTTTTTCTTTTCTTAACACTAAAAGTTACTGTTAGTGATTCATTAATTTTAGTGATTCATTTGTAAATACTGACCCGCTAGCGGGCGAAGCTCGCTAGTCTATATAGTATTAAAATGCAAGATAAAGTAAAGTGATGGTGCCACACCAGATAATTTTAATTTGAAAAACTCATTATTAAATGCAATATTAAATTGAACTCATGTTTCTCCTTTTCGATATCAGTGCTAAAAATTTTAACTTTTATTGAAATATTACGAAAATATTTAACGTCACAAATTTTAAGTAACTTCTGTCTTAGAAAATGCATAAAAACGAAACAAAACAAAAGGAAAAAATACAGAAATGAAACGGAAGAAACTTTTAAAAAATATCGCAGAAATTAGGACATTAGAAATTAAAAAAAAAAAAAAAAAAAAAAAAAAAGAGTATCTATATCAAACTTGGCCAAGAATAGTTTTGTTAGTTATGTTTACTTATCTTATTTTACGAAAAATTAAATTAAAGAGAAAGTGCAAGTATTATTACCTGTATCTGCTATTCACCATTTTTGAGTGGCATACTTATGGAAGTTTGTAGAAGGTTTTTTTTTTTTTTTTTTTAATATAATAAATTTTTGACTGGAAAAGAAATTTCTTTTACATCCCAAATGAGTAAAACGATATTTTAATGACATATTTCTATTTCCTTTTGGTAAAAAAAAGAAAGAAAGAAAGTATTCTTTTTCATTGTTTTTCAATCAAGGAAAGTTTCAGCTTAATTCGTCAAAACTGCAATGTTGCAAAATAAGGAAAGAGTTCATGAAGCATTTAACAAAATTTTATTTTTTGTAAATGTTTAAATATAAAGTATCTTTTCTGGTGTAATTTACTTTTCTCTCACTTCAAAATAAGCTTCCTACTTAGTCATAAAAATAAAAGAAAAGAGAAAAAAAACTTTTTAATTTAAGTAGTTATTATGGATTGAATTTTAAAACTTTCAAATTATTTTTTTTTTTTAAATTCATATTTAATAGTTATTCGTTGCAATGAATTCAAGTGTTATTTAAATGAATATGTTGGAATTCTTTGTGTTACAGGATGTCCCTAAAAACTGAAACTCGCTTTTATTATTCATAAAGTTAGAGCTAACTGGGTGACGTAAATTGAAAAATTTTAGTAAGAAGATTACAAGAAAGAGAGATAGAGAGAGAAAAGACGTTAATTTTTAAAAAGTTAATGTTTTTTGTTTAAACCTTTATAAAATCTCCTTTTGATATGTTTTACAATTTCAAAGTTTTTATATTTCGTCCACCAAGATCACTCTAAATTAATTATAATAATAACTATTATTATTATTATTATAAATAAAACGCATAACTGTTATTTTTAAAACAAACTGAATTATGTTATAGAAGAAAAACATAGATATCTATGATTTTTCGATATAAATTTAAAGGTTGTGAATTCGGTAAACATAGGAATCATATACAAGCTAATAATGGACATTTTCAAATTAAAAGTACGATGATGTTCTAAATCGAATCCGGCAATTCCCGCTGTCAGCTTTCACTGCAGAACCGTTAAAATATAATGAAAGAAAAAAAAAAATGAATTTGTTACAACATCGTTTAATATATATATATATGTAGTATGATAAATTTAAAATAAATTACAAACTTGCATTTATATACATATATATATATATATTTTTTTAACCAAAAAATAAAATAAAATAAATAAATAAATAAATAAGTTGAAAAACAAAATGCTGACTAGATCGCTATTTTAGACATGAAAAAATGGTATTAGTGTAAGTGTTATCGTACATTTCATCCTTTTATAAGAAGTCATACATTTACATTTCTATTTTTGTATATGGTCATCGTGTACAACATTTAATATTCAATTAAAAATAACTCACTCCGTTTTAAAAAAATACAAATAGTTTGTTGTTATCGTTGTTGTTGTTCATTAAAAAAAAAAAAAAAAAAAAAAAAATCCAATTAGCAGTATTTGCTTAGAAATGTTGTGCAAAAATTTAAAATCTGTAACTTGTTGATAAATTAATAAAATGAAATTTTTATTAACACAGTATTATTTTGTTTCTTATTTTGAACACTCACCAGAAGCATATCCCGATGTTATTGTAGGGGGTATTTTGCCTTATTAGGACTGATTAGCTGAAACATATTTATAAATTTCCTTTTCACAGTTTGAAATTTTGTAGCTGTTAAATTGGTAATCGTTTTCTAAACATTGGTTTTTAAAATTTTTATGATTAAGCTGTAAGATGCAAACTTTCACTTAAAATATAATGACAATGGAAAATTAGATTTTGATATTTTTGATAAGAGAAAAGAATTTTCTTTTAAAGTTAATTTATTTACTCATTACAAATCATGTTCACATAAACTATTTATAAAAATATTCCAATCAGTTTCCTCTACAGAATAAAACATCTATGTTCTGTTAAATATAAAAGTAAAATCTATCTATTTTCAAGCTAGACTTTATGGTTATCCTAAATTTCTAGTAAATTCAATTATTAAATCTTATTTCTAATTTATTCTATCCTGGTATATGATGTTTGCATTAAAAAAAAAGTGCACTTTTGTGTATTTTAACCAAAAAATTACAAAAGAAAAAAAAAATCTAGAGTGACTCCACTCGACTTTCCGAACATTCAATAATTAACAGTTTCGTAGATAAAATAAAAAGAGGACTTGTTAAAGAAACAAAACAAAGAAAACCATAATAGAGTGTTTGAGTATTTTTCTCCATATATTACACGATGTTTTATTTAATGCCACTGAACTTTGAGCCCATAGATCATAATGATAAAGAATTTTTCGTTGTGTCCCTGTAAAAACCTATAAACGCTAGATTCATCAAAATGCTTATAGTTAGTGCAACAGTGGTTTATAATATTTATATAAATTTTCAGATCAATTGAATAAGGCGTTTATATGCTATCGCACTTTTAAAAATTTGGTCCCATAGGCCATAATGATAAAGAAATATTCTTTGTGCCCCGGTAAAAAAACTGTAAGTGCTAAATTCACCAAAATCTATACCGTTGGTGCAACTGTGGCCTATAACTTGCGTACAAACTTTTTGCTCAGATTAATTAGGCGTTTAGACGCTATCACACTTTTAAAAATTTGGCCCCATGGCCATAATGATAAAGAATTTTTATTTGTGTCCCTGTAAAAAAAAATAAGAGCTAGATTCTCCAAAATCTATACAGACTGAGTATCTGTGACCTATAATATGTGTATAAAATTTTTGCTCAATTGAATAAGGCGTTTAGATGCTATCGCACATTTAATATTTTGGTCTCATAGACCATAATGATAAAGAATTTTTCTTTGTGGCCCTGTAAAAAAAACTATAAGTGCCTAGATTCATCAAAATCAATACGATTCGTGCTACGGTGATTTGCAACAAGCGTACCAACTTACAGCACATTCGGGCAAAGCGTTTAGACGCTTGCGTGTTCACTCACACACATACACTCATACATACACACATACATATACACACACACATACATACATACATCATCGTAAAAATTGTGAAGAAGGACTCAGGGGACCTCGGAACATATAGAAACATCAAAATCAAAAATTCGGATTTTTGACATGATTACAATACTTTCCTCACTATAGTGTTCGGAAAGTAAAAAAAAAAAAAAAAAAAAATAAGTAAAAGATAATAAATAATCTAGTGTGTCACCCACACGACTTTCTCTTACCCAGAAATTTAATACTATAAATACAGGTTGCAGATTAAAAGGTAAGATAACGAGTACTGCTATGTAAACCTGCGTTAAACAATTAATATTAGGCTTCTGAAGAGTTTTATATGATAATTAGTTCTGTGTGAGGGGGGCTACCGTCCCCCTCAACCTCCCGTTTCATTAATGCACCTACAAGTTTTTTTTTCGTTAAAAGTAAAAAAAATCGATAACTTTGTTTTAAATTATCGCATATTGATGGTTCAACCAATCGTTTTAAAGGTATTGACGAGCTCTTTTGAAAGATACCCATCATGAAAATTTACTCCCCTCGAGGGGGGACTTCCCCTCCAGGGAGGGAGGCGAGGCTCCTACATACACAATTTTTTTTCCCCAGTTAACTATCACTATTACAAAAAATATATATTCGTTTCATTTGGTTTAGTGCAGTCTATAGACGTTAAACTCTACTTACCTGCAATTTCCCCCATAGACGTAATGTATTAGAATTCTCTTGATTGTCCCTGTACACGAACCATTTGCTTGATCTTAACGAAAAGCTTACTGTAGCATCCCCATATGATACACATTTAGAATACCAAGTTTGAACTTTCTGCGGTAATTTGTTTTTGAGATATGCTGATAACAGACACACACACAAACAGATACACACACACACACACAGAGACACACACACACACACACAGACACACACACAGACATACACACAGACCATTTGCTAAAAACAGGATTTTCGTATTCAGGTCACCTCAAACCGTGTAAATATAACAAAATCTCGCATTCGAAAATTTGACCCAAAAACAATACTTTCTCTACCTTATGGGTAAGAGAAAGTAAAAAGGTAGAGGATGCGGGTGGTGTTTTTTGGCTGGATGGTTGGGTGGGATTGTGAAAATATATTTAAAAAAAAAAAAAAAAAAAAAAAATGAGTCATTACTTTTTACTTTCTCTTACCCAAAGGGTCGAGAAAGTATTGTTTTAGGGTCAAATTTTCGAACGTGAGTTTTTGTTATATTTACACGTTCTGAGGTCCCCTGAATACGAAAATCATGTTTTTTGCGAATGGTCTGTGTGTCTGCTATCAGAACTGCCTCAAGAACAAATAGTAGCCGAAATTACAAACACAGTATTCTAAATGTGTATCATATAGGAATTATAGTAAACTTTTCGTTGAGATGAAGCAAATGGTTCGTGTACAGGGACACTCAAAATCATTCAAATACATTACGTCTATTAGGAAAATTGCAGGTAAGTAGAGTTTAACATCTGTAGACTGCACTAAACCAAATGAAACTAATAAATATTTTTTGTAATAGAGATAGTCAACTGGGAAAAAAAATTGTGTATGTAGGAGCCTCGCCTCCCCCCCTGGGGGTGAATTCCCCCTCGACGGGAGTAAATTTTCAAGATGGGTATCTTTCAAAAGAGCTCGCCAATACCTTTAAAACGAATGGTTGAACCATCGATCTGCGATAATTTAAAATAAAATTATCGATTTTTTTTTCATTTTTAACAAAAAAAAAAATGTAATATCGAGTATAAATTTAACTTTTTTTTTTTATATTTAGTGTTATGCAACTTCTCTAATATGGAAGTCGTCTGCATTATCATAAAAGATAATTTGTTTAAATAATAATTTTAATAAATTATTTTTTAAAAACAGAATTATTTTTTAATAACCGAATTAAATTCTATATATATGTAGGTGCATTAATGAAACGGGGGTTGAGGGGGACGGTAGCCCCCCTCACACAGGAACTAATTATCATATAAAACTCTTCCGAGGCCTAATTTGAATTGCTTAACATAAGTTTACATAACAGTACTCGTTATCGTACATCTTAATCTCCAACCTGTATTTATAGTATTAAATTTCAGAGTAAGAGAAAGTCGTGTGAGTGACACACCAGATTATTTTGTTTCTAACAGATGGCGCTCATTCCTCTATAACTTGTTCTTTTGAATTGACGAAACACTTCTATCTCTACATGATACTTGTGAATTGCGAATTTACGTAACTCAAATTAATCATTTTAATAAATTAATATTTAATTAAATTAATAAATTTAAAATTTAAATTTTAACTTTAAGGTTTATTTGTTAAAATTTAGAAGAAACTAATTAAACTAAATTTAAACTAAAATTTGTTTTTACTTAATCGTTCAGTAGGTGGTTTCGTTTATTAATTGTGATTTTAACTGTTTTCGGCCTCATGGCTATTGTGGAGTGTTTTAGCTTTTTCGGCGTGCTTTTCAAAAGTAAGGAAAGGTAAAATTTAGTTTTATTAAATTTTCTTAGGGTTAATTTATTATGAAAAAATTGGTGTTTGAAGTATAACATGTTTATTTCTTTTATGGTTTTTTCCACTTCATAAATTTATTATGAAAAAAATTGGTGTTTGATGTTTAATATGTTTACTTCTTTCTTGGTTTGTTCCACTTCATAAATTTATTTCTCTCTTGTTTTTTTTCCACATATTATATGAAATTATTTTCAAATCTTTTAGGTGACCTCGGAAATTGCGTGCTGTAAATTTTTAACAGTTTGCGTACAGCATGACAGAAAGATCACCTAATACAACATTCATTCAATGCCCTTTAAAAAGTAATGAATTTGTATGTTTCAATATCTAGATGCTAATGATTTTCTTCTCGTCAACTTTATTTATTTTTTTACAGTTCTTCATGTGATACTTGGTTTCATAAAATGCAATATTTGAAAAGGTTTTTCAGAATTTCCTCAATCTCATATATATTAGTCAAGTTTACTACTGCATATTTTCTATTGGAGAAGATGTTTTCAGTACAGGAACATTTAGAAAAATACCGATTCATTCATTTATGTGAGAGGTATTTTTAAAATCATAAAATCATATTTAAGTACTTTTGTGATTATGATGGAATTGACATTTATTTTTATAGATGCGCTCAAAAATATTTTTCATAAACTATGATATTATTAGCATTAAAGTTTACAGGGACTACCAAAAGAATTTTAAGGACTATAATTGAACGTTGCTTGAATTACATTTTTGATACTGATAATTACAAATAACGTTTAAGAGTGATTATGACTTCGGATTGCCTATTTTTCTGTCCGTGCACTATTTACTGTTATTATTGTTTCCGCAATTAATGTTTTTTAATTACTGTGTCTTACTGAAGTTTTATATGACATGTTTTCTATTGAATATACTATAAATACAACTAGTTTCAGAATGGAGGGTCGCGAAAGATTTTCCTTTCATTACGGTCTATTAGAAGTATATGTTCACTGCACATTTCAGTATGATTATGCTACATACATATAATGTAATTGATATATATTTTAAGATATACAAATTTTTTTTCTTTAAATAATTTAGAATAAGTGTTAAGTAATTGGCTTCCACAGTCTCAAAAATCTATTCTGATGTGTTATAAGATATAAGGGAAAATATTCAAAATGAATTTTTAAGAGTAGTGATTTTATAAGATTAAAGGTGAATTTACAATTATATATATATTTATAATTATAATATTAATATCAAAGTGAACTTATAAGATTAAGGGTAAATATTCGAAGTGAATTAATATCTTGAGGAATTTTTGAATACATCATATGGTGCGTATGCAACGTTTAAATGATATACTGAACTACAATTTAAGAACAATTTTTTGTTAATAATAATAATAAATGAATAAAGTCGTTTTTTATAAATATTTGTTACAAATTGTAGAATCTTTTTTTTTTTTTTTTGGACAAAAATTTCATTACTTCTTAGCATTTTAATAATTGCCGATTAAGATACATTTAATCGTTTTACAAAAATTATTAAAAAATTATGTAACTTTTCAAGTTAAATTTCGTTTATCCAGTTTTATAGTCAGTTACTCCTTCTAATAACTCTCCAAGTTTTATACTCTTCATTTTATAAATTGAAATAACTAACTATGTGTTTCTATTCATAATTCATAGTTTTACTATTTTTTTTATTGTATTACACTCAGGTAAAAAAAAAAAATTTCGGGGGGGGGGGGGAGCGTTGTTCAATTTTTAAAATATGTTACAAACAATATAACTAAACTTCCAGTTTGATTCAAGACATTTATGAATAAATATAAAACAAATATAAAGAACTCTTACAGTTTAAGGTGATATTCATTTGCTTTGCAAGCACGAGAATTTAACTTTTCAAGCAATAAAGTATGTGGTATTAATTGTATCAAAAGCTATAATTTATATGATTTTTATTTAAAATAGTTTTTCATTAATACTGAAATTAAATCATAGAGTTTACTTATGCATCTATCAGATTTCATATTTTTTCTAATCACCGTCTCTATTGTTTACATCCAATTATAAACCATTTTAATTTATTCGTTGATGATATTTTATAGAAAAACGTAATTTCATCATTCTATTATTAAGTATTTACCCAAAAATTTCTATATTTATGTTCAATAAGTGATTTTTTTTCTTTATACTAGCAGGCAACGCCCGCTTCGCTGGTCCCTATTTTTAAATGAATCAAATTCGTAATGAATTCTCAAAATTGCATTAATTTTCATCACGTGAAAAAAAACGAGAAACAAAATCTGATTGGGAAAAATGTCGCACCGGGTTCTCACTGCCTTCGGAAAAAATTCCCAAAATGCTCTAACTCTTATTTCTATTATTTTCCCCTTTCGCCCTCCATCCCGACTATCCTAATAATTTTACAAATTCGAAAATATCCGCAATCGATTTGTAAGTATCAAAAACCACTATGCACCAGTTTTGAACGATCGATCTCTATTTTTATTTTATTTTTTTACCCCTCCGCTACCCCCCTTCCCGCCCCTCCCAATAATTTAAAAAATTTGAAAATATCCTCAATTGATTTGTAGGTATCGAAAACCTCTATGTACCAATTTGTAATGATCTAATTGGTATGTATCTGTAATCTGTATTTTTTGCCCCCCCCGGCCCTCCTTTCCACCCCTCCTAATAACTTTACACTTTCGTAAATATCCTCATTCGACTTGCAGGCCTCTAAAACCTATCTGTACCAATTTTGAACGCCCGAACTGCATTTCTATTTGTTCTTGCCCACAGCCCCCCCTTCCCGCCCCTCCTAATAACTTTACAAATTCGAAAATATCCACAATCGATTTGTAAGTATCGAAAACCTCAATATACCAATTTTGAACGATCTAACTCCATTTTTATTTTTTGCCCCCCCCCCTCTCCCCTCCCCCTCCCTGGCACTCATAATAACTTTACACTTTCGAAAAAATCCCCATTCAACTTGCAGGCCTCTAAAACCTATCTGTACCAATTTTGAACGGCCTAACTGTATTTATATTTATTTTTGCTCACAGAACCCCCCCTTACCGCCCCACCCCCTTACCGCCCCTCCTAATAATTTTACAAATTCGAAAATATCCGAAATCGATTTGTAAGTATCGAAAACCCTTATATACCAATTTTGAACGATCTAACTCTATTTTTATTTTTTTGCCCCCCTCCCCCCTTCCTACCCCTCCTAATAACTTTACACGTTCGAAAATATCCCCATTCGACTTGCAGGCCTCCAAAAAACCTATCTGTACCAATTTTGAACGCCCTAACTGTATTTCTATTTGTTTTTGCCCCGTAGCCCCCCCCCCTTACTGCCCCACGTGGGGGCTGAATTTCTAAAATTCCAGAAATTGATTTTTAGATATTTGTATTAGCTATATTTTAGAGAAAAATTTCACGTATATCTGTTTTTTTGTTTGAGATATATAGGATTATGTGAAATCACGTTTTACGCATGTGAAATCACGTTTCCCCCCCCCCCCCCCATTGGGGACCGAATTTTGAAAATTCTAAAAATTGGTTTTTAGACGTTTGTAATAGCTATATTTTAAAGTAAAAATTTTACGGATATCTGTTTTTTTGTTTGAGATATGAAGAATTTTGTGAAATCACATTTTGCCCCCTCCCCCCCTTGGGGGGTGAATTTTGTAAATTCGCTTCTTAGTGGATGCCTACGTCATAGAAAAAACATTGTCACAAAATTTCATGTTTCTAGGTCTAGGGGTTTGGTCTGGGCGATGATGAATCACCCCCTCACTCACTTACTCACTCAGTCAGGAAGAACGATTTTATATATATAGATTATATAAGTATATAGTCTTTCTACACTGAGAAAAAAAATATACCGCCTTCATCTAGGACGAATAAACAGTCATTTTCTGGATCCTTAAACTAGAAATGTAGATTTCCAGTAAAATTGAATAGACGAAGTGATCGAAAATTTCTGGTCTATACATTTCCAGATGGTGGAACAATATTATGAATATTATGGATCCTTTGTGTTGAGAGAAATTCTGGTATGATTTCCAACAATTGAGTTATAAACTCGAATTATAGTGTTCGCATTTATTTGTAGAAATTTTTAAATAAGTTTGACTACGATAATATTGGCAAACGCTCTAGATTTCTAATAGGGGTTTGTAGAACTTGCTTTAGACCGAGACTAGAATTTACAAGGATGACATGGAACTATTTTTACTAGAGCCACAATTCAGTTTCTAGATGTCAGTCGCAGAATTTTTTCTCGTTGTAAGCCTGGTAATTTTAGATCTGCTTTTCTCGAGTGATAAGACATTTTCATTGATTTCAGGAAAGGGTATTTAAACATCTTTGGAAAATAAAACAAATAAGTAATAAAGTACAAGAACAAGAAAGTATCCTGTATTTGGTATTATTTCAAAAAGGAAAAAATCAACTTGTTCTATATATTTACAGAATATGACTACTAATAAGGAAAGTTATAAGAAAGAATCTTTATTAAAAAAAAGTTTTTTTTTTCTACGTTAACAGAAAGTATCGTTTTGAACTAAAGAAAAGAAAAAAACTAAAGAAAAGAAAAAAAAAAAAAATCGCGTGTTACATATAGATTAAAAAAAAAAAAAAAAACACTTTCTTTGCATATTTATACAGCAATATTAAAATAGAGGCTCGTGGCATACAATTCTATCTTCACAGGTCACTGGATCATCTATTATGTACGAAATAAATGTACATAAGAATAGAATTAACTGACTTGAAATTAGAAAAAATCCTGCAGACGTGCGACATTTTGAATAGTAATAAAATAAGCTATTCATGCGTAAAGGCTTTATTTGCTCTAGCGATGTCATAGGCGATTTTTTCTACAGTATCCTGGACATGCTTGCTTGGACTTGACTCTAGCCAGAAATGACATCACTTCCTACTGTTGGAGAAAAAAAAATTCTAAGAAGAAAAGAAGTAACTGCTACAAAATTCTGCATTTTTATTTCTCAAACTTGTTGAGATAAATATGAGGACTTATGGAGACCTATAAGTTATTCGTAGAGTATTCTGTGAGGAAATGAAGCAACGTCGTTATTCGTTACTGAATCAAAGAAATTTCTAGTACATTCCGTACACCAAATATAGCCGGAATAAACTTGTGATTTTTTATTCATTTATTTATCCCTTTATTTATTAACTAGCTCCGAAACTTTCGCAATATATTTCTCTTTTTATTTACTTTTAAAATTTAAAACTTATAAGTATCTTAGTATTTTCACCACACAACTGAAATTTTAATTCACCAGAAGCCAAATTATTATTAGTTTTTGTGGGATGAAATGCTAATGATAATTAAACCAAAATCATTGAAAGAAAAGTTTCAAAATAAAATTCATGTTTGATCACCCAGTTTTCATACCTAGACAGGATAGCTTTATTATAGAACCCCCTACGGCGACTTTTGAATTTTTGACGCCATGTTCGTCACGCCTTTTATTTATTTTTTTATTTAAACATTTTGGCGTATTTTTTTTGTTAATAAAACTTAGTATCTATTTTGATTATACTTTTATTATTGCATTTTTTTTTCAATTTGTGACAAAAGCTCGTATTTTGTTTATATCTTTAAAGTATTGCTAGGTTTAAAATGACGCTTGCAAAGATGAAACTTTTAAACATAGATTTTTCTATAATTTGATCTCGTCAGGCAAATGTCGTCTTCTTCTTCTTCTTCTTTTTTTTTTTTTTTTTTAATTAGATAACTGAACTGAGCCCATGTGCTGAAATTTTGCTTATGTGTTATTTTTTTATCCTCTCGTATTTTATTAATTAAGTCACTATTGCGTCATTTCTACAAACTTTAATCGTAACTGTTCCACATTAGAGAAATATTATATAGGCTTTTTAATTATATTTTATTAATTCACCATCCTATTATTTTTATGGAGAACTTAGATATTCGCTAGAATTTTCGACTTCGATTTTTTTACTTTTTTTACACGTTTTGAGGTGTGAGGAATCCAAAAATTACAAAATTGATACGGCATCTATCTCTAGGGCTTCAGTTAGTATGTTTCTTAATTTGTTAGATTTTTAATCTGCGCACACAATATCTCAAGAAAAAATCATCACAGACAGCTTGGACCATTTTTAAAATATATCTTATGATACTGTTAAAAACCCTTTTGATTTGTAACACTCTAAACTAAAAACTTCGTAAGTATTATTCGAAATTTACGATGTTTTTAACATGGAAGAACAGAAACCTTTCGTTTAAACATGCATCAAAAGGAATATTTTTATTGTAAAGATGTCATACTATCATTAAACTACCAGTTATGATACTGGCATGAACATATGAACCTTCAACTTTCAAAATTTCGTAAAAGATGTGAAATTTACGAATTTCTTGCTGAATATGGCAAAATTTTGCATAAACGTCCATTTTTAGCTATATTTTCATTGTAAAGATGTCAGACCACTTTTAAAATACCTTTTACGATATTGGCTTAAACGTCAATGACTGCAAGTATTCGAATTTAAAAATTTCGTAAGTTATTTGAAATTTAAGATTTCTTCAACATATCAGAATAGCAAAATGTTTCATATAAATTTGCATTATGGCGAATGTTGTATCGAAAATAATATGAAATCGCATTAAAACTAAACTGCGAAACTGACATCATAAAATAAATTAATAAATTGGGATAAAGTATATGTATCGAACTGAAATATGAGTAGTCTATTATGTGGAGCATTTTAGTCTTTCACCGTGCTGAGCGATTAGTCAAATTCATTTCTCCTAACATGAATATAATATGCCTATACATAGATTTTCATGAAATTTGAAGCTTAAAAAAAATATCTCTTGCATAACTCACAAACCTTTGAAATTTCTGTTATAAGAAAAAAAAAAAGTATCTTTTTAAAATATAAACATTTACTTTTCCCAATGATAATGTCTAATTTTTAAATCTTCTAAGAGCAGAAACATTAAGTACAAATTGCGCATGCAATAGATAATGTTTATTAAAATTTTTACTGTTCATTGCATGTTATCTCCACATTGAAATGATAAAAGAAAAAAATAAAGTGAAGTTTAGAAGTGATTTGTGCAGTAATATGGAAAGTGGGAAAGTGTTTAAGCTGATGTAGACGTCAGTAGAGGACCACGCTCATTTTAAGTGATACATGAGTAGTTATAAGTATTAAAATTGCCTTAATGAGACAATTACGTTATGTTCATTGTTTATAAATCTTTGGTATCTTTTTTTTTTTTTTTGACAATTTCTCAGTAATAATAGTAATAGTAATAGTAATAGCAATAACCTTTTTAATAATAAAATATCAAATTTTTCGAAACCAATGCTATTAATACAAAAATGCATCGAAATATAAAAAATAAATTTTTATCCTTGGTTTGTAGAAAAAGATAAGGTAATGGAAGATATATGCTTTAGCAAAAGAGAAAAAAAAATAAATGACGTCACAAATACAACAATGTATTGAGGAAAAATAAATTTTATCTGTTACTGGAAAAAAAATAAAATAAGTCTAAAAGATAATTTAAAAAGAATAAATGTAATGCGATGTAAAGATCGCCGTGTGGCGGATTTTATGGTTTTCTATCTCGACTGCAGCTAAAATCTGCCAATTTTTTCCGGCGTTCATTACTTAAATTCCATAATTTGGCAAATATGGTTTTCCAGGATAATATACAAGCATCGAATTCGTAATTAGGTTAATTTGAAATAGCTACCGCTAGGCAAGAGAAGGCTGACTACTACTACAAATAATAATATCAGAAACTTTCAAAAAGAAATTTGAGAAAAATTGTTTTACATATGTTTCGAAAATGTATATCAGTTCCCTATATTTTTTAACATTTTATATAACTGAAAGAAAAAAAATCCGAATACATATCGGAGTGACTAATTTAAACAATAATAAATTTTATATAAAATTATTCACATATTCCTTCTAAAAGTAAAAAAATAATTGACAATTACATCATATTTTTTTTTTACAATTTGACAATGTCTTTGAAAAAAAAAATATATATATATACAGTAACCGCCGCTTAATAAAATCAGTAATAAAATACAAATTTGATTTGAAATAATTTTTTTTTCCTAATTATTAGCAGGCAATTTCTAGTTCTTATTTTGAAATTACTATAATTCATGATGTTTAAACGGAAAGATTTTAAATTTATAAGAACAGCGTGAACTTTGGGTAAAGTAATGATGATTTTCCTCTAACGAAAGTGCACGGTAACTTACAATGCGTTTAGTTTACTTATATCGAAGAAACAATTAGTTAATTATCGACCAAACATTAAATAATATTGTTTACTAATTATATTATTCGTTACCATTTGAAGTTTCTTCCGAAATTCAGGGAAGTAATACATTTTCCTTAAGGACAGGAACGTCCGCCGGATATAAAAATCAGCCGCTTAATAAAATCACTTTGTCTCAGAACGAATGTGATTTTAATAAGCGGCGGGAACTGTATATATGTATATATATATATATATATATATAAACACACAAAGTTTCCCTTTAAGGAAATTCATAATTTACTGATAAACGAATTTCTTGTAAAATATTCCATAGCATATTAAAATAGTAGAAAATACTTTAGTTTCATATGCTTTGAGGAAACATATAAAACAAGAAATATTTTTGTTAAATAAATTTAATACTACTTTCTAAATTATTTTAAAACAAAAAGTTTAAACTTCCTTTCGTGCTACAGTCATTGCGTGCAAAATGAAGAAATTACACTTACTTGCGTTTTCTATATTTCCGGAAGTCTATGTTTTATTTTTAAATTGATCAAAGCAATTAAGTGATTGAAAAATGGTCTCTATTTAAAGCCATTAATTTTTAAATATTATTTTAAAAATTGATTACAAGTAAAATAAACTCAGCATCAATAATTTTCAACTGCGTTATTTTAATACAGATAATGCATGTTTTGATACCCACTTAAAAAAAATTATTTTTGTTTACATCAGCGGCATAAATTGAATTATTTTATGCAAATATTGGGAATTTATGTATAGCATAAAGCTAAAACATAACATTATGACCCTATGTCATATAGGGCAAAGGAAATTGATTGAACAGAAGAAAAAATAAAATGAAATCCAGAAATTGGAAGAAATAAAATCAGATAGCTACAACAAACATTCCGTTTTATAAATTATAATATCATTGAAGAACATTATACTGAAAATTAATTTAAAATAATCTGACAATGAGAGAGAGGAAGTTGCAGTAAATGTGTTATATGTGTTATAACGTAACTCCCACATTTGTCTGTGTGTAACTCTATGGTTTGATCATGCGAGGGCACGTTCTACATTAAAATTATTATGACTTACGAGAGTATTAAAAACGGTTGTTTTTCTGCATGCTTTGTGTTTTATGGCTGTTAATTAAAGTTATAATTTAAACAGCTACAATGGATTCTAAGTTTAGGTTAATTCATATTTAGAGCCTGCGGTAAACATGATTAGAAAAAAAATACTTCCAAAAAATAATTAATTGGTAAATTTTGAGAAGTGATATTTAAATTTAAGGGGAAAAAATGAAAGAAAGTAACAAGGAATTAATTTATAAGAGATCAATAATTTGATACAATATATTTTATAAAGTAATGATATTGATATGCTAAGCATTATTTATATACCATTTTATTTTTCATTTAAAATTATTCTAGTTTAAAATATAGTGTTGCCACTTATTTACAAAAAAAGAAATATATAAAATTTCTCGTTAATTTCAATAAGGGAGTAACAGAAACTACTTCTTTTTATAAAAATATGTAACCAAATATCCCAATATACGCATTATACAATTTAAACAATAATTACAGTTAAAAAACCTAAAATAAAATAAAATAAAATAAAATAAAAATGAAAATAAAATAAAGAAAAGAAACTTAAATATAATATATATATATATATATATATATATATATATTACTACCAAACCCGTGCGAAATTTTCGCAGTTTCTTTTTTATTACCTTTAAAATTTTAAACTTACAAGTCTTATCCGATTTCATCACACAATATAAACTTTAATTCATCAGAAACCAAATTATAATTAGTTTTTGTGGGATGAAACGTTAATGATAGTTAACCTAAAATCATTCAGAGAAAAGTTTCAAAATAAAATTCATATTTGACGACCCAGTTTTCATACTTCCCCAGGCAGGACAGCTTTATTATAGGACCCCTATGACTACTTTTAAATTTTTGCTGCCATGCTGGGCTATGCCTTTAATTTAATCCTTTTGGCTTTTTTTTTTTTTTTTTTTTTTTTTTTATAATACCTATTTCGATTATACTTTTCATTATTGTGTTTTTTAATCTATTCATGACAAAAGTTCATATTTTGTTTATATCTTTAAGTATTTCTAGATTTAAAATGACTCTTGCAAAGATTATAAAGATACAACTTTTAAAAATAAATTTTTCTATAAAATGACAAATGTCAAGTGTCGGACAAATGTCCTCAGACAAATGTCGTCATTTTTATTTATTAGATCATTGAACTTATCCGCGTGCTTAAATATTGATTATGTATTTTTTTTTTTTTTTTTTTTTTATCCTCGCGTATTTTATTGTCACTATCGTATCGGTTCTACAAAATATAATTGTAACTGGACCACATTACAGAAATATTATATAGATTATTATTTTTTTTTCTTTCTTTTTCCGAAAAACTACTTAAGTTGACTTATTAAAATGCTTAAGTTAACTTATTAAAAAGCTAATGTTAGTTTAGCTTAACTAGTTAGTTAAATTTATTATTTAGTTTATAACTTAAGTTACTTTTTATGATTACTTTTTAAATTTATTTATTTAAACAGAATAATAATTTTTTTATTTTCTTCTTAATTTTAATATACAAAGGTACATTTGTGATTTAATAATTATGTAATTTTTGTTTATTATTTGAAATGTATTATATATTTTATTTAAGATATGATATGAAGGATTATTTACATATACTAAATATAAATTTAACGAAATTTAATAAAAAGAATTATATATATATACTGTTATGTTAATTCATAGATTATATTTAATTGTATTTGTAATAATTATATTTTTCAGATTATAATTAATATATCTTCAAAAATAAACTGAACTAAAACTATCTATATCAGTAGTAGCAATCTTATTGTACAACATCATCCACTCAATCAACAAAGTTAAATATCACCACCGCCTCCTTAGTCAAACATCTGCACAACCTAAACCAATAATTTTATTTTATTTTTTAAACACTTACACAAGGATTAAAAAATACTAAATAGATTTGAAAATAGAATTTTCTTGAGATTTAGGATAACCGTCAACTGTAGCTTACAAATGTACAGACTTTATATTTTTATTTTTAAATTTATCTGAGCAAATATGTTAAATTCTATATAAACAAATTATTAAAATATTTTTTATAAAATGTTTTAAACAAACTGGATTTAAAATGAGTAAAAAAAAATAATCTTGAATGGGTGTTATTTTCTTCTATCACTATTATAGGTATCGCAGCTTTTCTATATTTTTAATGCTTTGTCTTGCATTGCCACCCCTACTTCAGAACAATATTTTATATGGTTTTTGGGTCAATTTTTCGAAATCGAGTTTCTTATATATTTACACATTTTAGGATCACCTGAATCCAAAAAAAAAAAAGTGTTTCTGAGGTTGGTATAGAGGTTGGTATGTGTATGTGTGTGTGAGTGGGCTTGTGTGTCTGTTATCAGCATATCTCAAGAATAAATAACAGCAAAGAGTTCAAACTCGAAGTCCTAAATCTGTATCATATAGGGATTCTGCGTGAAAGGTGCTTAAAGGTGCTGCGGATGGCAACCAAAGGGGTCCTGCTATGAAATGAAATGGCACCCAAGACCATCACTCCTGGTTGCGTCGGTCCACATGGCTGGTGGTGGTGACACACCATAAAAAAAAAAAAAAAAAAAATTCTAAAATAAGCAAAAATTCGTAAGATATTTTGGTAAAGCAATGTTCCAAATTGGAAAGTTCTCTTTTTAACGCAAAATGGGTCAGAAAATCTATCTATTTTGAGTTTACAAACTTGTTATGTATGGTTCACTACCTTATTTTATATATTTGTCTATAATAAATAAAGACTTGTAGAAAATATTGTATCACTCACCTCTTATAGAAAAAAAAAATCTAACATGCGTAGATGATCTAAAAAAAATGTAAACATTTCTTATGTATACGTATGTATAGACAAAAATATAAAATAAGATAGTGAACCATACATAACAAGTTTGTAAACTCAAAATAGATAGACTTTCTGACCCATTTTGGGTTATAAACAGAACTTTCTAATTTGGAACATTGCTTTACCCAAATATCTTACAAATTTTTACCTATTTTAGATTTTTTTTTTTTTTTTTTTTTTAGAGTGTAGTCAGGTTGGAATCCCCCCTTTTTTCGGGGTATATCCAGATGCGTCTTCGCAGGATATCGGGGCTCAGATTGGAGTGGGACTCATCACTGAAGACAATTCCACTCCATTCAGTAACATTCCAGGTCGAAAGTGCCCGATATCACTGCAAACGGGCTTGTGGGTGTACAAAGTTTATTAGCAGTCAGCACAAGGGGCTCTGTGAGCTCAACACCATTTCTCTGAGACGCCTATTAAAGGTATTTGAAGTCACTGAAGTACCAGTTGCACGTAGGATCAATAATAACGACGAATTTTGGGGCTTTTAAGACCGCTATGACGATTGATCGGTTCTTTCACTCTGTATGAATTTTGTCACTTTCTGTATTAATGGTAGTTTTTCTTATTATATTCCCATTTTTAGCGTGTTTTTCAAGTGCACCCACAACCGGTTACACATTTGTTTTGACGGAAAATGAGCACTTCACAAAATTAGTGATAATTTTTTTCTAGTTGACGGAATCGATGCAGTTACTTTATCAAACGTTAGCTAAGGGTTCTAGATTCCCAGTGGTATTCATATGTTTGCATAATATTTATTCTATCAACAGTTATAAGCCAAAATCAAAACTATGCTCACAACCGAAGACTTTCCCTTATTTATTTATTTATTTATTTATTGAAAAAGAGATAAGAAATTTGAATATTTTTTATAATTTTAATTTATATCAATAATAATTAGATTTATATTGGTATTGCAACAAAAAGAAAAAATAACAAAACAAAAAAAATTTTTTTGATTAAAACACAGTCTGTCCATTGGTTTCAAATCTTCAAATTACTTTTCAACTTTCCTATTTCTTTACATGTGTTTCTATAAAAAATATTGACTGAATTTTTGTATTATTCTTAGAATTTAATATATTTTTCAATTATTTTTTAAATTACTTCTCAATAATTTTTATTGTTTATTAATGAAGCATTCTGTAATGATATAATATTTTCATCCATTAATTAGTATTATAGTCGATTCGACATGTGTTTTACAGTTTTCAGAAATTCCGACGCGTTCACAAGATACAGGGGTAAGGTTGGGCTTTTGGTGGACCTTGTATATATATATATATATATATATACATATACACCATACACACACACACACACGCAATACTTATTTCAATAATTATTACATTTCAACCATTCAGATAATATTCCTTCATAATAGCATATGTGTGTGTGTATGTGTGTGTATGTGTGTGTGTGTGCATACTGGAAGAACATTAAAGTCTATTTCCACCATTTTATCTACTTGCCAAAATCAACTGTAGTTCTGAAAATAGTGTCTAGGTATAGAAAAGTGCATATTCGCTACTAGATGAGACCATTTATAGTGCCACCTAGTTAAACGGAAAGAGATATGACAAAAGTTATAGTTGTAGAAAATCATTGATAGTAAGAAAACACACTTTGTAAATATGAAGGCCAAACTAAAGACACTTTAAAATACGTAAATTTTGTTCGTATTTTACTACACAGCAACATCGAAAATAAAAAACAATTATTTATCGCAATATGTTCTTTTTTCATGTATAAACTTCTATCCTTCAGCTGCAATGTACTTTAAAATACATATATAAATTTTACATTGGTCTTGTTGTTCCTCAGTAGGTGGCAAGTGTGCTACGGAAAGTCCAAACAAGGGAGCAGATGTTCGTTTCAGACAGAAGTTTGGACATCAAAAATAAAGTTATCTTGTGATAACTAGTTTTTTTTCTCTAATCCACACGTTTTAAGCATTTTGTTTCCAGCATTCATGTACGAAAAGTCTTTCGTACTATATCAATGATGCTCTACAATGTTTTAATTCACTCTATTACCCTATTGCATGTTGTTGTCGGGATAGGAACGATAACTCTGTCATTTTAATCCAGTGCCGCTACATATGGTTGCATCTTGTAGCACAGAGCTTTTTTACTATATCTAAACAATATTTTTATGATTATAGCTACGGTATTTCATATTTAAAAAGAAAGTTATTTAATGAATATATTATGTGTATTATTATAGAAAAAATAGTCAGTTATCAGATCAATACTAAAATAAAATTACGTATGCTATTATGTTAATGATCAGTAATTTAAAACAAGATGCTCACTATACACAAAATCATAAGGCAACTGAGAAAATTTTACATCACTTTGAAAAACTGAATATGACCGATATTGTACGTCCTAACAGAGACAAAACTAACATTCTGGTTTGTAACATTCATCACTGGGAGCGTAGTCAAACATGGGTAGAAGCAAAACATCGTCTAAACGGTAATAAGGACATATTTTTGCATTTAGTCATTGTGGGAATTCTCGTATTATTACTGATATAATGTAAAGGTCAAAGATTGTTAATAATAATTTCCTGCAGAAAGCTTCAAATTTATTCCAAAAGCGATCTATGAGAAGACCAATGTTTTAACTCCTGGACAATAGAAACGTATTTAAGACGATATAAAACTTCTGTCACCAAATAGAACAGTACGGAGAATATTATCGAAGAATTCTTGATTACAGTAAATAAAATTGAAGGGAATACCCCCATTGATGTATAAAACATTAGAGGTACCGTGTACAATTTATGAAAGAACACGGGGAATTAATTTGGAGAAAAATTGCAAAATATAAAGACGAAAAAAATCCATCATGGATGGGCCAGACGGTTTTCTATAATATTATCATGATATTCGCCGAGAGCAGAAATTCTGTTCAAAGTGCCCATTTTCCGGGGGGGGGGGGGGGAGGCGTTATGATGTGAGCAAGCTCTGCTTCTGACGAAGTCACTTCCATAGCGTTTATAAAATCAAGGGCAATATCGCATGATTATCGCAATCTTAAATATTTTACGTGTATAAAAGTGTTTCTTTTAAAATTTAATCAAATCAACATGTGTTTTTACAATTTTCTTTCTTTGAAGAAAACAGATTTTAAAATCAATTTTTATTTAAAAAATGGAAATTTAGTAATATTAAATGTGTCTCAAAAGATTTAAAAAATTAATTTAAAATATTTTCTGTCTTTTTCGTTCAACTTAAAAAAAGAAAAAAAAAAAAAAAAAGAGAGAGAGAGAGAAAGAAAGAAAGAGAAGAAAAGAATTATTTTAAGTGCGTTAAATTACTTTTCGAGATATCTACTTTCCAATGAACACTACATACTTAATAAAAATGTTTTATTACATTTTTCTAAACTATTATAGTACTGGTCAGTTTGTGATGTAGAGTTTATCAAATACTAATTGTTTCTAAAATATTTTAGAAAATGTATTTTAGATACTACACTGTTTTAATAAGTATACATTTTAAACTTCATATATATACAAGATTCATGTTTACTCACTATAGTGGGTTTTTACACAAATTTGTGAGAGCGGGACTCAGTTTCGAATAAATTTCGAGTCCCCGGAACCTGAAAAAAATCTGAAAGGAAAATAGTAGATTTTCGACATTATTTTTAATTTTGCAAATTCACGAGAAGAAAAAAGTTTACTTTATGGAATGTTGTGAAAGAAAGAAAAATATAAAAATGTTCTTTTTTTTTTTTTTTTTTTTTTTTTTTTCGTAGAACTACTCACTACCCTTACTTTCACATTGCATTCAGTAAGGTATGCAACCGCTAAAACAAGCTTCTCTTGTCTGTACGACACGTAAACATAAGCTTGACTGAAACATGTAAAAACAAGCTTAAGAAATAAACTGACAGAAAAAAACTTTTAAATTTTAATGTTGGTTGTGGTTGTGTGGGTTAAAGCTGCGTTCAAACACTGGCAACAGTAGAGTGACAAAGGCGGCCTCTATTCAAATCCATTTGATGGGTGATTCGAGTTATCGCGAAGCTGGAAGATCGTTTTCTGCTTTGACAAACCTCCTACTGCGATAATTGCATGGGAACTTGAATCTCTTTTGTAAAAGAGCAATAAAAACTAATGTCCTTCATTGTAAACATGCGTAAAATTTCAAGGGTCACTTTCGGACAATGGATAATTTACGACTTTGCCGCTCTGCATCGTTGCCAGTGTTTGAACGCAGCTTAAGACCAATAGACTACATAAGGATTATAGGCGCTAGTGTGGGTGATGTGCCCTCCGTCGGGGTCTTTTTAAGGGGTCCTAGACTGTATTTACGTGCGTTTCGGAGAAAACTACGGAAAATTCCGAACGGCTAGGTCGACGAGTGCGATGTTTGATAGAACCTGTTACTTCCCGTGTACCAATTTTGAGCACAAATACGCTCGGCCACTTTAAATTTTAATGTGGATTTCACTAAAAGACCAAATTTAATAGAAGCTGATGAGCTTCTGTCAAGAGCAGAAAATAAATATATATAAGTAAAATTCAGTCTTTAAAAAAGAAGAAAAAAATCTTAAATAACGTATTTTAGTTATATTTGTAGCCATTTTGTATTCCGCATTTTGTAAGAGGATAAATGTTTTTATCTTTAAAAATATTTCTTTAATTCATACATATCTATAACATCTTGTGTTATTTTTTTTACTAAATAGTTTTAGGTTTAAAATTTAAGGTGCTCAAATTTTTTATTGAAACACCTATCTTTTTTACTTTACTGGGTCTTTGGGACTCAAGTTTTTGTTTTTGGTCGTTCAGTGTGAACACTGGTATATATGCGCAAAGCCATTTTTAGAAAACTTTGGGAAACTACATTAGACGCAGTTTACTGCAATCAGAATGCAAAAATGTTAAATATCTTACTAAATTTGAGCATTTTTATTAAATAAATTTTAACTACGTATGCGCAAGTTTTATAAAAATTTCATTTTTTAATTCATTAGCTAAATTATTGAGCTACTTATATGAAAACCCCAAACAAATATCGTATAAATAAAAAAAAATTATGAGAGCAGAATTAACAGAATTTCAGTTTCTCTCAAAAAAAAGAAAGAAAAAATGATGATAGGGGGGTTTATCAATATTTCTTTACAATCAGCGAACACTGCATTACCATTGGACATTGATTAATTCAAAATAGAAATGTAAATAAAATCTCTTATAGTTTAGCTTTTATTTTCAGAGAGCTGAAATTCTGTTCATTCTATCGCTCGTATAACGTTTTAAATTCACATATTTGTTTGGAGTTTTTATATAAGTTGCTCAATGCCAATGACTATTAAATTGCGCAAATGAAATTGTTATAAATCTTGCACATGCGTAGTTAAAAATTATTTACTAAAAAGATTCCTATTTCGTAAAATATTTAACATTTTTGCATTCTGTATGATATTTAACATTTTTACATTATGTTGATAGCAATATACTATGTTTAATAAAGTATGCCAGATTTCCTAAAAACGGCTTTGCACTGGATGCAATACCCTACGTGTTATAATTAAGAAAAGAGGATTTTTTTTTTTCATTTTCTTAAACCGTTATATCTCCATGTATATATATGGTAGTCTCATAAGAATCTATATGAATAATTATAAAAATCCTCATAATTACATGCTGCAGCCAAAATGTATTTAGAACATTACTTTTTACAGGGTGATTCAAATCATTTTGATTTTTGTTTAATTTTTTACTAATCTCCTTTTGGATCAAATTTTTGCTATAATATATGAGGTATAATACGTACTCCGAAAGTTTCGAGGTGATTACTAAAGAACTTTTCTGTATTTGCAAAACGTTTAAATTCGAAAATTTCCAAATACTTATTTGTAAACAGTGTATATCTTTTAAAGAGTTTAACCATTTATATTTCATAAATTAATAGATTTTACTTGTAAAATTTTTTTTCAAAGTATATGAAACTGTTTTTTTTTTTTTTTTTTTTTTTTTATGTGTATGCCTTATAATGTAATTTTTTATATCATATATCTTTATAATATAATTCTTTCAGTGCTATAAATTATTATAGTTAACTTTTTTTTTAATAATAAAACGCCTAGTTCAGTTTTCAGGTGAACAAAATTGTGTGTTGCTGTTTGGTTTTATTTATTAAATATATACTTTTTAATTAGTGCCTTCTGAAATTTATATATATACTAGCTGTTACCCGCGACTTCGTTCACGTGGAAATTTTGATGTGTATGTGTGGGAACTGACGGTTTGGTCATAATATGTAATGAAATGAAACCTTATCATTGTGGTGCTGTGCAAAACAGAGTCAGATAAAGTACACTCAAAAAAATTTGTAACTCATTGAAAGCCAAAATAAAATGCCAAAATAAATAAATAAAAAGTTATCGCCAACATGGCGATAAAAATTTAAAATTCGTCCATAGGGATCCTGTACTAAAACAGTACTGCGTTGCGGAAGTATAAAAACTGGGTCGTCAATTATGAATTTTATTTCGAAACCTTTCTTTGTATGATTTTAGTTCACTATTGCACAATATTAACCTGGTTCTAATAATAATTTGGTGACTGGTTAATTAAAATTTTAACTATGTGGTGAAATTCATATAATATTTCTTTCAAATTTTTAAGTTTTTTTTTTTTTTTTTTTTTTTTTTTTTTTTTTAACAAAGAAATGATTTTTTTTTTTTTTTTTCCCTTTCCCGGCGAGTTGTTGAATAATATTTTAGTTCTTAAACAGTTTTGGACGTCTTTCCCCGCTTCGCTGGCAAACTCTTTTCTATATGCTTTATGAAAAAAAAAAACTGAAATCGGTCAAAAGCTTGCTTTGGGTTCCCGCTGCCTTAGGCAGCGCCTTGTTCGTCCTTGCAATCTCCGGTGCCTGTCCCTATTGCCTGCGACAATGGCTTACCCGTGGGCTTCCATTTGGGTGCTTATCATATATAACAGTTTCGATACGGACAGTATCGAAAAATTTGAAGTAGCTCTTTTATATCTGAATCCCAGTTACATATGAACAACATTATATGTGATGTACATAATATTTGCTCTCAAGTTATTTCCTATGTTTATTTGATTTAATCAATCAACCATAGAATGACAGCAATTTCAAGCCACATATAATATTACAATATGCTATGATCGGCTACTTCTATCGCATGAGACAATTATTATTATTTTGTGGTTATATATACTTCATGCTTAGTTAATAGTAGTTGGTATATAGAAAAATAAATAAATTAATATGTAAACTTGATCATGGTACAGCCTTAATGCCCTTGGCGACTTTTAAATTTTTGTTGCCGTTTTAGACCAAAATATAATTTATGCGATTATTGTTCCTATACGCAAGCGAAGTGTGACGTCACTGACCGTCCGTGGATGCAAGAAAATGATTTCCTATGTTAATCGCCCATTGGATTTTTTTGTAAAAAATGATTGAAAATCGAAGAAATTATTTCCCGATTTTTATCCCCATATTTGGGTACATATATGTATTTAGTTATCATGTGCATGTGTTAGATTGAGTTATTTTGCTGTCAAATTGACAAAATTTTAATTTTAAATTTCAAAACTCTGTCGTTCTTGGCGCTTATTGTATTTGGTGATCAAAAACGTAATACGAAAATATACATGCCAGATGTATATTTTCGTAATATGCATTGTACGAAATATTGTTTCATATTATTCATTACTGTCTTAAAATAAGTTGTTAAAATAACCATGATTTTTGAAAGGAATTAAATTATATTCGCCAAATAATTTGGCGATATTTTATTTTTCTACCAAGGATGACCGATATCAAATCTATTCCGCTACAGCATATTAGTATCTTATATCAGATACTTTATTTAGACATTTGAAAACAAATTTGACTTCAAATTATGATAGAATATTTATCATTTCCCTTTTAATCAGTATATTAGTTGGATATTTATTGTGTTAATATCATCCTTTGAAATTAAATGTTTGTGTTTTCAATCGAATATGGAAGTTTGCCATTTATTTTTCTAGAGTTTTGAAATTAAAAATTCAAATTTTGTCAATTTTACAACAAAAATAACTTAATCTAATGCATGGACATGATAACTAATACATATCTATACCTAAATATGGGGATTAAAATCGGGAAATACTTTTCCTCGATTTTTAATAATTTTTTACAAAAAATCCAATGGGCGTTTAACATAGGAAATATTTTTCTTGCATCCACGAACAGCCAGTGACGTCATCACTTTGCTTACGTATTTCTTTCTATCTTTTCCTTGGCGAAAAATGTCCGATCTACTTCAGCATCAAAATTATAAAAAATTGTCAAGAATTATCAATAAGAAAATACCTTTAATATATTGCTGAATTACCGTTTATGCAAGCGTGTTTCATCCGCCATTCTGAAAACAAAACAAAAAAAAAAAAAAAAAAAATCTGAAGTTGAGGTATATAAAAAAATGCTGTGAAATAAAATTCAGAAGAAATATGTTAGATTTGTAATATTACTATTTTATTTTAAAATTATAAAGTGTCATTTTCTCATCGACTAATTTAACATTTAGTAATTTCTTATTTTTCGCATGAAAGCATATTTCATTTTATGCTGAAAACAATAAATAAATATATCTCGTAAACTTTTTTTGGCAACAATTAAAAATTTAAATGGCTTATATTAAGTCAATATAAGTCAATAAGTTTATTATTTTCATATTTTAATTAATTTTAAAGTTTTTTTAATTTTTTTTTCCTAAACCATCCCTGACCTATAAGAAAAAAAAAACAAAAAAAGAATGATCGAAATCGGTCAAGCCGTTTACGATTTTATAAAGGACATAGAGACAAACATTCATTTTTATATATATAGATGTTACAAAATAATAAACAACATATATTTAATATATTTATTTTTCAATCAAAAATATATAACATATAAGGAAAATGGCTATGTACAAAATGTTCAGGCGAGAATTTGCCCAAAATACACTTAAGCAACGATATTCATTAGAGATGCAACAAATTTACGTTAATAATATCATTCACATGCATTATTAACATTATTGCATTACATGAGAAACGTAAAATCTTTATAAATTATTTACAACAATAGCATTTTCAGACACTTTTACATATATCTAAAAAAAAAAAAAAAAAAAAAAAAAAACACATTTTATAAATGAAAAGTACATGTCACACAAAGTAAGAAAAACATTAAATAAAAACTGTAGATACACTTGTTTCAGAAATTAATATCCTTGCTTATCTTACGTATGATTATTGTATTTATTACACATTATTTATTTTATACAATGAATCTTATAATAATAAAAAATGGTACTCTAAAATATAATCACTATTTGACTAGGATTGGAGTTCTCAGTAAAGCACATTTGCTTGTTCCAGAAATATATTTCGATTTAAATGCACCATTCAATTATTCCCAAAGAAATGTGTTCAGTTAAATGTTAAAGTGTTGTATTACATAATTAATCATAAACTGCAAATCATAATTTTCGAATTACAGGCACATACATTTGGATATTTTAAATTACATGTAAGGTTGAAATTAATAAAACTTAAAACATATTAAATAATTTTAATCGGAATATTAAATATAAACGCTTTGCACTAAACACATCAACTTTTTAACAAATTAGGTTTTTTTTTTTTTTTTTTTTTTTTTTGTTGATGTTGATGTTGTGTTAAAAAAAAAAAAAAAAAAAAAAAAAGGAAAATGTTTTTAAACATCTACAAATTTGTTTAACAAATAAATATTCATCTTTATATGACAAAAATATGGTAAAATATAAAAATTAAAGGATTCATGATGATGAATAATTACTAATGCAATCCATCGTACTCGCAGGGATTAAGATACAGTCAAAATTTTCTTATTTTCTAGTTTTATTATTATTATTGAAAATAACTATTTGATGTGATTTTTTTTTCTTTTTTTTTTTGTAGCTCTAAATAAAGCATGATAGTAGATAAAATTTCAAAAATCTGAAGCTATAGTCTCCTAACTTGCTTCTTTGGGCACTAAAAACTATAATTTTCTGCTGCACAATATGTGAGCTTGGAACATTGCACACATTATCATAAAAAAGACCCGTTTGACATAGTTACATATTTTGAATGTAATAACAATATATCTTTGAGATAGGTCAGTATTTGCCATACAATAACTGGCTTCACAGGATGGCTATGCCAGTGACATTTCACGTCAGGACAATGATATGTTACAGTGCTGAAATGCAAAATCATTCAGATGTTGTAGGATACAGGTGATATTGCTTCCGTCCAGCGGTCGCTTGTGTTGCTTCAGATGTCACTATTCGCTAGTTTGGAGATTATCGCTGCCATTTCATTTTCATCCAGACCCGCTGGAAGAGCAAACAATTGAGTGTCAGACCTAGATGCAATGTTCCGCTCGGATCCCATCATCATTTCCCCTTGACCTTGATTCATTTGATTCATTTGATTTATTTGATTCATTTGATTCATTTTGTTCATTTGCTGGGCCATCATCCTCGGGGGTGGGGCTGCTGTCATAATCTAGTAATAATGAATAAATCATAAATTTGATTGCATGAAGAAGAAAGATGCATGTAATTTCATACTGACCCAATTATTATAAGTTAAGATAATAATGTGCCCTCGAAATTCGAAATAAATGCTGATTTCGAAATTGAATTTTCTAAATTATTAAAAATCGTAGCAAAAATACTATTTATCACAATTACTACCTTCTCGATCCTGTTTTACTTAGAACAAAAAATACCTCCATATTTGGTTAATTGTAATATTTTTTAACATTTTTTTATTTTAAAAGTACTCTAATATTTTCATCATATTATAAGTATTATGTCATTATAAATACATGTTCCGTTTAATATTTTTGTCATTATTCGTAAAATTCAAATTTGTGTATTCAAAAAAGTGCATAGACCTTATAGAATCAAGCAAGATATTTCATTTGAAAGAAGGTCCGTTATATGTATTAATATTTATATTTTCAGACCCGAATTAAAATACTTAAAATGTATGATTATTTTTACTATCTATCTTTCATTTAAATTACAACTTACATACTTTTTGATATTTTTTAATGCTTTAATACAAAACGAATGTTTTCTATGTGTTTTTTAAAACATTATTTACTCATAATTGGATTTTTATGAACTCTAAATAATCCTTGGTAACCATTGATCACAGCTCCTAGCTTTTACGCTTCTGGCCTTCCAGTAATTTTTAATAGAAATATTTTTTGAAATATCTGTAGCAGTTTTCACCAAGTAAATAAAATAAAAAAAATTCTACTCAATTAAAACGTATTAGATAAACGTAAATGTTGCCACTATGCCCTTGTTAATAATTGTTTTTAAAATAAGAAAATATGTGTCATTTATAATATTGTTAAACCTTTATTTAAAAAAAATATATATATTCAGGAATTGATAATTATACTATCTTAATTATCATCAATAAAATAATCTTATTTACTTTTCACAAACAACTGTAAAATGTCTTTCGATTTTCAGTAAAATAAGTGCGCTTCATACAACTGATAAATCGTGTTTTAAAGTACGTCTCAAAAGTATATGGACTAGGGAATTTTTTAAAATAAAAGCACAAAAAGTGAAGCAATAATCACGAAAAGAATTATTAGCTTATGAAATCATAACATAAATTTATTACAATGCATATACTTATATCACATATATATATATATATATATATATATATATATTAATAAATAAATAAATAAAATTTAAAATAATCGGCCCTAAAAATTTATGTGGACAATAACAATTTTTATAAACACTGCACTGTTAAAAATAAAATGCTATATTTCACCAGGAAAATGGTTCCAATTAGCTACAACTAATTCTTTGGTGCAATGTTTTACCATGTCGATGGTGCGATTTCAGTAGAAAGTACTACTGAAACGGAGAAACTTTGCACCAGAACGTTGATTGCAGCTAATCGGAACCATTTTTCTGGTAAAATATGGCATTTTATTTTTAACAGTGTGTATTAAAAAATGCAGTTTCTGTACATGTTGCATAACCACTTTGAAATCTAAAATAACTACTCCTATTTCATTTTTTGAATAGCTGGAAATATGCCTTGCAACGTTCAAATGTGCAACTGATACAGTTAAAGTTTGTCATAACAGGCTGAAAACGTTAGAGTTTCTGAAATTGCTAAATAAATGAAGCATAGATGATATGGAATTTATAAAATTATATCTGAAGCTTACATTGCGATTGTAAAAGAGCCTTCAGATCGACGAATAAACAAAACATCTACAAACAACAACATATCAGAAACAAGAAAGCGAGAATTTGTGAGCAGTTTCAACCACCAGAAAAATCTGATTTTTAAATTGTGAAGACTTTAGCATTTCCAATTTAGAGATCTATAGTTAACTGTCTCATATAAGGCAAGCAAATTTCATTGATATTGCAAAATATGTCAGATACTTATGTTGAAATTGCACCATAGAAAGATGCGCGTTTGTTGGGCTAAAAAAAATACTGCATGCATTGGACGGATGAATAGTTAATGTTTTTCTTCAGCGGCAAAATCATTCAATTTAGATGGTCCTGATGGCTGGGTATACTATTAGCATGATCTTCTCCGAGAACCTCACGAGTTCATTAGTCAACAAAAAGGAGATGATTCTCTCGGGGTGTGGGATACATCTTCTTTCAACGGAACAACGGAAATTGCTTTTCTGAATGGTCGATAGTGCTTCGAGGACTATGAAAATGTCCTTAAAAATAATCTACTTCCAATTAGAAACATATTAAGAACGGAAACTGGAAATTCCAATAGAACATTCTTCGATTCACAACTTCTATTCAACAACAGCTTCGTTTACGCAGAATCGATTACTGTTCAGCCATCTGAATCCGATTAAAAATAGCATGGGAGTACTTGTATGAGAGGTGTATGCCTATGATCATCAATTTTTGACTAATAAGGAATTAAAGCAACAAGTAGTGCAGAGTTAGTTCTCGTTAGAGCCATATACATTCTATAAATACTAGTTCTAAGATCGCCTGAAATGATTCTCGTGATAATTTAAAGGGATAGATCCTAAATTTAATTTAAATATAAAATACTCGAAAAATCCATGTATTTTTGGAACAGTTTATTATTATTATTATTATTTACACCCTATTTCTCTGCTATAATAACTTATGTTGTAATTCCAAATGCATATAAAATTTTAACTGATTACTTATTATTATTATTCATCTTCATCGTCTTCATCCTCTTCTTCTTCTTCTTCTTCTTTTTTTATTGTCATTTTAAGAAAACGCCTCCTTGTATATTTTGGGACTCACTGCAGTATTATTTATTTAATCCCCAAAATTGACCGTAAACATCCATGAGAATAATACTATGCTTTTATATTTCAATGGCTTTTCTATTGGTTTTGCTATTTTACATGCTATTTTTAAAGCGAAAATGAAAAAACAGATGTTTTCACAAATTATTTTTCATTATTATTACTATTACTATTATTATTACATTTTATCAAATTGTTGCATTTTTTTAAATGTGTATTTTAATTTCTATATTATCAGTTCTTTTTCACATTTCTTACCATATTTTATAATTATTTTTTCCCTTTCTACAATTTTTTTTCAAACAACAACGGATGAAATCAATCTTTAAAAGAATATTTGGATTATATTATTTTACTTATAAGTTTTCAATTTCAAAAACCTTCAATAACAATCATAGAAAGCATATATGTTAAAAATTAAAAAGTTATGAATGGCATGAAAGTTATCTTTAAAACTAAAATTGATAAATCCTTACTTGTCTTGAAGGATGCGCAGTTAGAATCGTTGCTGCATGAGCAGCTTCTTGTGCAGCAAGTAATTGAGCAGCTTCCCTCTGTACCAGTAGGTTCTTCGCTTCCTGAGCAGCTAAGATTTTTCTAGCTTCCAATAATTTTCTGGCCCTTCTAGCTGCAAGCAACTGTTGGCTTATTTGAGCCTCTGCAAGTAACTGGCTATCCGGTCCAAGTATTGGCAAATTGTGGTTCATCAAGAAAGGAGATTTAGCCGATAGAAGAGCACTCTCCTGATTTAACAGCAGTTCGTCTTGTGTTAAAGGCAATGCCATTGCTCCATGGGGTTCTAAGAGGTCATCTTGTAAGAGAGCCGGATGAGCATCAAGAGGGAATCTTCAGAAAATAATATAAATTCAATTACTTCAACCATTCACAAATTGTAGGAAAATAAACAATCACTTAAATATAATTCTAACAAATCATATATTCCAATAAACATATAAATTATACATTACTGATAACATGAGGTTGAAAAAGCAATTTTTTCGTGTGTGTAAATTTATTGTGCAATTAATGTGTAATTTTATTCAGCATTAGCTTATTGTAAAAAAAGAAAGAGAAAGCTAGAACCCAGAAAATGAATGAAAGTATATCACACACTGCTATATAAAATACTTAATGAAACTTAAAATATATTAAAAATATTAACTATTAATCCTGAAAAAGAAATTAAATATTAATGCACATATGAAAGAATATATTTTAAAACTGCGTCAAAAAGTAGCCATGTGAATTTTAAAACTGATTTTAAAAGAACACTTAAATTATTATTTTTTTTTTCTTTGAACCTAAAAATTATCGACAGTATTTTATAATTACAATTTATGTAAATTTGGTAATTCAAATTTGATGCTAAGAAATAATGATACTACAGCTTAATCAGATGTCATTAAAACAAAGTAGCTATTTTCGGGAGAGTTGGGGGGGGGGAGCCACTCGACAGTCATAAAAAAAAAATACAAAATAACAGAACCAATTGATAACTTTAACGTTTGTAATAAGATTAAATAAATATCTAAAAGTGAGTTGTACTATATAAATTCTGTCCAAAATCTCTGTTTCGAAAGATATGTCTAAAAATGTAAATACTTAAAAATATTTAAAACAATATAGAAATAATGCGTTTAAACCATTAAAATTTTTATAAGATTTGGACCAAAAATATTATATTTATTCAATATTACATAAAGTGCTTTTTTCTCAAAATATGCTGTTATGCCAATAATGAAATATGCTAAATGTCCACTAAAGCCCGTTCACACATAATGAATTTCTAAACGGTTCCAACTGTAGCCATAAAAGTGGTATCTAGTTATAGTAAAGTGGCTATGCGCTACTAGATAAGACTGTTTACAGCGCAACCAGGTGGAATGCTGCGGAATTAGAATTTCTAACTCCAAAACGGTACAAGATAGGGCGAAATGTGAATCACAAAACTCACAGGACATCATCAATTCTATTCGACAAGACATATTGTACACATGAAGAATAAAAATACATTGCTTAAAAGAGCATTTCTTTGTTCGAAATTTTCTGCACACTGCGAAGTGTCAAAATAAACTAAGATAAAAAAAAAAGCAGCTGTTTGTCAGAAGATAGTTTTCATCATGCCACATAGTTCATCATGCCACAATGTAGGCTATCACAAATGAATGTACGTTTTAAACGTTCTTTTTTTAGCACTCATGTCTACAATATGCCTTTTCGTACTACATTGATGATGCTCTGCAACTGGGTAATTCACCTTTTCCACTATCATACTGTTTTTTGAGATACAATATGAGGGCTAAAGCCTCAGTTTACAACGAGGTGGCGCTTTAGGTGATAGCATCGAATAGTGCTTAGCCACTTTACTGTACCCAAACACCACTTTTATGACAATAATTGCAGCAGTTCATCAATTGAAAGGGTGGAAACGGACTTCAGTGGACACCCTGTATATGCAAGGGCAATCTAGAATAAGTTTCATTAAGCAATTGAACAATAGGCAACCTCCATTAAATAAATATTTTTATTGAATTATGAAATGCAATACTTAGATTATTTTTCAATATAGTTACCACTATTTTTAAAGCAGTTATCATAGTGGAGCACGAACTTTTGTATGCTCTTTTCGTAAAAATTCGCACCTACCTTCTTATCATCGAATCACTTATCGAGATTTTTTTGTAAACTTCACAATTTTTTTAGCGAATTGTTGGATTATTGTCCCTATTATTCAAAAAGCGGGTGACAGACAATAACTCGCACACGGTGGGATGTTAAATTTTTTAATTAATTTAAACTCTCAACATACGACTAACGCAATATTCATGGATTTACAAATACAGTCGGTAGCAAAATTATTCGAGTACTAGTAATAAATCCTATGTATATATAAAGTCCCCTTAATACTGCTTTGTTAAATATATTTTTATTGAGTCATGCTCTTAGTCAATCTAAGGACATGATTCGACAAGGATTTATTTAACAAAACAGTATTAAGTGGACTTTTTATATAAAAATTATTGCTAGTGCTCGAATAATTTTGCTGCCGACTGTAACATCGATCAATTCTTTAAGAAAAGTGAATGCGCATACGTGAAATCACGAACACAGCGCTTCAGCGACAAAAATTGAAATCGGAACTTACTTTCTAGACTGCCCTCGCATGTGTATGTGTGTGTATATATATGTATATGTATATATATATATATATATATGTATATATATAAATAATAGATATCGAATAAAATTTAATCTTAAAATTTAGCAATTAATAGAACTAAAACAATAACAGCACACTAAAATATAGAACTGAATTTAACATAGAGGAAAGAATTACACAAAAAGTTGTGATATAGATTAAGAACCAATGAGTTACGATAGTAACATGAAAAACTTACACCGACCTGAATGATAATAAAAAAGGACCATTATACTTATAAGAGGGAAAAACATATAAAAAATCACAGAATTAATTGGATGTAAATGCTTAAAGTTAGAAGCATACGTTTCAAGGGGCGCATACTTCATAAAGCTGTGAAAACTGCAACGATTTCGTAAAACGATATTGCTATTCATAGCAATTTATATCATTTCACGCCCCGATCGATGCAGTAAGAACAATAAAGAATGAGAAATATGTGAAATATTAAATAAAAACAAAGATTAAATAAAGATTAATTAAAAACTTAATTGAAACCAAAGTGATATCATGAAAAAAGCTGAGTAACCACATGTATAACATTTAACACCAACTGGAGAAAAGAATGATGCCAAAACCTAAAGTGAAGTAAAATAAAAGCTCGACAGTTATCGATTAATCGAATGTACTTCAGAGCATTTTCATTAAAGATAAAATACACAGAGTAAATATTAAATGATAATGTTAAAATAGATTTTAAAGTTAATTAAAATTAAAACTGGTAGAGTTAAATTAAATCGTACCAAAAACATTATTAATTAAATCGTTTAAGTGCAGGACTGAATAAGGAAGGCATAAGACATCAGAGTGCCAGCGCCATCTTTCGGTTAGCTATAAAAACATTAAGTCAGTTAAATAATTTCAGGAGAATAAGCTAATGCAATAAGGAGTGTAATTAAGATGTATTTACTGAAAGATTAAGGTAATTTAGAAGTATTGACTGCAAGATTAAGATAATTTTTAGCACCAATCAAGTAATAAGAAGAATTTTTAGCACCAATTAAGTATTAAGAAGAATTGAACTTATGATTAACCCAACATTAAGTAATCTTGAAGTCAAAGTATTAAATGTTAAGTTTTAAAAAGACTCAAATACAAGCAATAATGCCAAAGAGCACACATAAAAGGACAAGCATTATAAGGCAGTCATCAATAATTAAAATTATAATTTAAAAGATTTTTTTTTATTATTTAATAATATAAGATCTTATTTATTTTTGTTATGCAAATAGATGGATTGTACAAACTTAACAAGGGAAGCCTCAGTAACAAGATGCACATAATTAAATTTAAGGATAAAAGATATCATAATTCATAGTAATCAACCAGAAAAATAAGAATGTAACTTACAGTAATCCCCCCCATCTTTTTTTTTTTTTAATTCAGCATCATACCCTCCCAACCAACCAGCCAAACAACACCACCCTTCCTCCTTAATCAAACATCTGCCCACCCATCCACCATTTTTTTTTTAATTAAACCTTAGTAGTTTTTTTTTTTTTTTTTTTTTTTTTTGTGTTAGACATAGACCCTTGATGATAAACAATTGAATAAATAAATTTTTTGGGATAACCCATTTTTGTAGCAACGTTAATTATGTGAGAGATATTTTTGTTTTTAAGCCTAACTGAACAAAGATTATGTATACGAAAGAGGTGATTGAGAATGATATTTCTGTAAACAGAGATATGAAGACAAGAAGTAAAGTGTGTAAATAAATTTACTTTGAAACTGAAATCTTGTCTTTTGTCATACAGATCAGTATAAATTTTATGAGTTAGGTAAGGTGAGAAGGATATTCAAATTTAAATAAATTAGGGGAAAAATTATTGACATAAAAAATTATAATGTCATCAATGTATCGGTAAAAATAAACATTTTCAATACATAATCCCTGTTCATAATGGTAAAGGTATAAATCAGCTAACATACTCGAGCTACATCCTCCTTGTGGAATACCGACCTTTTGAATATAGATCTTATTACAGTGTAGAATGTAATTGTTATGAATAATAAAATTTAAAAGTGTCTTAAATGATGTTGCCGAAAAGCATTTTGGTAAAGAGATTTGACTTTTAAATTTTTCAAAAAGGTTAAAGATGATATGATTAAGTATATATATATATGTATATATATAGATATAGATATATACAGATATAGATATAGATATAGATATATACAGATATAGATATAGATATAATCTTAAAATACTAATAATTCACAAAATTTTGAACATCACTGAACCATTAAAATTAATTTAACAAACAATACACTCATTCTAAAAGATTGTACTTAGAAAAATATTTTCCGTCTTTCTATTGCAGAAAAGATTCATAACTTTTTTAAATGTCTTCCTTTTAAATTGGGATTACTTTATAAAATTACGAAAAAATTCTTCAAATTCAAAATAATTATATAATTCTAAAAAAGGGCTAAATTGAGTGTATTATTGCATCAAAGTTACAAATAATTCCGCCTGTGTATTATTTATTCATTCTGGATTAACGTTTTTTTTTTTTCTTTTTCTTCAAAATATTATAATTATTATGTAATGTAATTAGTTACAGTCTTCATCATTTTTAATTTTATATGAAAGTAAAATTATCTCAATATTTTAGAAAATACTATGTTGTTTACTACTTTATCTTTATTATATTCAATGATGTGAATTCCTGAAATTTAAATTAACAATTTTGTGTTGGAATATAACTTAAATGATGTTGGAAAACGTGTAAAAAATGCTCTATAACTAAATTACATAAAGCCAGGGAAATTAAAAAAAAAAAAAAAAAAAAAAACTAGTTGGCATAGGTGGACTCTGCTCAGTTCCCCATCATACTTATGTTCTCATAAATTTCTAGTGGGAGACATATTATAATCATGTTAAAAGAAATGAATTTGACCAAAGCTTCATACAGTGACAGAATGAAATCCCCACCTAATAGACTATCCACCGTTCACTTCGATATATTTATCTTATTCTAATCTATTAATTTATTTTATCAGGGTCAATTCTGTTGTTTAGTTTTCATGCTACTATTTCCAATGCAATAATCCTCAAAATTCATATTTATATGAAAAATTTACAATTTCGCTATGTTGAAAAATCGTAAATTACGAATAATTTACGAAATTTTCCTATTAGAATATTTGTATTCAATCATGCTCAAACAAATATCGTAAATGTAATTTTGATGTTGTCTAACGTATTTATGATCCTCAAAATAGAAGTTTATGCTCAATTTTGCCTTATTCTGCCATTTTAAGTAAATCGTAAATTCCAAATAACTTACGAATTTTTTTTAATTGGAAAAATCATAGTCTATGATATTCATGCCAGTATTCAAAATAATATTTAAAAAGTGGTTTGACATCTTTACGATGAAAATATCCCTCCAGATTGACGTTTAGGTGAAATTTTGCTCTATTCTGCCATGTTAAGAAATTCGTAATTTTCCAATAACTTACGAAATTTTTATATTGGAAAATCCATAGTCATTAATATTCATGCCAGTGTTCTAAATAATATTTCAAAAGTAGTCTGACATCTTTACGATGAAAATATCTCTCAAAATTGGCGTTTAATGTGAAATTTTGCCCTATACTGCCATGTTAAGAAATTCGTAAATTTACAATAACTTGCGAAATTTTCAAAGTAGCATATTTATAGTTACTGATGTTCATTCCGGCATCAAAACTGATATTTTAAAACTGGTCCGACATTTTTACAGTATAATGTTTTCATTTAATGCGAAATTTTGTCCTATTCTCCCATGTTAAGAAAATCGTAAATTTCTGATAACTTACGAAGTTATTTAATTCGAATGTTGCAAATGAATAGGGTTCTTGCCAGTATCGAAAGTAATATATTAAAACTGATCTGACCTCTCTGGGATCATTTGTTCGTGAGATATCGTGTTAATAGACTAACAAACTGACGGACTAACACACTAACGGACTCACACACTGACACACTGACACACTAGCAGACACCCTACAGACAGACACCATACAAATTTTGTCCTTTTCGGATCCCTCACACCTGAAAACGTTTTAAAAAGTCAAAAAACCGAGGTCGACATTTTTCACGATTACCTAAGTTCCCCATACCTATAGTATGATGGGGAACTAAAAGGATGGGAAAAGCTGATATATTTTACAATTATGTTCAAAAAAGTAAAAGCTTAAATAATAACTTAATAGTGAGTCGTCATCAAATTCATTCTTAGAAAATTTCTTCTAATTCTTGTGAATAAAAAATTAATAAATCAATAATACTTGCTACCATTAAATGATGCAGTTAAACACTGATATTAAAAATAATTTAATAATAATAATAAAAAATTTAAACATAATTATAAAAAATAAATAAATAAATAAATAAAAATCACAAAATTTCGGGTAGAAACAATAGCACGATCCCTTCTTTGGCGAAAGAAGCGAGCACAAGTACAACATCAAAGCGGCAACACACTTACAACATTAGAGAGGTACAAAATATAGGTATTTAATGCTGCACTGGTGCTAACATTATTCGCCTGATACAACCTCGTTCTATTAATTCTGTCCTAATTAAATTTTGCGAATTTTCTGTAATGTATGGTGTTTTGAAACTATTTTTATTTATTAGTATGGGTTTACTTTTCTCGTTCTAAAACCACAAATTTCACTTTGTAATTTATAACAAATAACAAGAGTAAAGCGCATTATAAAAGCATATATCTTGAGTTTAATTAAATCATTTTTCTATAAAATCAGTAATTTTCCGTCAGAAGAACAGTACTGCGCAGATTATAAGATGTTAACGCAAGGCTGGTTTTGAATTTAATTATATATTATTTTTTCGTGAAATCTCTCAACCAATATTTAGATTGTGAAATCATAATAGCTACTTCAAACATTTTTTTTATTCAAAGTCATAGAAAAAACGTTTTAAAGCCTTTTTTATACTCTAATGAAATATGTATGGCATCATCTAAACATGTTTTAGAAGTTTGAACACAGTTAAATTAAAAGATCTATGCAAAGTTGACTAAAAAAAGTCACTTTCACAGTAATTTTAAATTTCTCTATAAATATCATTAATATTAAAATTTGTAAGCCTTAAGGTTGATTGGCTGTAAGACCGTTTTATGGCCGGGTGGAATGCCTTCCGTCAAATCTCTCTAAAATGTTCTAGCCCTTATTTACGAAAGTTTCAGAGAAAGTCGCAAAAAACTTTAAAATGTTAGTCTGACGTTTATAAACTATGATCAAATCCGGCACATATGATTCAAATAATACGCAAACAATAGAAATATTTAATTTATATAAACCTTTTTAATAATTACTTTTATCATTATTTATTTATAGTAACTTATTTCTCCGCGTTTGAAGGAATGTACTTTTTGCTTTACTCAATGTAATAAGAGTTCGCCATGAAATGATGTAGTGGAAATCTACAACATGGGCTCACAATTCTGCTTTAGTGCTGCCATCTATTTACCACTGAAAGAATTATCGTAAATAATATATCGTAAAAATGAAATGAAATATATCGTAAAACAAAGTAGCCGATAAATTATATTTTTCTTCTTTTTCCTATAGAAAATAAGTGAAACATTTAAAAATAATAACAATAAAAATAATTATAAATTTATGTTATTTTACATTCTTTAAAAACCTTAAATTTAAATGTTTCACAAATAGATACATCTTTATATATTTCTCTTTTCTCTCAAATGTTGACTGCTACTAATAATTCATAGTTTTTGCAAATTTTCTCATCGTTAGGCTTATGTGTTAAGTTAGTGTCATTTCTCTTCTGCGTAAGTACTTCAACTTGTTTTTACTAATCATTGGTACTCAAATTAATTTAATACCGTAACTAATTTTAATCGAAATAAATCTCAATTAAAATTGATTTTATGTTGGTATCTTAATCTATCTTTTCTCTGCTGAATGTTACAATGGTACTAAATAATTCAAATATATATATATATACACTCCTGTTCAAGTTTAGCAAGATTTGCAAACGATCACTTTCTTCAATTTAAAAACTTACCTCTCGATGAAATGCTTTCAAACATTGAGCATTTAAAGAAATGGGTCTTCTTCAGGTTTTTCAGTGAAGATTATATTAAGAAAGCATGCAGGGGGCCGGTAACAAATTGAGCAAAATAATGTTTGTGATCACCCTGTATCGTTAAGTGTTAAGTGAACGAAATGAACTGTATATGAACAATTGATTAAAATTTCAGGAAATTTTGAGTAATATATTCTAAGAAAATAGCACATAAAGCAGTGACCTCTGGGAGTAATATCAGCACTTATCTGCCTAGGCATTGAATCGAACAGCGATTAAATGACATGTACGGGTAGAGCACTTCGTGAAGCTTCAACAAGAGGCCATAGTTCATCGATCGTAGTTACTGGTGAGTGGTGGCGTGCCAGTCGTTTTTCAGCGGCTAAACAGTCATTTTTCATAGGTGCGAGATCAGGAGAACGCGCTGGCCAGAACAACAGTCAAACACATTCTGCATCAATGAAGGTCCGGATAATACATACAACTGGCGGTCGTGCATTGTCCTGCTTAAATGTTGCGCTGCAAAGGCATTAGATACACGACAAAGCGACGGGCCTTAACTCGTCAGAAATGTAATGACCGTTATTCAGAGTGTCTGGAATGAAAACAAGAGGTAATCGACGCGTGTATACAATGTTACCACATACCATCACTCCTGGTGGAGTCGCAGTATGCGACTAACAAAACTTTGATTACCCTAAATGCTTCATAACTGTTATGGGCGCCTTTAACGTATGATAAACGACGAACCTGGATTCAGGAATGGCGTGACGTTGCCTTTAAGAGAAATCACAATCCTGTTTACAGCATCAAGATTGCCTCATCCGTATTTAACGGCATTGTGAATAATGAGCATTGCTAGCTGACATTCGACATCGTCATACAGTCCACGACCTGCAGTGATGGTATGAAGTCCCATTGGATACACGACTCAATCACTTCTTGTTCGTATACTCAGCACTCTGAATAGCGGCCATTACATTTCTGAAGAGTTAAGAGCAGTCGCTCTTGCCCTATATTCGAGCCCTCTGTAGCGCAACATTTAAGCAGGACAATGCACGACTGTAAATTGTACGTATTATTCGGACCTTCTTTGATGCAGAATATATTCGACTATTGCTCTGGTCTGCATGTTCTCCTGATATCCCACCAATGAAAATTACTGTCTAATCGTTGAAAAATGACTGGCACGAAAACAACTCAACAGTAACTACAATTGATGAACTGTGGTATCGTGTTGAAGCTTCATAAAGTGCTGTACTCATACATGTCATCCAATCGCTGTTAGATGCAATGCTTAGAAAGATAAGTTCTGATATTACTGCCAGAGGTCACTGCTTTATGTACTGATTTCTCAGGATATATTACTCCAAATTTCCTGAAAATTTAATAAGTTGTTCTTCCTACTATAGCGTACCTATATGCCTAATAAATATCATTCTGATATTTGCATTCCTTCTTGGTGTTGCATTTTGGATGGTCAGCAGTGTAGTATATATATTTTACTTTAGAATATGAAGTTTGCATTCCTTATCAGAGGTTACTATCACATACAGCACAGAATGTTTCAGTTATGTTGCAAAAAGCTTACAATCTTTCAAAAACGTAACACAATTAAGTATGCTCTCTGATACCTTTCTGAAACATTCGCTCTTTTTCCTTTTCTATCTGTTAAGTAATTGTAACGTTTCTGTTACGTATCTGATTTTTTGTTACGATCGCGGACATTTCTACGTATTTGTAATTAATCGGAAAGCAATCTGAACGTTTTTAAACGTTCCTGAAATGTTTTATAATGTTTCAATGTTATATGATATTGTTACGTTTCTGGAACAATTTGTGCTGTTAGGGTATATATTTTTTTAACTTTATTTATTTATTTATTTTTATTTTTATCTATTTATTTATTTATGTATTATTTATTTTTATTTTTATATAAATTTTAAATTAATATATATATATAATAATTTCTTGCCAGCTATCCATACATATTCAAGAGGAAACACATTAAATAATGATGATGCGAAATATCTGACTAATAGCAACTATTTTGTCGTACTAATAAGTAAAAAATGTATATAGTTATTTATGATTTACGTAATTATTATTTCAGTTTTCTTATTCTTTCTTCACTACTTAATTATTTATTTATCATTTGCAATTTAATTTAATACTTATCATTATATTTAGTTCTTTCTTTTGCTTATTTCAGTTTATTACTTATGTTTATGCCTTATAATTTCATAGTTTTTCTTAGTGTTGTTATATTTTATCCTATATCTGTATCGCAAAGGAGCGAGGGTGTGGCGGTATCTGGTCTCCGTTAAACAGTTCTGCGCCGTCAAGTTCTTGGTATGGTCGTAAGCAGTTCATTGGGCTACCAACTCAAGAAAACCATATCCCTCCGTGGTGGATCTAAATTGTGATGGTCCCTCTTTTTCAAATGAATTTTTCGTTTTTCAATTCCCGTGTATAATTTACATTATTTTGCTACGATCATCCTTGGCACTCAAAATTTACTTCAAAGTCAAGTTATGCATCTTAGGTGATTTGTTATGTAGTAGGTAACTATACGTTAATCAGGTAATTATTCTCCTCTGTGGACGGTTAACTTACCGTATGCTTGACTTTGCCAGGTAAACAGGGGCCCGTCCAAATTATTCCGAATTCCAAGTAAAAATACATACAGAAAATGAGTAATTCATATATATCTATATTCGTCTGTCTTACCTGCCATGCGTGTACCTTGGAGGATACCTAGGACCTAACAGTGCATGTAGAATATGTCTGCCTGCATAGCTTGGACCATGTTTAGCTCGGTGGTTCAGCAATTTGGCAAGGATACCTGTTGCAAGAAGCAATTCAACAGCACCTGTTCCTCTATGGTGGTGACCTTTAAATCCGCCCATCAGCCCCTGAGAGGATACACCAGTCAAACATGAAGATAGTAATATGAATGCTAATACAACAAGTGGGAGAACCCGGTTGTCATACATTTTGTTTCCTGAAAATAAAGCAAAAACGTTATTTAAAAATAAAAAAATTGTTTATTAAAAGTTGGTTACTATACATAACCATTGCACTTACAAGACCATAACATTTTCTAACAAGTTATGCACACTTCAAAGAACAGATAAACGCAAATAAATTTTACGTAATGCAAAATTATTTTCATTTTAAGGTAATTTTCTATTTCCTATGTAATGTTGATTTTATTTTCCTTTAAAGTTTTAATTTTTTTTAAAGCTTGTTTTTAACCTTGTGTTGACGATTGTTACCGCCTTAAAAATCAACATAATCGATAATTAAATAATACCATATAATATTAACCAAAATTTATCATTTTGAATTTCACGCTTTTTTGAACTTTCTATAAAAGTTATTGAACATAACCCGAAGTTTCAGAGATTTATCTTATACCATTATAGACTTTATAGACTTTGTTCTAACGGCCCATAGTTTGAATAGTGGGTTGTTGTCTTTCCCCAAAATCTGTACAAAAAATAAAAGTTTTGTTTATCCATTTTATATACTTTGAATTAAATTTTAATAGATATATTTGTATGTAGTAACCCCCTTTTTTTTTCTTTTTGCATTTTTATATAAGTATAAATTTCTGAAAAAATTATGTAGATCTTTTATTTTTTATTGGTTTTGGAAATTCCAAATCTTGTTTATCACTTCGCTATGTTAATTAGGGTGCAGTGAAAAAAAACCATTTTTTTTTTTTTTTTTTTTTTTTTTTAATCGCAAAAGGTAATAAACAACCAGATTTTTTTTCTTTCTTTTTGTACAAAATAAGAAAATTTTCGAGCTTAATACTTTTTTTTAATATATCTTTAAGGTCTATTTTTGGTAGGTAATAGAATACGTTCTTTGCACCTGAAGAAGAAAGATCACGTTCTTTCATAACCGGTAGTGCTCACATAAATTTTATTGTGCATGAAGAAGTTTTCAAGTTTACTAAATTTGTACATTTTCCCTAAACAAAAGTTCCAGTTAGTAAAAGTACGTCATACTTTAATAAGTTTACATAAAAACTTTCAGCACTGCAACACAAAAAAATTTAGATTCGTTTAAACAAAGCTATTATCGAATTCGTAGCAAACTGCAATGTAAATGCGTTTTATTTTTTGCATTATCGTTGTTTTCACGCCTAGTTTATGTAAGACTCTCCGAAACACAATCCATCGGTAATCTTTCTTTTATTCTATCTCTCTCCTTTTCTTTTTCTTTTACTTATTTCTTCCTTTTTTTTTTTTTTTTTTTTTTTCAAAGGGGAACTACTGTCGCGACATTGGATTTAAGATTTTTGTATTGGAGATTTCTTATGATACAACGCTAAAATTTCGTACAGCCTTTTTTAAATGAATATGTACAGTACATCTCACTCACCAGAAATTTTTCTGTATTGAAATTGTATAAAAATTTTGAATTTTGAATTCTTTAAATTGCGTCTATTAATTTTTTTTTTAATTCTCTTAATAAAACTATGTACTTATTTTTATGCAAATTTCCACTTTTTAATAGACATGTTATACTAATAATTAAGGAATGAAAGCCAAGATCCATGTTTTTTCAAATACCATACATTTTATATAGAACAGTTAAAAATAAATTTTATAAAACTTTTCTTTGTTTTCTGAATCTTTCTATGCTTCTTTTTAATATTTAGTATCATCCCATGTTTATATTTCTCTACCCATACTCAAGGGGAAAAACTTTAAACTTTCAAAAAATATTTCAAAATAAATAAATAAATAAATAAAAAAGGAACAATTTTTAATATTTTGTTTGAAATCAATAAATTTAAAACGCCACAATTATTCACTCAACTGAAAAGTGAAACATTACTTGTAAGTATTGGGACAATGAGCAAAGGAATGAACAAGCAATTCTAAATCAGTTTCTGATAACTGTCTTGTTGCTTTAAATCGCAAATGCTAATAATTACCCATCCATAATTTCACACTGCAAACATAACGAATACTGATCAAAAAACAAGTGATTCCGGGAGAAAGATGTAACCATTTAAAAGTAAAATTAGTCCAAAATATTAGTGTCCCACTGTCTAAACTATATGTTATCGGAGCTGAACGAATGGAAAGTTCTTCAATGCTCCATTTGCCAAACGCCCTCAATCCCCATTGACTTTAATTCTGTTTAAAGCATTTCACTGAAGATGAGCGGTTCTAGTATAGCCTTAGGTAGATGTCGTCGGCATCTTTCACATAGTATCTAATCCTTTCTCCGATAATTCATAACGTATGAATAATAAAAATGTTCATTCTTCAGTAACGGGGTTTAACGGAATTTCTCTGCGGGAGGATTTTCACTTGATAGAATGAGGTTAAAAATTCCAAATATGAAGGACATTTTGCAAATATGAGACATATTTAATATTTTTACATACACTACTATCACTTCAAAAATATAGAAGATAATATTCGGTTTTGCTTAAAATATGTAATTTATTTTTATCTTTTTATATACACGTTTCTTCATATCGATATTTTAAATAATCTGGTGTGACTCGTACCCTACATTTGAATACTATAAAGATCGATTACAGATTAAAAGCGGACATTACCTAAACTTAAACTTGCCTACAGTCAAATGCTATGGGGTAATTTGTTTTCACTATTACTCATGACCTAATGCATATCATTTAAATTCCGTTTTCATATTCAGAAAATCCACAATTGTTAAACTAGTACTAGTTTTTGAAAAATTGACTTTTTAAAGTTTTAATATTTTATTACATAGCTTAAAAAATGCGAAAAAGGCAGTTATCTTTTTTTTTTTTTTTTTCTCAAAATCAAAGATTAAAAATTTTAAAAATAAACACTAATTTAATGATTGTGAATTTTCCGATTGTGAAAATGGAATAACAATAATAATAATAATAAGTAATGAGTAATTAAGCAAACAAATTTTCCGTCAGAATATCATGGGCCTTGATTGTCAGCGAGATTTAAGTTTTGTCCTCGCTTAAGGGGACTCTGTCAGATTTTTTTTTCCCCACGAAATAACCCAGAATTGTTTTATGCTTTACCTAATTAATTATTTTTATTTTTTATTTTTTTTTATTTTTATCATACATCAAAACCGTAATTTCGAAAATTCAGCCGATAAACAATACTTTCTCTACCATAAAAAAGTAAGAGAAAGTATAAAATAAATAAATAAATAACTCAAATATGAAAATAAATATCAGGATTTGCTTTTAAAAATCATAAATAATATATATACAGTAGAACCTCGATTATCCGAACCTCGATTAACCGAAACTTACCTCGATTAACCGAAACTCTCCGTTAACCGAAGTCGGTTTGTTCTTCACTTTTTTTTTTCACTTTCTACTATCATCCAAAATTTTCTCTTAACAAACATGCATTTTTAAAGTTTTTTTTTTTTTTTCCCACATTCCTTTTGTATGCAAGCCATCCTTTCCAAACTACGAGTGCTGATAAATATTTTAGATGATTAGTGATGAATTCTCGATTATCCGAAAATTTCGATTATCCGAAGTAAGTTCGCTCCCAATTACTTCGGATAATCGAGGTTCTACTGTATATATATATAAATGCAATTGCATGTATATATATATTTGTAGAATCCAAGAGATACAAACGATTCAATTCTAAATTTATCCATAAGATAAAAAAAAAAAACAAATATATCTAGGAATAGAAAGAACAAATACGAATCAGTCCATAGTATTCATGCTTTAATCATTGAAGAATTGCGTACGAAGTGAAGCCTTATACAAAACAACAGATATTGAAAATGTCAATATGAGTTGTTTCTAAGACTCTGGTATATGAGATCATATATAGCAAACAGGAATAAAGTGTAACAGCAAAATAAATGTGTATATCAAACGCTTACAAATGTTTGTTACGAAATCCTGAAATGTGTTAAGTTTTGTTTTGGAAAATTACAAATTATTTCCTGTATTTAATATTTGCATCTACCGATTTGCACATTTTTGAAAAATTAATCGAGTGAATTTCATGATTAAATTCTAATTTAAAATGCTAACCTAAATTATAAATTTACTATAATTAAACTAACGTAAATTACTATACTATAATACCATATTACTTCTATATATTATATTGCTTCTATACTTAATTAATATAATTGCCGAAAAATCAGTAGTAGCCTTCCTGGTGAGACTCAAAAAATTCTGGCGTGTGTGTGTCTGTGTGTATCGCGATAGCGGTCGTAAAAATCATCGATTGACTTGCAAATTAGAGAATTGGTTTATGAACCCCACAGAATTAGCTGTACATTTTTAGGTGTATATTCTACATGCAGTTCGTGTACAAGGACACACACAAAAAGTATTTCATTTTATTTTTTTTTTATTTTTATCATTACGGCCTACTGAGAGAATTTGTACGTATCGCGATAAAGTTCGCATAAATCACCTGATTGACTTGAAAATTAGTACACATGTTAATGCACCATAGAGATGTTTCTGTATAATAATTGGTGTTTATAATGTTTATGCTTCGTGTACAGAGACACAGCAACGTATTTCTTATCATTACAGTCTATGGACATAATTTTGTTTAAACGCATTTTAACGTGATTACATTGCATTCAACAGAATAAAATTAACACACATAATTAAGAAGCTTAAAAATATGTTTTAGCATTTAACATAATCTCTACATAATTGCTCAAAATGATTTTACTTAACCACTCAAAAGAATTGAGATAACGTCATATAATCATCTAATAAAAGTTAAGTTTGGTACAAATATTTATGAGTTGTATGCAATTCGGTGTGCAGTTTTTATTTCTGTAAATAAAGTTTGTGAGTCGTATGTGAATTGGTCGCACAAAAGAATTTTGTACAATTAAGGTTTTTTAGACGGAATTTCTTTTAAGTGCATAGTCGTAATGAAATTAACATATGTTATTAGAATGTTCAGAAGCAAAAGCATGTTTTCTGTAGAAAATGGTAGACACAGAATTAGTAATTAGCTTACAGAGCTACACAAAAGAATTCCGATAATCATTCGGCATCAATTTTTTACAAGTATTTATGAGTTACATGGAATTAACGTTATTAGTTATAAGGAAATATATATATATGTAATCCATTTGATAATAAAAGAAAAGAATGAGAATGAAGTCAAATCAGTCAAATAAATCAACATATAAACATACACAGGCCAAACAAAGTAACTAGTTGTCTTAATTGATTTAATTTTTAAGATTAATAATATTACTTACTTCAATTTATTAGACAACAAAACCTGTTGAAAATTAAGATAGGACCGTGTAATTTGATGCTGAAGAAAAGAAGGATTACACTAGGATATTATTTTAAGGGGGGGAAAATTAAAAGAACTATGTATTCAAAAGAACCTATATACTTTGAGATGAGCAAAATAATTTAAAACCAAAGCAGAACGATTTTAACTGAATGGCTCAAAATGCTATAAGACGTTTTCAAGTGCTATCCTGATAGCACTGAGTTTTCTGTATTTGATAAACATGTTTAAAAAAATATGGAACGATAGCACGAACCTATAAGGAAAAATTACCTTGAAATGAATAAAATGAGACAAAGACAGAACATTTTTCAGAAAAAATAAAAACACAGCATGAACCTTCAAGAAATAATGAAATCAATATTTGAAGAAAAAATTACATTGAAATGAAAGAGATGTAATATACAGGGGGCTTAAGATCTTTCAATCCAATCTGTTAAGGTAGAAATTTATTCGCATATATATATATATATATATATATATATATATATTAAATTATTTAATTCCTTTACAATACTCAGCAAATGAGAGAAAGATGAAAATACCAACTATATATATATATATATATATATATATATATATATATATATCAATAATTCTTTTAAATAATTTACACTGTCAAAAATGCTGCAGTAAAATTACGGGCAAAGCCCGGCAGCAAAGATTCCAGTCAAAACCCGTAAAAATACATTTAGACAATGAATGGCGTATCGCCAGTAATTTGACGTTGTGATGAAACATAAAACCAACCTTCAAAAAAAGTAGCATTGACCGTAAAATTAAAAGTTAAAGTTTGAGTTTCACGAAAGCTTTAAAAAAGTTTCTTGCAATTATTACGCATGAGTGCAGGGAGAAACCCACAACACTAATATCTTATTTATTTTTTAACACGCAAGAGCTAATTTATTAATTTTCATGCGAAGCAAACCGTCTTGGGCAGCCCGGGATTTGAACTCACAATCACCTGCGTCAGAGGCCAGCGCTTTGCCAACCGCGCCGTTGCGATCACAGAAACTTTTCTTTACAAAAACAGATAAAGTCAACATCAGAACTGACCAGTTGATAAATCTTGTCATACGCACCAAAAGACTTCTGGAAAATTTTTTAAACCGATTTACAGCACAATGTGAAGTAACAAATCTTCAATTATTTTTACAAAACTAGCTATGCAAATTTACAGCAACCTATGCTGTATTTATGCTTAAAAAAGTGCTTTATTTTTGCAGAAATTTTTTACATTGATTAAATTGTTAACGTTCAAAGTATGCATAAAAATTGTTTTATTTTAAGACTATTTTAAAATCTAAATTTGCTATTTTTGAAAAAATTAAGAAGTCAGTCAATTCTCATATTGAAAAACAAAAATTTTTTTTTTTTTTTTTTTTTTTTTTTCCTATAAAGACTACGATACTGAATTTTGTGAAAGAAAATCTAACTATTTTTCGAAATCATTTTTATTTGTAAACTGACTGAATTGGATTTGGGAATAAGGCCGATTGCTGCTGTAGGTCCTAGGCCTGAGGGGAGTGCCCTTGGAGGGGTCTTTGTGAGGGGTCCTAGCCCGTATTTACACAAGTTTCAGAGGAAACCACGGAAAGCTCCGAACGGCTAGGCAGACGAGCGCGAAATGTGATCGAGCCCGGCACCTCACGTCTACCAGCTTTCAGCGCAGAACCGCTCGGCAGCTAATGGGCCTTTTTTATTCGTAAACACTAGTACTAAAGAGGTAGTCTTATTTCAAGGTTCTCATTAGAAGTAAATAATGGGTGAGAATTTCTCAGCCTTTTTCAAAAACAAAATGAAACTTTTGAAAACTATGTGCGATCTCTGAAAATTAATCGAGACGTAGAATAAACTTTGAATAATAATAATAAATCTTTTACATAAATACAGAGAATTTGCATCTCCAATTAATGCGATTTCTTTCATGGTTTTCGATCTTTATGGTTTCAGTAGTGGGTGCAAAGAAGAAATAACTAGAGCCTAATTCTTATTCATCCAAACAGGTTTTCATTATAAGGCCGATTTCAAACTGTGTTTATGAAGTGTTAGGCGTATTTGCACTTTTTAGAATAGCAGAAGAGGCTTTTTTTTTTAAGCTGTATTCCATTGAAGGGAGTCCACCAGCAGCCGAGCGGTCCTGCGCTCAAAGCTAGTAGACATAAGGTGCCGGGTTCGATCCCAGATAGCGATCGTCGGTCTAGCCTTTCGGAGTTTTCCGTGGTTTTCTTCGAAACTTGAGTAAATACGGTCTAGGACCCTTTAGAAAGACTCCCACGGAGGGCACTCCCCCTGTGGTCTAGGACCTATAGCAGTCAATAAGCCTTATTCCCAAAATCCAAATCCATTGAATGAAGAAAGGACTGAAGTATTTCGAGAGCAGAACCTGCTATATATGATGTAATGTACATATCTGATGGTCATATTCAGATAAAACAGCTTTGTTTTTTAACAGTGAAGATCATACATAATAATCATAAGACTTACCTTCAAATAGTTAATTACATATTCATTTCATATTGAATTAAACTTTATTTTAGCATATTGTAAAAAATGCATTGTGGAAACAACATTAAAATTTTCCGTTTTCTAAGGCTTTAGAAATCTGGCTTCAAATCAAGAAACCATTTTAGCTTCTTTTTTTCAATGTTTCCGTGTTAATAGACAAAGAAAATCAATTTCATCAATATCAATAACTCAGTTTCAGTCAGATGGAAATTTTTTGAATTTAATTAAGAAAACAGTAGCTTATTATAACCAATGGATGTTTCTATGAGTCATGAGTGCATAATTAAACACATTCAATTAGTATAAATAACAATCATAGTTTCAGTTTGAAAATGGAAGAAAATGGAATTCTCGCTTGATGTCACTGAAATGATAGCATTTGAAGAGATTTTCTCATAAGAAAATGGTTTGGTGAAAGATAAGAGCAATTTGCGTAGATTGACGACTTTTTCTCGTAAAATTAAAAAAAATATACTTTCGAAACATCAATTTACGGGCTACGACCGTTTAGCTAGCAAAACGGCCATTTCCCGTAAAATTATATGGTTATTTCCTAAATTATGCTTTCAAAACATTAATTTACGGATTATGACCGTTTAGGTAACAAAACGGTCATTTCTCCTAAAATTATACGGTCAAATACCGCGATTTTACAATTTTTTTTTTTACAGTGTAAAATAAATAGAATTTATCTGCTCAGTAATGAGTAATGCAAATGGGACATTGGTCTGCTGATCCACCGCTCACTAGTGTTATATATGTATACCAGTTGATCCAAAAGTCAAACAAAAAAATAAGAAATACTTTATTAAAAAAGTATCGACCGTAGCAATGTGAGATTTTCACTAAAATGCGCAGAAAGCCTTTTTTTTTTTTTTTTTTTTTTTTTAAGTAACAAAAGATTTATTATCAAATTTGTTTAAATTGTCTTCATCAGGTAGCGCTTTAATTGTAAAATTACGTTTTGAAGCGGGACAGTACATTCAACAACGTAACTAGGATTATAAATGCTCAATGTGACGGTATTAACTCATTAGAATGAGCGTCAGACACTGTGCATTGGAAATTCTCCTAGAAAAAGCTTCAGTAATCGCGATATGGTCTCATTTGATACACAGATCTGTTTAAAATGTGTGAAAATACTATGAATACGGAGTAACGTATTCGTAGCATAAATGTAACTAATATTTTTTTTTATATATCTTTTAAAAAATCCTATGCTTTTCTGTACGTTTAAGTGAAAACCTCATAGAGTATAGTCAGTTACATTTTGAATAGTATATATTTTTATTTTTTCTCTGTTTTTTGGATCACCCGGTATATATATATATATATAAGGGAGACTCGTGTACCTAGGGCCGCTTTTTTTCTATGCCCAAAAACAGAGGCCTTGACCTATTAAAATTATCAAACTTACATGTGCATATATTTAGGACTAATTACTTCCAATTTCGATTAATATAAATACCTAAAATAAGAAATTCCGACAAATAGAAGGTTTTAAAAAAACTTCACTTGTGGCCCTAGGTACAATACCCTCATTGTACCTAGGGCCAGACCTCAATATACCTAGGGCCACTCTCTCAAATTTATATTTCACTTTGTAATGAATAGAAAATAATCATATAAACATATATTTTATAAAATAAACAATATCAAGTAATATATTCATTTATCATATAATAATTATCATGTTGTTGCCCTAATCTGAAACACGATTTTTTTCATTTTTTTTTTTTTTTTTTCCCTTTGGGATATCTTAACAGAACGTTTTTTTTTCTTCAGTTTCTTTTTTTTTCTGGAGTGTCTCTTGGATTTCTAGATCTCTCTGGTTTTCGGTCACATCTTTTCTTTGAAGTGGGACGTTTTCCTTTAGGTAAAGGTTTTGCTTAGGTTCGTACCTGTTAAAGCATGAGACACGAAAAAATGTTAGATGTTGAATTTTTCGAAATTTCAACAGGACACGACACAGAGACATCCAGTTCTGTCATTGTTGGTTCACTTTCTTCCTGGAAAATCTTTATTATTATTATTATTATTATTATTTATTTATTTATTTATTTATTTATTTATTTATTTATGGAGGAATTTTATCTTTCAGTCACATTTGAACTTAAATATTCATCCTCAGTGAACGTGTTTTGATTCATTGGCCATATGCCGGATACATGAAAGCCTGATAGAAGCTTACAGGCGGATAGGACTTGATAACATTTTCAGCAACGTCTTATATAGTGATTGGTTTACCACAGTTTTCCAGCATCCAATTACTACAGGCTATACTGTGTTTCTTAACACTTTTGGCGACCGCTGACGTAGATTCACGTTATTTGAAAATATGAAACTCCATCAGTGGACTTTCTTTTGCAATTTGTATATTATTTGTTTCTAAAAAATATACACAATATTCATATTTGTACAATCAGTATACTATGGATTCAAATACTTTGGTTAGAGAGAGTATGATTATAATGCATATCCATTCCGTTTGTAATATAAATGTGAATACGGAAAATTTTGTTTTGAAAAATTGTAACTTATGAGAAAAACGCCCACAGGCGCACCTTACTGTCAAAAAGACAAAAACATGCGGTCGCGAAAGTGTTAAAAGGTCCAAACACACTGGCCCTAGGTACAAGGCAACTATGTGGCCCTAGGTACAAGTTTTAGTAACTTCATTCAAAATGCATTCCACTAAAACATCCACATGCAGAGAGGACTAATTAAATATCTCATTTATTACTCAATATAACAAGCAACATTATACACTAACCCTTTCGACGTTACACATTCTTTTCTATTGCTGCAATAAAAATACCTGAAAAGTTTACTGTATACTGCAAAATAATAACCGGTCTTTAGAATTCAGCGTTGTACTTCAGGAAATCTTAGAGTTGAGAAGAAAAAATTTTTCCCCCACACACAGAGTTAGGCAGCAGGCTAATACCTTTGTTGAAAGGGCGTGTATCAATACAATGGAAATATCTTTTCACGATAGAAGTTGACAATCCTTTACCCAGATTTGCCTCTCAGCAAAGTTATGTTGATTTTTCAGGGAAAACTCAAACACTGCTTTATTTTTCAGAAAAAATAAGTGCATAGATATTTCTATATAGAGTTAAGACTGAAAATTTTAAAGAGTTATTTATGTATAATACTAATAAAACACCAATTTCATTTGGTACCTTATTTGTAACGAAATTTCGATTAGATTTTTTAAAATTAATTAAAATATGAAAATAATAACTTGGTAAAAGCTTTAAAAATGGACATATGAAATTTTAATTCTTGCCAAATAAATAAATAAATAAATAAAATAAAATTACGAATTATTATTATTATTACTTTTTTCTGCATAAAATGCACAGATATAGTATTTTATATAGATGTATCATCCCCATGTTATTGTGCAAAGATTTTTAGTGTCGAAAAAGGTTTGGGCATCAGACAATAGGAAGTATAAAATTCGAAAATAGTAATCGAGTAGAATGTTAATGAATTTTTTAAATGCCGGAATATTGCACGGCTTTTAAGTGTTTTAATAAATATATGAAAAGAAACGGGACAAGTTTTCATAAATAAGTTATAATCAAATAAATTATAAAAAATATCATTTTTATAATCAGTTCTTTGTTATTATTATGAAACAATTACTATCTTTATATTTAAGGAAATGCTCTCTTTAAATTTTAAGATTTTATATTAGTAAGTAATATGAAAATTTAAAAAATTCGTTTAAATGTAGTTAGCAGCCGTGGACGTTTTAATACATAACTAATATGTTGTGACCACCACAAGACTTTCTTGTACATATAATCTTATACAAATTTACGCAATACAAATTATTTATTAATTATAATTTATTAAAATTATTTTCCATGATGAATGCAGATGATTTTTACCTCAAAGAAGTACAATAATAAATGCCGAAAGAAAGTCAGTTTTTTGCAGATATGAGTACACTAGAGTATAGTTAATTAAAAAAAGAAAAAGAAAAGGAAAAGAATGAAAAATTGGTAGCTAGAGTTTTTCATTCTCTTTTAGTACATAAATTATTCGTAAATTTCATTAGCTAAATTATCTGTGCGTATTACCGTGTATATTAACTCGAGGAAAAATATCCATAAGAAAGTAAAATGGCCAGCTTCTCCCAAATGAAAAGGAATCACTATTTCAAATTCGATGATCAATCTATGTCTTATTACTATATCTATGATAAAATAAAATATGAAAAAAAAAAAAAAAAAAAAAAAAAAGTTAAATAGTAAATTTGCTTATGCATGTGTAAATATGACGCTTTTATGGCTTTAAAATTAAATAATAATAATAATTTTAAAGGTTAGAAAGAAATAAAGTGCGAGAAATTCGCACTGGCTTGCTAGTTAATAATAAATTAAATATTTAGAGTTTAATTTCGTCGAGAGAAATGAATAATACAAATAAATAAAGGAATACATGGTTATATAATAAAGAGTAAAGAATTTCAGTTCTATTTTTCTTGGAGACGTTTCGAATTTATATAAATATCACGTGGTAAAAATTGAAGAAACTTGTTTTAAATTTTATGTAGATCAGTGTTTAGTAATTTGAACTGGCAAGAAGAAATAAATTTTGAAATAAATTTCTTACAATACAGCATGAAATTATTTTTTAGTCCATGGAAATTAATTTTGTTGTTTTTCAACTAATTTCAACATATTCGCAAAAAACTGCACATTTTGCTTTGTAAAATAATCAAATAAAGATTATTATTTTCTTTATTAATAAAATATTCTGTATTTATAAAATTAAATAAAACGTTCTTGATTTAAATTGATTTTAACCCTTTGTATCCCACCGGGACTTTAAAGTCCCATTAAAAAAAAAAAAAAAAAAAAAAAAAAAAAAAATTCAATATAGCCTAAATTTACCGCAGGATTTCAATGGAACTTCAAACTCCCTATAGTTTAATGTTTCCCTATAGTTAAACTATAGTTTAAGGTAAATTTAATTTGAGATGTTTCTCATGCAGCAATATATATATATATATATATATATATACACAATAAAAAGTTTCAAACTATTTCTCCAAAAATAAGGTAATTTGGGATATAAAGGGTTAAGTAAAGTAATTGTTTGAAATATTTTGTATTTATTTTTTTAATGTTTATAATTTATTTTTTAATTAAGTACAGTATATATTTCTTCCAAAATTTTGACATTTTTATTTATTGAAAATTTATGATTTTTAATGGCATCAGTGGTTATATTAAACATAAATAAACACCTCTCAGTTGATTTGTTAGCTAAATTAATTCGTACTTTGCTATCACTCCTATTTAAAAAAAAATGTTTATATATATTACTTTTGTAATAAATTTATGACTAAATATAAGATTTATTGTTTTATGGAGAGAAAGAATTGGGAATGAAAGGGTTGAGATAATTTGCAGAAAACAACAGATTCTTAATCGTAAAATGGCAACATGAATAAACAAATTATTTGTTATTTTGAACGATAGAGTTTGATAGATCGTCATAGTCCTATCTTTTTTCAAGTCATTACCGTTTTTTCCCCTTTTAATCGCTTAATAAATAAATAATAATAGTTATAAAAATAATTACATTGAAATCGCTCTAGAACTTTATTTGGGTACTGACTGCCTACTGCCACTTTTTTCCTTCCTGCACTGCATCGGTCCAAGTTCACACTATGCTCAGAAGGGTCTTTATTCAGTACTTTAATTTGGGTATTTATCGACGACAGGTGGAGCTGTTATTGTTTAAGAACTGTGATTTTAAAGACGACTGTGTCTCAGCATCTATTAAATATTTTTCTTCAAGCCGTGTATTTTATATCCTACAGTCTTCGCACTATATTACCATATATTTCCGACCAATATAAGACCATTTTAATAAATTTAATCTTTTATACTATATTACAATTTTTTTCTAATAAATAAAATGAACTAACAAGAAATAATTAAAAAAAAAAAAAAAAAAAAAAAAATTCCTTTTCAAAGAATTTAATTGTATGAAAAGTAAAAAGTTGAGACATTATAAAAACTATGCATAAACATGAATTTTTAATTAGTTTCTTTAATTTAAAATTCAATATGTTTCGACTATTTTACAATTTGAATTCAATAAACACAAAAAAGAAAAAAGAAAAGAAAAAAGAAAAATCGCCCTCTAATTAAAAAAAAAATTAAATTAAAAATAAATAGCGCAATAGCTGTTGCTAAGGTACGCAGATTGATATGAATTAATAAATATTAGAAAAGAAAACATAAGTGTCAATGAATAAAATCGAAACCGAAAATAATTAAAATAATTAAAAAGAAAAAAAGAATGATGAAAACTATTTTAATGAGGTGCACTTTTATGGTCCAAGTTCTGCTAAGTTTTGTAGCTCTGCGATCAGTAGTTTAAGCACCAGAGAAAGACAGTCACACAGACACAGCGATATGCACATAGATACAAAGATACTTCTCTGGATTTATATACATTTATTTAAATGTTTATTTATTTTGTTTATTTATTTAATTTATTATTTATTTATTTATTGATAATTTTATAAATGGATTTTGTTATTCTTATTATTAGTTTTTTTTTTTTTTTTCTTTTTTTTTTAAAGGGGGGGGGGGTGTATTTACCAGATTAATTTTTTACCTTTGTTTTTATCGAATGTCAAATATGCCAGTAAATTTTGTTAATTCTTCGTTTACACATCATTTGATCTATAATAACAGTAATAATAATGTGTTTGTGTAACAGCTGTCTGAAGAGTTACAAAAGTTTTCATACTTTCTGTTTTGACTCACAACGAAGCACTTGAAACCAGATTTCTGGATTTTTAAAAATTAATTGAAGTTGTTTCCATTGTCATTTTCAGTCCCCTCGCTTATCAAACACAAAGTAAAAAGAGATTAGCTGTCAATTAAAAACATTACCAGAGATAAACACTTTTTTTTTTTTTCATAATACAACAGGTCTTACTATTTCTTTCAGACAGTGATTTTCCATTCTCGCCGTTTATCGTATTACACCTTGAAAAAATGCTGAAAGTTTGACATTGCATCTGTCCAGATTATTAAATTTTATGAAGAATTAGTACACCTATTAATCAGGACGATATCTAGTTAACGCCGTATTTTTTAATTCAGTATGATATTGGGTCAAATGATATTAAATAAAAATCACACTGTAAATAATAAAAAAAAAAAAAAAAAAGACGAAAATAAAAATAAAATAAACAGATAAATATATTTCCTTTTATGTCGAAGAAAGAAAAAATAAACGTGCAAATGTGCAAATAATAAAATTGAAAAAATCTTGCTAGACCGACATGCTATATATATATATTGCCCATTATCATTATATTATTTTTCTTTATGTTGAAAATAAATAAATAAATAAATAAAATATAATAAAGTTAACATACATGTATTTATTATAATTTCAGAAGGATTTGACGCCTTTGTTTATATTAAAAAAATTATTTAAAAATATTTATAATTAATATTTAAAAGAACGTTAAATTTACTTAAAAGAATAATAATTTATTTAAAAGAATTTATAATTTATTTAAAAGAATGTTAAAGTTTCTAAAATAATGATATCAGTTTTTATGAATTAAAATGAATGACAAATATTCAAATAAATTTAATAATAATAATAATAACAATAAAAAGGAAATTTCTGACGGTAAATAAATTTTTTGACATAAATACGACTTTAAAAAATGTATGGAAATTATAAAAACTATATATTCCTAGATTCTATGTTTCATGAGTTAAGAATCTATATATATAAAAGAAGACTTCCTGAGTGAGGGGGTGATCTATCAACGCCCAGACCAAACCCCTGGACCTAGAAGCATGAAATTTTGTGACAATGTTCTTTCCATGACGTAGGCATCCACTAAGAAGCGATTTTACAAAATTCGCCCCCCAAGGGGGGGAGGGGGGGAAAAACGTGATTTCACAAAATCCTTCATATCTCAAACAAAAAAAAACAGATATCCGTAAAATTTTTGCTTTAAAATATAGCTAACACAAATGTCTAAAAACCAATTTCTGGAATTTTCAAAATTCGGTCCCCAAGGGGGGCGGGGGGGCAAAACGTGATTTCACATGCGTAAAAACGTGATTTCGCATAATCCTATATATCTCAAACAAAAAAATAGATATGCGTGAAATTTTTGCTTTAAAATATAGCTAATGCAAATATCTAAAAACCAATTTCTGGAATTTTAGAAATTCAGCCCCGAGGTGGGGCAGCAGGGGGGGGGGAGAGGGGGGGGGCAAAAAATAAAAAGAGAGTTAGATCGTTCAAAATTGGTATATAGAGGTTTTCGATATCTACAAATCGATTTCGGATATTTTCGAATTTATAAAATTATTAGGAGGTGCGGGAAGGGGGGGGGGCGGCAAGGGGGGGCTATGGGGCAAAAACAAATAGAAATACAGTTAGGCCGTTCAAAATTGGTACAGTTAGGTTTTAGATGCCTGCAAGTCGAATGGGGATATTTTCGAAATTGTAAAGTTATTAGGAGGGCCGGGAAAGGGGGAGGGGAGAGGGGGGGGGAGAGGGGCAAAAAAATAAAAATAGAGTTAGATCGCTCAAAATTGGTATATAGATGTTTTCGATACTTACAAATCGATTGCGGATACTTTCGAATTTTTAAAATTATTAGGTGGGGCGGGAAGGGGGGGGGCGGTAAGGGAGGGGCTATGGTCAAAAACAAATAGAAATACAGTTAGGCCGTTCAAAATTGGTACAGTTAGGTTTTAGATGCCTGCAAGTCGAATGGGGATATTTTCGAAAGTGTAAAGTTATTAGGAGGGCCGGGAAAGGGGGAGGGGAGAGGGGGGGGGAGGGGGCAAAAAAATAAAAATAGAGTTAGATCGTTCAAAATTGGTATATAGATGTTTTCGATACTTACAAATCGATTGCGGATACTTTCGAATTTTTAAAATTATTAGGTGGGGCGGGAAGGGGGGGCGGTAAGGGGGGGGCTATGGTAAAAAACAAATAGAAATACAGTTAGGCCGTTCAAAATCGGTACAGATAGGTTTTAGAGGCCTGCAAGTCGAATGGGGATTTTTTTGAAAGTATAAAGTTATTAGGAGGGCCGGGAAGGGGGGGCCAGAGGGGCAAAAAAAAAGAAAATAGAGTTAGATCATTCAAAATTGGTACATAGAGGTTTCCAATACCTACAATTCGATTGCGGATATTTTCGAGTTTTTAAAATTATTGGGAGGGCGGGAAGGGGGGGGGGAGTAGAGCGGTAAAAAAATAAAAATAGAGATATATCGTTCAAAACTGGTGCATAGAGGTTTTTGAAACTTACAAATCGATTGCGGATATTTCAAATATGTAAAATTATTAGGATAGACAGGAGGGGGGGGGGCGAAGTGGGAAAATAATAGAAATAAGAGTTAGAGCATTTTGGGAATTTTTTCCGAAGGCAGTGAGAACCCGGTGCGACATTTTTCCTACTCAGATTTTGTTTCTCTTTTTTTTCATGTGATAAAAATTAATGCAATTTTGAGAATTCATTATAGTGATTCATTTAAAAATAGGGACCAGCGAAGCGGGCGTTGCCTGCTAGTATATAAATAAATATGTAAATGTATTTTTTTTCATGTCGAAAAAAAAAAGAAAAAAAAAAGTTTTTTTTTTTTTTTCTAATAGTTAAAATAAAAATTGGTCATAAATGTAAAAAAAGAAAGAAAAAAAAGGAAAAGAAAAAGAAAGAAAAATAGCATTTTTAACTTTTAAGAAGTAACTTGTTCGAAACATGTACATGTTACACTAATTACATTCAAATATAATTAACCTGATAAATAAGTATCATTGCAAGGAAGCTTTATTAGTTGTAAAACTTGCAACAGTTTTTTCAAATGAAAATAGCAGTACATCACTTCATCAGGTGATAAAAGCTAGGCACGAATTCATTAACAAAGCAGAAAGGCGCTATCGCGCTTTATATTTAAAATGCCTTCTACTTATGGCTTTCTTAGAAACATCATTTGACGAATTTCGGAGTAGTGCGGCTGTCTAACGAAAAGTGTGTTGGGACATTAAAGCTAATTGAATGCGCTAGGCTAGGTTCCCAGATGTATGCCTTCCGTTGGATCATTTTAAGGATCCTAGCCCGTCTTTGCGCAAGTTTTGTAAGAAATCGCTAAAAACTCTGAACAGCTAAGCAGATGAGCGTATCTGGGATCGAGCGTAGACAACATCTCTAACAAACAGGAAAAAACAAATGTTTAAAAAATCAATTGTAATTTTTTTTTTTTTTTTTTTATTGTTGCATAAAACAATGTTGAATGTTTAATTTCACTGCGAAGCTAATGTAAGTTAAAGGGTTAAAGGATAATATGTGTTTAGTAAAATGCATGGACTGAAAATTATTTGATAATAAATATGCTTTGCAGCTCAAGAAGTTAGATGTGATCATCTGCAGATAAAACTATTTTAATCAGTAATTGAGACATTTTATAGCTAAATTACACTACGCGGCAAAAAAAAAAAAAAAAAAAAAAAAAAGTTTCGCGATCTCACACCATTTTTGCTAATTCTTATGTGACCTCCTGAATCCGAATATGACTCCCATTTTGCCCAATCACCCACCGTTTTCTAGCTACACCACCCCTTCTCACAATTTATTACCATGTCCGATAATTTTATGACCATGAATGTAATTTGAAGAATGAAAAATAATTAATTTAACACCTGAAAACGAAAAAATATAAAGTTAAAAAAATAACATTAAACATATTTAAAAAATAAAAGTTATGTAATGCATAATTTCAGTGGCAAATCCTCCCACCCCCCACCTACAAAAAAAAAAAAAAAAAAAAATCGCTTGTAGTCCATGTTTTAGAATTTTCCAACGCTGTAGCCCCTCAGAAGATATTTAACGACTAAGATAATCCCCCCCCCCCCGCCTCCTAAAAATCAAATTTAGAGCCATACAATCACCGAAAAATGATAAAAATAGGGGGCCATTCCTAAAAAACGATGGGTTATAGGTCAAAATGGTCGTCCTATTTGGATTTAGAAGGTCATTTTACATAATGTATTTTACAATATGCTGAAGTTATGTCAGAGGCAATTTTCATGCCGAGCAGTGTTATTCATTATTTAATACAAAACTGCTGTGGTAATAAAATTAATAAATGACAAAGAAATTTCCATGATTATAATAACATATATTTGATTTTGTTTTCCACGGAAGAAATAAATAAAATATTTTCACCCTCGCGTTTGTTAGAAGTATGTATGTTAAACATAATATTTTAGTATTTTAATTTCTTTTTCTATTTTACTGAATAACTGTTTTTATTTATTTATAGAAAAAAATAATATTTCTTTATAGAATTTTAGAATTTTAACAAACAATGGATTAATTATATGGCTTTCTCTTTGCATCGCCCCAATCCTTTATTTAAATTTATATTATTTAATAGATTTAAAATGCATGATGATTGGATTACTCTATATCTGTGAATGGGAAAAAAATAAAATTTTGATGGAAGTCACACTGATTAACTTTAATATAAATTAATTTAAAAAATAAAGAATGGAGGAAAAAAATACAAAGAAAGACTATTTTTTCTATTGAAAGCAATTTGTGTATTTTACTTCTAAAGGTAGCTGATTATATATAATTCTATATTATACATTTAAATTTTAAAAGTACTTTTGTAATTAAACTGTAGAACTAACAAAGTGTAATCGTTTTTATTTAAAATGAATTAAACTAATATGAAGCAATTTTATTTAAAATATTGTGTGTAAGACATTAATTTGGACGGGGGCGGGGAGACACTGGGCTTTTCATACTGCTGAGTCTCGAGTGAGCCCTGCAATTAATCTTCGCTTTAATATTACGGAAAAACACTGGAGATAAAATAACATTTATCTAAAGCATTTCATGCAATGCAATAACATAGTCTCCAAAGGAATATATATTCAATATTAGAGGTTCTTATGATTGTCTACCGTGCATTCCAAAAGATACAAAAAAAAAAAAAAAAAAAAAAAATGGACAAATTTCCGTTTAAGATAATCTTCAAATCATAAAGGATTCATCTGATAATTTAGTAATCTGTTTTAACATTTTATAGATTATATGTATTTATATTCTTAAAAAAAAAAAAAAAAAAAAAAAAAAGAAGAGAAGAAGAAGAAGAAGAAGAATGGAAGAAAATAGCATTTGCTTGTATGTATTATTAGTTTTCTTTATTTCCTTCCTCTTTTCTCTCTCCCCCCCCCCCCCCCCCCCCCCCCCACTGTTTTCATGCTTCTTGGATGAGTATGATCCTATACATTATTCTAATATCTTGACAGTATGAATGACTACCGTGCATTCCAAAAGACGATCCATTTATGATTATGATCTGATCATCATTCAGTATAACTTAACAGAGTTGATAATATTAAAAAAATATAATATATCTAAAGGATTTAATTTATATAAGTTTGGTTTATAAATATCAAAAACATTAAAGTAATAATTTGTTTTCACGAAATATAATTGAAATATATAAATAATATAGTCTAGTATAAAGAATATTATGGACAGTTTTGACAAGCATTAATGTTCACTATTATGTATGGCTATTTTAATTTATGCCCGCTTAATTTTTAATTTTTTTAAATAAATTTTTCTAAATTTATTTACGGTAATTACTATCGACATTTTTACTTTTTACTTTCTTTTATCCATATGTATGGTAGATAAAGTTTTGCTTTTCGGTCAACTTTTCGAAATTGTGTTTTTGTTATATTTACACGTTATGAAGTTCCTTGAACAGAAAAAACATGTTTTTCGCCTATTTAAAATTGTTTTTAATGAACATTTATTTTTACAGTATTCGTTATTTTATTCTTTAACGTACAATCTGTCATTATGGTAATGAATTTCGGGTAAGAGAAAGTTATGTGATTGCCACACTAGAATATTTCTTTTTTACCATATAGTCCTGCATTTTCCTCTTTATCTCTACTTAAATTTACACAAATATGATGGAAAAATTGTTTGCGGTCAAATTTTTTAACTTACGTTTTCTCTAGAAATATGCAGTCCCTTCCCCCACTCCCGTGAATTCAAATTTATTTCCAGTCAATTCTCTTTATAAATAAAATTATAAAGATCATTTTTTGATCATTTTTCCACCATAGTTATAACAAATTATATATTTGAAGCTTTACTGTTTTTAAACTATGCTTAGGACTATGCAAAAGCAATCTGTCTAAAACTAAGCTATAGGAAAGATTTTAAGAGCTACCTTTCTTTCTTTTTTAATTCTAATAATTATAAATTTTCTAAATTTATTTAGGTTTACTTATTTATATATATATATATTGAGCTTCTTTCACTTAGTTCTCATTTTATTCAATGTTAAAGTATGAGTAGCAGATTATTTAGTACTGTGAAAAGGATGTTGTATAATTACAAAAGTATTCTAAAATCTGCCATCTGAACTGCAGAATTTAAATGTAGTAATTTTATTTCACCCTTTTATATGTATGTTCTAAAAAAAAAGTAGTTTTTTTTAATAAAAAAATTTAAGTGTTAAAAAATGTCATCATGAAATATGTATATATATATATATATATATATATATATATATATATATATATATATATATATATATATATATATATTTATATTGAGTTTCTTAACTTAGTTCTGATTTCATTCAATGTTAGAGAATGAGTCGCAGATTATTTAGTACTGTGAGAAGGATGTTGTATAATTATAAAAGTATTCAAAATATGCCATCTGAACTGCAGAATTTAGATGTAGTAAGTTTATTCCGCCTTTTTTATATATATATACTAAAAATATAGTAGTTTTTTTTTTAAATAAAAAATTAAAGTGCTAAAAAACGTCATCATGAAATATTAATTTATTTTAATAAATGAATTATAATTAAAAGTACAATAACAAACAGTCATAAATTGATATCACAGGCTATCTGATCCTAACAATTGGAAAAATAAATATCCATTGCGCAAATAATAGTAATCAATATAGTTTACTTGATAAAAGTTTATATTTCATTTATTTATTTATTTTTTCTTGAATTATTATTCAAAGAAAGTATTTTATAAAGTGTTCTAAAACTCTAATAGTGAGATATTTTTAATCAAAGCTACTCAAAAATTGCGTGAAAAATATGAAAAAATGTATAGTCATTCACTTATTGCTTCATAATATAACTCATCCCTTCAATATTATTCAGGCCAAAAAATTTATGTGTATCAAATTTACAAATCTATTAATTTGGATAATAAATAACATGGTGCGACATTCACACTACTTTTCCTTACCCTGCATTTGTATAAAAGAGATCATTATATTTCATCTATCTATCTAATTTTTCATCTCTATCCTCTTCATATATATATAGCATTAAAAAAAAAAAAAAAAAAAAAAAAAAAATCCGCACACTTCGGGACCAAAAACTGTACATTTTTTTTAAATTTTGTGGATTTCCGTTTTTTTTTTTTTTTTTTTTTTCCCCATACAATTCTGAATTAGAGGTTTTATGATATAATGATTATTTTAAAATAATAGTGATATAAATAAGTATGTAAAATATGCATAATAATAATAATAATAAGCAATTAAAGATTAAAAAATATACGAAGTTTTATATTGCATAATGTTTTTTCAATTAAAAAATAAAAATTTGCCTTATTATATAAGATACAAAGTGTAAGTATAAAAACATTTGATATAATTGACTTGTGCATTATAATATATATATATATCACTATGTTTAGAAATATAAATAAAACTTTTTTTTTCAGTCTTTGAATAGTTATTATTATTAATTTATTTCAAACATAAAAGACCTAGACCTCAAATAAAATTGCCTTTATCTGTCTCATTCGGCAGCTAAAATATAACTATTGAATTAAGTACTATCTCCATTTTCTTTCCCTTGGAATCTTTACCGTGAATTTTATTTGTTTATATTGATTGTAATATGCTAATGTCTGGCAGTCTACTGTATATGCAGACTCCTAAAATCTTTCCTTCTTCTTCTTCTTTTTTTTTTTTTATTCGATCTTTCTTATTTGTAATTTTTTCTATAAGCGTAAGAAGAAAGTATTTGATTCGTTTTTAATTTAATGTTAAATCTGGAATAATATTTATTCATATTATTTCACTTCTACTATCTAACTTCTACATTATTTAACTAACATCTAACTACTAATTTTACTAAATTTTACATTTGCTGTTAGTTTAAAGTTTTCAACTTCAGTTAGAGACAAATTTTAAACGATATTAATTATTTTTCTTTTTTTGCTCTCCACCTCTTATATTTATTTTTATTTATTTATTTATTTATTTTATTTATTTATTTATTTATTTTTTTTTTATAGATTTTTTTTTGGCACGTTCATTTCTTGTATTAGCCTGCAGTATGCTTATTCATAATATATATTACACCGTATTATACTTTATTAAATTGCAGAATTGTAAGGCAGAAATGACTCTGGCGTCAACCATAAACAATTTCATTTTAATTATAGTATAACTTATATTTTTTAATAATAATAAAAAAAAGTTATATAATTATAAATGATTTTTACACGGATAATTATTAAAACAGAGCAAAATAAGTGATTTTAAATCATAAGATTACATTGTATTATTAAGATAGCATTATTTAAATGTAAGTTTTCGCCCCTACATATAGAAAATTCATTTACACTTATGAATGTAACATTTAAATTTTATTTCCAACATGGTGAAATATTTATTTCATTTCAAAAGAAATGTTGTGAACTTGTTTAAAAGCAAAGAAGTAAAAGTTATCTTTCAACTGCAGAATTAATGTCAAAACATACATGAGTATTGTTAAAGATACAACCCCAAAGATCTGGTTGGGAATCAATTGTATTTGCTTGTAAACTGATCTTATCCGTTCAACCCACATGTCAATCAAAGAGTCTGCGAAAGGAGGGAAGTGAAATCTGGAATAAAACGGGCCTGACCACTCAGCCCTGGAAATATGTATCTAAGAAAAGACGGGTTCAACGCTTCAGAGACGAAAATCTATATCAAGAAAAAGAAGGGCCTGACCATTTACGAGACACATTTCAAATCCGGAAAAAGACGGGCTTAACGCTTATAGGGCTAAAAATGAAAGAAAAACTAGTTGGCATAGGTGGACTCTGCTCAGTTCCCCATCATATGTATGTTCTCATAAATTTCTTGTACAGGACATATTATATACATGTTAAGAGAAATGAATTTGACCAAACGCTTGACACAGTGACAGAACAAAATCCTCACCTAATAGTCTACCCACCATTCAGTTCGATATCTTATTCTAATCTATTAATTTATTTTATTGGGGTCAATTTCGTAGTTTATTTTTATGCTACTATTACCAATGCAACTTTCCCAAAAATGCGTATTTATATGAAATATCGCCCCATTTTGGTATGTTGATAAAATCTTAAATTTCGAATAACTTACGAAATTTTCCTATTAGAATATTTGTAGTCAATCGTGTTCATACAAGTATCATAAATGTTATTTTGAAATTGTCTGATATATTTATGATCCTAAAAATGGACGTTTATGCTCGATTTTTCCTTATTCTGCCATTTTAAGTAAATCGTAAATTCCATGTAACTTACGAATTTATTAAATTGGAAAATTCATACTCTATGGTATTCATGTCAGTATTCTGAATAATATTTCAAAAGTGGTCTGACATCTTTATGATGAAAATATCTCTCAAGATTGACGTTTGTGTAAAATTTTGCCCTATTCTGTATGATAAAAATTCGTAAAATTCTAATAACTTACGAAATTTTTATATTGGAAAATTCATAGTGAATAATATTCATTCCAATATCCTAAATAATATTTCTAAAGTAGTCTGACATCTTTACGATGAAAACATCCCTAAAAATTGACGTTTATGTTAAATTTTGTCCTACTCTCCCATGTTAAGAAATTCGTAAATATTCAATAACTTGCGAAAATTTTAAAGTAGCACGTTTAAAATAACTGATGTTCATTCCGGCATTAAAACTCATATTTTAAAACTGGTCTGACATTTGTACAGCAAAAATTTTTCATTTAATGCAAGTTTAAGTGAAATGTTGGCCTATTCTCCCGTGTTAAGAAAATCGTAAATTTCGAATAACTTACGAAGTTTTTTAATTCGAATGTTGCAAATAAATAGGGTTCTTGCCAGTGTCTAAAGTAATATTTTAAAACTGGTTTGACCTCTCTGCGATCATTTGTTGGTGAGATATCGTGTAAACAGACTAACAAACTAACGGACTAACACACTAACGGACTGACACACTAACGGACTGACACACTAACGGACTGACACACTAACAGACACCCTACAGACAGACACCATACAAATCTTGTCATTATCGGATTCCTCACACCTGAAAACGTGTAAAAAAGTCAAAAAACCGAGGTCGAAAATTTTCACGATTACCTAAGTTCCCCATACCTATAGTATAATGGGGAACTAATATTTGACTTATCATTGTTAAATAGCAAAAGAGATGAACTGCAAAATTTTACTTCAAACCATGTAAATTCGTTTTCTACATGTAACTTGTCAAAACTTCCTCCTCAAATGTTCCAAAGTAGTTGTAAAAGTAGCATATGGTGTTGTTTTTTGCCCAATTGAGTATTAAAACTTAAAATTAAATATTATTCAAATAAAGTGGGGTGGCCCTAGGTACACGGGTCTCCCCTATATATATTCATGATTATGGAAAATGTATACGTATTTTATTTCTATGTAAATAAATTTTAATTTCTTTTCTTATGAATTTACTTTATTATTTATTAGAACTATTTGTCATTCATGAAAAAAAAAAAAAAAAAAGAACTATACGTGTGAGTTAAAACAAAACGCTAATTTGATGTTTCTCCTGCGTTGCATTAAAAATCCCTGAAATTATTGATGAATGATACTGAATGATGTAGAAAAAGGACTTAAATATATATATATATATAATAAATAATTTAATTCCTTTACAATACTCAGCAAATAAGAGAAAGATGAAAATACCAACAATGATATTAATATTTAGAAGGATTACTTATAAAGTTATTGTCACAAATACCATTTAAGTAAAATTCACCGATTAGTAAAATCATGTTAAAATACTTACACAGAAGAGAAATGACGTAGATATCACTAATGCCTAAAAACAATGAGATAGTTTTTTTAATCCATTTATCGAGTAAATTCAGCAACACAAGATAAGAATTGCAAGAAATAAACCAAAATACTATTGAAATAAAAAGGAATGCATGAAGGAAAAATAGAGTTAAAAATGTTGAAACCCAGTACAGTTCCCATCAGGAAACTAGCTGTACTGTCAACATGAGATGCAAGATTTCGAATATTGTATAGCTAGTTCAGCAAATATACAATACTAGTTCCAATCTTGCATAAAAAAAAAAAAATAGAAAGATAAAAGGAAAATGGCTGATAAAACAACTTAACCAAAATGAAAAATGATATTCGTGAAATACGAGGGCCACATGCAATTCAAATCCAAATCGAATAAAAGTCCAGGCGGTTGCCAAACGAACTAACTGAAAAGAAATGTTTAAAAGTAGAGAATCGATTAATCGAAATAATTTCTGAAATGAAATAAATGTAAGCATGAAGTGATATTTATTGTGCTTAATATTTAAAAGCTGAAATCACAAATAAAGAATTTTCTAGAGGGAAATTTAAGTATAATGCAGAACAATACGATTGTCACTGTATGGCATACGTTCGACACAACGTATGAGCGCGCCATCTAACGTGGAAAAAATAAGTTACTATTAATTGATGTAAGAAAAAGTGTACGATTAGAGGTTCAATTTACATGAGTGTAATTTAGATTCTTAAGCTAACAGATGAAAAGACCAACAAGTGATTATAAAGTCATTATTATTAAGAAATTGGTGAATAATTTTAATTTTTAAATTTCAATAATTATTATTGTTATTAATATTATTATTAGTATTAGTATTAAGTAGGAAAATGGTAAATAGGTTTAAATTTTTTTTTTTTTTTTTTTTTTTTTTTTTTTTTATAAGTTTTATGGTATTAATATATTATTGTTATTATTTTTATTATTATTATTAATAGAAAAATGGTGAATAAGTTTAATATTTTATTAGTTATTGTTAGTAATATTGAATAGTATTTTTATTTTACGTTTAGTATGAACACTCCAAATTTAAATGAGATCTAATTTTTTTTTTTTTTTTTTTTTTTTTTTTTTTTTTTTAAATGAAGCAAATATATTATGAATTGTTGAAACTTAATCAATATCAACCAGAAAGAGATGATGTATCCCGTAATCGCAATAAGACCAGGCTTCCTATTTTTTTTTTTTTTTTTTTTTTTTTATAATTTAAAAATTCAACAACCCACCCAACCAACCAGCCAAACAACACCACCCTTCCTCCTTAATCAAACATCTGCCCTCCCATCCGCCATATTTTAATTTTTTTTTTTTAATATAAAGATGTATATATATATATATATATATATATACATAAATACATTTTTTTTTTTTGTGAGACAAAGAACATTTATTGATAAATAATCGAATAAATAAATCTCTTGGGATAACCCATAGCAGTAGCAGTTTTAATTAAATTGTTAATATTCTTGTTTTTGTAATGAGATGAACAAAGTCTGTTTATTCGAAATAGATGATTAAGAATAATATTTCTGTATACAGATAAATGAAGACAAGAATTAAAATGTGTAAATAAATTTACTTTAAAACAGAAATCTTTTCGTTTATCATATAGATCAGTAGATATTTTACCACCATTTAATTTAAGTTGTAAATCTAAAAAGCTAATACAATTGTTGTTAATATAATTATGTGTTAGTGTAAGGTGAGAGGGATATTGAAATTTTAATGAAGATGGAGTAGAGTTATTAACATAAAAAATTATAATATCATCAATGTACCTATACATAATGACATTATCATTACAGAAACTTTGTTCATAATGGTATAAATATAAATCAGCTAACAGACTTGAGCTACAGCCCCCTTGTGGGATACCGACCTTTTGGATATAAATAGTGTTGTTATGTAGAATAAAATTATTGTGAATGATAAAATTTAAAAGAGTTTTAAAGGAAGCTGCACAAAGGTATTTAGGAAGAGAAAGTTCACTTTTAAAACGCAAATAAAGGTTGTAAATAATTTGATGAAGATCGGTTAAATTAATATTATTAAACAAGTCAGCAAAATCATAAGTAATAATTTCATTAACATTGTTCAGAGTTTTTACAATTTCTTTGAGTTGATAGCTATTTTTAAGACAATAGAAATTGTTGGATTTACTAATTAAGTTATAAATTTGTTTAAGAATGTCAAGGAGGATTTTATTAGCATTATTATTATATGTATTACAACCAATAGTAACTGTTCTAAATTTAATAGGATTTTTATGAAATTTAGGAATAAGGACAATATAAGGATAATTGAAATTATTAAATGGAAGCTTTAATAATTTATAAAAGTTATGAATTTTTCTGTTATTAATTTTAATGTCACAACAGGTGGGATGAAAGTTAGCACTCGAAGAAATGGTTTTTTCAAGTAGAGAAAGATAATATTTTTTACATATTATGGCATAGTTATTCGGAGATTTATCAACATAAGTAATAACATAGTTTTGTTTGAGTACATTAATAGAATTAAATAGATCGGATTTACTGTAATATGTTAAATGTGTTTTATATTTTATTAATTCAGTTTTCAGTTTCGAAATCACTATATATATATATATATATATATATATATATATAAATATATATATATAATCCATAGCAGTGATTTAGCCAAACAAAGAAGAAAAGAAAAGAAAACTAGGCAGGAGTGCAGTGAGAAATTGCGCTACTACTTTTACCTGCTCTCGTACCGAGAATGTTTTGCCTGATGAAGGATCGCTGCTTATTAGTTCGAACCAAAACAATTGTTTCGTTTATTACTATCATTATTATTTATTTACGGTGTTTCTCTACAAAGTGTTTAATGTGCATCAACTTTGCTATTTTGATACCTGGTTTGAAAAATGAATTGAGAAAAGGAAGTTGCAAAATTGAATTTTCACCAATGTGCGATGATAGAGTTTAGGGGAGAGATTAATTTAAGAGAATATTTTATTAGATGTGTGGTTTTAAGAATATGCGCTCAATACACTACAATTTATAACTGAATAAAATATGCACTGATATCTGATGGAATTCTAGATTTCCGGCTTTGCTGTCCTAATGATATCATCGATTCGGACTTCGATTTTTGCAGTAATACATATATATACAGTTAAGCATCGATAATTCGGCATTGGCGGGAGATGGACGTTTTCCGTTTACCAAATTTTCCGGATTATAGTGGTCCAAAAATGTATCAGAATCGTCAATCAATCACAACATCAAAATATATAATATCTCTCATGTTTAATTTGGATAATGGGAACAGGAACGATTTCTTTTTAATAACTTTTGATTTTGCGACTGGGAGACAGAAAATTCATTATTCTTTTCAAATTTTTCCGTCATCTTGATTAATCCGTAAAAAATTCACGTCAATCGTAGTAAATCAATAAAATTAAAATTCACGCCCATCGTAAATCAGTAAAATCCGTAAACATTTTTGGCGATTTATAAAAGTTGGCAAGTATACTGCTCCGAGCTCATCTGTGAGTTGCCCTTAGAACATGTAACTGCATTAGTTTTTGTACAGTAAAATATGAGCTTTCTGAATCCACTTTATTCAACTGCAATAAAGAACATTTTATTTTTGAAATGCCTAAACATTTTTACGGGCCATCAATTCAAACATCTTCAAAAATATTTATTAAAAACATTTATTTTAAAGATGATAAACATTAGATTCTAAGACTGAAAACAAATTAACAGTTAAAAATTAAAAATTAAAAATTATAGGTCTATTTCATTACTTTGCAAATTAATATAAAAATTAGAAAGGGAAACAAAATGCTTCACCTCGTATGCTTCCTTCCTTTAAGTATGAGAAAAATGTTAAACCTTTGTGCTGAGATGATTTTGGGTTGGAATTAGGACCAAATATCTTTCTTTCAAGCAAGATTTTTAAGAAAAAATTTAAATTTTCTCACTCACTTTCTCCATATAGATGTAACATATACATCTCTCTATATATAAAGATATATAAAGATATGCTTTATATCCAATAATAGATTTTATATAATATATGTGATATATATAATAATTCATCATTACACCAGGAAAGAAGACTTGAATTAATCAATTAATCATCAAACAGCCACATACGGAAGTGAAACATTACACCAGATACATATATTGAAAAAGCTAAAATAGGTTGTCTCTGGAACATTGATGGATGAGGACAAACATAGAAAATATAAACAAAGTAAAATATTAATAATATGACTGGCAAAGGGGCAACACACTACCGGTTGCCGCTTAGACTGCAGCACTCATGCCTACTTTTTTCGCTTGACGAAGTGTCGTGTGTTCTTTCGACCCGAAACAATTGTTGCGAGTTTATTGCATTTTATAGTGTTTATTCAAAGTTTTGTACTTATTACTTTAAATCGCCAGTTCTGTGGTGCTTTCTTATTATAGCACGCAGTAGCCATCACAGTATTTTCTTCTATAGCATTCAATATAACAGAGCGACTTACTAGCTATCATGCTTAAAAACTTTATAATAACTGCATTTCTAAATTAACATTCTTTGTATTCAATTTGATGCAATTTTCAATAATAGATGCTGAGATAAAACAATCTACAAAACCGCAGAAAGGAATACAGAGCCACTTATCGGGCTATTCACTCCCAAATTGGACGAGCATGATTTATTTATTTATTTATTATTTATTTTTGTTTTTATTTTATTTATTTATTTATTTTTTAATAATACATTCGCACGTACACACTGGCACAAACATTTAGATGCAAAACTAGGTTCTAAGTTTATCAATTGTAAAGATTTTTACCAGAGTTATATAAAATGTATAAATAAGATATTTGCAGTATATTTCAAGCTGTAGCATGAATGGTGTTTTTATGCTGCTAATGAAGTTCATAAGGAAAAGTTCATAAAGTGGGATATTTTTTCTCATGTTAATGACGGAATGGAATATTTTTAGATACAAAGTGATTGTGACAGCATGTTACCGGACCACCCTCAAGAATTGTGTCCCAAATCGTCGCTGAATGTCCATAACGTAGACGTGACGTAAAACCTACTCACTCACACCATGCTAAAAAATTGTTTTTAATCAATAACTTCCAGCATTCCCGAAACATCACTCGCGAGCCGCTACTAGTTTCATAAAATAAATAAATAAATAAATAACTGTTTGATGTCTTACCATTCAAAATCTCAATATACAATAATAAAAACTAACTAATGTTTGATTTAATTTTGTGTTGGTTATCTGTATTACATTTACTTTGCAAAATAACTAGTTTTGCCAAATAATTCATGCTTTTTTATTATTTATATGTTAACATTATTTCATATAAATATTCCTAGATCCTTGTATCATCGGAAGAAAAAAAAAATCTATCGATTAAAATGTTTAGGTTTAATTCATAATGTTGATATATGCCAACAATTAAAAAAAAAACAAATTAATTAAAAACATTAATAATTATAATTTTTAAAATATTTTTCCTTGGCTATAAACTATATGGCTATAAACAAAAGAAGTAGTATGTTTTTTTTTTTTTTTTTTTTTTTTTCTTTTTCAATAAATAAATAAAAATAACATGCATTATAGGCTAAAAACTTTTTTATTTTTTTTGTATTTTATTTTTTTATAATTTAATAATTTTCGAGAAATTTTAATGTATGGACATGGTTATATTTGAATGCAGAATTTTATAACTCTAAATCAACAATATAAAAAGTGGTTTTTAATATCCGTCAACTCTTAAAATCTTTTTAGTGAATTACTGTGTTAGAGTTACAAAATTTTGCATGCATATGCTTTGAAATATAATCACTACTTGAAGTAATACTTGCGATATTCCTTGAAAATATTTTAAATACATTATTGAAATGTATACATGCGACGTATGCAATGTATGTATAATTGCTTATGTAATGAAGTATATTAATTTCTTGCATACAATCCATAGGTATGTAGTTTTAATCATATGTATGGAATTTCATTGCATATATATGCATTGAAGTATAACTACTCTTGCAATCATAATTGTAATATTGTAATACTATTGAAACTATTTGAAATATATTGAAATTTTACTACAAATTTTATAATTTTAAACCAGTAATTAAAAGAAAAATCATTCTTATTCTCCACCAAACATTTTTTTTTTCTTTTTTTCAAAATTTGTGCTGGAGTTATAAAATTTTGCTTATATATACATTGAAATATAATTACTACTTGAAATATTACTTAGAACTACTTGAATTGCATTATTTTATTGTATATATGCGAAAATTCAATGTACAATGTATTGCATATGTAAAAAATATATTATTTCATTACATACATACTTACGTTTCATTATACTCATGGCATACAATGCATATGTATCCAATTTCATTAGATACATATGCACTGAAATATAACTTTTACTTGATATAATATACTTAAATAAAAATTTAATTAAAAAAACATTTGTTTAACAGTAAAAGCTTTTTATTGTGAAGCCCTAAAATGCTTAAAATAATAACTTAGTCTTCCAAACACGTACTATAAACAAATAAAAATTTCAACACTAACAAAATTTTAGAGAAAATTATAGATATTTCACTTTTGCAAGAGATGACATTTTTAAATTTTCAAAATATTTTTAAAAGCATTCAAGACCAATATTCTTAGTTATAATTTTTTGTATATGTATTCGTTAAGCAATAAATTTCAAAAGTCTCGAAAGCTTTTTAAAATATTTTGAATATTTAAAAACTTTCCTCTCTTTCAAAAGTGAAATATCTATATTTTTCTTTAAAAGTTTCTCAGTGTTGAAATTTCCATTCCTTTATAGTATGTCTTTGCAAGACTAAGTTTCTATTTTATGCTTTTTAGGTCTCTACAATAAAAAACCTGTTCTATTAAAAAATGTTTTTTTACTTAAATTTTTATTTTGGGATTTTTAGCTTCAAAAATAACTTTAAATACAAATGTATTTTTTAAAAATTAAATATCATTCAATTTTTAATATAACACTCAAATTTCTTCAAAATATACTGTTAAAATTTAATGATGTAAAACAAAAGGAAAAACTAAAAATTAAATACCAGCAAGTTTTAAAAACTTTTTCCTAAAATTTAAACTATGAATTTTATTTTATAAATTTAAATATTTTACGAAAACTTTTAACATACTTCACATAGTTCAACTTTAATACGTATAAATGCAAAATTTACTTCTAAAAGACATTAATTTACAAAAAAAATTTAATACGTAAAATTACAGCTATTTAAAACTTACAAAGCATCATTTTTAGAGTGTTTTGGTAGAACTTATGGTGAAATTTACTCAGGTACATTTTCTTCATGCATATTTTGTTTTAACCGTACTATTGAACGTCTTCATGATGCACACACTGTATTTTTTTTTTCTAAAATAGGTAAAAATTTGTAAGATATTTGGGTAAAGCAATGTTCCAAATTGGAAAGTTCTGTTTATAACCCAAAATTTCAGCCTAAATTGGATACGAGACCAATTTTGTATAGAGTTGTTTTGAGGTTTATTTTGTGCTGTGTACATATACTTATATATACGAAATACTTACATTTTGTTTAGATCATCTACACATGTTAGATTTTTTTTTCTTATAAGAGGTGAGTGATACAATATATTCTACAACGCCTTTATTTATTATAGACAAAAATATAAAATAAGATAAGATAGTGACCCATACGTAACAAGTTTGTAAACTCAAAATAGATTGATTTCCTGACCAACTTTGGGTTATAAACAGAACTTTCCAATTTGGAACATTGCTTTACCCAAATATCTTACAAATTTTTACCTATTTTAGGAATTTGTTCTTACAGTGCAAATAAATGCTTTTGTACCACGTTCAGTTGGAATGTTCTTGGAACGTACTCCGTTTAAAAACATTTAGAGAACATTTAAAAACAATATTTTGGAAGTTTCTGTAGAACTGACAGTAAAATTTACTTATGTATTCATTTATTTATTTTATTTATTTATTATTATTATTATTATTATTTTTGCCGTATTTTTAACGACTTTATGATGCACAAGTAGACGCCTGTAGCACGTACTACTGGAATATTTTTAGAGCTTACTTGTAGAACTGTTTTTAAACGTTCAGAACGTTCCGATATTGCTTGAGTAACTATTATTTTCTATATATATAAATCTACACTGATTTAATCGCAGCATAGAAATAATACATAAATGTTCTGGTTGCTAAAATTTATCTGGAATTCAAATTGATTATGTCCTGTCATCATACAAGTTATCTACTTATGGCGCCAATTGTTCATATCACAGCGGTCAATGTTAACTTTAAACCATATTGTAAATTTTATAACACTGATTAATAGTTCAGAACTATTTCTTATGTTAATTTATTAAATTACTCTTCAACACAAAAAAAAAAAAAAAAAAAAAAGCGCATCCATATCTCTGTATCCCATACCATGTACTATTCTCGTGAATCGTTTATATTGCTATTAATATGTGATTATGAATGCATTTTATAAATATCTCGCTTTATGAATCTCTGAACCGCAATTATATTTTATTATTTGAAGTGAAAGGAAAATTCGGCGAATTATTTGAAGGAAAGCATAATTTTTATTGTTGTCATACAAAGCGATTGTGAGGAAACAAAATGCAATAAAACGTTTCTACCCATCTTTGTCGCGCTTCAGATATTATCGTGACTCGTATGCTTTACGAAAAGAGAAAAAATAATTTTTTTATTTTTTTATCTGCAACTTTATTCAATTGCTGTTTTTTTTTTTTTTTTTTTTTTTTTTTTTTAAATACATCTTATTTTTTCGTTCAACTTTCAAAATTTTATGTTTCTTGACTGAATTTTGTTTGTGCAATATATGTATCGAAGATATTTAAAAAATAAAATAAAATAATAAAAAAAATCAATATTTAAAGCTTTCTAAGTATGAACATTTTTCTATAAAGATTTGCAATGCGTCTCATTACTAAATGTAAAGATCAAATTATCATAGCTATCATATTGCGCATTTTTAAATCAGATTTATCACCCCTATTTTTAATAGAAATCTGTCATATTAATTTTCTAAGATTAAATAAATTTATATATATATATAAATATAGGAAATTTTTGGTATAAAATCTTTCTAAGAAACAATGGACATGGCAACTATGCATTAAATAGTGCGAAAGCACCGATATTTAAAATGTTTTATATTGAATGCAGATTTATAAATCGTGTAATACTAAATATATGGAATTTTGTTTTCTTTAATATTTTCAACCTTTTTAATATTTTTCAACATGATTTTTAATCTGAAAATCCTTGTCTAATAAATCTTAGTGTTTAAAAAAAAAAAGGTAGTATTACGAAAACAACCCAATTCTTTTTAGTATTATAGCTATATTTAATAATGTGGATTTACAGAACAGGTGAAGAATATTTTCCCATTTACATTTTGTTTTAAACATACATCTGAATCTCATGTGATTCATAACTAGAACTGACTATTTTTTCCCCCGACCAACCTCTTTTCCAAATACTAATAATTACAGGATAAGTACTGTAAGTAAACTTTTTCCCTGGAAACTTTTTAAAGGAAACTTTCTAATTTATAATTCCAACAGCAAATATTAAACATCTTTCCTTGGTAAACAATATTTACTAAAAAAAGAAGTAATAGAGTAAAACTTTAAATTAATGTTCATAATTGTTTGGAAGTTAAAAAAAAAAAAAAAAAAAAAAAAAAAAAAAAAAACTGAATTGTATTGCATTTCTGCATTTTTTCATGTATGAATAAAACTTATAAATATATGAAAAATTAGAATACCAAATGTTATAATTGATAAACTGCTTTTAACTAAAAAAATTAACCTTATCTGTTCTTATCAATATTTAAAAAAATCTAACAATTTGAAAATCTCATTTTTCTTTAGCACTCTCAGAACTGATTTAACAGGGAGCAGCCCCCGTTCATCACTCTTGGAGCGATGTAGAGCGCTTCTAAGGGGACTACTCGCAGTTTATTAAAAACTCAAAAGAAAAAGAAAAAAAAAAAGAAAAATACAAAAATACAAAATCCGCCAGGCCTAATCCAGCCTAGAGCCGACAGTGGGCGATTATTCAGAAGTTAAAATTGCCGGGCTATGCCCCACGCGACAGGTGGCGTGAAGTATTAAAAACATTTCAGTGAATGGATGACATTTCAGAAGTAAGTTCATTGCATGGTTGTAGTAAAATTTAGTTCCCGGGTTAGTTACCCTACGCGACACAGGGCATGGTGGCACTGAACTTCAGACGTTGAATTTTCGTAAGACTTAGAAGAAGATACAGGAGCTTTATTTAATGTAAAAACTCAATGCTAGTACCAGAAATTAAAGTGGTAAAAAATGTCACAAGAACCACTTTTACTGCGACCATGGTAGCTTCTGCGCAAGTGCTGACTCAACGAGTCCATTGGTAAAATAGAGGTGATAACTTTTCTGATTTAGAGAAAATAGCGCTAAGGGAAAACCGAATGACTGGATGTATGCCATATCTCTGCCTGACGGTCTGTTTGACACTCCTCCAAGCCTTTGGACTCGTCGTCAAAGCTAGTTTCTAGAAACGTGGGTACGCTATAGTTGAATATGCATAGATGTAGAGAAATAGAAAATATTAAAATAGCAATATTTATAAAGAATGGTGATAATATTAGAAAATAGTGGGTTGATTGCTTGGTTGGGTTTTACGTCGCACTAGTGCTGGGCAATGGGCAATTGGCGACGGTCTGGGAATTACCCCTAGAGGTGTTCCGGAGGCAAGCCATCACAATTTTGATCCTCCATGGAAAGGATGGCTGTCTTGCTTCAGTGACCCCCAACCCCACCGAGGTATAATTTTAATGGGAACATGGAGGACATTGCGGTTACGGCAGATTTTATGTGCATCAGCCACCATTAGAGAATAGTGGGACATATATAATATAAAAAAAGCGAAAAATTCTTTAAACATAATTCTGTTTTTATATTTATGTTGATTTGTTTTGCGCTAACTGATGAAATTGTGTTCAACTTTAAAAATAATAATGAGATGTAATAACATTGTATCAACATGTAACAAAATTAATTTTAACAAATTGTTTACGTTATATATTTAAATTTAAAAAATATAATATAAAAAAAATAACTTAATAGTGACTTTAATTAAACAATAAATATGATTTCATTTAATCACTCATGTTGTCTGGTGTATTCAAATCCACAAATGTCCGGATTATTTGATTCTATCGAAAATTAGGACACTTATTAATCAAGAACAAATCTAGCTAACACTGTATATTGTAATTCAATGGGCTCTTCCCACCTGACGTCAGAGGTCACATGATAGATGAAAAACAAATAGCAGACGAAGTCTTGTTTAGCTAGAGCGATTGCTAAAATAACATATTTTCTATTCTTATTTTTGATCAATCGTATTTAATCTGTGTTATTTTTTATACATCATCATTTTTAATCAATTTTATAACATTATTCATCATCTTTTGTTTGCTGTATACATTTACAATCATCAGTTAGTTTATACCTGTTATTAATGTTCATGGAGACATGTTTAAATACTCTGATTTTTGGTACTTAAATCAGTGACAGTGCAATATCGTACTACGTAAATCCATTTAGACCAGTAACTAAGTTAATTAACTTGTTGTAACACCTTTATGCAATTCAATTAAATGAAAACATTTTATAATCCGTAAACATTCCACAAGAACAAGCTGTTATTTATTGCTAGATCAGTTAATGTTACAGTTACACTACAATATACAAAAATCGATTCTTATAAGTAAAAATAAATAAACACATAAAATGTTTTTTAAAAATTATTAAATTTACAAATACAATTATTCTACTGTTTACAAATGCACAATATTACTTTTATTTTATTTTATATTAAATATTAAAATTTTTGTTCTTAAGAACAATATTTAATTGAATTCGATTCTCAGAATTCGTTTATTCGTTTTCCTCTATCACGTGATTGAGCAGACGATGCTGGGAAGAGCCCATTGCTTAATTGGTTCAAAACGTATGAAATAAAAACCCTCTTTTAACTTTAACATTATTACAAAGATAAAACAAACTGATGCCAAAAATAAATAAATAAATAAATATATTTCTTTTTATGCCGAAAAAAAAAGGAATTTCCAAAAATTTATATGCATATATAAAATTGAAAAATAAAATAAAATTGAAATATAAAATAAAATTGAAAAAAAAATCGTGCTAAAGAAATGGAACAGCTTTATTATAGAAGCCCTTGGTGAAATTTGAAATTTGGCGCCTAAGTGACTCGGGCATTTCTCGCCAAAATGGCAACAAAAATTTAAAAGCCAACAATGGGCTCCTATGCTAAAGTTATACCAAGACATTTATAATAATATATATATAATAATAATAACAATAATAAATAATTGAAAAAAAAAAGATTAAAATTAAATTATTTTATTAGAAAAGGTAAGCAAAATCCTGCCATTAATTCATGACTTGAGTACTATTATTTTTCATATCTTGATTATTCTATTACATATCTTGAAAAGTATATTAATGCATCTTCAGTGTTACATATATATATATTTCGTTTTTTTTTTTTTTTTTTTTTTTAGCCTTTTGTTAAACCTACACTCTCATCAACCTACATTTCTATCTTTCAATGAAAGTGTTCTTACGCTTTCGCGACAGTTTAAGGTTTTAAAAAACAAACAGAACAGAACAACATTCAGGTCTAGTTATCACAAAGATTTTTCGATCCTTCCTGTGTTCGTCCATATAATACGCTTTCTAGGAAAAGTTCCTCTTATTTAAAACGAAAAAATAATGACTGATCAAGATATTTTGCAAGTTTTAGGGAAGTGGAAACAACGTATAACCGATACTAAGCGGCGTACAAACGAAATATTTTTGCATTAAAATGAATAGGAATGAATCGGGACTTCACTAAAAAACACGTACAATTGTAAAAGACATATAAACGAGAGACGTATAAGCGGTGCTTTACTGTAATATATAATACTGACATTTTATATCATCTCACAAATATTATAATAATATATATGAAATATTTGTTTTTATAAATGACTAAGATCTACAAAAATTATGTTGGCAAAATTTTATTTGAGAATTTTAGCTAATAAGTATGTTTTTTGGTGTGTGAAACCGAAAACGAATTCTGTTCTTCTCTATCTCGCATAGATTTTTGCCAACACTGTCTACCGACACAATTTCTTCATTTTTGGTATTTTCTAGTGTGCTACCATAATTCATTATAATTAATCATGGAAACATACTTTATAATTATATTGGTGGAAGAGTCACGTAAGAAATTGTTCCGGTAGGCGCTCTGGCAAAAATCTATACGTGATGGAGAAAAACTGGCTGAATATTTGCTTTCAGCACGCCAGAAATCATAAACATCAGTCAAAATTACCAAATCAAAATTTTAGATGTAGAGCTGTGTAATTATATACCTACTTATTTTTTAATTAAAATATAATTACCTAATTTTTTCTCTTTTTTCTTTTCCTTTCTTTTTTGTTTTCGATATTTATAACATAAATCTAGTTACATGTACAGGTGTTGAACAACATAATGGAAACACTTTCAATTTTTTAAAGTTTTTTCAAATATCTTGAAAAACACTTAATGTGTTCTTGAATTTTGGAAATAAGAAAAATATATTCTTTCTTCCTATTTTTCAGCAAAGATTTTACCACGAAGACGGACGAACAATAAATCTAATAAAATAAAAAGTATTTGTGATTACCCTGTATCTGGAAAAACGTCGATTCATCTGAAAATTATAGATATGGTTATAAACGTTATATTTTATGCGTGTGTAGAACTTGTGTATGCGTGTGTATTTAAAGAGTTATTAACATTTTATTTAAAAAAAAAAAAAAAAAAAAAAAGGAAAAAAATTACGAGTTTTTACTTTATAACTAAAAGTTTTTTCTGCAAATTTTATGAGACTTTCAGAAAACAATGATAGCATATGCCTAAATCATCATACTATAATTAAAAACAAATATATTTAATAATCAAAAAGACATGGATAGTTGTAGTAAATAATTTATTACTGTGCACGCGCGAACAATAGCAAAAAACTGACATAGTTTAATACTCAACAGTCTAGAGTACCTTATATATATATATATATATATATATATATATATATATATATATATATATATAAATTCTGCTGAATATGACGAAAATTCATAGAGATATCGATGATTAAATGAGCTGTTTTTTAGCAGTTTTCTTAAAAGGTCTTTACGATAAGTGGTCATTCATAAATGAAAATTTGTATTCTTAAATAAATAAATAATCACAAATATTGTATTAAGTTTCATTGTGTAACAAATTTTCTGATACAAATTTTAATTTGTGAATGACCCCTTATAGTATAATGATTTAGGTATATGTTGTCAAGTTTTCCGAAAATTTGTTGTTCGTCCCCTAATGGCCTTCGTGGCAAAATCTTTGGTGAAAAACATGAGGTAAGACATGTTTTATTATTCCCAAAATTCAAGAACAATACATTAAATATTTATTAAGATATTCAACAAAACGTAAAAAAAGCAAAAGTGTTTCCATTATTTTGTCCAAGACCTGTATATGTTTTAAGCAATTGGGGTATTGTTTAAAATTACGTAGAATTTTTTTTAATAGTTTATTAATTAAAAATTATTCGAATTTACGGCAAATAAAATCATTTTTAATTCAATAATATGTCCAGAGAATCATGTGATTCTTTAAATCGAATTAAAATCAGGAATATTTACGCTTAATTTCAGATTAATAATATGGAATAGTAAATCTTTAAAAGAAACAGTGTTAATACAAACAGTTCAACGAACTGGTGATACATTTTGTATCGCACGGTTTTGCATAACATAAATAAAATAACAAATGTTTACTAGAAAATATAATAATTTTAAACAAAGGAAAAGTATTAACACTAATTTAAGAAAATAAAAAATAATGAATAAAATTCTGTTGCTTTATTTTATTTAAATTAGTTTATTTATTTTGAATTTATTTGCTTAACCATTTAAAATAATAAAAGAATTATTTATAAATGTGAATTTTTACACTAAAATTGCGCAGTTGAAAATGTATTTCTAATAAAATAACTGTACAACTTCTAATTTTTACACTACATTTTTTGCTAATTTGAGACATTTTGATAAAGTTTATTCAGACAATATTATACGCACAAAATATAGTTAATACCAAATATAAAACACATAATAATATTCAAGACCAATTTTTTAAATTATATTTTAAAATATGATTTTATGAAGTAAATGTTAAAAAAACGTCTTATTATTATTTTTTTTATTATTACTTATTTCTGCTATTATATTTAAAGTGCATCTATTTGTGCATTTTCAGTAAATATTTTCTTTTTTAATAAAAATAGAAAAATTAATTACTTTAATTACTCATGATACTCATTACTTTAATTACTCATGATAACAGAATTAATTAATACATGTAAGAATAATTCTTTAACGTACCTAAATACCTGTGAATTTTTGAAAAAAAAAATGCCCTCTTTCAAAATATGAAAGCAATATTATTACATACAATAATTTATTTTTGCAGCCATAAAAAATAAAATATTAACTTTTTAGATTGCTTATCTTAAAATCAGAGATAATTTTGTACTATATAGCAGTTATTTATTTTCTGCATTTAAGAAATCTAATTTAATATATATATATATATATATATATATTTAATGTATGACCTAAAATTTTAAAGAATTCGTGGGGAAAGAACAAAAATTCATGCCATTCTTTTTTTTTCTAACACAAAAGATTTATTTTAACATTTTCATAAAACAATAATAATAATAATAATAAATAAATAAATAAATACTTTAAAAATGAATTTAAACATTAAAAGCAACAATCAATTAATTATACGCAAAAAGATAAAGGAAAACGTATGATCTAGTTCACACCCATCGTATAACTTAAAATTTTCAAACTATTGACTAATTAATAATACATGTTCCATGAAAATTTAGAATTTCCGTTATTGTACCAAAAATGGTACAAATTGAGGGTTGCATGGTAACATTATTTCCTAGTATTCTAAGAATATTCAATGAAAAATCCAATGCCTTCTACGATGGGTGAGCCGATCATTGTATCCCTTTACTGTTTATCCAGGTACTCACCGCGATTTTCACTTGATATGCTCCGGTAAGCTCGTGCTAAGAGTTAGTTGTAAGATTTTTGAAAGGGTTTTGAATCAGCACTCGCTTTTTAAGTGTCGATGTTCGTCACATGGTACCGAACACGTCATTGGCCCTGAGGAGGGAGGTGCATCTTCTCCGCGTTCCTTTTTTTTCTGGATTTTTTTTCCGTCTTTATTTTATAGCCCCCGGCCGTTTCACTTTCTAACCTAACTTCTCTTGTTCAACCTTCGTGTGCCCTCAATCCCCTGCTTTCCCGTGAGCGGTACTCCGGCACGGATTATCCGTGGACAAATTTGGTGTCACTTGGGTTGGCAAAGGGGTGGACCTAGTCTCCTTCATCCTTCACCGCATCTTCCCAAGACATACCGGAGGTTCGGAAGGGCGGGAGAAACACATGCCTTTCACTGGAAGTGTTAATGAGCTGTTTATCTTTGAATTATTACCTGGGAATCAATTAAATAAAAATAGAAATATATCATACGCATAGAAACACATTCACATACGTAATATATATAACTCTAGTACATTATATTTCAGAACAACTATGGTAATATATATAAATTATATGCAAACAGAGATTTTGTGATTCTATAATGGTCATTTGATATAGAAAGTTTCATTATATATTTTTGGCATACTTTTAAAAATATATTTAAAAATTTTTGTTTAAAATGAAATAACATGGACACTAAATATAAATTTAAAATTATTTATAAGATTCAATCTTATGTAAAAATTTAAAACATGCATATTTAGTTTAAACGTCACTTTTTAAAGTTTAAACAAATGGAATGATTAAGAGTTTAAGGGAAAATAATTCATCATTAAAGCCTATAACTTTAAAAAGTAAGATTTAATTATATTTAACGAATTTATAACAAAAATTATCTTAAAAATTTTATTAAAATTAAAGCAATGGTAATTGAAGCAAAATCAGTTTTATTAACTTTTAAATGCAACAAATGTTTAAAATATTGAGCAAAATTATTAATAAACCCTAAAACTCCTAAAAAGACAAAACCAAAATTTAATTCATCAAAAACACAACTTTCAAATTAAGTTGAATTTCCTCACTCCACTACAAGAGGTCGTTCCCACTTTATGAAAATGATTTTGTATTATGCATCTCGTCAGCATTTTCAGAAAAACATTAACATTTCTAATTATAATTGTATGTTACTGTTTTGTGTTTATTGGAATGCAGAACATCTTGATAATGGTTTCTAAAATACAGCGATGGCTTGAAAGTTTTGCAAATGCTCTTTCTGAGGAAAAGCATTCATATTGATAAATTATACAGCGGTGTAAAAGTCGACATTATTCCATTTTAAATAAAGACGTTTTAAATATTATAAGTTAGAGTGGTGGAAAAATCAACTTAAATGTAAAAGCAATGATGGAAAAATAATCGCAACTACTGCTAAAGAAGAAAAAAAAATTATTTTTAATTCAATACTATTTTTTATTTCATTGTTAAAAAGATGCAAGATGATGTGTTTCAAAAAGCAAAGTTTTAAATTCAGTTTTTAAGGTAAAAAAAAAAAAAATATCACATTTACTATATTTCTTATAAGCTATATGCCTTATTCAAATTATTATTAAAAGTAGATTGAATTCTATACTCGGGTTAAAACTGCAATCAAAATTGAACTAAAAATATGAATGTTGTAAAAAAAATTAATGTGATAGAACTTTTCTACTGTATTTTTAAGTTTTAGTGAATAAAAATCAATAAAAATCAATAAATATATCTCATATATATATATATATATATATATATATATTAACATATACAACTGTGTTATTGTCCTGTTAGATTTTGAATATCATTTAAGACCAATTGATAATAATAACAATAATAATAACTTTTATTATTATTATTCTGCTATCCTGAGCAAAACTAATATTAAAAACGGAACGAACACATCCTATTTTAAAGAAGAGTTGCTTACTGAATCAGAAAATCCATAATTAAATCTCTTATCTAATCACCGTAATCATTAATCCAAAACATTGGAATATTCTAGCTTAGCAGGATGTTTATGTCTTACTTATTTCCCTTAATACTTCATCCACTGACGTTACTTTAAAATACCATGTACCATTTGTTTGAAAACGTAGAAAAATGAATTTATTTAAGAAATGCCAGATGTATTTATAAAAACAGAACGGACACGTTTCTTTAATCTCAATACATGGTACGCATGTAAACAATTTTTTTCAAGAAAGGTATTTATAGAGTATTGTCACTGTTTTTGATTTTAGTTTTCAGGATTTTCACATGTGTTATAATTAATTTATACATCACTTCAAGAATCTACCATCAGTCTTAGAAAAAATACAAAAGACATAAAAATTACATGATTTCATATACATATATATATTTTTTTAATTTTGATTGCCTTTCTACTTCTATGTACTAATGGTACGCTGAAGTTCCTTCTAACTAAATCCTCAATAAAAATTAAGTTGATGTCATGTATATAACTTCTACTGCTTATATCTTTAAAATTCATTATTAGGTGAATAAAAAAGACATTTCAATTCATTTTTTGTCTATTTCATAATGCAGTAAATAAAAGATTAAAAGAACAATAAAATAAAATAAATTTCAATATTTGATAATAATATAATTAAAAAATATATACATCATGCGCACGCTGAAGAAACTTGCAATTTCAGGGATGGAACACGGGCGCAGAATTCATACCGGAATCTGTTTAAGAAATTTCTCTACCTATAATATCGTTGATTTAAGAAGTAGAAAATTTTCTTACATTGATAGTGGTATGAATTCTGCGCCCGTGTTCCATCCCTGCAATTTGCACATTTTGTATAGAATGTATTTTACGAAAATTTAAATAAGTTAAAGCAAATGCCAAAATATTAATACAAATTAGAGGGGAGTTAAAATGTTTTTAATTTAATATATATAGAGAGAGAGGTAGATAGATAGGTATACATACATATTTGTAGATAGATAAATATATCCCATGAAGTATGAAAATTTCAAAATAAAATAAGGAAATAAAGAATAAAGGATATATTAGGGGTAGCAGGAAAGTAATGTCTATTTTTTACAATAAATTCAAACAAATAAAATTATAACGGATAATTTTTAATCAGTGGTGCAATCAACCTCGTTACATCAACCTCGTTACACCAACCTTTTCCCATTTAGTGTGTAGGTTTTCAATTCCGAATCGTTTAATATCAATTGGTTTTGAGCAAAACATCCGAATATTGTAGTTTGGACATCATCAAAGTTTTCAAATGTTTGCCCCTTAGAAATGTTGTAGCCATAGACCTTGTAGCCCTCATAATAAAGGGAAATTAGATGGCGCAGTATCGGGCAAGTATACACTAAGTGACAAAAATAAAAAATAAAAAAATAAAAGAGAAAGAAAAAAGAAATCCGCACTTGAATATTTTTCCTTTTCTCTTTCTGTAACCGCCAAATTTATGCTTAAAAAGCAAATTTTTGAATAGATTTTATTATGTCGTTCTCCGCGTACACTTTAGAATTGAGTGTGAAGATCAAAATGCAATTGTCAGGAAAATAGTAATTTTAGAAAGTATTTCAAAAATGTCAAGGATAAGGCAATTAACGATGCCACAAAAAAAGTATTAATTTTAGAAGGAAAGTCAAAAAATACTTTAATACGTGAAATGGCAAAATTGTTAAATGCTAACGAAATATTGGTAAGATGGTTTTTAGCAAGATATAAAATTTTTTGCTGTTTAAACTGGAAATTTGACTTTAGGCGGCCATGTTGCGCATCCAAGCGAGGTGACCGCAAGTTAAAAAGCAAATGTTTAAAAAATCGATTTGTATCATGTTCAGAATTTTAAAAAAGTTCAAAAAATGTCTAAGTTAAAAAACAGAAGTTAAAAAACAGAAGATCTGCAAATAAGCCATTATTAAGGAAAAGAATTCAAAGAAACAAGTCTTCAGATGACAAAAAAATTAAAAGAATTATCAGTTAATTATCGGGCTGAATTGGTTTTTTCTGATGAGTAAAGTTTAATTTATTTCGGGTTGCTGAAAAGAGCTAGTACGACGACGAAAATATGTCAAATGATCGACTTAATAAAAATTGCTCTCTTAAAACAGTGACACATTCTCCGTACATTACAGTATGGAGGTGCATAACTTTTCAAAGAGTCGTGCAAATTTTCATGCTCAAGGGATCAATTAACTTGAAATAAAAATCGGCCATTATAAAAGTGGCATCTGACCGACTATTTTGAAGGTATCTCAGACTTTTCCGCAAACAGCCTTTCAAGATGATAATGCACCTTGCTAAAGGACGTCTGTGGCATGTTTATTTCATTCAAATTGTTAAAATTAGCTTTCCATTCCCATAAGCACCTATGATTCTGTAAGTAATCATGTTTTTTTTTTTTTTCTTCTCTTCTTTTACTTTAAGTTAAATCTCACAAAGAATATTATAGATTTTCTTCAATAGACCTGGACATAAATCAAATCTCAATTCGCTCGAATATATTTAGTCTATAAAAAGGCGAGGGGAGAGAGGGGGGGGAGGATTTCAAAATTGCAGCCTACAGCTCCGCAAGAACTAGAAGAAAATATTTATGACATTTCACTCAGTGAAACTTCTGAGATTTATTTGAAAACACTGTATAATACTATGCCACTGTGCATTAAAGCAGTAATTCCTCATAAACGGAGAATTAACCCAATGCAGAATACATATTTTTATTAAGTAATTATTTAGATCCAACAAATAGGCAGTATCATTTCATGTATTAAAATATAACTTGTTTATTTCATATAATAAATCATAATAGAATACAAAGTATTTGTTTATTATATTAAAAGTCCATTATTTAAATTGTTTATTATTTAAAAAGAACGTTTTATGTATATTTTTATTAAGTATACTTCATAGAGTGTAATAAAGCGAATTACTAAGTTGAAAATGTACGTAGGTATCCTTTCATCCCTTTGGCATTATTCAAATATGACAGCTTTATTAGTTTCAACCATTAGTTTTGAAGTTATTACAAATATAAAAGGTATAAATACATTTTTCTGCAGTGCGATTTTTTTTTCTTCTTAGTGTAGTGTGTGAGGCTATACCTCCCATCACAATTCATTAATTTTTTTTCTAGGATTCGTCTTGCACAGTGCGGACTTGCATTGCGGTTTTGCAGAATAAACGCCTATTTTCTGTTGACAATCGGTGGGCATTTTTCAATATAAGATTGATTTCATTGATCCAGATGTGCACAGTATAGGTCTACATTTACAGTTTGTCTAGGCTTCAGTACTTCAAAATGAATTATTCCGCTAACATTCCACCAAACACACAAACACGCGTTTTTTGTTTGTAAACCTAGCTTAGCGGTACTTTGTGACGACTCATCCAGAGGGAGCCACTAGTTTTTGCGTTTTGGTTATCATAAAGGACCCATTTTTTATCTCCAGTAATCAAACAGTCAATTCTATATTTCGCTGCTGAAGCAATAAGTTACGTGTTGTCGATCGGTTAGCCTTGTTTTCTTTGGACAGATTATGCGAGATAGAAACATGTGCTCTGCTTACTTTACCAATTTGCTGCAAATGTTCTTGGATGGTCGACCAAGGTTTTGTTAGTCTTTCTGATCGATACGAATCGGAAATATCAAAATTTCCGTATTTGAACTCAGTAACCATCCTTGCCATTTACGAATGTTTAATACACTTGGATAATCATCGCAAATCTTTTTGGAAGCAACGGTTGCGTTATTACCCTTTTGAAACTCAAAAGTGTACAATACCGGATATGTACCTCTGTTGGTGATTATGGCTGTCTACTTCATAATAAATTTTAAAAAAATAAAAAAAATGAAATAAACCTTAATTATATACAAGTAAATAAGTCATTCTTGATCTTTGGCACGAGTTCAAGTACACTGTGGGCTGATAAATGACAATCAAATATTGACATACATAAAAAACGACATTACTTTCCGGCCCCTCTAATAACATCGATAATATAATGAAATATAATAATAAAATAATAATAATAATAATCAACAGAGAATAAAATTATTGGTGAAATACTGAAAAATTTTTCTTCAGCTTTTCTTCTTAGTTTCTTCTTAGTCTCAAAGTTTCATAAAGGGCATAAGTGAAATATTATAAGCGAATTTAAGTGGTTTTTTATTTATTTATTTATTTATTTATTTATTAACTGAATATATTAATTAAAAACATTACAGTAAAGTATGAGTAATTTAATGGAATAAAAAATTATCTAAAATCACGAATATTTTAAATAATAATCATAAATCATGGCGTAACCAAACACAAAACATAGGAGGGTAATCGAACCGTACCTTAGTCATGTGGTTTCTGAACTGAAGTAAAAAATACCTTACAAACTGTTGGAAGTTGGATTTAAATTGTCATCATGAATTCGCAGTTCCAAAATATTTTAATACGGTTGAAAAAAAATTTAGAAATTTAATATCTAATTAAATATATTTTTCAGGCCGATTACATTGGTATTCGCAAGTATCTGTCTCATAAGACAATGTCGCAGACAAAAGTCTGTTCTAGGAGACAGCGAAATATTTTTTTTCTGACCGTTTTTATTGAAAATTGCAAATTGGCTATAATAAATAATGATCATGATTTCACAAAACCACTTGATTCACTGGAAACTTGATATTTAGAAAAGGAAATATTCAATTACATTCATTTGCAATATCTTGTCTTCTAATCAAAACACCGGAAACTCTTCTTTTAAACTATCATATGACAAAGCATTTTATAAAGATTTTAAACATTATCATATTTCATGGAATGTTCGTTTTAATTCCTCCCCTTCACAGAAAATCAAAATTGGGGTGGCATGTTGAACAAAAGACATGTCAGTTGATGAATTTTGCATTTTAAAAATCTATTTTTGACAAAACAAGAATTTTTTCAGCCGATTGTTGAGATGTGGAACTAATTTACTAAATAAATAAATAAGTACGTTTACCACTTATTAACAAAATTTCCTTAAAGTATTTCTATATCTACTGAAACCAAACGACAAGTTAAATTAAAATAACTGGCAACTTTATTTTAAACCAAAAAGCGCTTTTAGGCGCAACCTGATACTTTCACCTAGATCATCGCCAGCTAACGCTAGGTCTAACTGGTGACTTTAACTCTTCCAAACAAATTCTCCATGAACAACTACACGCGATTTCAAGCACTTGAAACCTAATGAGATTGCGTGAGGCCACAAATCTTACAGCTCCCTCCTACAAAGCGAAACGTTTTCATGAGTTTTCTAAACGGGCCCAGAGGAAACTTTAAAATTAATCTCATCTAAAACCTATCACCAAACTATTTCATTCATTCAATAAGCAGCTTTCTTTATAATTAGTCTACGGAAAATTCAACACCTATTCCATTCAAAAACATTAACTTTCTGAACCTTAATTCTCTCCAACGTTTAATTATCCTTAAATTTGAAACTGACACCTTCAAAAGTAAATTTCACCTTCTTATCCGTTTATCAATAGAAATGAATCGTAGTGTATTAGAAAATATCGTTTAGAATAACTTAAATTTCAATTATGCTATGAAGTAGAATTCGGCTTATAACTTTAATCTTTTAGCTTTAGTAAAATAAAATAATCTGGTGTGTCACTCACACGACTTTCTCTTACCCTGAAATTTAATACTATAAATACAAGTTGAAGATTAAGAAATAAGATAGTACTGTTATAAAAACCTACGTTAAAACAATTCAAATTAGGCTCCGTGAGAGTTTTATATTATAATTAATTCTGTATGAGGGGTATTACCACCTTCCTCAACCCCCGTTTCATTACTGCACCTACATTTATATAGAATTTAAATCTGTTTTTAAAATTATACAGACAACTTTCACATGCAACATTCCTTGAAACTTATAAGTCTTGGTCAAACTTTTCCAGCAACAAACTTATATTAACTTGAAAATACAACTTTTGGATCTTTGAAAATTTATTTGTTTTTAAGTTACACTAAGAGACACAAAGATCAAACGTTAAAAAACTTGACTTCGGTAATCATGAAGCATCGAAATGTGTAAATATACAAAAAACAAGTGATGAATATTTAGCTTAAAAACATACATTATATGTCTATGAGGAATTCCTTTCAATTCCAGAGCAGCTTTCCTGGAAATGGTAAAATCTTAGTAAAGCACTTCCACTAACATTAAAAAGAAGGTTATCTTTTAAACATTTACAGTCCTGTATATCATTTGAAGATTATCTACAGACCCCATGATGCACAGAAATATAAACCTGTAATAATAATACGCGGCATAACCTGAAATACACTTCCATTAATTTTCAGCTATTGTCGCACTATAATCTAGTTCTTTTGTGTAGCCCTGTAAATGAACAGTAAATGATTTCCCTACCATATTCTACGTAAGACATGTTTTTATGCATATAAAGTACATATATATTGGGTTGTTCGGAAAGTCAGTTCGTTTTTTTCAGCAGAGGACTTAATTGTATTTTTTTCACACCTTCTTCACATTTAAGTTGCATTGCCATTACATATTGTGACAGCTGATATAGCAAGGCTTGCTTGTGAAAAAGGTCGTTTTATTCTACTCAATAGTTTTTGATTGGTGCCCTATCAAATAAAGAAATTCAGAAGCGACATTTTCGGCATATTTTGTTTTTGCTATCAAAAATGCGAAAATACTATTCAAACAAGGAAAAAAAGTATACGATGTGTGCACAGAAAATTTATTTAAAGAACGCTATTGTCAAAACTGGTTTACCAAATTTTGTTCTGGCAATTTTGAGTTGAAGATGCATAACGTTCTAGAAAACCAGTTTGTGCTAATGAAGACAAAATAAAGTATTGATTTATGAAAAACTGCCAAATAACAACTCGTGAGATCGCTAAGAAACCGATCAAAGTGGAGAATATATAATTCATTACAATATTTATACAATATAAGAAAATCGTCTTTCATTTTCGAAGGAAAAAACGAAATTACTTTCCGAACAACCCAATACATTTCATTTTGTATAGTGCAGTCTATAGATGTTAAACTCTATTTACCTGTAATTTCCCCCATAGACGTAACGTATTTGAATTCTGTTGGGTGTTCCTGTACACGAACCATTTGCTTGATCTCAACGAAAAGCTTAGTGTAGCATCCTTTCATGATATACATTAAGAATATCAAGTTTGAACTTTCTGCTACTATTTGTTCTTGAGATATGCTGTTAACAGACAGACACACAGACACACACACAGACCAACCGCTAAAAACATGATTTTCGGATTGAAGGTGCCTCAAAACATGTAAATATGACAAAAACTGATGTTCGAAAATTTGAGCATAAAACAATACTTTCTGTATAGTCGGTAACAAAAGTCTCCGAACACTAGCAAAAATTCCAATATAAAAAAAGTACACTTAATATAGATTTGTCAAATAAATCCTTGTCGAATCCTGTTCTTAGTCAGTCTAAAAACAGGATTCGACAAGGATTTATTTAACAAAACATGTAAATATGACAAAAACTGATGTTCGAAAATTTGAGCATAAAACAATACTTTCTGTATAGTCGGTAACAAAAGTCTCCGAACACTAGCAAAAATTCCAATATAAAAAAAGTACACTTAATATAGATTTGTCAAATAAATCCTTGTCGAATCCTGTTCTTAGTCAGTCTAAAAACAGGATTCGACAAGGATTTATTTAACAAAACATGTAAATATGACAAAAACTGATGTTCGAAAATTTGAGCATAAAACAATACTTTCTGTATAGTCGGTAACAAAAGTCTCCGAACACTAGCAAAAATTCCAATATAAAAAAAGTACACTTAATATAGATTTGTCAAATAAATCCTTGTCGAATCCTGTTCTTAGTCAGTCTAAAAACAGGATTCGACAAGGATTTATTTAACAAAACTGTATTAAGTGTACTTTTTTCATATAGGAATTTTTGCTAGTGTTCGGAGACTTTTGTTACCGACTATACCTTATGGGTAAGAGAAAGTAAAAAACTAAATTTAATCAATTGGCTAGCCAAGCTAAAAATCTTATAACCTAGCAAAAGATAATTTAGAAGAATATAGTTCTTCCTCTGTAGGTTTGATGGATTTAATAATGGTTTTAACGGGCATAGTGCTTTTAACAGACAGGTATGTTCCACTATGCATAGAATTATCTTCTATAAGTTTAATCAACTTTCTATAAAAATAAAATTAAAAAATAAATATAAAATAAAATAAAACTTTTTATGGTATGATATTCAGACAAAACTGAAAGCGGCCCTCTGGAATAATAATAAATGTATAAAATATATATATTTCCTTCTATTAACATGAAAAAGTTTCAAACAGTGTATGTGCATCTGTAAATAAAATTTTACCCTCACAAGCTAAAACATAAACGGCAAATATTCCTCACCTGTTAGCCATTTTAATATTATAACGTTAAAACACCGCTTTATGCTTATAGCTCAAAAAGTATATACGCATAATTTCTCCATTATCAATGACCTATAGAATTTTAAATTACAAAATAAATTGTATAGTCGAAAACAAAAAAGCATTCAATACTACTTCGTTACTAATTCATGTAGGAAAATGTAATAGGTATGATTCGACTAAGAATTGTATCTATTTTTTAGAAAATAAAGTGAAATGTTTCATTGGGAGTCGTCTACATATTAAAATGCGCTCCAGCTTTGATATATATACGTAATAATAAAAATGGTTAGAAGTAATGGTCCAGTAATAAAGCTAAACTGCATCTTATGAAAGGAATACAGCAGTCCATTTAGGTTAAACTAATAAGCCTTTATTAAGTCCAAAGGTGTAGTCATGGAGAAGATACAGTCATGAGCCGATTATGAAGACATCTTGAGCGACATGTGCGCTCTTAGTTCCGGCAACCGTCAGACTACGGTGCCGATGGCCGGCAATTCGCCGTAGCTGCGCCCCATAAGGCGCAGCGGATTTTGCTAGTAAACTTTACCTATTGAAGTAGTATTTAACGTAAGTCTTTTAGGCAAGATAATATCGGAAAAAGCCCCGATTTCTCGTGTGTTCCAGCTTAAATACGGCTCATTTTGGCGCGAACCCAAACTCTTGTTATGAGTTCTTATTGGATAGTTAGCTGACTAGATCCCGCCTACATTTTATGATTGGTTGACCCGGACATCTGGAATTAAGAATTATGCAATGTTTTGTCGTTAAATTTAATGATTGCATAATTTTATTCTAAAACTTGTTCTTAAATGTAACTCTTGCGTTCAGTCGAATATTCTGATTTATTTATTCTAACAAGGAAACATTCAAAAGGTGTCGTCTTCAAAAAATATTTAAAAAATTACATGTGATTCTACTCTTCATAAAACACTAGAAAGGGAAAATTTATCGGCTGAAATGAATTACAGTGACAGCAAAAAGTTATCAAAATTAAGCATATTTGGCGATTTCACACTGTTAGGCGATTGGTTTTGAGTACTTGGCGGAGAAGCAAAACACGGTTCTGTTCGTACATGGCAATTTCAGTTGCTATCGAGCTTATCGTCTAACAGCGCTAAATCGCCAATAACGCTTAATTTTGATAATTTTTTGTGGTCGCTGTAATTCATTTCAGCCGATATTTTTTTCACTTTCTGGTGTTTTATGAAGAGTAGAATCACATACATTTTTTTTTTTAAATATTTTTGAAGACAACACCTTTTGAATGTTTCCTTGTAAGATATTAATTTAATTCTGGGATATTAATATTTAGTTATCGCTTAATATTAATTTAAAATCTTGATTCTTTTTATCGTTTCATATATATATATATATATACAGGATGGTTAAAATTAAAGTTATAATTTCAAAACGATATAACTTTAAAACTACCGTTGAGAATGACTTAATATTTTACCAGAACAATTGTTGGGCAATGGAATTTTGTTGGGCAAACGAAAAAAAAAAAAAAAAAAAAAAAAAAGAAGTTCCAAAATGTACCGATAATTATTCGTAAGATGTTTGTTTCACGAAGCTCCTCTTTTCACTATCACTGTTTCTTCTGTAAACACATATTCTTGTGCTTTAGCTAGAAAGTTATGGTAAACCCTTAAAATCTATTGTTTCCTGCTATTCTATTCTATTGCTAACAACACTCCTGCGTATAATGAATCTGTTTAGTCATTTCTTTTGAGATTATCTTAACAGCTCCATAGGCACATTTTATAAATACTTTTTCCCTTCGCCAAACAAAATTCCATTGCCTCGCAATTGTTCTGGTAAAATATCAAATCATTTTGACGGTTAGTTTTAAAATTTTAGCATTTTGAAATCGTAACTTTAATTATAAACACCCTGTATATATATATATATATATATTATGATAATGCTCTATTGTGATTTTATATTTGAATTCCTGAGGTCGCGACAAGGCGAAAAAGTATATTGCTTGTATTTTTCACTTATATTTTTGTACAGTTTTAAACTATTTAATGTGTGAAGGGGCTAATGGCGAATTCATATCGTAATCAACTTGCTCACATATTTTGTATTTTCACAGTGTTTACTTTCCAGTACATCTAGATTGATTCATGTATCATTGTTTACAATATTGATTGCTTTCATGTAAACATATATGTAGTCAAAGTGTTTTGTGGATATATTTACAATATTTTGTTTTGTATTTTGAGAGGAGAGCGGATTTTTGTGGTGAACGGGAGAAATATGTGAGCACGTTGCACATATATTGCTTTAATATATCTAATTATTTAAAAATTATTAAATACCTAATTATAAATTAAAATAAATAATCTTTTAAATAATAAAGTTTAATTCTAATGTTATTCTCACTTAAGATATTTTATTTAATCTAAAATTCTAAATATATCGTCAATAATATTAAAATATTTATTAAAAATAATCCAAATTTTGTTAATATAAAAAGGGATTTATCAGAAATATAATTTTTATATATCTCCCTTTTTGAAAAAGCAGAGAGAGAATTGCGAGTCGGTGACATTCGTTTTAATATCATCTGCTTAATAAAATGTCTTTATTGTGCATATTTTTACCTTATTTCCGTCTGTGAGATTTTTTTCTACAGCCTTGGTGTCGCATCCAATAAAGGCTGCTTTTGGCATACTCAAGGAATACCAACTTGTAGGGTTATATTTTTAACTTTATTTTCATTTTCAAATTCGTCCGTAGGTTTATCATTAAAAAAAAAAAAGCTTTTATTTGGCGCATTTGGCAGGTATATTCGCAGCGCTGTCATATCTGGTCATAAACTGATTGGAAAGGATTGATGCTCGCTTCATCACTGGGACTTGAATTACGGTCATCAAAAAATGTAATTTCTTAAACAAAAATCGTTTCTCTCTAATCCAACACTTTTTGTCACAGTGAATTTACAAAATGGGTACGGATCCGGGAAGTCCTTTGCTATTTTTTTTTTTTTTTTTTTTTTTTTTTTTCAATAAAATCTTACTGTCATGAAAGAAAAATATTTGTGTGTATTTTTTCATTGCCCTCTGTTTTTGATATTTTCAAGAGGACAAGGTTTTCCCCTTTACAAATGGATTTTCCTGCGCCAATTAATTACACAATAACATCGAATGTTGCGTTTTTTCCCCGACTGTACAGTTACATAGATACAGGTAATTAGGATATATACAAAGGACAACTAGTTTAAGTTCAGTTTACAATAGTAACAAAAAATAAAAAGTTTATTATCACCGACTCTGTCATTGTTGACTGTAACAAATTTATTTATAATTCATATATATATACAAACATACAAGATATTTATACGATAAAGACAGACGAAACGAGTTTGACATTCAGATTAATATCGTTCAATAAGTCCCGGGACTAATCCCCCAATAGCGTCGCAAATGAAATATTTCTGTGTGGGTAAAGTAAACCCAACTTTCAAAAGATACACGTTTCAGTTTCATGTTATTTCGATCGTTTGTTGCCGAGATATCAAAGTTTTAGTGACCCTAATTTTGATGTTTTCAAAATTAAGGACAAAACTGAATTTCGTTTGTTATTTAAACATTGTTTTTTGATGGTCAAAAATACTGTTGAAACTGTTAAGCCATTGCTAAATTTCAACAATATTTCTGCCTATCACAAAACAATGATTAACCAACTCATGAAATTCAGCTTTGACCCTCATTTTGAAAGCATCAAAAGTAGGGTCACTAAAACTTTGATATATCTGCAACAAACGATCGAAATATCATGAAACTTTAATGTGTATCTTTTGAAAGTTATATTTACTTTTCCCGCACTGAAACATTTCATTTGCGAAGCTATCTGGGGACTAGTCCCGGGACTTATTGAACGATGTGTTATATATATATATATATATATATATATATAAGTTCACATAGTGTCATAGAGTCCTAAAAGTCTTTTTAAAATATGCCAGATTGAGAATTTTGTTCAGCTTCAGACAAAATATTATACTTAAAGGTAAAAGGGAAAATTTAGAACAAAATCACTTGATTTGCTTGGCTTGACTAGACATTAGGTGAGAATCAACATCTTCGAGACTGGGGTACTGGTAGCTGTGGAACTTTTTACTCCTTATCTAACTAGTTAGGCTCTAAACTGGCGGGTCAGTGTTTCTCAGTATCTCAAAAACATGTAAACAAGCTCGCTCCTCATCCGAGTGGAAGTTGTGGAAGGTATCAACATCAGTACATTGACGAGTTTGCAATCTTATATTAAAGTAATTTCTTGGATGATATGAATAGGAAGGACTTGAGTGCGGCACAGGCAGGGCTTTTTTGATATGCTGATCACTGGTTGTTGTAGAAGAGGTGGACGTTTGAAAGCTCTGTGTATGAGAAATCGCTTATATGAGTTAGTATCCCCAGAATCAGGTAATGCAAAAACTTTGTCTAGCTGGGCTCTGTTGGATGTACTTGTATAGATCGGGGCAACTTTTAAAAAAATTCCAGAATTTCTTTTGTTTATGTGCAGTGGAAATAAAAGAAGCATTACTGCAACATTGGTCAGGTTTTTGACCAGTTTGTTTGAATCTTTTACCAGGAGGGAAAAAATACTAAATTGTTTTTTAGGTTTTGTACCGAACTTTCCGTTAAATTTGATGTAGGTGGACTTTTTTCAGTGGACGGTTGTTTTACAGCTGTGTGAGAGTCGGTTTGACCCTTTACAAATTAGTTTTTATCTTTACTAGAGTTTTGACTGGAGGTTAGCGATGAAAAATAATTTCTATCCACTGGATTGGAAAATGAAGTTTTTATTGAGTTGTTACTTTCTACTTGTTGTTTAAAAATTCGAACTCGATCAATTTTAATTTTCGTAGGAGTACCATTTAAGTCGATGATTAAACTATTGCTCTCAACTTTTAAAACTTTGAAGAATAAACTTTCAAACACGATTAAATTTCTTTGAGCTTATGAATTAAATTAAGTCTTTAAATTTATTTGGAAATTCTACTTTAATAAGAATTAAATTACCGGCCGGTTTAACGTTTTCATAGTTATATTATTGGCACAAACGACACCTCGTAACATAATCGTGAACCGACTTCTTTATTTTTCTGAAACAACAGTCATTTATAAGTATACTATATGTTTCCCTAATATCTCCCTAGAAGTAGAAGAACGCAAAAAGGATGGACTCAAAAATGATGGCTTGGTGAAGTGATTTGGGAATTATAACTTGTACACGCTTAAAAAAAAAATTAGCTATTCTCTTACTCCACAAAAGGACGATTTGAAAAATTCTCCTCTTAACTCTAAAGGGCAAAATTTACTCATATATACTAACACAGGGAGTATTCTCTTTCCTGTCCTTCCGATAAATAGCAAGTGGGAAGAAAGTATGGCTCCGAAAATACAGTAAAAATAACTCCTAAGCAGTTGTTCACTTTTATCTCCGAAAAGGAGTAAAATTTTGCTCCTTCGGAGTAATTTTAACTCGATTTTTTAAGAGTTTTTTAATTCACCGTTATATGATAATAATTTAGATAAAAATAACAAGCCATCTACTAAATAAAATAACTGGCACCATTTCATTGATATAGACGATTTCACTGTGAAAATTGAAACAGGATATTCTAGATATCGATTTAGTTTTCCAAATTCAGAATATTTATGTTGTACATTAATTAATTGTTCATATGAGTTTAAAACTGACGTTGGAATTAATGCTACAGCAATATTTTCATTAGAATTATTTCTCTATCGATGAAAAATTTAACTATTTTTATCTTTACCAAAAAAAAAAAAAAAAAAAAAGAAAGAAATCCCCTTACACGAAAAATGTCAATTCCTTTAATTTTTATGATTTTTAAAAATATCTACAGACTTATGGTATATAATAGAGAAAGTAAACTAGGCAACAGGAGACAAAAGAAAGATAACATATGTTTCTATATTTTATTATAATCAATAAGTTTAATTATTTCAAAAACAAATGTATAGAAATAGCAAATAATAATGCCGGAATAAGTTTTACATCCAAAGCTTCACACCTATGAAATATGTAGTTTAAATTATTAAGTAGATTTATTAAATTGAATCACCCGCATTAGTATCAAGTAAATGAAAGAGGGTTTGAAATGTTGATTTTAAATGCGTGAGAGAAAAATAGGCCATTCAGCAATTACTTGCAAAACATTGATTTTTTTTTTTCGTTATACTCACGTTTGAATCTTGAATTATAATACCCAATTTTCAAACCTAGGATGTTTGTGTCGTTTCAAAGAATCGGTATCTTTATTCCAAACATCCGGATATTAATGTGAGAAATGAATTAAAAAGTTGATTCTTTTGAAAAGTTGAATTTTAGCAGAATAATGAATTAATCTACCTATTTGTCCAAAAGAAAGTGGCTTCTTCCGAAACGATTTTCGCTTCACCATCTGATCAACTTCAATGTTTTTTTTTTTTTTTTTTTTTTTCCTTTCAAGGTCAGTCAGCTTTATAGATCATCACCATTATTATCTTGTTCAAAAGATAATATTATTCTATCCATGCTTGTTTTCATTTTTTTTTTTTATCCAAAAGCCTTTTAAAAAAAAATTAATTAATTAATTAATTAAAATAAAATAAAATGTGTGTGAGAAAGAGGAAGCTTGCTGTTCTGGGTTTAACATTACATTAAAAATGAAGTGGTTAAGTCTTTATTAAAAACATTTAATCTTATTAATGTTTGACAATTCAAAATGGAGGTATAAAACTCTCAAGACTCTATATTTAATCATCCGAATGCGGATAAATTTTCATACCTGTACATTTCATAGTTCGTGCTGCATTCATATGTCGTATAGTAATACAAATTACTTAAAAGAATTTCGAGAAGATGGCATAATAGCTATAATATTAACTAGTAAATGTAATTGTATAATAACGTTTTAATCGTAAAATATTTCCCAACACTAAATGTTCTAAGACAAATATAGATTTAATACCTTCTTTTTATGAACATTAATATTAGAATTATTTCCAACGACATGGTTAAAGACTTATTTTAGTATATTAATATGATACTTTTAATACAATATTCCAAGTACAAAATTAAAAAAAAAAACTAATAATAATCTACTTTGAAGTTAATTTTAAAACTATATCCAAAGAGTAAAATTTATCAAAATTTCGACAAATGTTTCAAGATGCTATTTTTACGGAAATTTATTCACTGTTATGACACATTTTGTAATAAATGTGATGCATTTAATCTATTTTTTTTTTTTTTTTTAAGTATGTATGGATATCTTTATTCTATGATAAATGCAACAACATTCATTTTCACACTGAACTTTTATTATGTGAGATCTCATTTATGATACATAAAAGTTTTCGTCATAACTCATTGTAATTTTTGTTACTTTCTCCCATATACATGAAATAAAAATTTTAGGCTCGTGAAAATTCTCATCTTCCAGTACAAACCACTTGTCATCGACAACCCACATTGCATCGGGATATTAAAATATGCATTTATCAAGTAATACACGTAATTAGCGCATTCAGCTTGCATTGCCACTATGTTAAATATTTATTAAAAAATAAAGAATAATTCATTAAAAACTTTCTTTTTTATGCAGAATCATTATAATTGTATTAGAAGAAACGTTTTAGACTTTTAATAGGAGTATAACTTATGTTTTATTTATAATTAATTATATATTTTTAAAACAAACACATTTATTTCATTCTACATATGCAATTTTTTTTTTTTATATTCTGAAACACACTTATTCATACCCCACAGAAAAGTATAAATAAAAGTATAAATAATAAAATAATAATAATATTAATACAAATAAACTGAACCCAAACCCAGATACGCAGATACCAGTTAGGCAGATACAGAACAAGAAATATAGAAGAAGCTTTATTTTATCGTAGTTTTCACAAAGAAAAAAATAAATAATAAATTATCTTTAAATAAACTTTAATAAACTTGTGTCTGTTGCTAATTATCAAATGCAAATACAGTAGAACTTGGATAATTCGAAGTTGAAGGGACCAGAAAAAAATTCGAAATAACCAAAAATTCGAATTGCATATACTATTTTGTCAAAAAAAGTGATAAATTAAAAAATTAAAACTCTACGATCAGAGATTTAACACATAAACTTTATATCTAAGAATACCGCTACATTACCCCTTTCACCCCCCCCCCCCCCAATTAAATCAATATTTTTTACGAGCTTAATTATTCAACACTTTTTAAAAAATAGTCAAATATATTTTATTTCTTTTTTAAGTAGAATCTTTGTGTCATAGCATATGACCTGATACAAAAATAGAATCTTCTACATTACACATGACTTTCAATTCACAAAAACCTCGAAGTTCATACATATGCATAATATCTTCTGGTGCATAAGCTCGGGGCTTCTATTGTATTTCCTTATCCTTCTTTTGAAAGACTATAAAAATTTATAATGCACTTCAGATGAGTAAAATCTCGGGAACAAATTTTACTGTAATATTTTAAAGGTAATCGTATGAAAAATTCGAATTATCCACGATTTTTTAACATTATTTTAATACAAAATTCAAGGAACCGTGTAAAATATTCGAATTATCCAAAATTTCGAATTAAACAAGTTCGAATTATTCAAGTTTCACTTTATATTTCAATTTCGACGAGAAAAATCTATACTTCATTAACAAAAACCTATATTTTAAAGTTAAACGCCCCCTTTTCCAAATATAGTATAATAGAAGAAAAACATTAAATTTTTCCTTTTGAAAATCCCATTACTCTGAAGGATAACTGTCGAACTTATGATGTGCGGTAAATCTGAAAGAAATATGTAACATAAGTAAGATTTTTTTTTTTTCGCAAAACCTATGGATTAACTGTCGTAAGGATGTTTTTAAAAATCTTGTTGAGATAACGAGGTGTTTTTTGCGTCATTAGTTACAACATTAGTTACTAAATGATCCTTCGCATCAAGTAAGCAGAAAATTTAGAAGGCTTTATGATTATATGTTGTGAAAATATTTAGTACATTTTAAACACATTTTTATAAAAAATATCTTAAAATAAATTCCGCCTCTATATGACGTTATAAGCCAGTGAACTACAGACATTTTGTGTAAATAAAGTACTTAAAATCTCTACTTCGAACCAAAAGAGTACTTTTTTAGAAACTGAAACTGAAGAAAAAAAGAAAAAAGCTCGGGAAGCACGAAATATTAACAAATAAGATATGTAACTAAAACACATATTATACATATTAAAGTTTTAATGTCTATAAATGTTTTCAATTTACAATACTAATCTAAAATTACTTACTGATATTTAAAATAAATTATTTTTAACTAAATATCCAAAAAATGCTTTAAAAAATTAAAAAGAAGTTTAAAATAACGATTTTATGAAGGACTAGCAGGTTCTGCCCGCTTTGCTGGACAACATACTTAAATGAGTTTTCAAAATCCCATACTATTATGAAAACCTAATTTAAATTTCCCGCTGTGTTAAGTAGACGTATTTTCCACTCGCACAGTGAGGAGTCTGGGTCTCCACTGCCTTCGACAGCAACTTACCCACTTCTAATTTCCCCTCCCCCGGTGTTGAAGTTTGACGTTTTGCGAAATCCCACCAAAGTACATAATGCGTACACTTAATCAACATCTACACACCAAAATGCGCATTTCTAAGATATTTTAAGGCGAATTCAAGCGGGAAAACGTGATTTTACAAATGTTTATTGCCCACTACCCCAAGGGTGTTAAGGAGGGAATTTCTTAAAACCCCGTTACAATAAATGTCGGATACATATAAACAATTTACGCACCAAATTTCGTGACCACAGATCCGATAGATTTCCCAAGTAAAATTTAGCGCTAAAAGGGGTGCATCGAATTTGTTCCTTCTTAACTACCCCCCCCCCCCCTTTTCAGAAAAGAAAAATGAAAATGTGTTTTTGAAATATCTTAAAGGCAACACATGGCTGTTTTGAATACCTTTGTACCTTTTCTAGTAGCGCTCTACTCAAATATCCGGAATTTCTGAAATTCCCTCCCGAAAAACGACTTTTCCCTCCCTTCTTTAAGAATCAAGAATACCAAAATCGTACATAATGTTTTAATTATACAATGTCGAGTCTCCTCATGTGCAAATTCTTCACAGTGAAGTAATTTGGGACCGAGATATGCTTACAATTTTTTTTGCTTTCTGCCCTCTAGGTGAGAAGTTTGTTTGTGTGTGTGGGGGGGGGGAAGGGGGGATTTCAATAAATCTCGTTATTTTAGGTTTCGGATACATACAAAATATCCAAGCACCAAACTTCATAACCGCAGCTCTCATACATTTCCCAAGAGAAATTTAACGCTGAAAGGCGTGTCTCGAATTTGCCCTTCTTAACACCACGCCCCTAATCCACTACCCCAAAAAATGGCAGATCTCAAAAAATCAAAAACGTGTTCTGGAAATATCCAAAAGAAGGCACATGGCTGTTTTCAACACCTTTGTTCTAGTTTTTGGTAGAGTTCTACACAGAAATTCAGAATTTGCAAAATTTCCCGCCAAATATCGATTTTCCCCTCCCTCCACTTTCAAATTAAAGTTTTCTAAATCGTAGATAATATTTTATTTGTACTCATGTGTAGTCTCCCCCTGTGTAATTTTTTCCCTTTGAAGTAATTTGGAGCGGGAGTTATGCTTATAAAAGTATTTTTGCCTTCTATCTACCCCAAGGAGGGGAAACGGGGGTAATTTTGATAAATCCCGTTACATTAAGTGCCGGATACATATTAACAATCCAAGTACGAAATTTCGCGACTGCAGCTCCCATACATTTCACAATGCAAATTTAGCGCTAAAAGTCTGGATTTTGCCTCCTCGTAACCCCCCCCCCCCCCCTTCAAAAAAAAAATCACAAATCAATAACTATATGTTTGATATATAACTATTTACTAGTACTAACTTTTTGAAAATATCCTAATTTGCATAGCATTTTTCAACATTTTTGGTAGAGTTCTACTCAAAACTCCGGAATTTGCGAAATTTCCTCTCAAAAATCGATTTTCCTACTCCCTCACCTTAAAAAACGAAAATTCCTAAATCGCAGATAATGTTTTATTTGTACTCATGTCTAGTCTCCCAATGGGCAATTTCTTTACTGTGAAATAATTTGGAGCCGAGTTTTGCTTACAAAAGTGTTTTTGACTTTTGTCCCCCAGCGGTAGAACGAGGGAGAAATTTGATAAGTTGATAGATAAATTTTAAGTTGAATAATGACCTAAAGTTCTGCCAAGCGCCGTTTAATTCCGTCCAGAAGTTTTCACATGATACCCGGATAAAAATAGCGTTACAGGCATACAGACTCGACGCCACACGCACAAAGACAAAAAATTCTGAAGTCATTTTTGGTTTTCATGGTTTGCGAAATGTGAAGATATCGCAAAATGTTTTGATTCTGACAAATTTAAAGACAAAAGTCTAATTTTATTAATATTGATAGCAAAATAAAATACTGCAATAATGTTTCATTCTGTCAGCTAACTTTCCCCCAAAAAAATCTGGTTTCAGGTCTATATTCGAATGGATCCAAATCATGATATTTTACTTGTTGCTAGAAAATATTCACATACATAGTGATTCTATAATCCTGGATACAATTTTAAGGGTTCTTACAGATTACTATAGCAAAGGTATTTAATATAAGAAAGCAATGAGCGTAAGCTGGGTGTAGAATTAAAAACATAAAAATGAGTTGATTGTAGGATTTAAGGCCGATTGACTATGCTAGAGTCGTAGGCCTATTGGTGGAACTCCTTCCGTGAGGTCCTTCTAAGGGGTTCTAACCCATATTTACGCGAGTTTCTGATAAAACCACTTAAAACTCCGAATGGCTAGATCGATGTGTGTGACCTGAAATTGAACCTGGGGATCTAGAACGAACTTATCGAAATGCTGTCGTTATCGGAATTTCTCCGATGTGACGTCACATTCCGATAGCCTTTCTTATTTCGCTAGAACGAACTTACCGAATCGCTTTCATAATCGGAATTGTCTGGCGGAATCGTTTTCTGAAATTTCGACAGGTCTTTTTCGGGTGAAATCGTCGTGAGATAAACAATTCACAGTTCCAATGCCGTCCATCTTGGCATTAGGTGTTATTCAAGAAAATGAAAAATCAAGTTTTAAATATATTTAAATCTTTAAAATTCATTAAGTTAAATGAAAATTGTAATATATATATATATATATATATATATATATATATATATATATATATATTGGTAACTAAACTTCTTATTTAAAAAGTATGAAGGATAACAAGTCTTAATATTTAAAGTTATTCAAAATTAATTAAATATAATAAAAATTACAATAAATACCGATATATATATATTTTTGTCATTAAAATTCTTATTAATCATGTATAATATTAATAGCATATCTATTAAGAATAACATGTATTAATATTTAAAATTATTAAAAATTAATTAAGTTTAATAAAAACTGCAATTATATATATATATAAACTAAAAATCTTATTTAAAGTATGTCTATGAATGATGTAAATCCCAGTATATAAAACATTAATAAAGCTTAAAGGAAATTCTGATAAATATTTATTTTCCCTTTTAAATTTTATTATAATTGAATTAAGTAAGTTTGGGACACAGCACTTGCAAAATTTCATTTGTAGCTATATATTAGAATCTAATAAGAATCTCTCATTTCTTAGAGAGGGAAAAGTAAGTGAATTTAAATCTTTAAAATTAATTAAGTTAAATGAAAATTGTAATATATATATATATTGTTAACTAAACTTCTTATTTAAAAAGTATGAATAATAACATGTAATAAGATTGTTACTATGAAGACGCCATCGGGAATAATCAAGAGACCCGTGAATCGAATCGCCAGTCTGCCATAACATAGGAATAATCCCAGTATATAAAACATTAATAAAGCTTAAAGGAAATTCTGATAAATATTTATTTTCCCTTTTTAATTTTATTATAATTGAATTAAGTAAATTTGAGACACAGCACGTCAATTCTAGATTCACTTGCAAATCTTCATTTGTAGCTATATATTAGAATCTAATAAGAATCTCTCATTTCTTAGAGAGGAAAAAGTAAGTGAATATATATATTTTTTAATTTAATAATTTATTTTTACAATCTAAATTAGACATATTATGTAAATTCACTTACAAAATGAAAATTAATTTTAAGACGGTTTTACATTTTTACTTTGACGGAAGATAATTTTTTACAATGCTTAAAGATTTAAAATTACACAGCATATTTTATTGTATATTGTAAATTCTAAAAGAAATTCTAGAAACAGTACATACAAACATGCAAATTTAAAAAAAAAAAAAAAAAAAAAACTATTAAGGTTTGCTTTAACACATGCAAATACAATAAATCAATTATAATAATATATGTACACAAAAATTTTAATTAAGGAAATTTAAACAAAAATGTTAATATCTGTGTATATATGTAAAAAAGAAGCATTACCGTAATTATAAAGTTAAAACAGATTGGAGAAAAAATATATATATATTACCTGTGTTACATCCAAAGCTCTTATATCCATAGTAATTCGTCGTTCACTAACTAAATACTAGCAGCTAACACTTCAAGGCAGAAAATCATTTACATTTACTGCCTTAAAATGCTAGCAACTGGCAAAAGGTGAAGTTCGGTAATAACATTGGTTTGATATATAGAAAATACATACGGTATTTACAAAAAATAAATGGGGATAAATACTCTTTTCTTATTAAATAAAACTAAAACATACATTCACAACCACACAAGCAGAGGCAGCCATCTTTGTTTATCTAAAAAATCCAAATGAAATCTCGCGGCGAGGGTGAAATTTTCCTTGTCTGTGATTGGTCAACTTAATCCGATTTCGAAAACAGCCCTTTCTCTCTGGGAGAAGTTTCGACTCACATTTCCGAGAAGTTGGTGCTAGGGTATAAAACGCATATCGGGATGATTTCAAGTGAAAACTGACGTTTCCGATAGTGAAAAGTTTCCGCGTCGAGTTCTTTCCGATGGGTTCGTTCTAGACCCCCTGGCACTTCCCATTAATCAACTTTGAGCGCAGAACCACTCGGCTGCTGGTGGGCTATTAAAATGAGAAACGAAGCATAAAACATTACTTACTTATAACATCTGCGTAAAATGCCACTTATTATTATTATTATTATTATTACTTTACTGAAATGCTTAAAATTACGAGTACAGAAAGTAATAGAAGCATGATAGCGTCATAAGATAGATTAATAAGAATTTCAAAGATGTCAGATATTTCTCGCACGCATGCTCTGACAACAAATTGTTCAGAGATGAAGTCTTCAACAAAGTGAACTAGAATCTAACTATGATTACCTTCAAATGTCGCTGTACGAAATATTCGATTCTCTATAACGTTGCTCGATTACATACTTGATTCCATGCTCGCTATGGTAGTTCCATGGAAATTGAGCTGGCTGCATAAGTAACACGCCTAATCCATCGCACCTCAAAAGTAGTATCCCGTAAAGCGAAAATTCACACTGAAAGGGAATGGGATATCATCATATTTAAATCATATTTGATTACAAACGATAATTTTTTTACTGCGAAGACGCATACTAAGTATACTTACAAAAAATGCTCATGGGTATTACAAACGATAATTATAAAACTTTGCAACAATTCTGCGAAATTACTTACAAGGAAACATTCAAAAGGTGTCGTTTCAAAAAATATTGAAAAAAATATGTGTGACTCTACTCTTCATAAAACACCAGAAAGTGAAAAAATTATCGGCTGAAATGAATTACAGCGACCTCAAAAAATTATCAAAATTAAGCATATTTGGCGATTTCACGCTGTCAGGCGATTGATTTTTAATACTTGGCGGAGACGCAAAACACGTTTCTGTTCGTACACGGGAACCTTTGTGCTAGTGAACTTATCACCTACCAGCGCTAAATCGCCAAAAATACTTAATTTTGATAATTTTTTTTATGGTCGCTGTAATTTACTTCAGCCGATAATTTTTTCACTTTCTGGTGTTTCATGAAGCGTAGAATCACATATATTTTTTTTCAATACTTTTTGAAGACGACATTTTTTGTATGTTTCCTTGTTAGAAAAAAAAGTGCGATAATATCGGACTTTTATTCATGATAATAGGATATATGGGCCTATGACAAGAGCGTTTGCAATTCCCGCTCAAAAATTCCCAAAGAATCGTCTTCTAGGTGCACAAGGACATGTAGCGTGAGGTTTGCTGTAGCCATTAGATGGGTGTTCAGCCCATTGAAAACACAGTCGTATATAAAAATTCCCTCACTTATGAATAGAACATGACTTAGGAAGTCTGTTGTAACGTATGTTCCTATCAGTAAAACCGTGATCATAAGATCAAATGCGGAGCGTTATCAAAGCTTGTGGCTTTGAAGCCACTAAAGAATTTCGACTAAGTATCAATTTATGAATTTCGAATTAGGGTTGATTAAATTTAGCATCTCGGATTACGAAAGTCTAACGAATTTATTTTAAATTCAAATTCTGCAACTTTTACTTTATTACAAATCAGAATAACATGCATATTAATTAAATGAGAATAAGTTTAATTCTACTTACCCCCTCTGCCAGTATTCCGAAGATTAACGACACACAACTAAATCACTAGACTTCAATTCGACATTTGAAGAATCGTTTTATTTGACTTGAATAATTAATTACGAATTTTTATTCATATTTAAGAATGATTACTGGAACTATAATGAATACGATTAGAATGTTTTAATAGTTCTGATTTTATTTTAAAGTCCTGAGATACCTTGTACCTCGTCCGGATTCGAAAGGCGACTGAAACAAAACTGCTCAGCGCCGTTCCTAATCAGTTCAGATGTGCGCACCTTCTCCATTCCCCTCCTCCCCGACATCCTCCGGGGGGGGGGGCTGAGCATGGCAGACTGGCGATTCGATTCACGGGTCTCTTGATTATTCCCGATGGCGTCTTCATAGTAACAACTCTAATAATTCCATCCTCACCAGGATGGACTTCCAGAAGGCGTGCTAACTTCCACTGAGCTGGCTGAATAGAAGGTTCCAACACCAGGACTAGCTGACCAGGTTGCAGATGTGTATTACCACTCTTCCATTTTTCTCATGACTGGAGTGAAGTCAAATAAGACTTTGCCCAGGTGCTCCAAAAGGACCTTTTGATCTGCTGAAGGAGTTTCCATCTGGAAGAAAAACTGGTACAAAATGGATTAGTTTGGATAAGAGATTGTTCAGGAAGCTGGAGAAGCGGAGCCCCAATTAAGAAGTGTCCTGGTGTAAGTACTAAGAAATTATTGGGCTCGGTGGAAAGTGGGACTAAGGGTCGTGAATTTAAACAAGACTCAATAGTTGTGAGAATCGTAGCACACTCCTCAAACGATAGGCAACTGCCTTTACACGCTTTAATTAAATGGCGTTTGGCTAATTTAACCGAAGATTCCCATAGGCCGCCAAAGTTAGGCCCGTAAGGTGGCATAAAATGCCAATGAATTTGTCTAGTTGTGGCAAAGTCTTGAATAGTATTGGTTTTTGAAAGCTTTACTAGTCCTTTTAAATGGGCATTGGCACCCACAAAATTGCGCCCGTTATCAGAGTATATGTCCGAAGGATAGCCTCGACGCGCTATGAATCTTTGTAGGGCATATAAAAAATGTTCAGTTGATAAACTCGTGACTAATTCGAGATGAATTGCCTTGGTGCTCATGCAAATGAATAGGCAAATATAGGACTTAAATTTTGTTTTTGTTCGTTTATGTTCACACTTTGTTTGAATAGGGCCTGCATAATCAAGGCCAACATGTTGAAATGGTCTACAAGGGTTGACTCTTGCACTGGGAAGGTCACCCATCATTTGTTGAATGGAGGTCGGTTGGACTTTGGCACACGTGACACATTTTCGAAGCTCCTTTTTCACAGTGGACCTACCATCAGGAATCCAGTAAGACTGGCGAATTAAGTTTAATACTAGGTCGACACCTGCATGCAGACTGTTCACATGAAAATGTCTGATTATAAGAGAGGTAAAAGGGTGATTTTTAGGCAACAATAATTGATGCCTAGTGTCGTAGGGAAGGGTCTTGGCTTTGTCAATTCTACCTCCCACTCTTAATAGATTTTCGGAATCAATAAACACATGGAGAGATTTTAATTTACTGTTGTTTGCAACGGGTTTGCCGCGCTGCAAAAGGGCTATTTCTGAAGCAAAGGACCTTTGTTGGACGAATTTAATAACAATTTTTCTAGCTTCTGAAATTTCTTGTACTGAGACTGGTCCTTTCAAATTTGTAGCATTTCTAATATTATTTATAAATCGCTTCATAAATGCAATTGCACGAAAAAGTTTATTACTTGATGTAAATTTTGAAACCAAATCCTCTATAACGGATTCATGCATTGGAGTTGACTCTATTAGTCCAGGAATTCCCACAATTGTACATGGGACTGAGGTAGCAATCTTGGACCCGGGATCTGAGACCGGGATCTTTGACCAATCAGGTCCAGACCACCACAAGTTAAAGTGGTTTAATTTGTCGGGTAACAGCCCACGGGTTGCACAGTCTGCTGGGTTATGTTTGCTTGGTAAGTGATGCCATGATGTTGGGTCTGTGAGAGCTCTAATTTTGTTTACTCGGTGTAGGACATATGTGTTGCCCTTTAAGGGTGGATTTAAGATCCAACTACGGGCGATTGTTGAGTCTGTCCGTAGGAGAATTTCCTCAACCTGATAATCCAGCGACCTCTGGACGACTGACAAAAGTTCCGATAGTAATACAGCCGCGCATTGCTCCAACCTAGGCAGGTAATGGGTTTTAAAGGAGCTACACGGGTTTTAGCTGCAATCAATTTTAAAGATGAGTTCTGACTTGGGCGTATATAAATTACGGCAGCATATGCCTTTGTTGACGCATCACAAAATCCCAGAATCTGGTAAATAGGTTCGGATTTCAGGTCTAAAAATCTGGGTACTGACATGGCCTTAAAGGAAGCAATTTTTTCATAAAATTCGTTCCACCTGTTTTGAATGTCTGGTGGTAAAGGATCATCCCAACCAAGTTTTAGCTTCCAAACATCTTGTAGAAGCAATTTTAAAAGAATAGTGGCAGGGAAAACAGACCCAAAGGGTCGAAGATGCGTGCAATTACGGACAATAATTGTCTTTTGGTTTTGACGTTTTCTTCTGTGTTGACGCCAACCTGCAGTGTATCCGATGTTAAATTCCAGTTTAGTCGTAAAATATGTTGGGATTGATCGGGGTTTAAGGATAATTCCTGATTTGTTGATTTTAAAGCCTCTGGGACCTGAACTAGAGCTTCCACATAATTTGAAGCCCATTTTCGCAGCTTGAAACCCCCAGCGTTAAACAAAGCTTGAAGGTCTGTGACCAAAAATTGAGCGGCTTCGATTGTTTCAGCCCCTCCAAGGAAATCGTCCATATACAGGTTGTTGCGGGCAGCCTGCACAGCTACGGGAAAATTGGGTTCTTCATCGTTTAATAGCTGTAATATGGTACGCAGGGCTAAAAATGGAGCACATGCTGTGCCATAAGTAACAGTGTTGAATTTATACACTCTGAGTGGATCTGAAACATTGGCCCTCCAAAATATTCTTTGAAAGTCTGTATCAGGCTCTGCGACTAGAATTTGTCGAAACATCTTTTCGATATCACTCGAGAGGGCGACATTATTTAAACGAAATCTGATTAGATTGCTAAAAATGCTGGATTGGAGTTTGGGCCCTTTATGCAAGTTACAGTTCAGGGATTTGCCATTTGTAGTTACGGCCGACGCATTGAACACTACCCGTAGTTTCGTAGTGCTACTATTTTCATTTATAACTCCATGATGGGGCATATAATAATTGGGTTGGCGATTAAGTTCTTCAGCCCTTAGTAAAGTCATATGACCTAAGTCAGAGTATTCACACATAAACTTACAGTATTCCCGTTTAAGATTAGGGTTCTGAATAAATCGATTTTCAAGCCGTTTAAACAATTTTAGTGCACAGTTGGCACTTTCACCTAAATCTATCTCATCATGGAGGGGTAATTTCACCACATAGCGACCTTCGGGGTTGCGCTTGGTGGAAGATTTATATAGTTCCTCTGCCGGATCGGCTTCGGTTTCACTCTTAGAAGATATTATGGGCTGATTGTCAAAAAATCGTTCAAGTTAAGGCAGTGTAACGAGGAGCTATATGTTGATTCTGGTTCCATTCCATCCCTTGAGAGGGGGCCACTGAGTAAGTACCCAAGTGAACTGGGAATGGCAGATGGTTCTCCTGGCCTTCCCGATACTGGTGTGCCACAAATTAGTGACGCAAAAATATCTGCGCCTAATAATACTTCGATTGGTTGTTGCTTGAAGAAATTCATATCGGCTAACTGAAGATTTTTTGTATGTGGCCAAGACGTCGTTTTCACCCGGAAATTTGGCAGAGGGGTAGTAACCCTATTTACTACAAGCGCTTTCAAGTTCCTATACTCGTTAGCAATATATGGCGAGAATGAGAATTCCGTAAAATTTAAAAGAGTTTCTGCGGAAAGACCGTTTATGCCTACAAGTCGATAAGAAGTGCCAAACAAAGGCAAATTTAGCTTCTCAACGCACTCCTTTGTTATAAGACTATTTTGTGAGGCACTATCAACTAACGCCCGACATTGAATAATTTTGCCGTTAGGTGACCTAACCTTTATAAGGGCAGTAGCCAATAACACCTTTTGGTTACTAAAATTTGCATTAGATTGTGAACTATTGGCCACCGACGTAGTAACAAGGCCGCCTCCCTGATCTGCAGAATTCTGTGCATAAATGTGCAGAAGAGTGTGATGTGAACCTGCACATACTTTACATTTAATATTAATTCTACATTGACGCACTTGATGATTAGTTCGCAAACAATTTTCACACAGTGATTTTGATTTAACTAAGTCCCATCGCTCCTGAACACTAATTCGATTGAATTTGGGACATTTAAACAATTGATGTACTTGAGAACAGGCGACGCATTTATTTTCTTTGACTAGTATTGAATTATTGACACAAGATTTTTTTACACTACTACCTTCTACTGGCTTCTTAAACATTCCTGGTTTATTTTCAAGCTTTGTTTGACTCGACGCCTCCCTTTCAATGAATGTACGAAACGAATTTAAATCGGGAATAGTTTGCGTATTCTCTAGACTGAGCTCCCACCTATGCCTAACGGATGAATTCAATTTTGAAATCATGAAATTTATAAGAATAAGATCGCTAAGAGGATTAGATTCCAATCCGAGGGTCGATAAATTTCGCACCGCTTCGTTACAAGTATCTATTAAATTGAAAAACGATTTAGGATCATCCGCTTTGTTTACCTTTACCGAAAAGATTTTATTTATTTGAGTTATAGCTAATTGTCGTTTATTTTCATATCGCTGAGTAAGAATTTCCCAACAGTGTTTAAGATTTTCCGATTGTAACGAAAATCCACGAATAAGTTTTGATGCACTACCTCTTACACACGATTGGAGGTATTGTAGCTTTTCAACCTCACTAAGGCTGTCATTATCCAGAATAGATGATTTAAATAAATTTTTAAATGACAACCAAGATTCATTATCCCCGTAAAAATAAGGAATTTCAAGTTTAGGGAGACTAATATGCGAATTAACAGAAGTCCCGGGTTTGGTACGTGCATCATTATTTACATTTGGAGTATTTGATTGCGATTTACCCTCTAATACAACGGATAATTCTAACAGAATGTCCCTATTCTTTAACACCTCTTCAGAGTTTTCATCGTTTTCCTCTTCGGAAAAATTTGTAACTATTTCCTCGAATTTAACCTCCAGTGTATTTACCTTATCCTTTAAGATTTTTAATCTGGCTTGATCGCCTTTATCACAATCATTGACTTTCGATTTTATAAATTCTATTTCTTTAATTACATTTTCAAATTTTATCACTTCATTAGATTTTGGGAACAACGCACTCTGTTCGGCGTCATTCGCCCTTGTTTTTCCCTTTCTACCCATCTTATGAGCAAACTAATTACAAACAATTAAATTTAAATATGAATTAATCGATCGCATTAAATTATTATTCTGCAGATCAGGAAGTAAAATATGAAAAAAAAAAAATAAGAACAAATGAAAAGAAACAACACATAATAGAATAGATTTTTTTTTTTTTTTTTTTTAACTGAAATAAATAAACTAATAAAATATTAAATGCACCCTTTTCATTCTCATACACTCATTTATTCAACAATTACTTAATATGAAAGTTTATTTCTGAAATTCCAAACCGCAATTACTTAATATGAAAGTTTATTTCTGAAATTCCAAACCGAAACTTTCGGTTTGAAAACCAAACTATTTTGAATTACGTTTTCTCTAAACCATAACTTTTACGTAAGCATGAAAGCGAAACTACTTTGAATTACGTTTTATATCAAAACAATTTAACCTTGTATTAATGACTTATTTCAATAAATTAATTTTAATTTACTTTAAAGTTCTTATACAGATAATTTAATCCTACGTAAACAAAAGAATTTTTTCAATTTACAAATTTTTTTTTTTTTTTTTTTTTTTTTTTTAAATTTAACGAGTTACGATTAATTATCTAATTAATAGGTAATTAAACCTCCGTGAATCGACGGACCACTTTGGCTTTGAAGCCACTAAAGAATTTCGACTAAGTATCAATTTATGAATTTCGAATTAGGGTTGATTAAATTTAGCATCTCGGATTACGAAAGTCTAACGAATTTATTTTAAATTCAAATTCTGCAACTTTTACTTTATTACAAATCAGAATAACATGCATATTAATTAAATGAGAATAAGTTTAATTCTACTTACCCCCTCTGCCAGTATTCCGAAGATTAACGACACACAACTAAATCACTAGACTATAATTCGACATTTGAAGAATCGTTTTATTTGACTTGAATAATTAATTACGAATTTTTATTCATATTTAAGAATGATTACTGGAACTATAATGAATACGATTAGAATGTTTTAATAGTTCTGATTTTATTTTAAAGTCCTGAGATACCTTGTACCTCGTCCGGATTCGAAAGGCGACTGAAACAAAACTGCTCAGCGCCGTTCCTAATCAGTTCAGATGTGCGCACCTTCTCCATTCCCCTCCTCCCCGACAGCTTGGATTATCTGAGTATAAAAAAAACATATCGGAATTCCTTTGTGTAGGTCTATAAACTAATTACTAATTCTTTACTTACCATTTTACACAGAAACAATAATTTTAAATATTCTAATAACATATATTGCGTACATTATGCTGAATGAAGTATAACCATGGTAAAATGCACTTAAAAGAATTTAATCTATAGACTGTAATGGAATAAGATTCTTTTCAATGTCCCCACACACGAACCACAAATATTATTAAATCACAAATAAAAACAATCCATCTAATTCCATCTAACCTATAAATATTTGTACCAAATTTGACATTTTTTGAATGATTGTATAACGTTATAGTAATTCTTTTCTGTGGCCCTGTAGATAATTATAAAGTCTATTTACACATTTCACTACAGAAAAATCATTATTTCAAACACCTTAAAAATATATATTAATTTATTTATACTGAATGCTGCGTAACCACGTTAAATTGTTCTTAAACGAAATTCTATCCGTAGGCCGTAATAATAAGAAATACTTTTGTATGTCCTACTCAAAAGCTATCCGTAATATACACAAAAAAAAAAAAAAAAAAAACATACAGTTAATTCTATGCGATTTATATACATGTATACGAATTTGTAAATTAATGGGTTGATCGCTAGCGAGGTACGCACAAATTCTGTCCATAGTCCGTAATGATAAAAAAACACTTTGGTCTGTACCTGTAAATGAAGAATACACACCAAAACTAAGTAGCTAATTTTGTGTGACTCATGAACATGTGTGCCAATGAGTCAGTCGAGTTATTTTTGCGTCTGCTATCGCTTTGCAGACACATAGATATACACAGATATACAGACAGAACTCAAATTTTTCTAAGGCTGAACAGGGAGGCCTCTACTAACATTTCTTTAACAGTAACTTAATTTCCATCATAAATTTTATTAAAAGCCGTGTGAAAGAACTGCATTTTGAAAAAAAACTTTTTTCCAGATTGCAGTGAACATTTGAATGCTCATCATAATTGTCATTAAAGCATGAAATAGAACTCCACTGTTATTTATTTATTTTCTAGAAATAGGGTAAATAATTGAATATTCATCATAGAATTCGTCAAACGCAGTGGTAGAACGGTACTGAGAAATGAGTTTAACCCAGAAATATTCTCTGGTTTCGAAAATTTTTAAAGTTACTTTTAGAATTATTTTCCCAATTTAAGATGGGTATAACGTGTCTTTCCTGATTTTCTACCTCGTTAAAATTCACGACATTAAACTCAAACTTATTAAAAAAAAAAAAAAAAAAAGTATAATTTTCCGAAGCCTTCTGAGGCTCGAGGTTTATATAGGTATTAGGCTGGTTGAATACTCAAGAGACCTAGTTCTGAGTGGAATGTTCCTGTGATTATCTTTCTAAGGAATTCTAGAACGCATTTACGCGAGTTCACAGAAACTCTGAAGGACTATACGAACAAGTGTGGCATGGAATCGAACCTGGCTATCGAACCTTTTACCAGCTTCGATTGCAGAACATACAGGCTATTCAGGAAGATAAGTTCTAATCGCATAGTGAAATTTAATTACTTTGATTGAAACATGAATTAATTTGTTCTTAGGCAAATATTTTCCATCTTTATAAAACATATATTAATGACATACTTCCTCAATATTGTTTTTAGTAAAGAAATCTGAATTCTTTTCATATGTTTTTAAAACAGCTTTCTACCTTTTTTATGCATTTATTTATGGTACTAGCTGAATTATGGTTAACAAAAGTGAAAGGCGACCAAGACATAATATGAACCTGAAAACTTTTGTTAAATTTCCAGTATCTACCAACTAAATCATTCTGGTGGAAATCTGACTCGCAGCATAAGCTGAATTCAAATGAGATAGTTCATTTGGTGAAGCATTTTGACGTTAACCCACTAGATTCTAGGTCCGAATTCTGGCCTAGTCTTTTTTCGTTCTTGTAAAAATTAATTCGTCCAATCCATTAAAAACATGTTGTAAAAATGGTCGAAGTTATTTTCATTTATTACGAAAGTTTTTACAATAAAATTTTTTTAACCTTTCAGCTACCAGATGGACAATAATTATATATGCATAATTATTCATATTGCATTGCATAAATATACTTTATTCTATTGCTTTAGACAATCTATCATGCTTTTAAAGTCATAAACTAACTTCATGTTTTAAAATTCCTAAATTAATTTTAAAATATTTGGGTAATGCGTTAAAGTCATCTTAAAGTATAAAATATAACGCAATTAAGATATTTTTAGGCTACCCTAAATTTTTGATCGTATATTCTCAACAAATTATCCATATTGCATTGCTAAATAAAAATTTCAGTTTTAAATAGAACAGTATAATATTGCATAAAAAATGTATAAATCTATTTATTCTTAGAGACAAAACCACCATACTCACATTTAGTCATTTTATTAACTTTAAATTCTTCATAAAATATATTATTTCGTCAGATACGTTTAACTACAATTCTTACCTATTGACTATAATTGTAGTACATAATTTGCACTTCAGGAAAAAGCGCTCTAGTGTTTTAAAGAATTATTTACTTTCGCATAATCCCCTTATAATTTGTAAAAGAAACAATAAATTTTGACAAATATTTTTAATTGTTTTCCGCCGAATTCGAGCGAAATCATTTCCTTTAATTTTGTATGTTTACGACAATTGCATCAAAAATGCTTAAAAACGTGTGTCCATACTCCATAAACGCTTACCGAAAATCGTGGAGAGTAACTAAAAATAACTTCCTGCAATTTCCTCTATGTGTTCAGGCTTGGTTTGTAAAATTTGCGGTTGAATGATGCTTAAATTGCTTTTTTAGGGAAAAATGAATGGAAACGATTCTGAAGGAGAAATAAAAGACTTTAACTGTTTCATGATAATATCTAAATAATTCTGGTTCTGACATTTCTTTATTTCAGACGAAAAATAATAGAAATACTAAATGTGCTAATAAGAAATAAACTGTGGTAGTAGTAGCTGATATACTTTTGCATTTAAAGTACCTGAGTATTTAAAGTTTTAGCTATGTCTTGCTTACTTTGAATTCTCAACTACTTTATGGTAAAAAAAAATTAATAGTTAATTTTATGTGTTCAATAATTTATTTCTATCTGGCAACTTTCATTCTTTTCTCTTGCTCAAATATTAAATTTCCATATCAGTAAGCATTTTTTTTTTTTTTTTTTAATACATCATTTTTAAAAAAGTAAATGAAACTATTGAAGAGAAATAGGATAAAATTTCTTAAAATTTTATCCTTAAAAGATGAAAGATCTTTTCGAAGTTTTGCTGGGTTTTTCTCCGAAATTCACATGACAACTTAGAAAGACTATACCACAGAAAGCTGTCCACCCAATTCGCCTAAAACCAACGTTCTTAACCACAAGAAAGGAGAATACGAAAACACAGGCAAACAAACAAACTGAAATAAATAAATAATTAATTTCAAAAAATTAAAATTTAATGAAAAATTCTAAGGAATCTTTCAAACTATTCTTAAAGAATGAATGATAAAACGAATGAAAATATATTTCCTGAAATACGGAATGTCAAAAAAAGAAAATAATAACAATAACAATAATAATAATAATAATAATAATAATAATAACAATAATAATGTGGTGTGTCACTCACAAGACTTTCTCTTACCTTCATTTCAACAATATAAAGACATATTGCAGATTAAGGCGTAAGATCAATAGGGTAAGAAAATACAAATCAATCTAATTTTAAAATAATCTAAAATAGGTTTAGGTACAGTTTTATTTGACACAATTTGACACAATAATGAATAAGGAAGGGTGAGGATCCCCCCCCCCTCCCTTAATCGCTCGTTTAATTATAATAAACTTACATTTATAAATAAATAAATAAATAAAATGAAATTAAATGAAAGGTGTTCTTAAATTTAAAAGTTTATTCCAAATTATTCATACAAATTACACTAGCAATACTCCTTGAAATTTATCACTGCTAATCAAACTTTTTCATTGGCAACATAATGTGAAAATTTCTTGCAGTTATTTGTTTTTAAGTTACTCTAATAACGGACATACCGCTGAAAATTTGACGTACGTATTCAGGGCACCTCACAATCGGTTATTATACAAAAAAATAAATAAATAAATAAATAAAACAGAGCTGAAAATTGAACTTTAAAAAATACTTTGTTTACAGTATGGATACAAGAAATTAATTTTACTTCCTGAGCAATGTTCGTTGCCATAGTTAAATGTAGAAAAGCACTTTCATCAATTGCTTTCAATATGAAAGAACGTTTAGTTTAATTTGGGGTAGACCTATTTATTGAGTGCATATTATATCAAATTGCGCATTTAAATTTAGTCCTTTAAAAAAATAGATAACAGAACTTGGAATTCAAAAGTTGTAGCAATTTCTAAATACAGCCCCAATATATTGAAATACTTTGGGTATCTTCTTAAACGATTGTAGTACGAATGATTTCAGTACTACAATCTACATAAAACTTTATGCATATGAAAAAAATGGATTCATTCCATTTTGTTTACATGTAGTGTTTTTGTTTATATTTATAGTCCTTGTTTATATTTATGTCTTTATTTACATTTAGGTCTATTCCCTTTTAGGATCTTTGTTTACATTTAGTGTGTTTGTTTTCATTTATAGTCTATGTTTACATTGACGTGTTTGTTTATATTTGGAGTCTTTGTTTACATTTAGGGTCTTTGTTTAAAATTATATTCTTTGTTTACATTTAGTGTTTTTTTTTTATATTTATAGTCTTTGTTTATATTTATGTCTTTATTTACATTTAGATCTATTCCCTTTTAGCATCTTTGTTTACATTTATTGTGTTTGTTTTCATTTATTGTCTTTGTTTACATTTGGAGTCTTTATGAGCCTGTAGATATTACTCTGTACTTTTCAGAAATTTTGCCATTAGACATAATGAATTTGAATTCTCTTGGATAGCTCTATACACGAACCATTTGCTTGATCTGAATAAAAATTTAGAGTAGCATCACTATATGATACAGATTTAGATTATCGAATTTTGATTTGCTGCTACTATTTGTTCTTGAGATATTCGGATACCAGTGACACAGATATACACACGAACCCCTAAAAATATTATTTTCGGATTCATTGGACCTCAAAACGTATAAATATAACAAAAACTCAATTTCGAAAATTGGTCTCCAAAACAATATTTTCTCTACCGTATATATGGGTAAAAGGAAGTAATAAAAAAAATAATTAAATATGCAATTATTCTAATAATTTGCACTTTTTCTAACAATAGTTACTATGCCATTTTGTTTTGATTGATCCATATTACTCAGTGACAATGATCATATTTTAAATACATACGACATCATGAACATCCACGCGCACTGGATTCGAACACGGGACAGGAGGATTCAGAAAGCGGTGCCCTTCCGACCAAAACATTAAGCCAGCAACTCGCTGTTTAACATACATTCTCTAATGTAAACAAACAGTATATGAAGCAAAAGCTCGAAATGGCTACAGCTACTATAATTACCAAAAATTGTCATTTCCTTTATAAAATAACTCTATTTGTGCATAGAAACAAATGTGTATTATATTGGTGATACTTCTTTATAGGAGATACGTTTTGGTTTATAGTTTAAAAGAAAAATCACCATATTGTATAATTTGGATGAAAATTTATTCTAGACTAACTTATAATGTATATAAGAAACTTAAAAAATTTAAATGCAATAAAATTTAATGTTATTAATATATCTTAAAACAAATGTTTCTTTGTATTATACACTAGCAGGTTACGCCCGCTTCGCTGGTCACTATTTTTAAATGAATCACAATAATTAATGAATTATCAAAATTGCATTAATTTTTATCATGTGATAAAATAAAAGAAAAAAAAATTATCATCGGGAAAAATGTCGCACCGGGTCCCCACTGCCTTCGGCAGCGTAGACCCGTGCGCTGCGCGCACGTACTCCTTCACCATCCTTATGATTTCTCAAAATTCCACGTTATTACTCATAAAATTTCATTCTTAAGAAAAGGAATTAAAAAATATATCATTTAGCATCGGGTAAAAACTCACACCGGGACCCCACTGCCTTCGGTAGCGCAGACCCATGCGCGCTGCGCGCGCACGTTTGAGGATATGCGTGCGCTGTACACGCATATTCCTTCTCAACTCAAACTTTTATTATTAAGAAATTAAAATTTAAAAAAAATCTTTTATCATCGGGGAAAAACTCGCACCGGGTCCCAAACCCATGCGCGCTGCGCGCCTATTCCTTCCCCACCCTCCCAGCCCCTCCTAATTAACTTACATATACCAGTTTTGGACGGTCTTACTCCATTAGCTGAGATACAAAAGAAAACCTGATCAGGACACCTTAAATTTGTAAATCAGGTGAAATCTCGAATTCCACTTTCGATAATATAAAAGAACTTTAAAATATCTTTCGAATGATGTATTAGAAATAATTTAATCATAATTAGAATTTGAAATATTTAAATTTAAAAAAATTACAGCGCCATCTGGCGGTAGAAATTTCTGTAATCTATTGTTCCATTCCAGATCAACAAAGCTTTCAAATGGTGTGTTACTCATGAAATTATTTTAATTAGTACATGAGATACAAAAGAAAACCTAATCAGGACACCTCAAAACGTGTAAATCGGGTGAAATCCCGAATTCCATTTTCGATAATGTAAAAGTACTTTAAAATGCGTATCAACTAAAATAAGCTTTCAAATGATGTATTAATTATGAAACTTTTTTAATTAATAACTGATAAACAAAAAATAAAAAACTGATTCAGGACACCTCAAAACGTGTAAATCTGGTGAAAACTTTCGATAGTTTAAAAGAACTTTAAAATATCTTCCGAATGATGTATTAAAAATAATTTAATCATAATTAGAAATTGAAATATTGAAATTTTAAAATATTACAGCGCCATCTGGCGGTACAAATTTCTGTATTCCACTGTTCGACTCCAAATCAAAAAAGCTTTCTAATGATGTATTACTTATGAAATTATTTTAATTAGTAGCTGAGATACAAAAGAAAACTAATTCAAGAGACCTCAAAACGTGTAAATCTGGTGAAAACTTTCGATAATATAAAAAAACTTAAAATTATCTTTCGAATGATGTATTAAAAATAATTTAATCATAATTAGAAATTGAAATATTGAAATTTTAAAATATTACAGCGCCATCTAGCGGTAGAAATTTCTGTAATGAACTGTTCAATTCCAAATCAAAAAAGCTTTCTAATTGTGAAAATATTTTAATTAGTAGCTGATATACAAAAGAAAACCTAATCAGGCGACCTCAAAACGTGTAAATCGGGTGAAATCCCGAATTCCATTTTCGATAATGTAAAAGTACTTTAAAATGTGTATCAACTCAACAAAGCTTTCAAATGATGTATTACTTATGAAATTTTTTTAATTAATAACTGAGATATAAAAGAAAACTGATTCAGGACACCTCAAAACGTGTAAATCTGGTGAAAACTTTCGATAATTTAAAAGAACTTTAAAATATCTTTCGAATGATGTATTAAAATTAATTTAATCATAATTAGAAATTGAAATATTGAAATTTTAAAATATTACAGCGCCATCTGGCGGTACAAATTTCTGTATTCCACTGTTCGATTCCAAATCAAAAAAGCTTTCTAATGATGTATTACTTATGAAAATAATTAGTAGCTGATATACAAAAGAAAACCTAATCAGGAGACCTCAAAACGTGTAAATCGGGTGAAATCCCGAATTCCATTTTCGATAATGTAAAAGTACTTTGAAATGTGTTTCAACTAAAATAAGCTTTCAAATGATGTATTACTTATGAAACTTTTTTAATTAATAACTGATATACAAAAAAAAAAACTGATTCAGGGACACCTCAAAACGTGTAAATATGGTGAAAACTTTCGATAATTGAAAAGAACTGTAAAATATCTTCCGAATGATGTATTAAAAATAATTTACATAATTAGAAATTGAAATATTGAAATTTTAAAATATTACAGCGCCATCTGGCGGTACAAATTTCTGTATTCCACTGTTCGATTCCAAATCAAAAAAGCTTTCTAATGATGTATTACTTATGAAATTATTTTAATTAGTAGCTGATATACAAAAGAAAACCTAATAAGGAGACCTCAAAACGTGTAAATCGGGTAAAATCCCGAATTCCATTTTCGATAATGTAAAAGTACTTTAAAATGTGTATCAACTAAAATAAGCTTTCAAATGATGTATTACTTATGAAATTTTTTTAATTAATAACTGATATACAAAAAATAAAAAACTGATTCAGGTAACCTCAAAACGTGTAAATATGGTGAAAACTTTCGATAATTTAAAAGAACTTTAAAATATCTTTCAAATGATGTATTAAAAATAATTTAATTAGAATTTGAAATATCGAAATTTTAAAATATCTGGCGGTAGAAATTTCTGTAATCTACTGTTCAATTCCAAATCAACAAAGCTTTCAAATAATGTGTTACTTATGAAATTATTTTAATTAGTAGCTGAGATAACAAAAGAAAACCTAATCAGGACAATCCCAAAACCTATATATACCACGGTAGTCGGGTAATGGAAGTAAAAAGAAAAAGAAAAAGTATTTTTTAGTTCCTTCAAATGTATTTTGTTGCTATGGAAACTCCTATCGTCTATTGAAAGATAGATTACGTGTTGGAATAAATTTTAATTTACAATTAAAATGTAACTGCTTTGTTTATTAATGAAAATTGAGGAAATTTTAACTGCAGGTTGGTTTTGTGCTGAATAGGTTGTATATTAAGTGTTGTGTACGAAAAAGAAAATTTGAAGCACTTTGAAATTTGCAATTTTTAACCCCAGTTAAAGATCATGTGACATTAATGAGTTTCACATGTTTTGTTTCCGTTAGAGACAGCCGTTAAAATCGTCTGCTGAATGCTGATAGAATGCCTCTTTTTAAGCAATATGGATTTTTGGTCATTTTTGCGATCGATATGGGTCAACATTTTAATTAATATGTCCGAAACTAATTAAGATTTTTAAATTCTGTTTCGAGGAAAACATCGGAAAGGCTCCAGAGCATCCGTATGTCAATTCTTGTACTTCTGCGTTCAATAGGGGCTGAACGTATAAAAGAACAGACAGACAGACAGACAGACAGACAGACAGACAGACAAACCTTTCCTTTTATTATTATAGATACCAATAAGTGTTTGAACACAAATGTTTCTTTGTATTGTACAGTATCTACCAATAAGTGTTTAAACACTTTCGAAATCAGGCGTTTTTTCAAACATCTAAAAAAATTCTTGAAGAATTATCCTAAAACTTCGTGAGAGTAAAAAACATATTATACCTAATATTTTTCAGCAAAAGTTTTGTCCGGAACAGAAAAAGAAGACCAGTAAAAAATAAAACAAAAGTCAAAAGGTGTTGGATCACCCTGTAAAAACTAATGCTTGAAATGTGTTTTTCCTACAGCATGCAATTTTGAGGTTGTTTAAATTATCTGTATAAATTTTCATGTGACTACTGCTTATATTCATGAAGATATAACGGTTTCTTTAATGAACGGCAAACAAAATTGCAACTTTTTTTTATTATAACACACAGGGTATTAGGCCATTTTTAGGAAACTTGGATCACTACATTCAAAAAGTTATGAGAGATAGAATTAACAGAATTTCAGTTCCTGACAAAAAATAAAGAGTAAAATATAACTTTTTTTACTCACATTTTTTATTTTGATTCAATCAATGCCTAATAGTAATCTAGTCTTCGGTTATTGTAAACTAGCAGGCTACGCCCGCTTCGCTGGTCACTATTTTTAAATGAATCACAATAATTAATGAATTCTCAAAATTGCATTAATTTGTATCATGTGATAAAAAAAGAGAAAAAAAAATTCTGATCGGGAAAAATGTCGCACCGGGTCCCCACTGCCTTCGGCAGCGTAGACCCGTGCGCTGCGCGCACGTATTCCTTCACTATCCTTATGACTTCTCAAAATTCAATGTTATTACTCATAAACTTTCATTCTCAAGAAAAGGAATTAAAAAATATATCATTTAGCATCGGGTAGAAACTCACACCGGGACGCCACTGCCTTCGGCAGCGCAGACCCATGCGCGCTGCGCGCGCACGCTTGAGGATATACGTGCGCTGTACACGCATATTCCTTCTCAACTCAAACTTTTATTATTAAGAAAATAAAATTAAAAAAAAATCTTTTATCATCGGGTAAAAACTCGCACCGGGTCCCAAACCCATGCGCGCTGCGCGCCTATTCCTTCCCCACCGTTCCAGCCCCTCCTAATTAACTTGCATATACCAATTTTGAACGGTCTTACTCAATTAGCTGAGATGCAAAAGAAAACCTGATCAACAAACCTTTAAATTGTAAATCAGGGGAAATCTTGAATTCCACTTTCGATAATGTAAAAGAACTTTAAAATATCTTTCGAATGATGTATTAGAAATAATTTAATCATAATTAGAATATGAAATATTGAAATTTAAAAATATTACAGCGCCATCTGGCGGTAGAAATTTCTGTAATCTATTGTTCCATTCCAGTTACTTATTCTTACTCAATTAGCTAAGATGCAAAAGAAAACCTGATCAGGACACTTTAAATTGTAAATCAGGTGAAATCTCGATATGTAAAATCTTTCGATAATGTAAAAAAACTTTAAAATATCTTTCGAATGATGTATTAGAAATAATTTAATCTTAATTAGAATATTAGATGAATATTACAGCGCCATCTGGCGGTAGAAATTTCTGTAATCTATTGTTCCAAAGAAAACCTAATCAGGACACCTCAAAACGTGTAAATCGGGTGAAATCTTGAATTCCATTTTTCGATAATGTAAAAGTACTTTAAAATTTGTATCAACTAAAATAAGCTTTCAAATGATGTATTACTTATGAACTTTTTTTAATTAATAACTGAAATACAAAAAAAAAAAAAAAAAAAAAAACTGATTCAGGACACCTCAAAACGTGTAATTCTGGTGAAAACTTTCGATAATTTAAAAGAACTTTAAAATATCTTTCGAATGATGTATTACAAATAATTTAATCATAATTAGATATTGAAATATTGAAATTTTAAAATATTACAGCGCCATCTGGCGGTACAAATTTCTGTATTCCACTGTTCGATTCCAAATCAAAAAAGCTTTCTAATGATGTATTACTTATGAAATTATTTTAATTAGTAGCTGAGATACAAAAGAAAACTGATTCAGGACACCTCAAAACGTGTAAATCTGGTGAAAACTTTCGATAATTTAAAAGAACTTTAAAATATCTTTCGAATGATGTATTAAAAATAATTTAATCATAATTAGAAATTGAAATATTGAAATTTTAAAATATTACAGCGCCATCTGGCGGTGCAAATTTCTGTATTCCACTGTTCGATTCCAAATCAAAAAAGCTTTCTAATGATGTACTAATTACGAAATTATTTTAATTAGTAGGTGAGATACAAAAGAAAACTAATTCAGGAGACCTCAAAACATGTAAATCTGGTGAAAACTGTCGATAATATAAAAGAACTTTAAAATATCTTTCGAATGATGCATTAAAAATAATTTAATCATAATTAGAAATTGAAATATTGAAATTTGAAAATATTACAGCGCCATCTGGCGGTAGAAATTTCTGTAATCCACTGTTCGATTCCAAATCAAAAAAGCTTTCTAATGATGTATTACTTATAAAATTATTTTAATTCGTAGCTGAGATACAAAAGAAAACCTAATCAGGACACCTCAAAACGTGTAAATCGGGTGAAATCTCGAATTTCATTTTCGATAATGTAAAAGTACTTTAAAATGTGTATCAAGTCAACAAAGCTTTCAAATGATGTATTACTTATGAAATTTTTTTAATTAATAACTGAGATATAAAAGAAAACTTATTCAGGACACCTCAAAACGTGTAAATCTGGTGAAAACTTTCGATAATTTAAAAGAACTTTAAAATATCTTTCGAATGATGTATTAAAAATAATTTAATCATAATTAGAAATTGAAATTTTGAAATTTTAAAATATTACAGCGCCATCTGGCGGTACAAATTTCTGTATTCCACTGTTCGATTCCAAATCTAAAAAAGATTTCTAATGATGCATTACTCATGAAATTATTTTAATTAGTAGCTGAGATACAAAAGAAAACTAATTCAAGAAACCTCAAAGCGTGTAAATCTGGTGAAAACTTTCGATAATTTAAAAGAACTTTTAAATATCTTTCGAATGATGTATCTAAAATAATTTAATTGGAATTTGAAATATCGAAATTTTAAAATATCTGGCGGTAGAAATTTCTGTAATCTACTTTTCAATTCCAAATCAACAAAGCTTTCAAATAATGTGTTACTTATGAAATTATTTTAATTAGTAGCTGTGATACAAAAGAAAACCTAGTCAGGATATTATAAAACATGTAAATCACGTGAAATCTCTAATTCCATTATCTACGGTAGTTTTATTAATGGAAGTAAAAAGAAAAATAAATATTTTTTATTTCGCCAAAACCTATACCACGGTAGTCGGGTAATGGAAATAAAAAGAACAGGAAAAAGTATTTTTTAGTTCCTTCAAATGTATTTTGTTGCTATGGAAACTCCTATCGCCTATTGAAAGATAGATTACGTGTTAGAAAAGAATTTAATTAGCAATTAAAATGTAACTGCTTTGTTTATTAATGAAATTTGATGAAATTTTAACTGCAGGTTGATTTTGTGCTGAATAGGTTGTATATTAAGTGTTGTGTACGAAAAAGAAAATTTGAAGCACTTTGAAATTTGCAATTTTTAACCCCAGTTAAAGATCATGTGACATTAATGACTTGCACATGTTTTTTTTCCGTTAGAGACAGCTGTTAAAATCGTCTGCTGAATGCAGATAGAATGCCTCTTTTTAAGCAATAAGGATTTTTGGTCATTTTCGCGATCGATATGGGTCAGCATTTTAATTAATATCTCCGAAACTAATTAAGATTTTTAAATTCTGTTTCGAGGAAAACATCGGAAAGGCTCCAGAGCATCCGTATGTCAATTCTTGTACTTCTGCGTTCAATAGGGGCTGAACGTATAAAAGAACAGACAGACAGACAGACAGACAGACAGACAGACAGACAAACCTTTCCATTTATTATTATAGATTCTGTTTCGAGGAAAACATCGGAAAGGCTCCAGAGCATCCGTATGTCAATTCTTGTACTTCTGCGTTCAATAGGGGCTGAACGTATAAAAGAACAGACAGACAGACAGACAGACAGACAGACAGATAGACAGACAGACAGACAGACAGACAGACAGACAAACCTTTCCATTTATTATTATAGATAGATAAATATTGATAAAACCTCCCATCATTTTTCTCTTTTTTTTTTTTTTGAGAGAGAGAGAGAGAGAGAACTGAAATTCCGTGTATTGTATAATTCATAACGTTTTGAATTTACACAATTCTTGTTTGAGGCTTCCATATAAGTAGCTCAATCCTTTTAGTTATTAAATTATGCAAATAAGGTTTTTTAAAAGGTTTCGCAAGCGTAGTTAAAAATTATTTAATGAAATTACTTATATTTTGTAAGATAGTTAACATTTTTGCATTTTGATTGCAGTATGCTGCACGTAATATAATATGCCACGTTTTCTAAAAATAGCTTTGTACTGGGTCTAATACCCTACGTGTTATAATAAATAAGTGTCAATTATTTCTGCAATTTTTTAATGAAACCGCTATATCTCCATGATTATATATGGTATACAGATTTTATAGATATATTTATACAGATATTCCAAAATAACATGTTGCAGCAAAAACGCATTTCAAACATTACTTTTTACAAGGTGATCCAAAACATTTTAACTTATGTTTAATTTTTTACTGGACCAGATTTTCTCTTCCGGTCAAAGCTTTTGCTGAAATATATGATGTATTAGGTCGTTGCAAAAGTTCGTGCGGACGCGGATCATTTTATTGCCTCCAAAGACGAGAGCTTCTATCTCCGTGGTATACATTTGTTACCCGAAAAATGGACAAAGGTTGTCGAAAGTAATGGAGAGTATTTTGATTAAAACTTTTCATTTGATTTGATGCATTTTTATGAAAAGAAGCAATAAAAAACCGCACGAATTTATGCAAAGACCTAATATAATATATTCTTTATAATCCCAAAGTTTTAAGATAATTCCTCAAGAACATTTCTAGATATTTAAGAAAATCTCTAAATTCGAAAATGTCCAGATACTAAATGGTAGATAGTGTACTTATATTTAAGTACATTTTTATATTAAACACAAAAAAATATAAGATTTTAATAAACTTTAACGAATATTAAAATTCTTTTCTAATTAATTTATTTTACCTATGTATGGTAGAAAAAGTGTTGCTTTAGGGTAAAATTGTCTTTTTTTTTTTTTTTTTTTTTTTTTTTGCCATATTCACACATTTTGTGATCACCTGAATTTGTGAATTAGGTTTCTAGCGGTTAGTCTATGTGTGTCTGTATAATTGTAACTCAAAACAAAAGAAAAAAGAAAGAAAGAAAGAAAAGAAAAAAAAAAAATCTAATCTCAGTATTTTAAATCTGTATCATATCAAGAGGCTATTTAAAATTCTTTGTTAAAATTATGTAACTCATATACTAAGCCATCCAAGATCCCTTGCCTCTACAGGCGAAATATCTAAAAAACACAAATTAACAACTTTATATACTGCACTAAACAAAATTAAATAAACATTCTTTTTTATAATCATAAAAGCAGGTTTCGAATTGAATATGGTAAGAAAATTATTTACAAATCGTTTTCTAGACCACAAAAAAAACTCGGATATATCAATGCTACACTTTAAAATTGCTTAAAGTGCCTGTCAAATTGTGCTTTGTGTTTTTAAAATCATTTTAAGTTTATTTACAATATTTGGCGTATAAATAATTTATAGACAATATACAGGTGTATGCAATATTAAGCTCAATCATTCTTTCCTAAAGAATGTAATTGATGGAAGGACTTCACAAAACTTGCCGAGCCGATGAAAACGGCTTAGGTTTGATAACACACCATTTCACCATATTCTTATGTATAATGACCTCCTGAATCAGAATAGGACGCCCATTTTGCCCTACCACCCACCGTGTTTTAGTAACGGTCCCCTATTTTTATCATTTTTTGGTGATTTTATGGCTATAAATTTGATTTTTAGGATGGGGAGGGTTATTGTAACCGTTAAATATCTTCTGAGGGGCTATAGAGTTGGAAAATTGTAAAACATGGACATTTGCGACAAGGGGAAAATTTTGGGGTATTTGCCACTGAAATTATGTATTACATAATCTTATATTTTTTTCATCTGTTATTAATGTTATTTTTTAAACTTTATATTTTTTTGCTTTTAGGTGTTAAATTAATTATTTTTCATTCATCAAATCAAATTCATGGTCATAAAATTATTGAACAGGGGAAAAATTGAGGGAGGGAGTGGTGTTTCAAGAAAACGGTTGTTTATTGGGCAAAATGGGAATCATATTCGGATTCAGGAGGTCATTTTACATAAGAATCAGCAAGATTAGTAACAAAACTAAAAAAAAAAAAAAAAACCTTTGTTCTTTTTTGTTCCAGAGCAGTGTAATTAGATAATTACTTTCATCGTACCCATAAAGTTATTCTTTGAATTTTCAACAGTAATGTTTTATTTGACTTTTTAGGTCTCTTTAATACGAAAATTATATTTTTAACGGTGTGTATAGTTTTTATCAACATAATTTATAAACAAAGAAGGAAATTCAGAATGTAATTCAAATTTGGTATTTTGAAGAAAAGGAGGTCATTTGAAATGTTTGACCACGCTTGGTAAATTTTAAGGAGAGGTGTAGTATATTAAAGTTATCTAAATAATTTGAAAAAAAATTTCAAACTAAAAAACAGACTTAATTTTTATAATGTAATTTTTTTAAACGTAGATACTACATTCAAGCGGGGAGCTGAGTGGGACAGCAGCCCTCTTACTAAGAAATTTATGTCAAATAAATATATTTCTAAAGCTATTTTGAGCTGTTATTAGAGTATATTCACATGAAATACTAGTTGTTTACAGCACTTATTCTGAAATATGTCTATATAGTATATAAAAGCAGGATAAAAAAAAATGGTCAGTGCTACACCAAATTATTACTTTAAATAAATTATTAAATTTATTTATGCTCGCAGTCTAAATTGAAAATTATGAAATATTTCAGTCCCTTACTGAAATTTTATTAAATATAAAATGCAAAGTACAAACCTTCTCAAACAATTGTTATATATTTTGGAAGTTCTTTGTTATATAAGTAATTGAATCATTAATATAAAAATATGAATCCTTTTGAATTTTGTTAAAGTTGTGTCGGCTGAAATATCTGTTTCCGAAGATATGTGTTGTTAAATGCCTGGAATATAATTTTTGTATTTTTGATAATGTTATTTTGGAGGTTCATTGTTATATAAGTAATTGTATCATTAATATAAAAATATGGATCCTTTTGCATTTTGTTAAAGTTGTGTCGGCTGAAATATCTGTTTCCGAAGATATGTGTTGTTAAATGCCTGGAATATAATTTTTGTATTTTTGATAATGTTTAATTTTATTAATTGTGCTTATTTATTTATATTTATATTTACTTATTTGTTTTATTTTATCTTATTTTTTATTTGTTTATTGAATTAGTTTTTAGTACTCTCTGCTTACGAAGTTGCTTTTGCTAAAGCAATAAAAAAATGTAAAGATATCTAACTACAAAAAAATCATTTCTAATGCATAAATCACTGGTTTTAAATACAATGTAGCTTTGAAAAAAGTTATTCTCAGTGAAAACATACCGTTTCAAGTTCAACTGACACAGATTATCGTCGAAGCGACAAAAATAACATTCAAAAGAAAACATGATTTCCATTAATCCGCACAAAGGGATAAAGAATTTACCATGTATCTAATCCCTCCGCGGGAAAAAATGAAAAAGTAATCAGACTTTTTACTGATTCCCGATCATCATCCAGTTATGTTTTATATCAGTAGAACAACTCTTTCCTACGATGCGTAATTCCTGATTCTGACATTTGGGACAGTGAGATGGAGGTAGAACAGGATATGCGGAAAAGACAGCTAGCTAATGAAAGGTTATATGCTCTACGGAACATATCTTTTTCTAATATTTTATTGCATTAACAAATATAGATAAACGGCTTTTTGTCAGTATTCGATAAATGCTGAATGAATGCTTGGAGCAGTTTTTCTACTCACATCGCTTTAGAATTTAATAGAGAAACAAGGACGCCATACAAGAATTCTGATCACCTAATTACTGTATTAAGGGATTATCGTGGGCTACCATTTGAATTGTGTGAAACCATCGTTTAGCGAATTAATTTTATAAAGAATTTTACTTAAAACTATAATTAAATGCTGAGAATTTGTTAAAAGTGATCGATGATATGAGTACCTGTTAGCTGTTTAAACAATTCGAAGCGGATAGATAAATAATGAGAATGTACGATCCCTGAAATTTGAGTGCACATCTAAAATTTCTTTTTTCACTTTACCTACCTGATATATACATTTTTCATTAATTTGGTGATTTTTATATTTTATCAAGTATTTTTACTTTAATGTACATCAAGTCAAACTTTTTTTTTTTAAGTTCAATTATATTTAAATAAGGCTTTTTAATTCTTTTACGATGAAATTAATTTTAGAAAATTTAAATATAAAATATTTCATGTATTGTTATGATTATTATTACTATTATTATTATTTAAATGATACTTAGAGCACATATCTATTTAATAAAATATCATTTTAAAAAAACTGCGGTTTAAAACAGTATTTAGAACATATACTAAAAATGTATGGATATTTTAATTTTCTATTCACTAATCTATACTATAGAAAAACTTTGCATTACAAAATCGAAAAAAATTAGGAAACGAATAATTATTTATTTAAATTTTATAAACTTCAAAGTGAATATTATCTCATTAATTGCATACAAATTTCAAATCTTTAGCACAAAAATACATAGAAAAATTTACTATTTTAGTCCTACCTTGCCTTTCCTACGAATTAAATAATAGATATATTTTACGTATTCGTGTAAACCTTGGTATAATTATTATAAAGCATTAAAATAATATGAATTCATGTTTCATTACATTGAAAATATTACAACTAATATATATATATATATATATATATATATATATATATATATATATATATATATATATATATATATATATATATATAATGAGAATGCGCTTTCTTTGACGCTAAAAATATTTTAAGACAAATATACATCAAAATCTCTTTGAAAAAGTATGAAATAGGGATTAATTTTTTCATACTAATTTTACTTTATTTTATGAGATATCATATATATGCTAAAAACTACTAGGAATAATAATAAATAGTTTTTTATGTATGTTAGTTAAATTGTTTTTAATTATACATATATTAATTGAAGTAGTTAAATTACTACATTCAAGTTTTATTATTTTTCTAAAAAACACTTTTGTAATTTTTTTTCTGATACATATGCTAAATACTAGAATATAAATTATCTCTTAATTAGTTTGTGCATTTATAAATTTAACAAACACTTTTTGAATAAAATATTTTTGAGTCAAAAAATTTAAATTATTTAAATATATATTTTTTTTTCTTTTTCACAAATGCGAAAATATCTAAATTGTTTTAAATGATTTTTAAAGAATAAAATACATTTATTTGAATAAAATTACAGGAAAATATTTAACGTCCAAAGCAGCTAAAATTGTAATTGTAGCTAATAATATTAATTATTTTAATAATCATTTATTTTCAACACAGATTATTTATTTTATTGTGTCTTTTTTCACTTACAACTCCAATAAAAACATACGCAATAATACGTTTCTTCCAAAATAATTAAACTACTAGTTCCAAACGAAACTTATCGGTATACACTGAGAAAAAATTCTGTAACTGACATCTAGAATCTAAATTGTGACTCTAAAAAAAAAAAAAAAAATAGTTCTATATCATCCTTATAAGTTTTAGTCCCCTTGGAAAGCGAGTTCTAGAAGCCCCTATTAGAATTCTAAAGTGTTTGCCTATATTATCGAAGGCAAAATTATTTAAAATTCTCTTCAAATAAATGAGACTGCAAGAGGCGGGTTTCAGCAGTTATAATCTTGGTTTATTACCCAATTCTGGAAAATCAAGCGAGAGTTTCTCGCAATACAAAAGATTCAGAATATTCGGAACCTTCAGAATATTGTTTCACCATCCAGAAATATGTAGACTAGAAGTTCTCGATCATTTCGTGTATTCAGTTTATTTCCGTGCCTTATGCGCACAGCTCGTAAATCTATATTTCTATTTAAGGGATTTAGAAAATGATCACTTATTCATTCTAGTGGAAGGCGGTATGTTTTTTCTCAGTGTACATATACGTATACTTATATATATACATACATATATATATATATATATATATATATAGTAATACAATAATAAAATATAATAATATCAGTGCAAAATTTTATGAAATTCAAAGATGATTCAACCTCAGCATTAAAACAATTATTCAGATCATAATCGCAGACCACTCATATCAAATCAGAAAAGAATTAAAGATAAATCGAAATGAATTTTGGAGATGAGAAAAAAGCATGATTTGCATTCCAACGTTTTCAAGGGCCTGGTAGAATGCAAATATGCTAAGAAATGGATGTTTTTCTGTCACAAAGAAAGCAAAAGCTAAGAATTTCTTTGTTCACAGGCCCGAAACATCCATAGAAAATCCATAAAAAAGAATATCAAAATCACAATATTACCTGAAATAATCCTAAGACATATTTATTGGAGATTGAAATAAACATATAAAATTACTTAATAAAATATATTTGAAACTGATTCAAATACAAGATACCCATGTGAAAAAACCAGAAAAATTCAATCCAGAAAAACTAAGATACAATGCACATGTAAAATTTAACAATCAGAACTCAGTTAAACACACAGTTAATCAGATCAAAATTGCAGTGACCATTGAGTAATAAAGGATGCGCAGTGTTATTCAGGTAAATTAAGGATTCATACGTATTCAGATCCTAAAAAAAGCAGATTATTATTCATAATTATTTTAGCATGGATAGTGCTGCTATCTAGAGTATTGAGATGAAAATAATAGTAAAATAAAATAAAATGAATTATTCATAATTATTTTAATGTGAATAATAGTAATAAAAATTATAAATAAATAATAAATAATAATATTTACAATAATAAAATAAATAAATAAATGATTAAAAGAATTTTTGAATCAAGTGTTTGGGATAGCCATTAATTAATGCTAATTTTTTTAAAAATCGAAATTGTACTTTTTGATGTTTATCAGACACTAAATTTTTGATACGTAGATTAAAATTAAGAAGAATATTGACAAATACAGATTTATGTAAACATGTTTGAAAATTAGTAAAAAAAATTACCTTAAAGGGGAAATCTTTCTTTTTATCATATAAGTCAAATTCTAATTTGCCATTACAATTAAGAATAATTTTTAAATCTAAGAAACTAATGACATTAGATTCCAAATCAGTACTACTAAGAGACAGATTTTCAGGATAATTAACAGGTAAGTTTAGATTGGTGTGATGTTTATCCAAGTATAATATAATTATATCATCTATGTATCGTAGTAATTTAAAGTTAGTACACTCAATATCACGCTCATAATAATATAAGTATAGATCAGCTAATATACTAGAAGCAATGCCACCTTGTGGCAATCCTAAACGTTGTTTATATAAATAATTATTGAATAAAATATAGTTATGGAAAAGTATAAACCTAGTCAGAGTTTTAAAGGTTGAAGGAGTAATGTTAACATTTAGATTTAAATACTGCAGATTTTCTACAAAAAGTTTATTTATAATATCAAACATATCTTTAATAACTATATTATTAAAAAGATCATTGAAATCAAAAGTTTTTATACCAGTAATATCAGTAAGATTTTTAATTTTATTCTTGAGTTGAAAACTATTTTTTAGAAAAAAATTACACTTGTTAGAAACAATATAACTATGTAATTTTTTAAGGATATTTAATAATATAATATTAGCATTAGAAGTGTAGGCATTACAGGCAACAGTAACAGTACGAAATTTAATTGGATCTTTATGAAATTTCGGAATTACAACTAAATAAGGATAATTATAGTTATTATTTTTAGTTTTTATCAACTTGTAATAATTAAATATATGCCTGTTTTTAATTTCGATACTGTCATTAATCTTAACAAAAATATTACTAGTATCCATAGTATCAAAAAGAAGTTGTTTATAATACTTTTTGCAAATAATTGCATAGTTATTAGCCGCCTTGTCAACATAAGTAATAATAAATTTAGACTGTAGGTCGAGAATTGCTGAATTAATTTCTTTGAAATTATAGTACTTGATATTAGAAAGATGGTGCATATTATAAACTACATAAATCAAGTTTAAATTTCTCAAGTAGCTTAAATTTCCACTCATTAAAATATTCCACTGGTTTATTATAATCAATAGCAATTTTGTATATAAAGAGATCCAAGTCTAAATTAAATTGAGTAATGATATCAATAAATTTGAATTTTGAAGGCATACGAAATTTAGTGCCATATTTCATCAAAGATCTTAAAGTAAGATTTTCCACAATATTGATATCGCCAGTAATAATATGACCATGAGATGGATTGAAAAAAGATTTATATTTGGAATCAGAACAATACCATGGAGGCTGATCAATAGATGTAAGAAATTTAGCAAATTTATTGTAGTTAAATATTTTTCTGCCTAAAGTAATATTGTATTTAAAAGTTTTTTGAATGATGAAGTTTTTGATGGGAAAAGGATTGGATGGATCATTAAGTAAATTGTGGATATGAAGTTTATTAAACACAGGATGAGAAAAATTTGTCACCAAGAGAGAGTTATTTATTTTTTGACCAGATTTTAAGTCAAGTTTAATATTAAAACACTCAGCCCTGTAGTGTAAAATATCAAAAAATACATCACTGAAGTGTGAATCAAAAGAATGAGAATGGAAGACTTTAAAATATTTAAGAAGATACTTCTTTTTTATCCCAAATATAAAATTACGTATATCTTTCCAATTATAAGACTTAAGAAAAATACGTTCTAAGGATTTGAGATTTTGTAATAGAGATGAAATGTCCAGAAGTGGGGAAGACGACCTAGAAGAACCCCTAGAAGTTCTAGTAGTCTTTTTAAATAAAGAGTGATTTAATGTTTTATAAATATTACTGTAAAATTCAATTTTTGAAACCTTGGAATAAACAATATGTTGTTTATTATAAACATTAGAATTTAAACCAAAGGGATAAAGTGTATTCAGAGATTTAATATATTGTGATTCAAGTAAAAGACGTTCATTCAAATTCTTCTTAAAATTAAGAATTTTCACAGTAATATTATTAAAGTCATGTTGATGGAAGTGCATATATTCAAAATTAGTAGTAAATTGTCGTGATTTTTTAATATCAGAACGATGTAAGTTAATCCGCTTGTGTAGTGGATTGCTAGTTTGTCCAATATAAATCATATTGCATAAATTGTATTTGATTGAGTAAATGATATTAAAAGCCTTACAAAATGTAACATGAGAGGAGCTATCTCTAAAATGAGAAGCATCAGCAAGAGGGCAAGTAAGACACCTTGTAGAATTGCGTTTTTTAAAAAATAAATTGCGAAGAGGAGGATGATATATGTAGCAGGATGACGATCCAGAGTAATCCCTATACATTACTCTGTACCGAGCACAAGACAAACCATAAGATTTGCCTTTTTTGCCAGGCGCTAAGTGTTTACTAAGAACAACCATGTAATGAATAAAGAAGATAAATATTAGAAATATAATAAATTGAGACAATAATTATAAATAGTATTAAAAATTTAACTAAGCTTGCATATAACTAAAGCCTGATAAATTCTTAAAAATTGATAAATATTTATATCTATAAATAAATAAATAATTCTTTTGAAAATCTTGATTAAAATAAATAATACATTTGAAATTCTTGATTAAAATTAATGGAGCACAATTTAGTATAAATACAGAAACAGCCTTGAGTAGAAAAATTTGGAAAATGTATTAATATTTACAATAAGTACCCATAGCCATGATGAAAATTCATCAATGATATATACAAAAATATATATACAAAAATAAGCTGTTCATGTATTTCTTTCCATTCTGTGTATATGCCTTTATACCGAGGAAGACATACAGGAGGACTTTCGGTCAAGCATACGAATTGGATATGCGTCTAAACAACAAAAAAGGTATTCAATTAACAAAATTTAACCTCATGATTAGGTTACAAAGTTTGATGTTAAAAGGAAAAATGAAAAAAATATTTTCTTTGTTTTGTTGTTATTATTACTTGTCCTATTATTATTATTATTTTGAGAAAATAACAGAAAATTTTAAACAACAACTGTTTTTCTCCCCCCTCCCTAAAATAATTTTCAGTGTAATAATATTAATGTTATTAACATTTAATATCGTCAGTTCATTCAAAGAATTATTTCCTTTGAAAAAGCACATCGTGCAACATTTATAAATTATAAATAATTTAATGTATTATTAATACATAAAAGTATGAAATATTAGAAAATGAGTGGATATAACTAGTAAAATTTCTCTCATGAATTAAAGGCTTAAAGAATTTTATTTTGTATTTTATATAGTATACATTTTTCTGGGGACATGGCATTATAGAAAACGCATAAAAAATATTATCATGAGTAAAAATAAATATTTGTTGATTTATTTATTTATTTCCACTGAAAAAAATTCATTTTCTAGATTTCAAATCAGATTCGCTAAAAATGATACTATTCTGTAAATTTCCTGAAATTTTAACATCCAAAACATTTTGTTAAAATCTATGCTTATCTTTATTCAAGTTACTTCATCTAATTTTAAATTGACTGATACAATACGGCCTTAAGGAACGTATTAGTAATCCTTTTTATTCATCTTTTCCAAAATAATACAAAGGAATAACTTAAGTGAATGACAACGTTTCAGTTTTATAAATTCTACTTAACCTATCCATTATCAAATCCAAGAGATTGTAAGAGAAAATAATGCTGCTCATATGAAAAGCTAAATAATAATATATATATGTATAATATAGGTTAGTGATGCTTTATCATCAGACGTATAATTTATTCAGTCTCAAGAATTAAGATAGTAAAGAAATCAACCAAATGAAGAATTTATTCACATTTTGAATGCTACATAAATAAGACATAAATTATATAAAAGAAACGGGTTAGTATGCCTTTTACAACCGTCATTTGTATTTCTTTGATAATATATGTTTCTCAATTATCATATAAATTAAACATTTTGGTATAAATTAAGTATCTAAAATATTTTATATTTTGTAACATACTTATTTTATGAAGGCTTGAAATTATCAAAGTTCAAAGTTTTATAATCTTAAACCTCATAATGTGAAAGTAAATCTTCTGATAATTTATGTAATCAATTTGTACTATTACGTTCATATAAATCTGACAAATCCAAGAGATTAAAAGTGTGATTTGAGAATTATCGGTTAATCAATATTTAGTGTATGTCAAGCTGAACTAAATATATTCAAGATTAACATTCTTTATTTAAATTTTCTTTCAATCCTAATCAGTAAATAATTATCCCAATTTAGGTATTTTGTGCTTACAACCTAAACATAAAATAAATAAGAAAAAAAAAAAAAAAAAATCCTACCCCTCGCACAAATTTTAAAACATTTACCAACTATAATTTCACGTTATCTTGAATATATTAGTCTTTAATGTACTTTATTATCCTGATTATGCTTTAAAATAGATATAGTTTTAAATTTTAAAGAAAGACATATTACAAAAAATATCTTTATAACTTTACTTTCTAATAGAAAGTGTAAAGCAGAATACTTTTACATAGACCTGCATATACTTTAAGTTTTGCTTATTCTTCATATGTTATGCTAAAAATTTACAATGGCAAGAAAAATCAACTAAAAATGCATTTTGAAAAATTTCTAGTTATACTATATAATGTAACTACGTACATATCTCTGTGTTGCTCTGTAAATAAGTCATTTATGGCGATTACACAATGTTACAAAGAAAATATGCTTACTTAATTCTAAATGTTGTATGTTAATTTTATTGTGTTTGTTTAGTATAAAAATATTAAAATATATTTACTCCCGTTGATCCATAAAAACTTTAAAATATTCTGTGTGCCCCGTTTATAAACTGATAGAGTTATATGTATAATTTTCAATAGAAAACATCCTGTACTACCCTTAGATAACATATACGGATAATAAGGAATTTCGATAATTGAATATTTGGAATATGAGACAAGGAAAAATCTTAAAACTCAATTACATTATATATTATATATATTATCATTGTTATTCTTATATTTATTAATAACGGTATGTAGCAAAAGTATAAACCAAGTCCTTAGAGCTTATTGGGAAGGTTCTATTTATTTCTTTTTTCTAACCGAGTTCTATAATAAACTTGATGGAGACATTGATGTAGGCCCTGTGAATACAGATTTTTAAGCAAATCAACTTACAATTACCTTTTTATGTGAATATGAAAATTTTAAATAGCCAACACACAGAAACAAAATGGTGGATCAAGTTGGCCGACGAATTTATCAAACGCATTTCTATGATAAGTCTACTGTCCAAATTTGTTTCGAGTGAATGTATTTTAAAGTTATCGTTATGACAAATTTTCAAGTTGCCACACTAATTCAAAAGACTGTCATTTTGAAACAAGATGCGGATCTAGTATTCACATATTTATTTGAGACCCTGATATGGATTATACACATATTGGAATGTAAGATAATCTGGTCTTAAATACATTTTTCACAATGAGTTTGAAATTGTTAAATGTTCGTCAATTGGAGACAAAATGGTGGAGCAAGTTACCCAGCGAGTACATCCAAGATATTTGTAAAATAAGTACATTACCCAACATTAGTTCGAAGTAATTAGTATTTCAGAAGTAATCGCGATGACAAATTTTCAAGTAGCAGCCTGATTTTAAATGGCCGCGATTTTGAAACAAGGGCGCTAATCCAGATCATCAACTAACCCGGGGGAAACCCTTATATGAATTATTTATACATCGAAACTTAAGCAAAATCTGGTTTTAAATATGCATTTTAAGTCGGGGGACATAGAAATCTTATTGTGGGTCCCTAGCTATGACGGCCGCCCTCACATCCATGTCGTAGCCCCTGGATAAGAGTCTTTATTTCTGAAATAAGCGGGTGACACTAGCATATTTCTGGAGGGGGGGGGGGGTCGTTGGGTGGGACTGCGGTGGGATCACCCAAACAAGAAGCTCTTGTCAATTATCATCTTTGGACTCATGGAAGGTACAACTGATTAATTCTACGGGCGCCTCCTTAAGAGAATGGGACCACTTTGATAACACCTGTCTACAGTTGAGAGAGAGGAATTTGCTTTGATCTCTGGAGAAACATGGTTGCCAACAATTTCTTCAAGGATCCTGTGCTATACGCGTAGCGTTGGAGCTTTGTGTGGACACTGCGGTTCCAGGTTAGCAACCCTCCATTTTCGCTATCGTGGCCGGGTTCCAGTGGGACAGTATTTAACATGGGACTCATCTTCCTGGCTCTTTGGTAAATTAATTAGTTGTTGTTATGTAGCACTTTTCATTCTTAACCCTAGGCCTGGAATATCTCATAGGTATCCTGTGTTTTCTACACTCAAACAGACTCGAGTCGCCATTCTTCGGGGGGTGGGGGGATCTTCCTTCTCCTCAGCTACTTCGGGCCCCTTGCGCTTTGTTGTGTATCCGGTGAAAGATCGATAGTTTTCAATACCTTAAGAGTTGAATCTAGCTCTAAATCGAATAGGTGAGGTTCTCTCGTGGATGTCCTCTGACCTCTGTATTTTACGATGTGAGTTTGAAATTTTGAAGTGACCACATAGAAAAAAACTGGTGCAGCATGATTTCCAGCGAAATACTCCAAGATATTTGTAACATAAGTCCACTGTCCAACTTTGGTTTCAATTAATTCAATATTTCAAAAGTTATCGTGCATTTTTTTCAAGTATCCGCCACTTCAAAACAAAATAGCGAGCAAGGTAGCCAGAGAGCTCATCCAAAATATTTATAAAATAAATCCACTGTGCAACTTTGGTTCGAATTAGTTCAGTATTTTAAATGTTATAGGGATTTATCAAGTTCAAACAGGATGGTGGACCAAGCTCATTAATAAACTTTATGGAGAACTTTATATGTGCTATATATAAGTCAAATTTTAAACAGGTCCTGAACGCGTTTTTTACAATGTGGATTTTAAATTTTCAAGTGGCTGCCAGTTAGAAACAAAATGGCGGAAGAAGTTGGTTAACGAACTGATACAAGATATTTGAAAGTTATGTCCTTTGTCAATTTTAGTTTGATATGGTTCAATATTTCATAAGTTATCGTTTTGACAAATTTTTCATTATATTATGAAAACTTTTTCAAACATTGCACATTAGGAAATATATAAACATATATATTCAGTAAAGAGATTAAGTGATTGCAACAGATCGATTTCTAAAGAAATCAACCTTTATTGATAGATATTAAGTTATTAGAATAATATTCAAAACTTAAATGTACCATTATTTTTGAAGGAAAAAGACAATATTATGCATATTAATGTTTTTTTTTTTTAACAAAGGAAAAAATACACATCTTGAATAATAGATTATGAAGACAAAATTTTTAAAATGTAAATTAATTACAAAAACCCTTCTCACATCTTTAGTGATAGAATCATAAACCATTTTTCACGATTATTGTGAGAGATTAATTATTTAAGTTCCTTTGAAACTCTTGTACATCTAAAAATTTATTGAAGTAATTCATATGTTTATCAACGGGTAATTTCTCATACAGTAACTTTTACTCAATACCATTCGCCCCGAAACTTTTTCTTCTGTAAATACGATTTCACTGTAATTCCCCATGCATGAACTTGAATTCTTCACTTGTACTTAATAAACATGTTTATCTATATAGAAATCTCATCCCAAATCCATTTGTTTACTAGATGCTGTTTTTTCTTTTTATTGTTTATTTAATCCGTCAGAAGAAAATTAGTCTTTACATCTCATAACGATGAGACTCCTGGCTTTTTCAATCTTCGAATAATCCGTTTGGATCTAAAACATAAATTTATAATGTATTTTAAAAAACAAGTTTTTGTTTAAAAAGTATTACTAAAATATCTTTTATTGACATAGAAACAAACACAATTTCACAATGTGATTAAGAGAGCATAAAAGTCAATTAAAAATAATTTGGTTTAGCACTCGCACAACTTTGACAGATTAAGAGGTAACATAAAAAGTACTGTGTATTGATACACATTAAAAGCTTTTTTAGAAACATTTCAGTCTATTTCATCCGTGTAAGCTCCCCCACGCACCTACACACAAACACGTACCAAAACCACCCATATTTTGAAAATTAATCGCTAAAAACTTGATTTTTGAACTCAGTGGACCTAAAGACCGGTAATCATAGCAATAATCAGCATTGTAAGTTGAAAAAAAAAAATTTGTTTACCATATGCCCAAGCAGCACCGAAACGTTCTCTGAACGTTCAAAAATTGTTCTGCAAACACGTTCTAAGAACGTTCCCTTTGAACGTGCTATAGACGTCTATTTGTCCATCTTGAAAATGGACAATAGTACGGTTCAGAGAACGTTCAATGAACGTGTAACTATCACCATCGGTGTTATAGAAGCGTTCTGAGAACGTTCTATGTATACGGTCTCAGAACGTTCTAAACGTTTTTAGAACGTTTTCAAAACGTTATACACATTTTCAGAACGTTCCAGAAAACGTACTGTAAACGTTCTAAAATAGTGTAGTTAAAAAAAATAAAAAAATATGACGTCATTATAAAAAATCACCTCAGTACGAGCGTTTAGAAGTAAAAATTACATAGCTGATGACGAATAATGATACAACACATGAACAGGGATATGAATTACTTTTGTTTTTCAATTCAAATAATGTTTGAGTAATTTTAACATACTTACTATTCCTTTTATTTCAACGTATATGCATCAAAAATTCTATATTCTATGACAGTTTTCCCCAAAAAGTGTCATAACGTCTCTTTATACCCTAAAAAATATCTTAAATTTTTGCATTTTTTAAAAATTTCTTTTTTTCCCCTAATCTGAAGATAATGAAGTTGTAGTATTAATTACAAAACTTTGAATACACACCATAGGATGCAAGAACTCGCACCAACTGTTTCGGGTCAAAAGAAGACACAACCCTTCATCAGGCGAACATTGTAGGCACGAAAACTGCAAACAAGCACGTTGAGTGTGTTGAATGCGTTGCCGCTTTGTTTGTAGAAGCCGTGCTTTGTTTGTAGCAGTTGCGAGTTCTTGCATTTTATGGTGTTTATTCAAAGTTTCTTAATTAATACTATAACGTCATTATCTTCAGATTAGGGGAAAAAAGAAATTTTTTAAAAATGCAAAAATTTAAGGAATTTTTTAAAGGGATATAGACACGTTATGACATTTTTTGGGAATTACTGTCATAAAATATGGAATTTTTCATGGATATACAATGAAATTAAAGGAATAGTAAGTATGTTAAAATTTCTCAAACATTATTTGAATTTAAAAAAAAGTAATTTATATCCCTGTTGCTGTGTTGTATCATTATTCTTCATCTGCTATGTACAACTAAACTCTTCATCTATTTTGCTTGTTTTAATCCTTGTGATTCCGAATGCGTCATCCTATGATTAATGTTTGTTTTTCATGGTTGTTTTCTGTTTGATTCTCTGATTTCTTGAAGTAAATAATTTATTCCAATTTATTCTTCATTTCTAACTTCAATTAATTTCTTGTACGATAGGGTGCCCGCTAGCAATTTGCTATTATAGCTGCGAACGAACGAAATCGTACATTGGTGCTCAACGACAAAAAGGGTCACCCCCTGACGAGTTTTTTTTTTTTTTTTTTTTCTACCATTCTAAACTTTTCCTATAAGAAATGTTTAAAATGCTGTCTTAATTTTTTATTTCCTCGTTGCTTGTTTGTATCTTTTGATTTGAGTTTCATGTGGTTTTTACGCACCGGCAAAATTATTAAAATTGCAACTAACAATATAGGCATAAATTTATGATTAGACTGAAGTTAAATAAAATAAAAATCAATAAATAAAAAATAAATGTTTCAATAAATCACAATCAGTCTCCCCAGGTTATTTAAATTTGTTGTAATTTCCTTCTCATTGACCTATGTGGTTTCAGGGATCTTATATCTGTTGCTTGGCTTTAACTAAGATTAAAAATTCATTTATACATATATATATATATATATATATATATATGTATGTATTAATTTTTTTTTAAATACAGGGTGCAAAGCATTGTGACGAGAATACCTTTATCTCTGCAACTATTGGTCGCAAATATATAGTTTCAGTTACAAAATGTTTTAAAGAATATGAGCATTTGTGGTATAACATGTTAAAATTTAAAATATCTATTTTTTCAAAATTGCAAAAACTAGCTTTTTACATAGTCCCAGATCCCTATAGTCATATTTAGAAAACTGACACTCATCCTAACAAAAAGTTTCATTTCTATTCTCCCAAAATGGAACAAGATATGTAAAGTTTGGATTTTCTAACATATTTCGGCCTTCAATAAGGGATCGGTTTAAAAATCCTAATTGGACTTTGTTTGCATTTTCCCTGGGTTTATTAAAGAATTTTTCATTGACTTTTTAATAAAGCCCGAGAAAATGCGAAATAATCCTAAATTTTGAAACTAACTATCTCAGACAATTTTGGGTGCACAAAAGTGAAACTTTTTGTGTTATATTTTTTAGGTTAGAACTCAACTTTCACTATTAGTGTCAGGAAAATTGTATAAAAATTATCAGTTTTTGTGATTTTTAATAAATTGATTTTTTAATTTTAAACATGTCATATAATGAATTCTTACATTTTTTTTAAAAAATACATTTTCTTATTGGAGGACGTTTGAGACCAATTGTTGCGCAAATAAAGGCCTGCTCTCGACTTTGCACCCTGTATATTCTAAACATTTCTGGGTACTACTTTGTAAGTCCATGGATAGTTTATAAATATATTTGAATGCTGAAGTTTATAGAAAGTTTTAATATTTCAACATAAAAAATAATTTCAAAAATGAATGTACCACTACACCGCTAAAATAATATATAACTGAGTTTAGAATATATTGTTAATTTATAATAATAAGAAATTGAAACAAAAAATTAAAAATTAGTTAGAAGGAGGAAATTTTTAAAATGTCCAAATACTTAAATACATATATATATATTTAATCATAAAATTTTTCTAAAATTTTTAACATACTTCATATTTTTAAATTTCAGTGCATGTGTGCATACATATTTTCAGTTTACAGCAGCAGTTTACAAAAATGATGTTTGCAGGTATTTAAATTTATTCCACATGGCAATGTAATTGGTATTTTTTAAATGTTTAAATTTCTTTAAATTGAGTCAACGCAATTTTTACCTCATTTGATGTAATTATGCTATCATGGCATATTAAATAATTGATAAATGTAAATATTATTAGTATTAATAAATAATATAGTAAATCGTCCTTTTTTTTTTAAGCAGAATATCTTTTTTTTATAAAGATGCGGACTAAAATTGAATTGAATCTTTGTTTTATTATGCAGTTAAACAATTTCATATATTTTATTTAATAAATAACAGTAAAGAGATATTTAAAATTGTAAGTCGGTGAAACTTAGGATATTATTTTAAAAATATGCAATTTGCATAACCTAGATTGTATGTATATTATCATATAAACATTAAATAAATACTTCAGAATTTAAAAAGAAAAGAAAAAAAGAATTACGAACCTTTTTAATATTCTTCATAAGAATTTTCTTAAGAAAATGCCTATGCAACTACCATTTTAAAATACACAATGACCAGTCGGAAGGGCATTCACTTAAAATTAGCTCTTATCTTGTAAAGTCTTTGTGACTTCTTCATACTTCATTCAGAAACAAAATAACCAAAAATAGTTATTTTAACAAATTCCATCTCAGAAGACTAAATTAATAAAATAAATCCATAATTTCTAAGCGGTTTTCTGTAACAAGAGCAGTTTTTTCTGCGATTCAACGCTGCTTTCAAGTATCAAAAGTTAGGCTTAAGAACTTACGCAGATATGAAAATGATTGTTTAATTGATATTAAAATAAGACTTTAATAAATAGAACATAGAGAATATTACAGGTTAAAAATATTACATTTTTACCTTTTCTAAAGCTTATCCTAGTCATTATAACGCTAAAACTGAACAAATCAGATTACATGTTTTAAAATTACCGCCTCACATAACGACTTTCCCAAGACCTGGCCCTGGCGTTTGACTTGACTTTGCAGTTGCACGGTCAGCGAAAATTAAATAAATGCAATCCACAGATGTCGATGTTATCATCTGCTCTCCCTTCTTGCATCCGCAATAATCATGTTTCAAAGTTCAACATTTTAAACAGAAATTTATAAAGCATTTATAGCTGTAGAAAACATATAGTCAATATTTTAAGGAAAAATGGAGTGGAGTTAAACAATTATTTAAATTTTTATAAAGTATTTTAAAAACTTATGAGATCACTTTATTTTTCCATTTTAAAATCTCGAATTAAACGGAAAAGCATATTTTGTTTTAGTGTATATTTCAGTATTGAACAAAATATTCAGTGAAAATAAATAAAATAAAATAAGAACAATCAAACAGAGTAATGATTTAACAACATTATCAATATTGATAATTTATCAGTAACATTTAAACTTAAATAGAATCATAAATAAAATATAATAAAAGTTTAAAATTATGCTTAAAGAAAAGAAGAAAAAAACTCATTCTGTAACTTCCCGATGAGTATTAGAGACCGTGAGGTTCTACTCTCGAACCTTACAGACGGGAAGTGTTAGCTTCGATTCCTGGTCACGCTCGTCGACTTAGGTTTTCGGAGTTTTCCCGTGATTTTCTTTGAAACTCGCGTAAAGCACTATATTACTTATTCAATAACATCCGTGATTAGCTTTTTGTATCTAAACTTTGGGTCTGGGGAATGCATAGATTTTCATGACAGAAGACAATCATTTTTATGCTATATAGAAGATCTTAGAAAATGTATTTTTCTAAGGGTTTATTATTATTATTATTACAAATGGAAAAAAAAAAAAAACCGGTAAATTTGTTTTAAATTATCAGAAAACGATGTTTCAATTATTCGTTTTAAAGGTGATATCGAATTCTTTTGAAAGATAATCATAGTGAAAATTTTTATCCACCCCTCCCCCATCCCCCAGGGATGATGTATACTTATTCCTAGGGGAAAAAACAATGTCTTATGAATAATAATATTAAAAAAAAAAACTGTTTGACTATTACTCGTTATACAGCCAAATTGAATCAATAATATATATCAAATGTATGTCACGCAGAAGGTTTGGTGAGTATATATATTACAGAAGCTGATAGATAGCCTTTCTGTGAATGGAAAATATTGGAACGTGGCAGTGCCACCTTCGTCCGATATGCACCCAAAGGCAATCTGTAGAGTTTTACGTAATATTAATTTCACTTACCAAATTTACAATATTTATAAATCACAGAAGTTGAGATTTTTCGTTTCCGTTATGAGATTAAATTGCAACATAGCCACGCCACCTGTTGGCCGATGTGCATCCAAAATGGACCAGTAAAGCTTTACATAAAATCGATTTCACTTATAACTTCAGTGTATCACAAAATTTATTGTTAAATCACAAGAGTTAAAATCATGCCTTTCCGTTAAAATGATTAAATTGCAGATTAGCAACGCCACCTGTTGGACAATGTATACATCCAAATTGTATTAGCAGAGGTTATGATGATATATGCCAATATATCAAGTTTAATACATTTGTACACTATAGAAGCTGAGATATAGCCGTCCCATAAATGGAGGGTTTCATTGCATAGCACCGTAATCTATCGGACGATATATCCCAAATGAAATTCAAATAAACTCCAATTTAGGGCAAGATCTAATATTGTAACAAGTTTGGTTGAATTCCATACATTGATTCCTGAAATACAAAATCCACAAATTTTTTCCATGAGTTTAAAATTTTGTAATTTTTTTTCACCTCACCGCTACTGATTATTGGGAAGCATTCTTTACTGACGTGCTAACAAAACGTTAAACTGAAAATGTAAAAAATGCTCTATACTCTATCATGCTAAAAATTATAAATTTCGAACAACTTACGAAGTTTTTAAATTAGAATGTTGCAAATCTCTCAATAAGATTCTTATCAATATCATAAGTGATATTTTAAAACTGGTCCGATCTCTCTGCAATCATTTGTTCTTGAGATATCGTGTACATGAACTAACGGGCTATCACACTAATAGGTGCCGATACACATTAACAGTTACCATACCAACCTTTTGACTTCCGGATTCCTCACGCTACAAAACGTGTAAAAAAATCAAAAGCTGAAGTCAAAAATTTTAATGATTAACCTAGTTTCCCAAGCAATAGTACTAAAAAGTCATTTTGTCATATTCGTTATAATTACACTGTTACAGAACGTGTTATGACGGTGTCACACTTGAACGTTCTATATAGAACTAGAATTGTACGTTTTATAGATGGTACAAATCAAACATTTTCAGAACGTTCTAAATAATACTATTTCTGAACGTGTTTTAGAACGTTCTTTTGACACGAAACACGGTGTTTGAACTATTGAAACCGTTATTAGACGTTCACAGAACGTTCCTGTGCTACTTGGGTGAGTGTGAGAAAGCAATTAACATTCTTAAGCAGTTTTCCGGAATTCGGCAAAATCTGTTGAGATTCTGCAACTCTGTAAAGGTAATGAGATAACTCTGTTAACTCTACCACCCTACACAAAACAGAAATTACATACTTGGCAAAACTATTTTCAAACCCTGTAAGGCATTTTAAAATGGCAGCAGTTTTATGGTCATGCACCCAGGATAATCTATTACAGTATATGACTTTGCTGGTTTAGTTTGTAGATAATTCTCGAAGGCTTTTAGTACTCCATAAAACATACAAAGAAGATTTGCTGGTACTGAAATCTAGCCATTAAATTCAAATATTTTTCTGATTTCGATTTTCTTGCCACTTCTGTCACAGATAGGCTAAATCTAAATTTTAATTGTTTGACTTCAACTGCATTTTCTAAACCATCTACTAATGTATCAAATCTACTATGAGCATCCCTTTCTCCATCAACATCTGCAAGTTTTAAGAATCTAAACTTTTCCACTGATGCTATTATTCTCTCTACAAGTATAATTCCCATTTTTCAGAAGAATTGGTAACACCTACGAAACTGCATCCAATTCCTAAAGTAAGACCTAAAAAAAGCACAGGTGGTATAAATTATTTCTAATGAAGGATATTGATACATACCCCTATTAAAGCTAAAATTGAGGAGATACACAGCACGAAAAAGATGAAGAAAGCAACAAAAAATATTAAAAAGTTTATGAAACAAAGAAAAATGCGAATAATACTTTTGTTTTCAGATAGTGATACTAAACCAGTTGATTTTCATGTTATAAATATTGTAGATGATGGTTTTTAAAAATCTCAAGCAAGAATTAGAATTACAGATTATTTTTTAGTGAAATTTTGACCCAAATAATGTTTCTCATACTACAATCGTCCTGAAAATAAATGAAGATGATTTTTGTATAAATTTCCTCAGCAGATTTTATTCATGCAGCTTCGGTTTTGTTTACCCTGGAAAACGTGATGTTGTGACAGTCTCAATAAGAGATCGCATAAAAATGCTAAATTCAATGTACAGTGGGGCACTGAAAAAATTCCTTTAAAAAGGAAATTTGATTGTGACCTTTCTAGTTATTACACTTTTTTTTCTTTGATTTGACTAAATTTATTTTGTTATTTTTAATTTTTAAATAAAAACATAATTTTGTCTGTATTGACAATTATTTCCTGTGGCTTTTAATGACATTTCCTTAGACCTTCAATTATTACTACATAGTTTTTAGTAACTCTGAATTCCTATGAATCAAACCACTCGCTAATGGGGACCAAAATTAAAGACTCTTGGAAAATCTTTTATAAAAAAAAGTAGTTTATCATTTAAATAAAAATATTCTGGTGTGGCACTCAAACGACACTCTCTTACTCTGCATTTCAGAACTTTAAAGACATATTGCATATGTCTTGCGACGAATAACGTAAGATAATAAAGTTCAATGCACTTTAAAAATAATCTAAAGTTGGTTTAGGAATAGTTTTATTTGACATATAATTCTACATGAGTGAGGCTACCGATCCCATCAACAGCAGTATCAGGTTCAACAGCAGTATCTACAATTATTTCAAAAATAAAAAAGACAAGACTGTTATTAGTTTGACTTCAAACTTACCAACCTTGATCAAATTTTTAAGTGGCAACCTAATACGAACTTTAGAATATCAAATTCGAGTTTCTTGCATTTATTTGTTTTTATGTTGTGATAATAACGATATACATACAGATTAATCACTAAAAATTAGACTTTCGTAAACAGGGTTTCTCAAAACGTGAGATTATACAAAAAACAATGTTGAAAATTGAACTTCAAAATATACTTTATTTTTAGTATGGGTAAGAAAAATTAATTTTCCTTCGTGAGCAGTGTTCGTTAACATAGTAGAACGCAGCAAAGCACTTTTATCAATTACATTCAATAGAAAAGAAAGAAAGAAATAGAATTTCAGTTTTCACAGTTTTGGTTAGGCCTGTATATTTTTTATAAATAATATGCACTATAAACAATACTGTGTACATAAGTTTAGTCTTACTTGAAAAACATCTAACACAAAATGAATTACAATTCAGCAATATCCATGTATAGCCCCAATATATTCAAATATTTTGGGTAGCCCTGTAAGCGAATGAAGAATAATTTACATACAATACATTCTACACGAAACATGCTTTTATGTGCATATATTTTTTTTTTTTTTTTTTTTTTTTTGTTCATTTTGATTTGTTTAAGTCAGTCTATACATGTTATACCGTACTTCTGAAATTTTTTCATAGAGAAATTGTATTTGAATTCTCTTGGATGCCCCTGTACACGAACCATTTGCTTGATCTCGACGAAAAATTTAGTGTAGCGTCCCTATGTGATACACATTTAGAATACCGAATTTGGGCGTTTTGCTTCAATTTGTTCTTGAGATATGTTGATAACAGACAAAAACGCAAACAGACAGACACCTAGGCAGATATACATACACACACACACACAGGCCAACCGCTAAAAACATGATTTTATGATTAAGGGATCCTCAAAACGTGTAAATATAGCAAAAACGCAATTTCAAAAATTGGGCCCAAAAACAATACTTTCTCTATCATAAATATGGGTAAAAGAAAGTAAAAGGATGATGAAAATTGATGCAGAATATTAGAAGCTATCAAAAAAACTCAATTTAAAAATGTTATCATATTAAAAAAAGTATTAAAAAAAAAAAAAAAAAAAAAAAACAATTTTTTATAAATATCGGATGAAATTTCTCCAGTTACCGTTAAATAGCTAAGAAGGAAAGTGCGTTTTGTTTCGCAAATATAATTTTCTGATAATTAGAAAGATCACAATCAGATTTGCTTACAATTCTTTCAGTATCCCTCAGTACATTGAATGTGGGATTTTAATGACGTCTCTTACAGAAACTGTCATCACATCTTTTTTCAGCATAAACAAAATCGAAGGTGCATGCATTAAACCTTCTGAGAAAATTTATAAAAGTCATCTTCATTTACTTTTTATTGTTAAACAGAGTTATTTTTGAAAAACTTATAAAACTAAGCCCTACATATCTACATCCTAAAGTAATTTAATGCATGAGATGAAAATATCATGAATGAGAAAAGGTTTTAATTTACTTCAAATGTTTAAATCTTATTAACTTTTTTTTAAGTAAATGTATTCTATATTTACTTTTTTTTTTTTTTTTTTTTTTTTTTGAATAGAAAAAATCTTTTTCATAAAACAATTTCTTTTTCAATATTGGCAAAACTATCGAAAATACAATCACCAGAATCTCTACGCACTGAACCAAGTCATCTTTAGAGATTTCACCAAAGATAATGTAATGGTGTCTTATGCTTTCCTCCTCCATTTTTTTCTTTAAATGTTTTTCTCACTTTGCATTCAATTTGCACAAGTTTTCTTTGGAATGGAATATCTTCACTCTCTTCTCTAATTGACAATTCTATCATTCTAATACATTATTTAAGTTATTCCTCATTCTTTTCTTCTCACCTCTGTCATAGTTTACGCAAACTGTTCAGTAAAAATAAAAAATAATAATAAAAGTAAAAGTAAAAATTCAGAGAGAATTAAATTTTTATTTATGATTAACTGTGTCCGACACAATCCATCGTACTCTATTTGGTACAATTTAAAATTCCTGGAATAAAATAACGGTTACCAAATACGTTTTAGTAGTTTTTATTAAGAAGGTTTACACCCTATGTAATAATAATAATAAATAATTAAATGAATAATGATAATAATAATAATAATAACTTATATTCATTTTCAGTCAAATTATAACAATTAAAATTTAACTTTTATCATTTAAAACATTAATTTATAAATAAATAAAATATTAAAAGTATAAAACTAAAACAATACAACTAAATTCGTCATTATCTAAACTTTCTTCTTTTACTTAACAGACTGGTGTTATTAATATTAATCATTTCCCACCAGTCAAACGTTCTTTTAGAAAGTTTTTTCGGTTTTTGAAAAACATTTTCAATCCTTAAAACAAAAATACTTAAATTGCCTTAATTTATTAAAAAGTACCTAAGCGTTCATAATCCATGTTAATTTTAAACTTCTTAGAAATGCATACATGTATAATGCAAAATATGGATACCTAAAATACTGAAAAGTATTTCATAATTTATGCGCGATGCATAACTATGCCTTTAAGTTGCACACTTTAATAAGAATAGTTCTTCAAAATAATAACATATTTGTTGCTTAACCCATTAACGCCCGAATTAATTTTGCAAAATATTATTAGATGATTATTTCACTTCTAAATTAATATAGACAACTGACAGTAAAATATATTAACTTAAACAATTCTTCTGATAATTTTAAATTTAAAGCCTATCCTCATTTATTGACGGTTAGTGTTCTAGCGAGAAAACTTCGAGATAGAAAAACTTTGAGATATCATATTAATTTCATATTATATGTTGACAAAGATCTCGAAAATAGAATATTATAATATATATTACTATTCAACTTGATTTAAATTAGTATACCTGTGGAGATTCTGGGCACTGTGGAGATTCAAAAGAGCCCGTTTCTAAAGATTAAACCTCCTCCTTTGTTCATCATCATCATCACGTGCTTTCGAAGTACCTACGGCTGTCGAGACAGCCGCTAACCTTCGCTTGTGTAAGACAAAATACAGAAGGAGGGCTTGCATCATCTAGAGAATCGGAACAAAATCTGAGTGGGTTCCCAAAGTACCCTGGCGTGATGAGTTGATGCATTCAGCAGCATGACGGAAGAGAGAGGCAGAGCATAGCCGATCTGAAAGCTGTGATACATATGGCAACAGGGCAAGGAGCACTAAACCTACATTTTTTTTTTTTTTTAAGATGATATTTGTAGGCCTAACCAGACTGTTAAACAGTCATAATACTATACAATTTAGAATAATACAAAATAAAGAAAAATTTAAAAATTTTAGCCTAGCAAGACTGTTAGGCAGTCAGAGAAAAAATATTTACATTATTTACAATTATTAAAATTAAATTACAATTTACAAATTACAAAAGAGAAATATACACTATTTACAGTTAATTTTAAAAATATTAAAAACCCTACGTAAGGTAACTGGCTGGAAGATTGATCATCCGCGACTGTTAAACGGCACAGTAGGTTGCAGTTGTCAGGGGGATAGCCAAAAGTAGAAGAATAGGATGTATTCAATCTACGGGAAAAAGAATTTTGAGTCAGAATTCTGTGTTAAGTAACACCTGAAGGATCTCGCCTTCTACGCTTGGAGACCGGGACAAACCCGTCCTCCCTGTAGAGGATGGCAAGTGGGCGTTTTTTGGCCCTCCCGATACTGGGATCGTACCTTCTTATGGCATTTAACACAGGATTCTGTACTTTTGGGATAGACCTGTGAAACTTCAACGCAAGTTTCTTAATTTCCGAATAGATTGGCCTAATTTTCAGGTCTTTGTGAATGACAACATTGCGAACGTAGCGATGGGCTTGAACAAACCTACGCAATTGCTTGTTTTGGAATACTTGAATTTTTTCTAGCACAGTCTTTGAGGCAGATCCGTACACCACGGACCCGTAAGTCAAGATGGGTCGGATCATGGACTTGTACAGTAACAATTTATTTTTAACAGACAGGCGGCTATTCCAAGCCAAAAGAGGAAGGAGGGTGGCGGTGGCAATATGCGCTTGATTCAGAGTCTCTTGGATGTGCTTATGCCACAATAATTTTGAATCTAGGTGAATTCCTAGGTATTTATAAGAAGTTTCCAAGAGAACAGGATCATTATTGTGAGTAAAGTTAACGTCGGAGGAATAGGATTTATTAGTGAAGAAGATGGCGGCACTTTTAGAGCTATTAACTTTAATTTTCCATTTCCTAAGCCAAATAGCATACGAATGAAGGTAATCCTGGCGTTTTTCAAACACTGTGCGTGGTTGTTTATGTTTGTACATGATAGCAGTATCATCACAGCAAATAAAGCTAAGTTGATGTCGGGCTTGCGCGGAATGTCGTTAATGTAAATGTTAAAAAGGCGTGGCCCGGCGAAAGAACCCTGAGGAACAGAACTGAGAACAGGCTTCGGGCTAGAGAGGGGATTTCCCACTTTTACCACGAAGGACCTGTTAGAGAGGTAATCAGAAAAGATTTTAATTAGCTGGTCAGGAACACCTAACTCAGCCATCTTAAAGAGAAGACCGGCATGCCAGACCTTATCAAAGGCCTTCTGCACGTCGAGAAATATAATTCCCGCCACACCGCTGGTTTGGTATCCATCGTGAATGAATTCAGTCACTCTCCACAACTGCTGTTGCGTTGAATGACGAGTCCTGAACCCGAATTGCTCGGGTGTAATCTTGTCATGAGAGTCAAGGAATTCATTCAGTCGGCGGACGAGAACATACTCATAAACCTTCGAGAGACTGGAGAGCAAAGAGATAGGTCGATAGCTAGAAGGAGAGTGGATATCTTGGCCCCCACCCTTCGGTAAGGGGACACCGATAGCTCTCTTCCAACAATCGGGAAAAATATAAAGCTTAAGCATACAATTAATGATTAACGTGATATAAAAAATAAAATGGAGAGGCAGATTAATTAGCATATTGTTTGAGATAAGGTCCTCACCGGGTGCCTTGTGTTGTTTCAAGCCCGAAATGTAATCCTGAACCTCAGAGGGTAAAGCAGGTTGAAGAGTGTTTTGTGTGTCAGATTGTAATAAATTTTGAACCCTGTGGTCGACCATGTTCTCGACAATTGGGTTAACAATGTCCGAATGAGGTGAAAACTGACTTCTAAGACTTTCGCAAATAGCCTCAGCCTTTGCAGTGTTACTATAAGCCATGCCGTTAGGGCTAACAATGGCAGGAATGTGTGTTCGTGTCCTACGAATGCGGGAGGTAGCCCTCCAAATTGTGTTGTCCTCAGTCGAGAGAGACTCGACAAAATTATTGAAACGTGTTTTACTAAACTCCTTAATTGCAGCTCTAGTACTACGAATAAGCCTGTTTAACTTATTCCTGAAGTAAGGGGTCCTATGAACCTGCCATTGCCTGCGAGCATGATTTCGATCCCTGACAATTTCCCTGATGTTATCCGGCAGTCTGTAGTAGTCAAACGATCTTTTGCGAGGTTCAGAGCTCAGCGTGTAGGCCTCTCTGAGTTAGTCCTCGAGCATGGCTACCGCTTGCTCTACTTCCTGTTTGGATTCTGGGATAAGCGATGGAACGTCACGTTCCGAAAGAATATCCGCGAACAGACTCCACCTTGGGGATAGAGCCGTTCTCAGATCCAGATCGTAAGACCCCACATCAAACCTCAAGACAACAGGTAGGTGATCAGAGTCTAGATAATTCAGCGTTTGAATGCTGTAGGCAAACGGAAAATTGCGGGTGATAGCAAAATCCAAGATATTTTGAGATATCATGAAGGTGGGTTCGGGGGGCGCTAAAATTTGCGCGAAATTTTGATCCACCCACCTTCTTAACTTACGGCCAGAAGTATTATAGCTTGGACAGTTCCAAGACGTATGAGTAGAATTAAAATCACCCGCAAGGATAAAATTTGGAAAAGAATTAGTGATACGGGTAAGATCTTGCTCTAGCAGGTTACTCCTTTGCCTAGTACTTTGAACATACACGGCTGCAATTAACAAATTTGGAATAAGGGGGAAGTCCAGAACAATAGGCGTGGCTTTGGTACAATTTAGATTGGGAATTTTAATGAGAGAAGCATTAAAACCATTTTTAACATAAATAGCAGTGCCGCCGGAAGCTTGCAGACTGAGTCCTGTCGACATTGTAAATCTCATAGTTAGCAATACGAACAGTGCGTCCCTGAGAAAAGTGGGTCTCAGTGACCAAAATTAAGTCTAAATTATTACGAGTAACAAAGTCCCCTAAAGTCATGTGCTTTATCCAGAAGTCCATTGGCATTCCAGATACCAATGGTGAAAGAATTCAAGCTCCGAGAAGACGGGAACATGGGTAGCCAAAAAAGAAATTACATGGGGGAGGGTAAAAACAATTAAGACATACTTCGGATTTGACCCCACAGAATGTGAATCCGGTCAACATCCGTGGATGCAGTGCGGAGTGCCGGAAGAGCATTCGTAAATGCTGAAAAGACCAAATCAGGGTCGAATTGATTTTGAAAAGCTAAAAGCATATGAATGAAGTCGGTGGCCGAATTTGCATCCTTGTTTATTCCATAAACAGAAAAAAAAGAAAAATACAGAGGTTGCCAAAGCAGAGCTTTCACACGACAGAGGACGACAAGGTAACAAGAAATAAAACACACCAAAAAAAGAAAATACATAGGGCCGCCTGACTGGAAACTCGAACGCGACAGTGGGCGGCTAGAAAAAACAAAACAACAACAAAAAAAAAAGCATGAGTAGCCTTTCGTTTTATTTGAAGGATTTGACCTGTGGGCTTAAAAGTCACTAATTTAAACAGCCAGTAAGAACGTTTATTGATGGAGTTTATAATGCGACAGTCGAAAGTAAGTGGACAGGAGTAGTAGTAATGGTTGGGAGAGCCCAAGGTCCCGCACTCACATTGGTCTGAACGCGAGCGATGAAATTTATGCAGGTAGGTTTTAAAAGGACCATGTCCTGTGAGAAAGGTAGTGACTGCTGGTGTTAGGTCGAAGTTGTATTTAGAAACCTTTGGAAGTAGTGAATAGGTGTGACGACATTTTTCCGAGTCGTTCCAGTAAATTTTCCACTCCTCCATAAGAGTATGAAAAAGGATTTTCTTCACGTGAGAGGGAGGTATTGGCAGTGGTGTTTGGATTGTAGAGAAGGTAGTTGCTTCTTTAGCTAGCCTATCAGCTAATTTGTTGCCAGTGACCCCCGTATGAGCAGAGGCGTGGACGAAAGACATAAAACTTTCAGGGAGAATTTAGAGTGACGCTATATACTATCATTAAAAAGCAGAAATCATTCCAGGAAACCACAAAAAATATACGTGTCATTTTATTAGCTGTCCTCAAATGAGGACACTGGGCGCTAACGGGTTTTAAAAGTGAAAATACAAAATCAATAAGTTAGCAAATAGTAGGTTAAACTATTACAATCCTATTATTCTGAATGCAATTGTTCTGTCATGTAATTTAATATCTCTTATTCTCTGTCAGTTTATATCTCATCAATAGGCCTAACTGATTCAATATTTTAACTATATTTAACTTGAATATGTTTATCATATACTAATTGTTACAGATTAGTTGTCTGTATTTTAAACAAAAACCATTCATGCACATAAATATACTAAAAGAATTTTTGTATATTTTTGTAACTTGTAAATAGTTCACTTATAAATAAACCTTGCAAGCTTTGCATGTAATTTGTATAAGAAAACGTATTGCAGTAAGTCATTGTAACGCACATCAAGTATTTTTGCTTAAATTATTATCATTAAAAATAGAGTCAAATATATACCACGCCTGAGTCGAAATATAGCCAAAATTGCTTTAATAACGTTAGTAAATATTGTAAATTCCCTGCACACCTTTTTTAGTACGGATTTTATGGATAAACTGTGATGCTGTTCTTTCTGAATAACTTATTAACTATTCATGCGTACATTCGAATATTAAGGAAGTGTCAGAGAGATGAATTAAACTATGAACTACCTTCAACATTATTCGGAAATACTAAAAACTAAAATTTTTGAACCCTGAATTGGAATCCATATTGGAATCCTGAATTGGAATCCCTATAGATTGTTTCCAATGCATGATTTAATTAACAGTATTTTGCATAGAGTACCGTATGTTATCCCAATACCTCAAACAAATTAAGCTGGAATTATCACTAGCATAATTTGATTAACAGCTGATTAACAGCGATGGTCACGAAGCATAAAATGCGAAAATTGGAGGATCACCTTTAAGTTAAAACTGAAGATTAAGCTCCTTAAATTCTTTAAAAATTCGTAATTAAATTTGACCATAAAATTTAAAAAAAAGCATTTTAAAAATGTAGAGAAACATTTTATCAGGGACAAAGAAATTTTGTGTTATAGGTTTTGTAAATTTTCTAGCAATATGAACGTAATCAGGGATTTTTCTTTGATTCTGAAAATATGCTTTGAAATTATGTTTTCATTTAAACTGATGTTTCAATCTGAGGACGAAAACATTCTTAAATTACACATGAAACTAGTTATTAAAACTTGTTTAGAATACATCTAATGATAAATTTTCTAATAAAGATAAGAACGATTTTATGCATCTGTATAAACTTATTAGTCACTTTTAGTCTCACAAGGGAAGTGTGAATCAGTAAAATTGCTATTGATACCAGACCAAGCTTAAATTAATGAGCATGATTGAAAACATAGGGTAAAGTACAAATTCGCTGCAACAATACCATGGGCACTAGATATGACCCCCTGAATAGTTTTAGTTGTTTCTATAAAAACCAACAAAGTACGCATGGTAGTTAGAACGGGTGGTGCCGTGGTGTCGTGCTTGACCTGTGATGCGGATGTCCTAAGATCGAATCACCGCAAGGGCGTTTTGTATTCAAATTTTTTATTTCAACTGAAATATTTATTTTTTTACATTTTCAATTAAATTATTATTTGAAGAGGAAATATTAATTGTATTTAAAAAAAGTTTTCTTCAGCGCGGACAATTTAATATATTTTTTTTAATTTTTAACCAATTAATTAATTTATTAAATTAAAAGAAATTAATCATTTAACGGGAAATACTTTTATACTACATTTAGATAAAACTTTGTTAACGATTTGTGGTAGTGCTTTATGTAATTTTTATTTTACTATTTTTTATCGACGTCATTAATAGCAAGAGTTAATTGTCTGCTCTCAATTGTATTTTTATTCATGCAATTTTTTGTATGAAAAATCCGGAATGATCAACAGCTGTTTCTGAACTATTCGACGTCGCATTTAACTTTTATTTAAAATATTCTATTAAATAACTATCAAATTTGGTGATGTTGGAAGAACTCACAATAAAATTGAACACAATGACAAATTTTCTCAAAATGATTCCACTAATTTATAATTAGTTTAGATCTCAAAAAATTCAAAATCTGGGTATATTTGAATTTTACAAATCTAGTAATCTCGACGGAAAGCCAAATATTTAATAAAATGTTCGTGATGAACAATAATTGACGGTGAACAAAATTGTAATCAAATAATTGTGATCTATCTTCTTATATTTCTTGTTCTCATTGTGAAAAATATTTATGATTTCATGATTTTTCTACCTTTAATCATAATTGCTTTAAATTAGAAACTATATTCGTAAACATGATTTTTTTTTAAAATATAAATAAATAAATAAAAATATATATTTCTTAAATTCATGGCCAGTACTTTATTCATTGGAATAAAAAAAAATAAAAAAAAAAAAGGTGTTCTTAATAGGATAAATATCTTCTCTTAAATTAATAATATAATTTAATTAATAACATTAAGGAAAAAAAAAGTGAAAAAAAAATTTAATTACAAAACGCCCTTGCGGGGACTCGATCTCAGGACATCTGCAGCACAAGTCAAGCACTCTGCCACTGCACCACCCGTTCTTACAAAGGTGCGTTGATTTTTATAGAAATAACTAAAACTATTAGGGGGTCACATCTTGCCCCCATAGGTGTTGTTGTAGCAAATTTGCATTCTACCTTAAGTTTTCGACCATGCTCTTTAATTTATGCTTGGTTTGGTTTCAATAGAAATTTTACTGATTCGTACTTCCCTTGTCAGTTTTTTGATGAAAAGCTATCCGAAGGTCACAGAGTCCGAGATAAAAGGGGTGAATGATCGGTTTATTGTTAAAGATGAAGGGAAATAAAGGCATTGCACTCTTTGGCAAAGTGGTCGTTTGTTTGGCAATAGTCGATCATAACTTCCCTCGTCGTCCCGCACGACACTGGGGTATTCTGAGAGTCGTGCTTCACTGCTCTTTCAGATTTTTTTCTTTTCTTTTTCTTTTTTTTTTTTTTTTTTTTTTTTTTTTCCTTCTTAACAAGCATAATGGTTTTCGAATGTGGAAGAAAGGAGAAAAAAAATAAAATAAAACTTCCATATTTGGATCTAATTTATTTTTATACTTTTGAGAAAGTATTGATGGCCTTTGCTTCTTTATATGCTGTTCCTTTATCCTTTTAAATCTATGATAATTGTTTGTTTACGGTAAGTTTGAAAGAAAAATGTATCAAGGCTGTATTTTATTTATTTTTTTTTTTTTTTTATAGTTGTTTAAAAATAGATTTTGATTAATTGGAAATTTATTTTGCTAATATATGTTCAAATAGAAGTGCCTGATTTTAAAATTGTTTGTATGAGTTTTCCTTATAAAAAATAGTTAAATTAATATTTCTTTTTAAATTTTTGCCAAATTTATAGATACCTATTACTTGAAGATCATCTTTGCGGAGTATAAAATTTGTGACGCTATGTTTTCGATAAATCCCTAGGAGAGAATCCCAGACCACCACTAATAGCCCATTGCTTGCGTAAATCTAGTGTGATGGAAAAACCCTTTCATTGGCACATCTTTTACATAATATATATATATATATATTTGTATATATATATATCGTTTAAAATTCATTTAGAATTAATAGAAAATCTATTATTTAAATACTTATTTGGATAAGCACAATATAATGTTGCCTTTAAAATTTCGATTTCAGTACTTCCTACTGTCATACTTGTTTCTAATGTTACACACCAGCTTTCTATAAGTAATAATGTTACATATTCATAATTTATTTAAATTTCTGAAATTAATATATTGTGTAGTAGACGGCTGAAATTGTGCATATCATTTAAAACGCATGTCATTTGAATATACTAGTTCATTGCTCTATATTGTTGTTCTTGTGACTGATGACGTTGGCTGATCACAAGAACAACGACGAATTATTACTGGAACACATCCCGTTAATGCTTATAGAAGGGGATGCAGATTCAATATTTTCCTAGCTTTGGTAGTCTCAGGATCTCGTACGAAGTCGCGCATTCCACGATTCAGAACAGATTAAAAGTAACCAGAAACCTTTATACTATATATCTGTTCGCAAACTAGTTGAGAGATGGCAGAAAGCAACACCGTAATGAAACACCCAGACCGTAAGAATGTCGATGCTCTTTCAGTGCTCTAATGTGAACAGATTAGTCAACTGTACGACATTTTCTATTGTTGGGTTGTCACCACTAGTGGCCTAGAGATTCTACTCTGGAAGATGGTAGACGAAAACTGCGTAGTTTGATCGCAGATCACACTAATTATCCTAGTTGTTTGGGGATTTCCGTGTTTTTCTCCTGAACTCGCGTAAATATGGACTAGGATCCTTTAGAAAGAACTCTATGGAAGTCATTTAATCAGGTCTAGGACACAAGCACGTCAATCGACCTCAACCTCCATCAACACCAACACTACTGCTAGGTTATTAAATGGTATTGACGTTGTGGTTGAGACTTATTAAATGGATAATTAAAGGTATTTTTCTATATTTAAAAAAAAAGTAACTTTCACCGGCGTCAATTTTTTTTTGTCTGCGACAGCAACTTCTCGCGGAGGGCAGAGTTCTTCGCTTCATGAGATATATCAGTGTATTCCGACTACTTCAAGGAAGGCATTTCAGCTGCTTAGAAATTTCTATCATTTTAATTAACGAAGTTATAGCTAAAAACGTCGGGTTTACGAAGGTACTCTATTTGCCACCGGAGAAAAAGTTTCTCTTATGACGTTTTTTTCTGTGTCTCTGACGTCACTTTCCTCAGAAAAATTAAAATGTGATTAATGATGTAAATAAGAAAAAATGAATATTTGGGGTCTTTGAGATGCTCGAGAGAAGAAAAAAAATATTTAGAATAGCAAAACATTTATAAATAACCGATATTTTTAAAATATTAAGTAAAAAGTTAATAAAGATGAAACGAAAATTAGTTTTTATTTTTATTTTAGTTTATATTATTAGTTTATATTATTATTTTATATTATTAGTTAAGTTTATACATTTAGTTTAGTTTATATTATTAGTTTTTATTTTAACGTTAGGTGAAAAAGATTTAGTAATGAATATCATGATTATGTTTAAACAACTATTGGTATAGAGTTAGAGGTTAAGCGCAGAAATTTTTAAAATGAAATTTACAAGATAAAAATTTATATTAGAGATTATATAAAGATTTAGATTTTTAACTCAAAACATATTTAAAAGGATAGATCTTTACTATGACCAATTTCGCGATATTGCAAATTTAGAAATGAAGAAGCTCGTACGTTTTTCGCCAATGAATTCATTTACGCAACCACAATAGCCATTTTAACTCTAGCCAGGCCTTAAATATAGAGATAAATTATAAAATGGTGCAATAATAATAATAATAGTAATAAAATCCGCAACCTATTTTTGTTTTTTAAGCATTGATATAAAACTTTGCAGAAAACAGAATTTAATACAACAGGACATTTTTTTTTTTTTTTTTGACGTCACTTTCCTCAGAAAAATTAAAATGTGATTAATGATGTAAATAAGAAAAAATGAATATTTGGGGTCTTTGAGATGCTCGAGAGAAGAAAAAATTTATTTAGAATAGCAAAACAAATTAAATATTTTAGTTACAGCTAATACATGACCTCACTGGCTGATTTTAATTTTTTCATTTATTTCGACGATGACTTAAATAATCTATCGCAATAATGCATGTCAAGATTTTCGCGAGAAACGTCTAAGCTACTTAGGTGCCGAATTTACAATTTCGCCAAGAGGTTAAACTGTACCATTGCTTTAGCACGATTTTTTTTAAATTTTATTTTAAATATTTTTTAACTTAATTCAACAGGGAAAAAAAGAAGAACGTTTTTTATTTAATCTAAATGTACAAAATATCTCCAGGTAAAATATTATCCGTTTTTCGTTCTGTTCCTTATTAGAAAGGAAATGGCTGAAGTAGTTTTTCCTGAACCATTGATGTCTCTATAAATAAAATTAAATTAAATTATCCAGTAATCATTATATTTCATTCTCCACGCTCATTTTTTATTTTCTAAATTTAACATTACATAATATATATGTAAAAAAATCAAGGTGTAATCAGAAGATGTAGCCAACAAATATTCCAGAGCCATCATCAACACAAGTTCAGGAGATATCGCCAACAACTAGTAAGATGTCATGATCAATATATATCCAGTAGATATCGCCAACAATAATAATTATTCAGAAGATATCGCCAACAAGTATTCAGGAGCTATCATCAATACTTATTCAAAAAATATTGTCAACAAATATTCAAAAGCCATCCAATTTATGAATGGTGATGGTCTATCTCGAATGCTTCAAACCGGCAATTCGTTTTTACAATACAATCAAGAATGCATTTTTCACTTATCAGTAGGTTTCGAAAAATGTGATTTTTTTTTTTTTTCGATTTAACCTAGTATTTAATATAGTTTAAGAAATTAAATAGTAAAATCAGATATTGACAGGCATCTTGGCAAATTCATAGTGTAATTCAATAAGTGGCGACAATGCAAAATCGCTATCTGAAAGAAATTGTCCTGTCGTACTACTACTACTAATGAAATGTTAAAAATAATTGCAATAATCACATAAGATATTTATTTTCAACCTGACTAAATCATATTCTAGAAAAAATGTACTTTAAAAAGTTTCATCTTTACTGTTGGAAGCACCATTTTAAACCTTGCTGTACATTGGAAATAAATGCAGAGTATTACATATTGTCCTAAATTAACTAAAAAAATTCAATAGAAAAAAAAATAGAAAAAATAAGTTCATAATTTCTTTAATCAAGCAATAACACCCAAAAATTCATCGTCAAACAGTGACAAAAATTTAACAAGTCGATCATATACTAAAGCTGTAACGCTAAATGGTTTAGATGTTAAGAATTTCTCTCTGTTCTAAATAATTATTGCAATGGTTGTTTATTTTGTGTGTCTAGCTGTCTAGTATATGTTTTCTCTCAAAATAATGGCAAATTGTTATTAAATTGTCGAACGTTATAACAGATGTTTTACATATAAACGATATAATATTAATGTGTATTTCAATGCGATACCAAATATGGTGGATTTCTATAATATTGTTCAACTTTTCTCTTGTGTCATATATTATTAATATTCCAATTCAATGAAAGGCAAAGTTGTGAATAGTCGTGTAGAATCCCGCGCGATTAATGAGCGAAGCGAGTCGGGGGGAGGCGAAGCTTTCCTCGGGGGTTGGTGAGCGGAGCGAGCAGGGGGCAGAGCCCCCTAGTAATTTTAAATTATGTGAACTATCTACACTACCTTTTTCTGTAAACGACCGGACACTTTTGATTTCAGGCTTTTTAAAAATATTTCAAAAAGTACGTGAAGAATCATCTTGAAAATTCAGGAGTGTGAATAACATGTTACACCTTATATGTTTCAGTGAAAGTTTTGCCTTAAAAATAAAAAGGGGACCTGTAAAAAATTAAATAAAAATGAAATTGTTTATGACCACCCTCTAAAAAGTAATGCTTGAAGTGTAATCTGGCTGTAGTATGTGATTATGGAGCTATCTCTTATTCTCTGTATATTTTTTTATGAGGCTATTACATATATTCACGGATATATAACGGTTTCTTTAAAAGATTTACCGAAAAAAATGTCGTTTTTGTTTTTAACTATAACACGCAATTGAGTGCAAAACCCTTTTCAGAAAACTTGACATGTACAATATTAGACACAGCATGCATCAATGAAAATTCAAAAATATTAAATATTTAACGAAACATGAGCATTTTTACTAAATATTTTTTAACTGCTAGCTTTCGCGAAATTTCATTTGAATAATTTAATAGCCAAATCTATTGAGCTACCTATATCAAAGAGCCCACAGAAATATCGTGTAAGTTCAAAAAATTGTACTCGATAGAATTAACTGCTTTTCAGTTCCTCCCAAGAAACCAGCTAAACTAAAGGGGTTTTGCTAACATTTTTATTTTTATTCGGTCAATTGTAATACAATGTTCGTTGATTACAAATAAATATTGAGAAAACCCCCTTATCATTTTCCTTATTTTTGAGAAGAACTGAAATACAGTTAATTCTAACGCGTACATAACTTTTTGAATTTATATGATATTTGTTTGAGGTTTTCTTATAATACTATCGGCTAATATATTATGCAAATGAAATCTCGCTAAAAGTAGCGCATGCGCAGTTAAAAATTATGCATTAAAAATATTCATATTTCATTAGATATTTAATATTTTTGTTTTCTGATAGCAGTATGCTGTGTTTAACGTTACGTGTCAAGTTTCCTGAAAATGACTTTGCACTGGATTTAATACCTTACGTGTTATAGTTAAAAAAGTGACCCTTTTTTTTTTTTTTTTTTTTTTTTTTGGTTTTTTCTTAAATAAACTCTTATATCTCCATATGAATACATGTGTTAGCCTCATAAAAATTATACAGAGAATAAAAAGGAGAGTCATAGTTATTTATTACATAAGTATAATAATTTTATGAGTGAAAATAATTATTTGAAATATTATAGTCCATCAAATTAACCAGATGGCACACGCGCAAAGTGGCTGAGCCACTCCAAGAAGCTTGTTGGATGTGATGTTTTTATTTATTATTATTATTACTATTATTATTATTATTATTATTTTTGCAGTTCTTTTTATGTTAGCAGTTGCAAACCTCTATTTCCTATACATAAGAGAGCCCATTTGTTCAACAAATTAAACAGTAAAGTAAATACGCATGGAAACAAAATATTTAGAAGCACACAATTATTTTTTATCTTTTTAGTTTCCCATCATACTATAGGTACGGGGAACTTAGGTAATCGTGAAAATTTTCGACCTCGGTTTTTTGACTTTTTTACAAGCTTTCAGGTTTGAGGAATCCGAAAATGACAAAATTTCTATGGTGTCTGTCTGTAGGGTGTCTGTTAGTCTGTTAGTCTGTTAGTCTGTTAGTGGGTAAGTCCGTTAGTTTGTTAGTCTGTGTACACGATATCTTAAGAACAAATTGTCACAGAGAGGTCAGATCAGTTTTAAAATATTACTTTCGACACTGGCAAGAACCCTATTTATTTGCAACATTCGAATTTAAAAACTTCGTAAGTTATTAGAAATTTACGATTTTCTTAACATGGGAGAATAGGACAAAAATTCACTTAAACGTGCATTAAATGGAAACTTTTTACTGTAAAAATGACAGACCAGTTTTAAAATATCCGTTTTGATGCCGGAAGGAACATCAGTAACTATAAATATGCTACTTTGAAAATTTTGCAAGTTATTGGAAATTTACGAATTTCTTAACATGGCAGTATAGGGCAAAATTTCACATAAACGTCAATTTTCAGACATATTTTCATCCTAAAAATGTCAGACTAGTTTTGAAATATTATTTAGGACACTGGCATGCATATTAATGACTATGAATTTTTCAGTATAAAAATTTCGTAAGTTATGGAAATTTACGAATTTCTTAACATAGCAGAATAGAACAAAATTTCACATAAACGTAAATCTTGAGGGATATTTTCATCTTAAAGATGTCAAACCACTTTCGAAATATTATTTACGATACTGGCATGAATATCATAGATTATGATTTTTCCAATTTGAAAAATTCGTAAGTTATTTGGAATTTACGATTTACTTAGCATGTCAGAATAAGGCAAATTTGAGCATAAACTTCCATTTTGAGGATCATAAACACATTAGACAACTTCAAAATTACATTTATGATATTTGTTTGAACATGATTGAATACAAATATTCTAATAGGAAAATTTCGTAAGTTTTTCGTAATTTACGATTTTATCAACATATCGAAATTGTAAATTTTTCATAGAAATATGAATTTTGAGGATTATTGCATTGGAAATAGTGGCATGAAAACTAAACAACGGAATTGACTCTGATAAAATAAATTAATAGATTAGAATAAGATAATTATATCCAAGTGAACGGTGGATAGCCTATTAGGCGGGGATTTCATTCTGTCACTGTATCAAGCTTTGGTCAAATTCATTTCTTTTAATATGATTATACATATGTCTCGCACTAAAAACTTCTGAGAACATAAATATGATGGGGAACTGAGCAGAGTCCACCTATGCCAACTAGTTTTAGTTCCCCATCATACTATAGGTAAGGGGAACTTAGGTAATCGTGGAAATTTTTGACCTCGGTTTTTTGACGTTTTTACACGTTTTCAGGTGTGAGGAATCCGAAAATGACAAAATTTGTATGGTGTCTGTCTGTAGGGTGTCTGTTAGTGTGTTAGTGTGTTAGTCTGTTAGTGTGTTAGTCTGTTAGTTTGTTAGTCTGTGTACACGATATCTCAAGAACAAATTGTCGCAGAGAGGTCAGATCAGTTTTAAAATATTACTTTCGACACTGGCAAGAACCCTATTCATTTGCAACATTCGAATTTAAAAACTTCGTAAGTTATTAGAAATTTACGATTTTCTTAACATGGGAGAATAGGACAAAAATTCACTTAAACGTGCATTAAATTTAAACATTTTACTGTAAAAATGTCAGTCCAGTTTTAAAATATTAGTTTTGATGCCGGAAGAAACATCAGTAACGATACATATACTACTTTGAAAATTTCGCAAATTATTGGAAATTTACGAATTTCCGAACATGTAGTATAGGGCAAAATTTCACATAAACGTCCATTTTTAGAGATATTTTCATCGTAAAGATGTCAGACTACTTTTGAAATATTATTTAGGACACTTTCATGAATATTAATGACTATATGAATTTTCCAATATAACAATTTCGTAAGTTATTGGAAATTTACGAATTTCTTAACATGGCAGCATTGAGCAAAATTTCACATAAACGTTAATCTTGAGGGATATTTTCGTCATAAAGATGTCAAACCACTTTCGAAATATTATTTAGGATACTGGCATGAATATCATAGACTATGATTTTTCCAATTTAAAAAATTCGTAAGTTATTTGGAATTTACGATTTACTTAACATGTCAAAATAAGGCAAAATTGAGCATAAATTTCCATTTTGAGGATCATAAATACATTAGACAACTTCAAAATTACATTTATGATATTTGTTTGAACATGATTGAATACAAATATTCTAATAGGAAAATTTCGTAAATCATTCGTAATTTACGATTTTATCAACATAGCGAAATTGTAAATTTTTCATATAAATATGAATTTTGAGGATTATTGCATTGGAAATAGTAGCATGAAAACTAAACAACGGAATTGACCCTGATAAAATAAATTAATAGATTATAATAAGTAAAATATATCGAAGTGAACGGTGGATAGCCTATTAGGCGGGGATTTCCTTCTGTCACTGTATCAAGCTTTGGTCAAATTCTTTTTTTTTTTTTTAACATGATTATAATATATCTCGCACTAGAAATTTATGAGAATATAAATATGATGGGGAACTCAGCAGACTCCACCCATGCCAACTAGTTTTTTTTTTTTACTTTATATATCAAAACACATAAAATTGAACAAAAAATAAACAAAAAATATGCCACTTAAAACACAAATTTCTATGTACAGCAATTACAAAAATGATCAACAGTACAGCAATCAGTATCTGCATATTGTAAACGTCGCTCATTGAAAACGAAAAATAATTCATTGGATACCACAATCTAATTGCTCTAATTTAACATATTCTTCATTCACTGAAAAAGCTTTGAATTCGTTAACGAACGAATTTATTTAAACAGTTTTCTTCGAGTAAGATACTATTTCTGGCGATTTAGCGTTCTTGGAGAAACAAGTTACCCCAAGTAAATTCTAACCATATATATAAATAAGAATTGAAAACCATGTTAAACGAGGGCAAAAGCCAAGCAAGGAAAACATAAATAACAATAAGAAGAGCAGAAGTCACCATGGCTAAAGACGTGAGGAGCGGGTTATTTGGGCGTCCAATTTTCGCTAATCCTCAGTAAGATCATATGATTAAAAAGGAAAAAGTTAAATGGGATATTTTTAAATTATTAAGTGTAAAATAAACCACTATTTTAAAATTATCGAAATTTATTAACCAAATTTAAATCAACTAAATCAATAAATAAACTGAAATATCAATAAATAAACTAAATCAATATTATATTTAAAAAATAATTATTGGTTTAATTTTTTGATATATATATATTATGAAAAACTTTTCAAAGACTGCACAGGAAGAAACAAAATATCACATAAAGAACAAAAAAAAAAAAAAAAAAGAGAGAGAGAGAGAGAGAGAGAGAGAGCTAGAGACTCTAAATGATGAAAGCTTACAACATGAATGCGTCATTAGGGTCTTTGATTGAATATTGTATGAAACTATGTGTAATTTCTGCTACACTGTAAGCATATTTGCCAAACATTTACAGTATTCAAAGCTCAAGAAACACCTAATAAAGCATTGAAAATGAAATCAATAGCAAGATTTAAAGAAAAAAATTCATGAGAAGATGGGAACACTAAAAGGATAAAAAGTTGTAAGGAAAAATGAACTAAAACTTACTGAATAAAAAGGTATACAATCTGAAAAAGCTGATTTTGCATCCCCGACGTGGAAGTTTTAATTAATAAAAAATTAGTTACTAAAGAGTAAAATATTATTTACGCACTCCGCAGTAAAAATATTTTAAATTATAACCTTATAATGCAGCCGAAAAACTGACATAGCTGACAAGGAATGATGAAAACGATTGGGATTTATTAGGAAGATACATGCAGAGTTATTGGCAAATCTTCATTAAGTAAGGCATTGAGTTTCCGGGAATTAATAGCGGCGGCGAATTTTGATATCAATCCTTTTTACTTTCTTATATATGTGATATAGAGAAAGTATTGGATTCGCGAAAATTTTCGACCTCCGTTTTTTGACGGATCTACACGTTTTGGGGTGTCCTGAACACGAATTGATAGTTTTTAGAAAATGTCTGTGTGTCTGTCTGTGTGTCTGTCTGTCTGTGTGTCTGTCTGTCTGTATCATTTTTTTGTGGACACTGTATCTCACGAACCAATGAATGAAATTTAACCAAACTTGATATTTAGTTGCACCCTGACATGAACTGGTGCTGATTAGATTTGGGGATCAATAGCTCAACAGGTGGCGCTGTGATCGCATTCTATGCAAATTTTTAACATGGCAGCATAGGACAAAATTCCGTATAAATGGGCATAATGAGAGTTATTTTAAACTTGTGATTTTAAAATTAATATAAATTATTGATAATAGTAGTAGTTAACTAGGAAAAAAAATTTGTGCATGTGGGGGCATCGGTTCCTCCCCCTGGGGGGAAGTACCCCCCCCCCCCCCCCCGGGGAAGTACATTTTCAAGATGGGTATCTTTCGAAAGGTCTCGTTGATAATAGTAATAGTTAACTGGGAAAAAAATTTTGTGCGTGTGGGGGCATCGGTTCCCTCCCCACCGAGGGGGAAGTACCCACCCGGGGGGGCAAAGTTTCAAGATGGGTATCTTTCGAAAGGTCTCGTCAATACCTTTAAAACGAATGCTTGAACCATAAATCTGTGATAATTTAAAACAAAGTTATCGATTTTTTTTACTTTTAAAAGTAAAAAAAATCGATAACTTTGTTGTAAAAACGATTTTTTTTTTTAAACGAAATTTTACCAAACTTGGTATTTAGTTGGTCCCCGACATAAACTGGTGCTGATTATATTTGGGAATCAATAGCTCAACAGGTGGCGCTGTGATAGCATTTTATCTAAATTTTTAACATGGCAGTATAGGACAAAAATTCGTATAAATGTGCATAATAAGAGTTATTTTAAACTTGTGATTGTAAAATTAATATGAATTATTGATAATAGTAGTATGTAATTAGGAAAAAAATTTTGTGCATGGGGGGCATCGCTTCTCCCCCTAGGGGGGAAATACACCCCAGGGGGGGTAAATTTTCACAATGGGTATCTTTCGAAAGATCTTGTTGATAATAGTAGTAGTAACTAGGAAAAAATTTTTGTGCATGTGGGAGCATCGGTTCCCCCCCCGGGGGGGCAAAGTTTCAAGATGGGTATCTTTCGATAGGTCTCGTCAATACCTTTAAAACGAATGGTTGAACCACAAATCTGTGATAATTTAAAACAAAGTTATCGATTTTTTTTTACTTTTAACGAAAAAAAAAACAGAAAAAAAATCGTATTTTTTTTTTTTTTTTTTTAAACGAAATTTTACCAAACTTGGTATTTAGTTGGTCCCCGACATAAACTGGCGCTGATTATATTTGGGAATCAATAGCTCAACAAGTGGCGCTGTGATAGCATTTTATCTAAATTTTTAACATTGCAGTATAGGACAAAAATTAGTATAAATGGGCATAATGAGAGTTATTTTACACTTGTGATTGTAAAATTAATATGAATTATTTATAATAGTAGTACGTAACTAGGAAAAAAAATTTGTGCATGGGGGGGCATCGCTTCCCCCCGTGGGGGGTAAGTACCTCCCCGGGGGGGGGGGCAAATTTTGAAGATGGGTATCATTCGAAAGATCTCGTCAATACCTTTAAAACGAATGGTTGAACTATAAATCTGTGATAATTTAAAGCAAAATTATCGATTTTTTTTTACTTTTAACAAAAAAAAAAAAAAAAAAAAACTTAGAAAAAAATTCGTATTTTTTTTTTTTTTTTAAATATTGTTACTGATTGAATATGTATTACTTTTAACAGAAAAAAAAAAAAAAAAAAAAAAAAAAAAACTTAGAAAAAAAATCGTTTTTTTTTTTTTTTTTTAAATATTGTTACTGATTGAATATGTATAGGAAAATATAGAAGAAAGTCTTGTGGTGGCCACAACATACTAGTTTTTTTTTTTTTTTTTTTTTTTTAGCTGCGTAAGAAATGTGAGAGTTATTGCTAGGCGGGATAGTTTTACAATAGTATTGTTTTTTATGAGACATTATAATAGTGTTTATTGCCATTGGGTCGAAATCCTATATTAGTGAAAGCAAAAATTAAAATAATAATAATAATAACAATAATAATAATAAAACATGTTCGCACATACTCACACACACACACACACACACACACACACACACACAAAAGAAAGAAAAAAAAAACCTTATTTGTACACATAAAACCTTTTAATTATACATATAAAAATACTATACCTATTTTCCAAAATATTATAGATTTTGTTTAGTGACACTGACCTTTAGAAGAATAATATATAAAATAAAATAATATTTAAATATTTTCCGAGTGATAATAAATATTTCCTTCTTGGAACAAGATCGAGCTATTGTCAAGATCATGAATTCATTTGAACCGATGAAAAATAGATTTAAAAAAAAAAAAAAAAAAAAAAACTAACTTAATAAACTGATTTAGTGCTTTGCTTTAGGCAAATCTCTAAGTTAATATCGACTGAAGAACAAAATGTTACACTTTCCCACTTAAATGCAGATATACTGGGTGACACTACCAATCGGTTATACATGGTTGGATGCCGTTTCTATTAAATGTGAGGAACTGGTATTGCGGCTTTTATTACCAATTTTCAAGTGGTATCATAGTAATTTTCTAAAATTATGATCAGTACTTTAAATATATGCCTTGTATTTTCTTTTAATTATTCACAAAAAAGAAAGTGTTCGTAAGATGTATGAAATTGTCATTACGTCTTTATTAACAATTTTCAATTTTATTTTATTTTATTTTATTTTATTTTATTTATTTATTTATTTTATTTTATTTTATTTTATTTTTGTTGTTCAATATTTTATTAACAATATTCAAGTTGTATAACCTAAAAAAATTTTATAGTTTTTATTAGAATTTCAACTACTTGTTTGGTACTTTTCAATATTTCACAAAAAACAAAGTGTTTGTAAAATGTGAGAAACTGCCATTGCAACTGTATTAACATTTTTAAAATTGTAATTTAAAATTTTTCTCGAACTTCTCATTGTAGGCAGCATTAGTGAGCGTTAATCAACACAACCAAACACTTTAATCAGTTATGCGTACATACTGACGTCACAAAAAATCGTGTAAAATGATAGAAATTTCGAAAGGGGGAGCTCGTATTTAGTCCAGATTTGGTGGTGTACAACCCGACGTCATGGAAGTCAAAAATATAAATTTGCAACATTCTATGACTACTGGATTTTGAGCTATATAAGTTACAAAATAGAATTTGATAATCGGTTTCACAATACTTGCTTTTGCTTTGTATAAGGAAGTAAAAATTTACACCAGGTAAAGAAATAAAAAACTGAATAAATGTTTAAAGTCCCTCTATAGAAAAAAGATCTAAATAAATACAACTCGTTTGCTATTGAATACTTAATGAACCGTTAATTTATTTATCTAATCATTGGAGGAAACAGCAGAAACAAGTGTTAAATGTGTTTACACTGGGTGATTCAGAATAAATGGTACAAAGAAATTAAACAAAGTTAGGGTTTAGCTTATAAGTTTATGTAATGCATTTATTTAGCAAGTGTAAATAGGGTAAATGCACCAGTGATTGACACTTTTAGAGCAATCTCTTATGTTTTTAATGTTCTAGTCATCAGAAAATATTTTTAGAAATCTTAAGTTTATACATGTGGCATGAAAGACATTCAGAACCACATACATGTTATTATTATTTTTTTTTATGAATTTTTATTTGACACGCACACTCAATGTTCCAGTAATTGACACTGACAGTTTGTCCTTTTATTAGTAATTGGCACCCTGTGTTTGATACTGCTAGTTATTCATTTTACCAGTTATTAGCACCCTATGCTCCAGTGTTTGGCATAAAATGTTAAAATTCTTATATGTAAAATATATGATTTTCTTTTTTTTATTTATTAATTATTTCGGGATAGATGACAATTACTGGAGCATGTCAATCACTGGAGAACCTACCCTATAACGGTGAAATACAAATTTATAAGTTTTATGTGGCAACAGTGAAAATTCTTCCACACACGCAGTTGCCATCAGAGGTGCTGTTATTCAAATTGAAAACTTCCAGAAAAAAAAAAAAAAAAAAACTGTAATTTTTACTATTCAAAGTTTCACTGCTTATCCCTTTTATTAGACATTTTTGGGGCAAATTTTGTATAGGATCACTTTATTATCATAGCATCATGATGTGGGTGAAGTAGTTTGAGAAGATACGCTGTTTATGCAAGGAAGAAAGCGCAGAATGAGCACCCACAAAAATTGAAATGGTGAAAATAACCCCGCGAAACGTTTGTAAAGTGTCCTATTTGAATATTCTAAATAAATCCATTATATAGATTGTACGCTGTTTATCTTTTTGTCCTATTCATTTGAAATCAATCGTTACTATTTAAAATTTAAGATAACAGTAATGACAGCAAACCATTAACAAAATATAAATATGGAAATTACTCCCAAGATAGAACATATTAGTCATAAAAGGCAAACTCAATTAATTTACTTAAAGAATTTAAGATTTATAAAACATAATATGAAACATAAATTAAAGATAATTAAGATATGTAAAATATAGATTAAAACATATTATCTTTAATTAAATAAATTTTAAATTTAAAGAAAATTAGTAGAATAAATCCACAAGCGGAATATCCGAGGGAGCAGGAAAAGCACGGAAGCGCAAGATAAAAAAAATATTTTATCAAAAAAAAGGCAAGTGGTTAATATTTTGAAAAAAAAAAAAATTAAATAGAAAACTATGTTGTTTTTATTTCTGTTTTCAAGAAAAGTGTTTCACCCAAGATGGACACGTCATGCAAATAAAGTTTAAATGGAAGAAATTATGAACTTTTGTTTTTAAAACACAATATACTGATATACTTCTGCTCGTGGTGGGATTCATAAGCAGACAGGGACGATTCTATTAAAAAAAGGGGTGATTTCTGAGGTTATGTTAACTTCTAAAAATAAGATGTAAAGATCCATTCTCTCCTTTCAACCCTATTTTGATTTTTAAATATGTGTACATTTTGATTACATGAATGTATCGCTTAAAAAATAATAAATAGGTAGTTCAAAAACTTTAAATGTCTTCTCTTAATACCTTGTATTAAAAGTCTACCAAACTAGATCTCTATCAACTCTTATAATAAAAACAAAAGGAAAAGTATGATAAACATTATTTAGGTCTTAACATCACGAAGCGAAAAAACAGTCATTTAAATGCATTAATATTATTTACAGTATTAAAGCGTCAATGTAATATTTATGCAGTTTTTTTTTTTTATTTATTTTATTTGTACACTTTATGTCGGATTTTCGTAATTTCACTAATACTTAATCCTCAATATTAACACTGTGTTAATGAAATTTAATGAAACTGAATAATGCGTGCATGTGTCTATTTATCATTCACACAATAATTAAACAATCATCACCGTACATTACTATTATTTACACTGTTAAAAAAAATATTAACTGCTTGGTGTTATATATATATATATATTAAGTATACGCTGGAGATTAAACTTTTGCAATTTCATTGAGTCACAAATCCCAGTATCACCAGTGTTATAATTAAATTTGATGAAACTGGCTGTTGTACGAATATTTTAATTTGTAACCATACTGTAGAACTGCTAAAAAACATAGATTATTTAATTTTTTAATTCTTCCTATATAACACATAATCTCCCCAAAATGTTTACTGGGTGTTTCATTTCATTATATTTTCCATTCCAGAACATCCTTAGCATAACCCGGAATGTTTTGTACAAGTTCTTTCAGAATTTTGGCAATTCAAATTTTCAAATTAATTTTAAATCGTTCCATTTATTCAATACACAAATAAATCCTCAATGTTCAGTTTTTATTATATGAAATGGCCTGTGATTACAATAAATGAAAGTTTATAGTATATTTTCTTTAATGTTTTTACGGTAATATACCATATGTTTGACATACAATTGTTGCAAATATATATGTCAATGAAAAGAAACTGCATTTTCTAAGCAGGTCATGAGTAACAAATGAAATGCTTCAATGCATGAATAACTAATCTTAACCACCAACCTTGAAATAACTTTGATAATATAATGAGTAGTAGAATGTAGTAATCATTTATAAAGTACGCCATCTTAATTAACGTTATTGTTGTGGCATGGGTTAAAGCGGATTGACTGCACTAGGGTTCTAGGCTTATAGGTGGAATGCCGTCTGTGGAGGTCTGTCCACAGTGGAAGTGTACCTATCTCATATCCACGCTAGTTTCAGAGAAAACTACATAAAATTTCAAATCGCTAGGACGACGAGCGCTACCTGTAATCGAACCTGGCACCTTCTCGCCTTGCAGCATTGAGATCAGAAGCTCTAGGTCCCTGGAGGGGCTCTCTTAGTTAAGGTTGCGTATTCTAGTATTTATTTCATTCGATATAGGAAAATAAAAGACATGCACTGCACCAGTGATTCTCAAAGGGTGTGGATTGCAAGATTTATAGATGTGCCCTGTCATTTCGGTGAAATATATGTTCAGATACAAAAATAAATGTAACTACTAAAAATATAAAGCGTAGGTACAATGAAAAATAAAAATCCTATCATATTACAGAAAATTTCTAGTAGTAAAGGTGCTAGAAAATATTCGTATAATACAGAAAAATTGCGTTTACAGAAATTTTCCTTCAGTAAAAATTATTTATTAAAATTATCTTCCACGATAAGTGCAAGCAACGAAAAAAAATTCTAAAAAAAAAAGAAAAAAAGTAACACAAAAGTAATTTGGGAATATTTTCAGAATGCGATAAATGGAAGTGGTATAATTTAAAAATGTAAGTGTATGATGTATATTCATGCAGTAAATTCATTATATTCTGTGATGCAATATCGAATTCAGCCAAAATGTAGACCGAAAATTGTTTTTTCTGTCATTATAAAAGTGATTGCGATTTCCGGTTGTGGGCAGATTTTTTTTTTTTTTTTTTTTTTTTTTTTTAAGGGTGTGTTTGACTTACAAATTGTAAAATATAAGTATCTAACATAACATATTTTATTACTTTTTTTATGTATATTTAGGCATTATTAGGCATTTCAACCCCGGAAAAGTCAACATATCCGAAAGTAATGGATTTTAATACGCTGGTTAAAGCCCTTTAGAATTGCTTAATGGATAAGAAATACATAAAATCGACTGCCGGAGAATATGAACTTCTTTGCCACATCTGTATCTTTCCAGAAGAAGCATAGGAAAAGTAAGGGAAATCCACTTGTCAAACTGCCGGCGAAGTGCGCTAAAAATAGGAGTCTCCACAATCTGAGGATGCTGTTGACTTCTGTATTACCTATCTGGAGCACCTGCAACCATGCCTAAGAAGGGCCAATTGAACCAAATGTAACGAGTGCGATTGTCTGGTGCATAGTGTGCCAATGTACAGTCGGGGGGGGGGAAAAAAACGCAACACTCGCTGTAATTAAATTATTAATTCCCGCAGAAAAATCTAATAGACACCATTCAACAGGAAATTAAGTGTACTCTTTGAAACAGATATCAAATTTTGAATTAGGGGTCATTTACATATTGAAGTGAGCGCCAACTTTTTTTTTTTTTTTTTTCAGTAGCAATACCCAATTTTGACTTTATAATTAAATTCCTGAGAGTCTGGTAGTCAAAAATATACAATTTGTATACTTTACTTTAATATTCATAGAGTTGTAACCAAAAATATGTTTGGGGTTTATCTATACATCTAGAAAAATAAATTTAAGATCCTACAAAATTTAGTCAAAACTCTACTGTTTCACACAGGAAATTTTTTAAGAAAAAAATATTATAAAAATTAATAATGATAAATTGGTATCATGTTTATAGCATCTTGGCTCTCTTTGATTTCGTTTTTAAAAATACGCATATACTTATAATAGTTCATATAGAGTACACATTTTAGATTGATCAGACAGCGTTCTTTGAAAATGTACGATATTTTTCAATTCAAAAGTGTCAGCGTGGCTATAGTGATCAACAATAAAACTTAAATTTTCCTTCACATTATTTTATAGGTGTGACATATATACGAACTAAAATATATTATATAACTGATATACATCATAGCTGCCAATATTTCAATTTATTTTGGAGCCTTTTTAGCTCGGCCTTTAATTTGCACTACTTTATTTTTAGAATATTTTTCTCCAATATATAACTACGATAAAATAGGAAATATTTACTATTTTTAGAAGAAAGTGGTATGGAAAAAAGGCGGAGCTAAAAGTGCTCCGGAATAAATTAAAATATTGGCAGCTATGGTGTATACGCACAATGATGCATAAACTAATTCTTATCCGATAAATTATTGTAAGGTATCATGAAATAAACATTAAACAATTTCAATCGTACTTACCAGTTTTCGTCAGTTTAACTCTTTGAAACTGTACGATTTGTTTTGTAATTTCTATGAAAATATAGTTCCTTAATTAAAATATATTTGTAAAAGTAATTTTTAAAAACTAAAGTATCCTTAAAATAATAATCCCCCCCACCCCACCCCCCACAATATATATATATATATATATATATATATATATATATATATATATATATTTATTTATTACATATAATATTATATATATATAATTAGGTATTATGTATATATAATAAAATAAAGAAATAGGAAGAAATAAAGCAATATATGAACTAAATGAATAACCTTTTCACTGTGACGGTAGTTAAGAAGCGATTTAACGAGTCTGCATTGCATTTCAATACCATTCGTTTTTTTTTTTTATTTTTTTTTATTATTATTATTTACAATTTTTACGTTCCACCTATTCCTCTATTTTAAACAGTAAGCTCCGCTTATTTAGTTGATTTTTTTCATTCTAGTGTTCGTTTAAAGGATTCAAAATTTATCACCAGTAATCGATGAGGCAAATGCTACTTATACGTAATTTTGCCAACGTAAAATAGGGGTTTAATACGAATACGCATAGTCACTTTTTCTTTTTCTTTTCTATATTCCTTTGTTTTATAAGAACAGTGAAAGGCGAGGTTTGTTTTCTTTTGAAAACAAAATATTTTTTTATTAACATTAATGTCTAAAATTCCTCTTTTTTATTTCATTTCTTCGCGTTTGGCATTTTTATATAGTTTAACCCGCAAATAAAAATTAAAAATATTTTGTTTAATTTTGTCTGTTATTTTTAAAGATTTTCTTCGTTATCTCACGCAAAATTTCATAAGAGACGAGCCCCTAAGCCACTTCAAAAGAAAGATTTATTTATATATCGAAAACTAATAACTGCAATGAGCTGCAAATTTGCACGCGCATATCTTTCAACGTTAGGATTCATTTTATGTAAAAATTAATATAGGTCATAATTCATAATTTTTTTTAATATGAATTTATTAATATTTTCCATAATTAAAAATATTTTTGAGAATCAAAAGTGATAATTGATTATGTTTGGGTTTCTTCACTGTATCTCGTAAATAAGTAGTTATATCGATCAAATTTTTTTTATGAAGCTATTAATAAAAGTTTGAAATATGAATTTAACATTAGCACCTTCAAATTTTGAACGCTTATAACTCCATAAAAAAAAAAAAAGTAAAATATACAACCAATATACTTTTTTGCATAGTTGCAACCCCAGGAATTCAAATATAAAATAAAAATATAGTATTACTATTGAAAAAAATCAAAGTTGGTGCCCGTTTTAATATGTATACGACCCCCAATTCAAAATTTCACTTTCTTTTTTAAAAGTACTAACGATTTCCATTTGATTGATACCTATTACATTTTTGTGCATTGATTAGCAACGAAGTTACATCGAGTGTTGTGTTTTTTTTTTTTTTTTTTTTTTGCCCCGACTGTACATAGAAAAAATTTTACTTGCCAGCATTGCACTTCTAATTTGGAGGACGAAAAGAATGACAAATAAAATTGGAAAACGCCATTTTTTGTTGTTATTTTAGCCATTTAATCCTTATAAAATTAATAAATTTTGTTATTTTCTATATTTATGATAGTTATTCTTATTATTTTCATTTTTTACCGAATTTTTCAAGTTTGCCTACAACCAGGTACACAATGTTTTTTGGCTAAAAATAACTTCTTCACAAAATTGGCGATAAAATGTTTCTGGTTGACGGAATCGATACAGTTTGCTGTATCAAACGCTAGTTAAGTGTTCTAGCTTTCTATTGGTGTTCATACGTTTTCATAATTTCCTCTATGTTATTATACATAATATCCTCTGGATATTATGGATAATATCCTCTATGTGTATATCCTAATGTTATTACTCTATAAAAAGTTTTAAACCAAAATCAAAACCATGCCCACAACCGGAGACATTCCCCTACACTTACTTACCATTGATTTTATAAATGGTAGAAACATCCTTAATTTACAAAGATTCCATTTAACAAGGAATAAAAATATAATTTTTCTGTGATCTGTCATTATTTCGGTAATACTGCAGTAATGTTTATATTTTTAATGAAGTATCTGTAAAATTCAAAATATGGTTATGCTTCTTAAAAAAGGAGAAAGTTGAGCAATATATAATGGCTGTTTGATTAGTTTTTTACTTTCTCTTACCCATAAGGTAGAGAAAGTATTGTTTTTGGGTCAAATTTTCGAACGCGAGATTTTGTTATATTTACACGTTTTGAGGTCCCCTGAATACGAAAATCATGTTTTTAGCAAATGGTCTGTGTGTGTGTCTGTGTGTGTGTCTGTGTGTATGTCTGTGTGTGTGTCTGTGTGTCTGTCTGTTATCAGCATATCTCAAAGACAAATTATGGCAGAAAGTTCAAACTTGCTATTATAAATGTGTATCATATAGGGATGCTACAGTAAGCTTTTCGTTAAGATCAAGCAAATGGTTCGTGTACAGGGACACTCAAAATTATTCAAATACATTACGTCTATGGGGGAAATTGCAGAAAAGTAGAGTTTAACGTCTATAGACTGCACTAAACCAAATGAAACGAACATATATTTTTTGTAATAGAGATAGTCAACTGGGAAAAAAAATTGTGTATGTAGGAGCCTCGCCTTACCCCCTGGGGCGGGAAGTCCACCCTCGAGGGGAGTAAATTTACATGATGGGTATCTTTCAAAAGAGCTCGCAAATACCTTTAAAACGAATGGTTGAACCATCGATCTGCGATAATTTAAAACAAAGTTATAGATTTTTTTTTACTTTTAACAAAAAAAAACCTTACTTTATATATATATATATATATATATATATATATATATTGAGAATAAAATGGACTTTTTTTGGATATTTGGTGTTATACTACTTCTCTAATATGGAAATCGTCTCCCTTATCATAAAAGATAATTTTTTTAAATAATAATTTTAATAAATTATTTTTTAATAACCGAATTAAATTCTATATAAATGTAGGTGCATTAATGAAACGGGGGGTTGGGGGGGGGGCGGTAGCCCCCCTCACACAGAACTAATTACCATATAAAACTCTTCAGAAGCCTAATATGAATTGTTTAACATAGGTTTACATAACAGTACTCGTTATCTTACCTATTAATATGCAACCTGTATTTATAGAATTAAATTTCAGGGTAAGAGAAAGTCGTGTGAATGACACACCAGATTATTTTTTCTTTCAATTATCCAAATACTGAAGGTAATTGAAGCACAGTATTCGCTTCACATTTCTGATATCGAGTTGTCACCTGACTTTCATGTTTAAAGTCCTTCCCAATTAAAAAAGAAAAAAAAAAAAAAAAAAAAAAAAAGAGAGAGAGAAAGAAAAATAGAAGATCAATGTGAATATGTGTGTTGGTAATATTCTGACTATCATATATCCGAAACACAGATCTAGTATGTTATGGACAACTTAAAACTTTCTTCTGTATTTTCCTGTAGAAATTTAGGGAGTACAAATTCTTTATTAAAATTATTATCTATGACGAATTCAAGCGAATTTATTTTCATAGAAGTTTAACACTAATGTCCAAAGAAAGTCGATTTTATGTTTTACACTAATATCTTTAAAACTTTTTTTTTTTTTTTTTTTTTTCTGAAAAACATCGATAGCTTTGTTTTAAATCTTTACATATGAATGGTTCTACCATTTTTTTTAAAGGTTTCGACGAATTATTTTCAAAAATACCCACATTGAAACTTTGCAAAACGTTCCTCATACGTGTTCAAATATTTTTTCCTAGTCAATTATTACTATTATAAATAATCATTTTTAATTTTAGAATGATTCGTTAAATATACTTACTTATTTTGCGCATTTATAGGAAATTTTGTCCTATATATGTCACCCTGTTAAGTATTTAGAAAAACAAGAAAAGCAGTGCCACCTAGAGATCGATTTTCACCAAAAGTTGATATGCACTAGTTTATATCAAAGAACAACTATATATCAATTTGTATGAAATTGTGTGCAGTAGTTCCTCAGATAACGGATGACACAGTTATTGTTACACACATTCAGACAGGTAGACATACAAACAGGATTTTTTTCTAAAAATGGTTACATGGTGCTCCACACCTGTCAAATCGTTTAAATCCATAAATAACCCGAAATGGAAAATTTTTACGAAATCATTATTTTCTTATATTGAATATAGAAGAAAGTAAAAACATAGAACTATCAGAGGTGTAGTAATTCAAAAATTATCGGAAGGATTTAAAAAAAAAAAAAAAAAAAAAATCATTTTAAAAATGACTCAAAATTTTCCTCAAGAAGACAATATATTAATAATTAAATTTTAATTGATATTCATTAATTATCAATATTAATTAAAAAGATTCCTTAATAATGAACACTTATAAGACTTAAATTTAAGTTTTAAAAGAGTAATTATTTCCTCTGGCATTAAGAAGAAAATTTTGTGATATCTATTATGTAGGGGAAGGAGGTGTTTGAGCCCTCTCAGTTTCTGAATAACAGAACTTCATAATTAATGCGTCCGTGAAAAGTGGGAAAGAAAAAGAGAAAATAGATGTTCAAAAACAAATTAATCATAAATTAAATTGTTAATCATTATTAATCCTGAATTAAATTGTTTACTCGGTCCATTTTTTTTTTTTTTTTTTTTTTTTACTTTTTAACACTTTCCAACAAGGTTGAAAAGTTTTAATGACTTCTGTTTGTCTGTCTGCCTGTCCACGGTCTAACTCCCGTAAATATTTGTGGAATTTCTTGAAACCGATATATGTTATTCAAGTTTACTAGCGGATGTTTCTTATTGAAAATGGAGTTAATACTTTTACTGGTTTGTGTACAAGAACACCCGAAAGTATATCAAAGCATTGTGAGCTATGAGAGGTATTTCTATAAACCATATTTTAATACCTTTACTGTACACACACAAATCTTAATGAAACTGAAATATGTTATTCAAATTCATTATCGAGTGTTTCCTGTATAAAATGGAGTAAATACCACCATTGGTTTGTGTACAGAGACACTCAAAAGTATTCTAAAGCATTGCGAAATATAAGCGATATTTCTATATACCAAATTTTAATAACTTTACTTTGCACAGAGTTCTATGAAATTGAAATATGTCATTTACATGCACAAAAGAAAGCTTTTCATAGAATATAGTACGATTAGCATTAGATTTACAGGTCCACACAAAAATATTCAGTTACATTAAGATCTATTAATAAAAATTTGCTAGAATTGCACTTTCGTTTACATCAAGCGTTTTTAACACTTTCTAACATTTTTTAAGTGTTAATAAGATTTCGATCTGTGTATCTGTCTGTCTGTCTCTCCGCGTTCTAACCCCGTAAATATTTATGGAATTTTCTGAAACTGATATATTTTATTCAAGTTTACTATCGGATGTTCCCTATTGAAAATGGAGTGAATGCCTCTACTGGTTTGTGTACAGAGACATCCAAAAGTATTCCAAACCATTGTGTTTTACGAGAGGTATTTCTATAAACCATATTTTAATAACTTTACTGTACACAAATCTTAATGAAATTGAAATATGTTATTCAAGTTCACTATCGGATGTTTCCTGCATAAAAGGGAGTAAATACCACCACTGGTTTGTGCACAAAGACACTCAAAAGAATTCCAAAGCATTGCGTTCTATGAGAGATATTTCTATAAACCAAATTTTAATAACTTTATTTTGCAGAAATTTTTATGAAATTGAAATATGGTATTTATATGCACAAAAGAATACTTTGCATAGAATATAGTATAATTAACATTAGATTTACAAGGCCACACAAAAATATTCAGTTACATTAAGAGCTATTAATAAAAATTTTGCTGGAATTGCCCTTTCGTTTACATTAAGCGTTTTTAATACTTCCTAACAAATTTTAAGTATTTTAATTGGTATATCTGTCGGACTGTTCGTCTTTCCGTCTGTTCGTCTCTCTCTCTGTTTTTCCGCACTCTAACTCCCTTAAATATTTATACGATTTCTTGAAACTGATATATTTTATTCACGTTCACTATCAGATGTTCCCTATTGAAAATGTTGTGAATACCTCTACTGGTTTGTGTACAGGGACACCCAGAAGTATTCCAAAGCATTGTTTTCTATGAGAGATATTTCTATCAATCATATTTTAATACCAAAATTTCATTAAGGTTTCTCTACAGTAATGTAGAGAAACCTTAATGAAATTTTAATACGTTATTCAAGTTCACTATTGGATGTTCCCTATGTAAAATAGAGTAAATTCTTAGCTGGTTAGTGTACAAGGGCACTCGAAAGTATTCCAAAGCATTGAGTTCTATGAGAAGTATTTCTATAAACCAAATTTAAATAACTTTACTTTGCACAAATCTTAATGAAACTGAAATATATTATTGATATGCAAAAAGAATGTTTTCTATAAAATATAGTTTGATTAGCATTATATTTACAGGGCCACACAAAAATATTCAGCAACATTAAGATTTATTAATAAAAATTTGGTGCAATTACGCTTTAGTTTGCATTAATCGTTTTAATACTCTGTCCCCCGCTCCCAGCATCCGTAAATATTTTGAGAAATTTAAAAAAATGATATAATCAAGTTCACTATGGAATGTTCCCTATTTAAAATGACATTAATAGATCCTGTTCAACTAGTTTGAGTACAGGGACAAAAAAAAAAAAAAAAAAAAAAAAAAAAAAACAATGCGCGTTTTAGGAGAGACATTTAAAAAAATAAATTTAAAAAAACAGTTGCACTTCGGGAGTGCCGACAGAAGTGAAAACGTGAACAATTACGTGTGTATTTCTTGAATCACCAGGAAATTATTTATTGTGTAGGAAATACTTTTAAATGAAGTGTTTTTTTTATTCATTAATATAAACTACTACTACAAAAATTATATTACAATTTTATTTAATGCGCTAACTGCAATAGAGACAGTGTCCGGGGATGAGAGAGTTCGTGTAGAGCCGCACCAGATTGTAAAAACGTGAGTTAAATGGCAGCTTTTGCCTTTCTCACGGTTTTGTGAGGTCTAACTGCAACGTTTCTGGCTGCAATCTTTAAGAGACAGTGGCCGGAGATGAAAGAAGTCGTGTAGAGCCGCACCAGATTGTAAAAACGTGAGGAAAATGGCGGCTTTGGCCTTTATCACGGTTTTGTGAGGTCTAACTGGAATAGAGACAGTGTCCGGAGATGACAGAAGTCATATAGAGCCGCACCAGATTGTAAAAACGTGAGAAAGATGGAGGCTTTGGCCTTTATCACGGTTCTGTGAGGTCTAATTGCAACGTTTCCGGCTGCAATCTTTAAGAGACAGTGTCCGAAGATGAGTGAAGTCGTGTAGAGCCGCACCAGATTGTAAAAACGTGAGAAAAATGGCGGCTATGGCCTTTCTCACGGTTTTGTGAGGTCTAACTGCAATAGAGACAGTGTCCGGAGATGAGAGAAGTCGTGTAGAGCCGCACCAGATTGTAAAAACGTGAGAAAAATGTCGGCTTTGGCCTTTCTCACGGTTTTGTGAGGTCTAACTGCAATAGAGACAGTGCCCGGAGATGAGAGAAGTCGTGTAGAGCCGCACCATATTTTAAAACAATATATAGTATATAATTATTGACACTTCACAATAGCAAGTTAATTGTATGATACATTATTTGTATCATACAAGGATGGAAAGCGTTTGCTGACGATGACGCGAATTCAATGATTTTTGTTCACCCAAAAGTTTTCACTTCAAATGGAAAGCGTTAGCTGACGATGACGGAAGTTCAATGATTTTTGTTCACCCAAAAGTGCTCAACGCGCCTAAAGAAGTTTTCACTTCAAAAACCTGCTACTGTAAAGATGATAAATAAATTGATGTGTATTGTTAATATTCTAAAATAATGTATTGTATAGAATATGATATGATTAACCTTCAGATTTATAGGGCTACACTAACATATTCAGAGAGGTTAAGAGCTGCAATTATAATCTAATGGCTGCATTTTCTTTTGCGTTAAGCCTTTTTAACATTTTCCAAAATGTCTAAGAGTGATTTTAAATTCAGTTAGTCTGTCTGTATACTTTTCAGTCGTTCTGTCTGTCTGTTGTGTGATAACGTAGGCAAAGAATATTGAAAGTTATACCATTCAATAAGTGCGTACAGTTGGAAAGTGTTACTCATCAATGATTTTTCGTTCTTGTTTATGTTTCTAATCAATTTGGATTATAGATGTATTCCAACAAAATTATGATAAGTATTTGACCTATATTATGTATTAAACACAACAGATGGCAGCACCAAATATTTACATAAAAAATATACTGACTGAGATTTTTTTATTATTGTTATTTTTCGAATTACATGAAATCTTGCTTTTTGCTTTAATGCAATTCAAGAGTATTTTAACATATCTGTTACTATTCTGAATAATTTTACTTCTAAAACTTTTGTTCTAATGGCTTGAAATTTCACGATCAAAAAAAATATATATATATATTCTTTTTTCTATTGTTATTCTCAATAGTCATACGCTGAGATCTAACACACAGTATATAATGACCGGAGTTAGGGCATTTATGACAGTCTGTAGTTTGCGATTTTGCTTTTTATTTTTTGGTGCTTTCTGTGTTGTGGCTTTCTTTTTCTTACATTTGTAAATTTACCAAGCGCCAATTACTTGGTTTTTATTAATGAAAAACATTATTAGATCTATGTTACTGAAGAGATTCCTTTATAAGCAGAGCTTTCAAAGTACTAAATAAGCAAGTTAGTAAGCGAATGAAACAATTCAAATATTCTTTACACTTTATAATTCATTAAATTAATTCGTGAATTAAAAATTTTAAAATTGCACTTTTATTTCAAAATATACTAAAAACTCCAATTCAGAAGATGCTGATAATATACTATGGAAAACGTCAGCCCAATTAAGCGTTAGAAAGTAAGTTACAATTTGAAAACAAATTTTGAACGGGAGATGGTTGCAGAGGACTTCACCACCCCTAATACCCCCCCCCCCTCCCGATTAAATTCTTTATTGCATGTCTTGTTGCCGGAGTTAAACATGTATGTAATATTTCATTTCAATCAGATATAGTGAGTGTGTTAAAAATCGAACACAAATTTTGAACTGGATTTAGAGACATAGGATAGGAACCCCAGGGTCTCAACCCCTGTTTCCGTTAACACTTAAGTTTGTATTGTCATCGGAGTCATACATGAATGCAAAATTTCAAGTGAGTTAGTAAGTTAAAAAGAAGTGGGTTAGAAAAACAAATTTTTAAAGTGAGTTGGATACTATTAGTGGGTGATGTCACTATTTCAATATCACGATATATTGTCAAGGCAAAATCGCGATATCACGATGTATCACGATGTTAGACTTAAATATTTTCGAATTCCTTTCATGATGTTAATTTAAATGTCAAGTCTGGATATAAAAAAGGCTTGAATTGAATGAAACAGACCCATTATATTATAAAATATACAGAATACACTATCTTCTTTTATATATACAATTTCCTATTAATGCAACACCATATCAACACTAATAAAGAAAAACTGTTAATGGAAACACATGTATGCAGAGATTTAATTCATGTATTATTGCGTTTTTACGTAGCAGTATTATATCATTTAAACACATTCAACTATCTCAGCTATTAATTTTACTACATATATATATATTATTTTTTTTTCTTAAATACAGTATTAACACAAAAAACTTTTGCAAAATCTTCTTAGTAAAAAAAAAAAAAAAAAGTACAGGTTTCCCCGAGATAACACTGAAACTTACGTCATAGCTACAAGAATAAAGAAAATAAATTTTTATCCTTGGTTTGGAGGGCTGAATAAAATAACTGAAGAGGAAAAATCAGCATAAAAAATGCAACAATGTGTTGAGATAAATAAATTTTACCTGCGATATAAAACAAATAACTCGAGAACAAAAAAACAATTTAAATGGATAGATGTAATTCTATGTAAGAACCATCAGTTAGAGATTTACAGTGCTAAAAAACTATCAGTGCTATATTCACCAAAATCTGTAAGTTTTATGTAATTGTAACCTTTAACATGCATATAAATTTTCAGTTTATTCGAATCAGATATTTAGACGCTATCGCACTTTAAAATTTGTGCCCAAAGACCATAATGATAAAGAATTTTTCTTTGTGTCCTTGTAAAAATATTATAAGTGTAATAATATTATAAGTATTATAAAATATTATAAGTGATTCAATAAAATCTTTACAGTTCTTGCAAAAGTGACCTATAACTTGTATACACATTTTCAGCTTAATCGAATAAAGCATTTAGACACTAACACACTTTAAATAATTTGAGCCTATAAGCCATAATCATAAAGAATTTTTCTCAATAATTACAATACAATAGTTAAGTCAAAAATTACAATTCTTTTCTTACCTATGTATGATCTGAAAATAAAAATTCAGTAGCATAGATCATTATCAATCATAAAGAATTTTTCTCAATAATTACAATACAATAGTTAAGTCAAAAATTACAATTCTTTTCTTACCTATGTATGATCTGAAAATAAAAATTCAGTAGCATAGATCATTATAAAAAGTTTCGAAATAAATAAATTTTGGATTTTATTTTTTTAATAGTAATTAATTTCGAGAAATTTTAAAGTATTTAAAAATGATACATTTAAGTGCACATGCATGGAAACTGTTATAACTCTAAGACAGCATTTCCAAAGTCCCTCATATCCTTACGATTCCCATTGCACACGAAACATCAGCGGCCGAGCGGTTCTGCGCTCAAAGATGGTAGACGTGAGATGCCGGTTTCGATCCCAAGCCACGCTCGTTGGCCTAGCCGTTCGGATTTTTGCATGGTGTCTTCTGAAACTTGCGTAAATACGGACCAGGATTCCTTAGAAAGACCCCCAGGGCGCACCCCCTCAGGCTCAGGAGCGTTAGTGCAGCCAATTGACTTTAATCCTAACACCATACCCCCACCCTTTGCACACGTTGCAGAGTAAGGATGAGATGTGTGCTACCTAAAATTAAAATAATGGATTCAGATATACACTCCTTCTCGTATTTATAAGGACACTTTATGTTTTGAAATAACTAATGTAAAAATAATTGTGAACAAGATTATACTAAGTGCACTTAATATATCTAGTATTCTAAAAACCAAAACTGCGATAATTTTTTTTATATGAAACAAAATTAATAAAAAATTATACAAAATATTTTTTCTCCACGTTTTTAGATGTTCATAATTATAGGGACAAGCAAGATTTTTTCGTTTTATTTAACTTACTAGCGGATAAATTACAGTTGACATGCGAATTTGTTAACTACTGGGCTAGATTAATTCATATACTACAGTGCGTTGCATGAATATAAACGCACCTTAGCTTTAAGAATTAGAATGGTATAGAAGTGTAATAAAAAAAATATGAATAGGTGACACTTGATGCAAACTGTATGTGTATGATTCAAGAAATGAAAATACGAGTCAAAACAATGAAAGACCAATATGATTTTATAGAAAATAATTTTATTGAATTTATGACAAAAATGCATGTTGCATGAATTTAAACGCACATGTAAAAAATAAATAACTGAATAACAAATACTGTATCTAGTACTTTGTAAAGCCACCATAGGCTTCTAGAACAGCCAGTAAACGCCTTGGCATTGACTGATATAGTGGCATGAGATCATCCAAGCTGATTGTCTTCCAAGCTAATTCAATGGCTGATTTTAGTTCATCTTTCGTGTTAAACTGCCTTCTGTTTACGTAAACACGGCGAACCAGAATACCCCATACGTTTTCCATTATGTTTAAATCGGGGCTTTTTAACAGCCAATCCAGAACTTTAATTTTACTGTAACGGAACAATTTTTTCACGATATGTGCTGTACGTATAGATGCAAAATCTTGCTGAAAGAGATAATTTCTTCCAGCTTTCTTGACTGCTTGACGGCGGAGGTTCCTTGTGAGCATCTGGACATAATCTACAGAGTAAGTAGTATTCTCCACGAACTCTAATTCGAAAGTTTCTTTAAAACCTATGGCTGCCCACACCATGACAGACCCACCTCCATATTGACCTTTTGAACAGTACATTTCTTCGGTTTTCAAATCGTGCCACTAGCTACGAAATCCGTCCGGGCCATCGAGATTAAACTTTGTTTCATCTGAGAAGATGGCTTTTTCCCAATTTAGTCGATATAGAATCCACTTTCTTGCCCATTTCATCCGCATATCTTTGTGCTTTTGAGTGAGGGGTGGTTTCGCCTTCATTTTCTTAAATTTAATGGATGTTGCAGCTTTGATAGTTCTCCATATGGTTGTCCGATGAAAACCCAGCTTGTATTGAGCCTTTATCTTCGCACAGGAAATACTCTTTTTCTTTGCAGCGTTGCATATTCGACGTTTGTCGTAACTGGTGAGCTTTCCTGTTCGCTTCTTATACGCTTTTCCCCCATAATTTGCTTCTTTCTTTATATACTTTCGCACAACACTCTCACTTTTTCCGATTCGGCGCCTAATTTCACGATTTCTAAAGCCTTTACCACGCATAAAGTCGATTTTTATCCTCTCGTCTACTGTCGAAGTTTTCCCTCTTGCCACCCTAAACAAACTCCGTAAATTTAGCATTCACGCATTAAAACTGTTTTTAGAGAACTTTAGCAACACGACTATCTGTGTTTTAATTTAATTCCGGTGGCTCTGTTAAATTTTAAACACAAAATACAGAGTGCGTTTATTTTCGCGCAACAAACGAAAAACTGTGAAAAGTAAGAAAATGCTTAAACACTCATTTACATAAGCTTGCATGAGCCTAAACATACGTGCTCAAAGCACCTTATTGAGTTGTTAGTCATATGCAATAACTGTAAGTCCCATTCCTTCTTTTAAAATTTAAAAAATTCTATTTCTGGTTATTGGAAAAGGTGCGTTTATATTCATGCAACGCACTGTATATAAGTCTTCAATTTTTCTTGGACGGACATTACCGGTAATTCCTCGAAAAAGAGAACGTTCACGTAGTGAAGTATGATAAATGTGTTTTTTAAGTGGAAGGATAATTTCAATCCGCCGAATTTCTAATGAAATTCGAAGATCTAAAACTGCTGAAGGAAATGTGATTAAACGTTGAACTGCTGGTTCAATAGGAGAAACATCTGATGCAAAATCAGAGTTGTTTTACAGAGATCGAAGATTCATAATTCCTCTTACTGTTCTACTCACAATGACTGCTGCTTAATATGCTCGTAATTTTTAACGAAAGGTTGGGGTCCGCATTTATGCATGTTTAAAATAATTAATAATATGTTAAAATGAATTAAAAAAAACTTGTAGCAATCAATAAGCATTTAATGGGGGAAAGAACGTCTGTGTTAAAGTTGAATAAAGACAATATTAAATGGTAAAATGTTGCATTTTCGGATGAAAGATAGAGCAGATTTTTTAAAGGTAGATATGAATCAGGCATTTTAAAAGTAGATCTATGGTGTTCTGGGGAGCTGTTTCTACTGAAAGCAGAATGAATTTAGTAATTTTTTCTATTATTATGAACATCAGGAGAATATCTGCAAATTTTAAACGTGGAATTCTCATATTTTTGTTAGATTTGGGGGGGTAATAATATATTTCAACAAGACTTACATTTTTGCTCTACTTCTAGAGCAATATTTAACAGTTTGAAGAAAGAAACTTCTGTATTATTGCCTTTCCCGTGGTCTGAAAGTTGAAAAAAACCTTAACTTATCATATTAGAAAAGTACTTTCAAGTGGAAAGCAATTTTAAATAGTTTAAATGCATTCAGAATATCATCTATGCTGTATGAAATGGTATTGAAACTGAATATTTAAAAAAAAGAAAAAAAAAAGTATATATATATACATATATATATACCAGAGAGAATGTCTGACTGTTTCACCCTAAAAAGAGATCCCCATAAAATATTAATTTAAAGAATAACTGACAAAAACTTATTAAGATTCGAGCTGTCCTTATAATTGTGAACACGTAAAAAATCGTCTTTTTGACCGTATTTAAAGGTTTTTAAGATAGAAAACGATAAAACTTTTTAAATATAGTCTATTAATGAAATTCAAATTAATAAAAAATATATTTGTTTAAATGATAGTGTTCAGTGTTTAGTTAATATAGCAAAACGGGTGTCCTTATAATTATGAGAACTAGTGTACATTGCAGCTGACACAGAGAAGTTTGAACATGGAAAATAAAGATATTTATGGATAAGTAATCTCATTTATTTATCTATTTTATTTTATTTTTAAGATTATCTCGTCACATATAGGGCAGGAAACCACGAAAATCAATAGCGATTGCTAAATATTCACTTAGTTTTTTAGTATTCCTCTCTACAGTATGTCTTTTTCTTACTAAATGAATGATGTTTTGCAATTTTGTAATTTACTTTTTTCTCATCTAGTATCGCTCTGGAGGTGGGAAAATTAATTCTGCAGTTTTTTACCAGCTGATGCTGTAAGTGATTACATCTAGTAACCAACGGTCAGTTCAATATATCTAAACACATTTTTTATAACTATAGATGCAGTCGTTCGGCAGTTAAAAGAGTGAAAAGAAATTTAGTGCGCGGTCTATAAATAGAAATTTCTTGAAGTGCATTTTTTTTCTTTTAGATAAAAGTTATGTGTTTTTAACATACTCTATCAGAATAATAATAATAATAATAATAATAATAATAATAATAATAATAATAATCTCAATCCGTTTACCGACCTGTCGGTCTTTGCCATTCTGATGACGACCATTTAAAAATCGACTAAAGCCCATCCGGTAGCTGAATGGTTAGCGCTCTGGCCTTCAATTTCTAGATGTGGGGTTTGAAGAACAGTTCAGACATGTGTGTTTATAGGGGTTTAGAATCTACTTTTAGCTGTAGGTCCGCTTTAATGTGCAAAAATAATAACAATAATATTGTAGAGGAAACACAACAAACCAAACTTATTTCCGTATTTTTTTTTTTTTTTAATCCTTGTAACTCATATAAGGTCATTCGGGTTATTTTTAGTATCTATTGAAAATGCTATAAATTAATTTATTTAATTGGAGCTAAAAATTATCACTATGCGTCATGGTTTATCAGAAGTATTTATTTAAAGCATATTTTGATAACTTTAAAAATCACAAGACATAACAAAGCGTACATGTTTTATTCAAATGCACACAAAATCATACTTACTATAAAATATCGTATAATGCGCGCATTGATGATTAGTTTACATTTCCCCCACAAAGTTATTCAGCTGCATTTTGGGGAAATTGCACAACGTAAATACGTACTATCTTGAGGACTCATTTTTTTTTTTTTTTTTTTTTTTTTTTAGTATACTGTACAGTGGATATGCCGTTTTTAGACGATGTACATGACAATGTACTATACAAAAGCAATGTATTTTATGCATTTCCTTTAAATAAACCTATGAAGATAGCTTTTGTTAGATTTTTTCTTCCACAGTTAAAACAAAACATATTTTTGCGTGACCTTACCTAAAATGTTACACAAAAGCAATTATTTTTTTACTTTCTTCTATATTCAATAGAAGAATGTATTGGATTCGAAAAAGTTTTTGATCTCGGGTTTTTGATTGATTTGCACGTTTTGAGAGCTATAGAACACGATTTTACCATTTTCAGAAAATGTCTGTCTGTCTGTGTGTGTGTGACAAAATTTTGTGGCAACTGTATCTCAGAAACTACTGCACAGAATTTCATACAAATTGGTATGTGGTTACATCTTGACATAAATTAGTGCCTATCAACTTTTGGTAAACATTGTAAAACAGCTTGCGTTGCCATCCCGCTTTTCCTAAATTTTTAACATGCTGGTATAGGACAAAATTTTGTATAAATGTGCATAAAGAGAGTTATTTTTTAGTAAGCATTATAAAATTTAAAAGAATTATTTGTAACAGAAATAGTCAACTGGGAAAAAAATTGTGTATGCAGGAGCCTTGCCTCCCCCCCCCCCAGCGGGGGACGATAGGTATCTTTCAAAAGAGCTTGCCAATACCTTTAAAATGAATGGTTGAACCATCGATCTGCAAAACTTTAAAATAAAGTTATCTTTTTTATTTATTTTTTTTTTTATGTAATATTGAAAATAAAATTGACTTTTTTGGATATTTAGTGTTATACAATTTCTGTAATATAGAAATCCTCTGCATTATCATGGAAGATAATTTTTTTAAATAATAATTTTAATAAATTATTTTTACTGAGTGAATTTGTATAGGAAAATATAGAAGAAAGTCATGTGGTGGCCACAACATACTAGTTTTACTGATATACCATCAAGAATATTATTGAGCATTTATTTCTTCATTGAAAAACAAACATACATGCATATTTTTGAAAATTTGAGGTAATAAACTAATAGACACACAAGCAAAATTTCCATAGGTTTTTTCTCCTTAAAAGTAGTGTTATCAAGATAGATTTATGAGATTTCATTCCTAAAAATAAAAAACTGCATGATTTTTCCTCATTTTTTTAATATAAAAATAATTTAAAAGTAATTTCCTTTTTCTTTCACGCACACTAATTTGGTGTATTTTGAAAGTTGCTTTATTGAATGCTTGTAATTAAAAAAAAAAAAAAAAAAAAAAAATGCTTAATCATTTTTATTTTCTTTATTTAATTGAAATTTTCAATATTTCTTCTTATTTATTTATTTTTACAATTTTTTTTTATTTTTTCATTTTTTATTTTGGGGCATTTGAAATAAATTTGTTCATAGATTTGCGAAACTGATGACAGTACAAAATAATGCAGACACAATCGACAATTTCTTAAATCAAAATAGCTGCCAACCAAATACGGAGGGTTGTGAGTACCGCCCCTTTTTCCACACCACTTAATTTCTATAGTAATTCTCTTTAAACGTATCTACGATGTATTAAGAAGAAAAATACTCTAAAAAAAGACTGGTGTGGAAAAACGCGTGGTACTAACAAACCTCTGGATTAAGATGGCAAATATGAACTAATGAGCTCTACTATTTCTACTCTAACTAGCAATTCTAGAATCTCATGCTCATCAATTGAAGTTTTTTATAGTTATTACGCTTTATTATTTTGTTTTAAAATGATCTGAATAAAATTTAATATCAAGTCTTTGTTTTCTCACAAGAATAACTTCAACACTTAAACGAAAAGAACAGTTAGAAAGTTATTTAATAAATTTTATTTCTTCCATTATAAGTAGTAATGTCCATAAAATATAAGTATGGATAACATAATATTTTTTTATATTTGAAATCATTAACATAATGAGAATTAAACAAGTATGACCAGCATATAAAAAAAAAATGATATATGTATTTATAAATAATTGAATCATAAGAAATCTGTTAAAAAATTATACTTTTTTTTTTTTTTACATAGAATAATCGTATTTCAATAAAATTATCGATGTTTCATTGCTTCTGAAACAAACATTACTAAACACTTCAGAATTTATTGTGCTACATATTATAGAAAAAATGACTAGAACTTTAACTGCATTTATAAAAATAATGAAATAGTATAAAAATTATTTTCTAACTGATTTTAAAACCATACATTAAATATAATTCATTAAGTAATTAATTAAGATTTTTTTTTAATCCCATAAAAGTATTTTTTAATACGTTTTCTAATTTATAAATAAAAAATGTAAGTGTAACAGCAAGTAGGCAGAGGGAATAGAACAGGAACTATGATTATTAACTAGATTAATATGTAAAATATATAATCAATACCCCAATTTTACAGATTACAACAAATACTCAGGCTCCATCCATATTTCTGGATAAAGTATACGAGCACGAATATGATGATGGTGATGACGAGGCTTGTGGTGATGATGGTGACGAGCGTGATGGTGATGAATATGAGGAGAATGATGATGATGAGGTGGAGAAATGTGGTGATGATGATGATGAATGTTAACTATTTGAGGCTGAGTGGGCTCTTGCAAGTATTTGGCTACGAGGCCTGCTGCTAACATCTCTGACAATGCTGAATTTGAATTTTGTTTCTTTCTTCGTGCGCCCTGAGAAGGATTTATATGCAAAGCAGAGATGAGGAGAACAATATAAATTAGTTCGGCAGCAGTTTTCCACTGTGGTCCTAAAAAAGATAAATGTATTTAAGTTAAAATTCTCAGAATAAAAATAAGAATATAAGATTATAACATTTATATTTTAGTAAATTCTAAAGAAAGCATCGTGAGTTTTGCTAATACATTGTTTCTCTTTATGATTACTTTAATCATAAAAAAGCAAACATGCCTCAAGAACTTATTATGAAATATTTTCCAATCCTACAAAGAAAAAAAAAAAAAAAAAAAAAAAAAAAAGAAACCAAGTTCGATATCTAAACAATCCAAATCTGTACTTAGCATTCATAAGTATCTTTAAGTGTAAAAGGGAAAACATGCCCTACAAGTTATTATGAAATATTTTCTAATTTTACAAGAAAATCGTAAAAAAAAAATTCTTACCATATTCGATATCTGTATAAAGAAATCTTTGTATCTATCATTAATAAATATCAACAGTATTATTTTACAGAACTCTACTTTAGGTGCAAGAATGTCATTTTCGGTATATTAAAAAAAAAAAAAAAAAAATCATTCAATTGCAAATATTGAAATCAACCAACGAAAATTATTTGAATCTGCAATTACATGCCTAAATTATTTTAGACATACTGCTGTTATAGACTTAATTTTTAATTACATATGCACCACATACCATATTGCAGTTAAACATTATTTATGTGTGTATGTAAATATGTATTAATTACAAAACTTTGAGTAAACACCATAAAATGCAATAAACTCGCAAGAATTGTTTCTGATCGAAAAAAAAACACGACCCTTCATCAGGCGGACAAAGTAGGCACGAGTGCTGCAATCAAAGTGGCAACGTGGCAACTGTGCGTTGCCTCTTTGATGACAGCACTCGTGCCTACTTTGTCCGCCTGACAAAAGGTCGAGTGTTTTTTCGATCAGAGACAATTCTTGCGAGTTTATTGCATTTTATGGTGTTTATTCAAGGTTATTTTTAGCTTTAAAACATTTAACTTTTTTTTTTTTTTTGACGAAAATGATGACAATATAATAAAACATGAGTAAGATTTTAGGAAAGCTGCGAGGCCTGATAAAGGCTGCAATACGATGTTTATGAGCCGAGATATTTCTAAGTCCCAAGAACATTTCTGAGATGTTCGACAAGTGAACAGAACAGTGTCGTACATCACATTGTCAAAATATAATGTTCTTGCTCCGCTTAAGAGTGCTATATGGGTTAAGGTTCTGTGGATTAAGGCCGACTGGCTACGCCAAGGTTCTAGGTCTATGTGTGGAATTTCTTCCATAGGAATCTTTCTACTGGGAATACCCTATATATACGCTAGTTTCGGAGAAAACCACGGAAAACTCCGAACAGCTAGGTCTACAAGGGCGACTTGGGATCGAACCTGCCACTTCCCGTCTACCAGCTTTTAGCGTATTACCGCGCAGCCACCGTGCTATATGGAAAATCGTATATCACTATTGAAAATTTTTATTAAATCATTAATTGGAATGACATTCATAGGAACCTTTGTCTATTCTTGTAACAAATAAATAAATAAATGTCAATACATTACTTTTTATAATAAATACAGCCGTCCTCAAAGACATGTATTCATTTTGCTTTCTCAAAAATGTTTTATAATAATTTTTATACATTTATATAGGGTATAGGATCAAAATTATGACAGCATGCCTCCGAACCACCTCTAGGAATAAGTCCCAGACCGTCGGCAATTGTCCATTGTACAGAGCTTGTGCGATGTAAAACCCAATCACCTAACCAACCAACCATTTAAAAAGGATTCATAATTTTGTAAATTAATTTGCTTTAAGTAAGTTGAGTTTTGGTATTGGTGTAAGGATTAGGCGAACTGACTGCACTAAGCACATAGGTATGGACGAGATGCCTTCCGTTGGGGATCTTTCTAATGAATTCAAGCAAGTTTAGGAGAAAAATTCGTAACTCGTGAAAAATTTTGAATTTACCAACATAATAGATACATACATACACACACACATACATATATATATATATACATATATATATTGTATGAATTGTTCTAAAACTTGCCCTAATTTTGTTCTAAAATAAACGCATAAAAACTTTTTAATTTTAATTTTTATTTTTATTTATTTATTTATTTATTATTATTATTATTATTATTTTGTTGCAATAAAAGAAAATCGTGTTTGAGGTTCTACATATTCTAATTATATTTTAATCTCCTTTAAATATAATTTTAAATAACTTTAAAACTTCTACTGGAAAATAACTCACAATCAAAGTTTTAAAATAAACCATATAACATTGTCTAAGTCTATATAAATAAATAAATAAAATAAATAAACTTACTTTAATGTATATATACATATACAGGTTTTTCACACACACACACACACACATATATATAGATAGATCGATAGATAGATAGATATGATATAATATAACTTTTAACTTTATTCATATAAAATTAAATGTCTCATATTATAGATATGGAAAATTATCTCTTTGTTCTTTTAAATTGAAATTTTATGTTTCCTGGTGTTTGATGCTGCCATCTATCGTTGAACCTGTAATTTCTAAATTATTCAATACATTTTAGGTTTCAATAATCATTCTAATTTTTTACTATAAATTTGCTGAAGTAAATTTTTACCTGCATAATAAGTATTATATGTACAAATAAAATAAATATGCAGAAAAATAACTAAAAATTAACTACAAAAACAGAATAAATGCTCAAAAAAAGCATATGAACACTTCAGTACAATAAGTATAAAATATATGTATAAATAAACTTACTTTAATCGATTTAATGTATGTATATACATATAAAAGTTTTTCACACATATATATATATATATATATACATATATAGATGGAGTATAATATAACTTATAGATATAAAATTTCATGTATATATACATATTAATGTATATATACATATAAAAGTTTTTCACATATATATATATGTATGTATGTACATAGATAGATGGAATATAATACAACTTTATGGATATAAATTTTTATGTCTAATATTATAGATATAGGAAAATATTTCTTTATTCTTTTAAAATGGATTTACACGTTTCCTTTTTTTGATGCCGCCATCTATCATTGAACCTGTAAGTTCTAAATTATTCAATAAATTTTATGTTTCAATAATCATTCTTATTTTTTACTATAAATCTGCTGAAGTAGATTTTTACCTGAATAATAAGTATTATATGCAGTACAATGTGCAGGAAAATAGCTAATAATTAACTACAAAAACAGAATAAATGCTCAAAAAAGCATATGAACACTTTAGCACAATAAGTATAAAATATATGTATAAATAAACTTACATTAATCGATTTAATATATATATACATATAAAGGTTTTTCACACAGACACACACACATATATATGTGTGTGTGTATGTACACAGATAGATAGAATATAATAAAACTTTATAGATATAAAATTATATGTCTAATATTATAGGTTGGTTGGTTGGTTGTAGGATTTAAGGCCGATTGACTCCTGATGTGTCCTAGGCCTAGAGGGGGAATGCCCTCCGTGGGGGTCTTTCTAAGGGGTCCTAGCCCGTATTTACGCAAGTTTCGGAGGAAACCACACTAATATTATAGGAAAATATTTCTTTATTCTTTTAAAATGGATTTACACGTTTCCTTCTGTTTGATGCCGCCATCTATCATTGAACCTGTAAGTTCTAAGTTATTCAATAAATTTTATGTTTCAATAATCATTCTAATTTTTTACTATAAATTTGTTGAAATAGATTTGTACCTGAATAGTAAGTATTATATATACAAATAAAATAAATACACAGAAAACTAACTAAGATTAACTACAAAAACAGAGTAAATGCTCGAAAAAGCATATGAACACTTCAGCACAATAAGTATAAAAATATATGTACTGAATTTTGAAAATTTATGTTTGTATAAAGAGAATAAAGAAAGAATGCATGCAAATAAAAATCATAAATTTAATGAACATTTTAAGAATTTCGATAATTTGAGGCCATGTTTTGCGATTACTTGAGATTAAACCTATAATATTTACATGCTGTGACGTGAAAACGATTGAAATAATCTGCTATATTTCTCACACTACTTCTCTTACACCGTATTTCAATAAAGAAAGATATAATAGAAGATATTCAATAGAGAAATAATTATAAAACTCTGAATAAACACCATAAAATGCAATAAACTCGCAACTATTGTTTCTGGTCGAAAGAACACACAACTATTCGTCAAGTGAACAAATTAGACACGAATGCTGCAGTCAAATCAGTAATGCACAAAGCCGTTTTAAAAGAAGAGCAAAAATATATAACGACGAATGTAGAGTGAAGAGAGCAAAATTATGAAACAAAAGAAGAAAATAAATAAATAAATAACATTAAAACATGTAACAAAATCTAAAAATCTAAAAAATATCAAAATTATACGAAAATCGATCTTATGTGAGTATTTTCCAAGCATCAGCCAAGAACGTATAGTGGAAGAAATATGATTAACAAGATTTTTCGAATTTTTGAATATGTAAAAAGCTTGGAAGAGGAGACAGGAGATGCATTTGTGCTAGATTTAGAAAAATCAAAAAGATGACTATGAGCCCAGCAGTGGGAAGCAATAGAAGATTTGGAGATCTCTTCATTACGAGCATTACGACGATGCTCATTTATTCTATATTTCAAACGCCTCCTAGTTTGACCAGTGTAACCTAAACTGCACGATGAACATGGGATTAAATAAATGTCATAACGGTTTTCAGTAGGAATGGGATCGTTAAGAGAAGATAATAGGATTTCTTATTATAATATTCAATAGAGCCCACAAGCGACCAAGCGGTTCTGTGCTAAAAGCTGATGGACGGCGATGTGCCGGGTTCCATCCCCAGTCGCCCTCGTCGGGCTAGCCGTTCGGAGTTTTCCGTGGTTTTCTCCAAAACTTGTGTAAATACCAGCTAGGGGCCCTTAGAAAGGCCCGAAAATGTTATTTTCAAAATAAAAAGATCTCAAAACATGTAATTATACAAAATTGAATTTGACCTCAAAATCACTACTTTCACTACCATGTATAGATACGCGAAAGTAATAAACTATTTATAACACCGGAATAAATTTTAGCAAAATTTGTTTATTTATTTTGCTTTTTTTTTTTTTTTTTTTCTTAATCCGTGACATTCTTAACACTGAACTTGAAAGGGAAAAAAAAGATTTTGTAGGCAATTTGAAACGCATTTCTCCCTCCAATAAGCTAACTTAAAATGTTCGAAGTAATCTCGCTGTATTTTACATATTTAGACAACCTAATATGGACATCCTGCGAATACTTTTCACTGCTTTGAAAATACACAAACAGGCGGACATCAAACACACACACACACACACAAAAAAAAAAAATCTTTTTTGGCACACAAGAACCTTAAAACGGGTCACTTATATCAAAAACCAGTTTCGAAATTTTGAATTAAAGAAAAAAAGGAAAAAAAAAAAAACCTTCCTATAAAAACTATTCTAAGATGGCTGATTGTGCATTCCACATACACTAGTTAAAAAATGAAATATATATATATTTAACAAAAATGTAGCTGTATTAAATATTTTTTAAACTTATATATATATAGATTTAATTGAATACACTTCTATATTTTTATTATTTTCATTGAAATTAAAACTGAATATGCATTTATATGCATTATTTTTATATTTGGTCATTGTGTAATTATTATGATTTTTTTTTCTTTTTTTTTTCAATATAAATTATTTTATCAGTAACGTAACGTCCAGTAATAAACAATTTAACAGAAAAAAAAAAAAAAAAAAAACTGTCGAACTAAAACCAAAAGCCAAAAACTATCAAAAATAGGGTCCAGTACTGAGATCACCGAAGTAGTACAATAAAATCCACGACCAAAGTAACACGACCAAAAAAAAAAAAAAAAAAAAAAAGCGTTTTGACGTCTGTAACTGATGTCGGTAATAAATTTATGACCATCTAGAAAGTACAAAATTTAAGGTAAAACATCATTTTGCAAATTCTAAGAACATGGAGAGCAGTTATTTATTTATTTACTTGCAGGCTTTTCCCACTTCGCTCGTCATTAAATTTAAAGGAAACTCTTTTCTAAAAACCTTTATGAAAATACAATAAAATAAAATACTGAAATTGCACAAAAGCTCGCTTCAGGTCGCTGCTGCCTTCAGCAGAGTTTTGGTCATCCGCTGAAACTCGGGCGCCTGTCCCTATTACCTGCGACAATGGTTTACCAATGAGCTTCCATTTAGGTGCTTATTTTATAACAGTTTCGAAATAGATAGTATCGAAAAAAATGGAGTATCTCTTCTATATTTGAATCCCAGTTACATGTGAACAACACTATACATGGTTCACATAATATTTGCTTTTACGTTATTTCCTATGTTTATTTTGTTTATCCAGTCAACCATAAAATGACAGCAATTTCACGCCATATATTACAATATGCTATGACTGGCTACGTCTGTCGCATGAGACAATTAATTTTTTGTGGTTATATATAATTCATGGTTTGTAAACCGGATTATAGTACAGTCTTAATATAGTCCTCTTTGGCGACTTTTGAATTTTTGTCACCATTTTAGACTTAAACCCTTGTAACAATATGCTATGAGCGCTATTTCTGCCGTATTTTAGACAACTAATCTTTTTATTTTTATATTTATTTCCCATTAAACATATTTTATTTTTATTTATTTACTTAAATATTAATCTGAATTAATCAAATATTTCTGTTCGACAGCGCGCAAGTGCAGTAACACACAGAGCCTCATTTGTTGGTAAGATTATTTAGCATAATGATTATTATATAAAAAAATAAATAAATAGGAAAACATTATCGTGCTACACAACTCTATTATGTCGCTCCATTGGCGGGTTTTGAATTTTTGTCGCCATATTAGCGATGGATTTTATTTATTTATTTATTTATTTTTTTTATTAATGAAAAGGGGAAGACTATTTTGCTAATAATTTTATCAGACACCTTTTTGTTTATACATAAGAATCCTTCATATTCTGCTTATATTTTTAATGATTTTTAGATTTAAAATAGTGCTTGTTGAAATAAATTTGCTATCTTTAAAACTTCATTTTTTCTGTAAACTTTCTAAAAAAATATATCATTTATGATTTTATATTTTTGAAGCTCTACTTAGATTAAAATGGCTGTTGCTATATTAAACTTCTTGTCAAAAGACGTTCGGTGTACTACAACACCAAAATTTAAAACATCTCCCAGCAGGATCTAATAATAAAACTGATAAAATAAAAAATATGGTTTATAAAGTTTCAATAATCTATTTAAAAACATATTATCATAAGAGGAGACTTTATGATGGTACAGTCACTGAAAAAAACTAATGCTAGCAATCGCCCCACATAAAGATCTGAAAAAAAAAAAAATCTCATTAGATCAGTGAAAATCCAATAGGAATGGAGCACTTCTTTCAATACACAAAAGAGCTCCCCCCACCCTAACTCCTCACAAAAAAAAAATAAAAAGATTTGAGAGTTAGTGCCTCAATAATTATCGTCCAAGATGCTTGGATGTCTTTTGATGGGACAAAATCCTGTAAAATAGTGTTAGAGAGTTGAAGAGAAGACTTTAAATAGTTTGACTTTCTTTCAGAATTTGAATTCCAAAAAGGATCGATTTCCAAATTGGATTGATTATGCTCTTTGTTTTTTTTTTAAATAAGTGATGCTAATTAGAACTTATTTAAATTATTCTATGCACATAAGACTTATTATACCAAAATATTTTTCTTTAATAAAGACATTTTATTAATATTAAACTTCCATTTTTTAATTATTGTATTTTTTCGTTTAAGTTGAATTTAATCTCTTCATATATTTCAGTTTAATCTTCGTTCGTTTAATGTTACAAAATTCAGATTAAAATATTTATATTTTGAAAAATAATAAGAAGAAGGAATAAAATAAGAAATAAAAGACATTTCATTTTTAAAACTGGTTAAATAGAAGGAAAATGTAGATTTTATTGCAAAATTAAGTTGACAGAAGCAGTGAAGCCGTTAATAAAAACTACAATGATGAATTAAAGTAAAAAAGAATGTTAAATTTTTCTAATCAACATTTATTTTTATCCTGATGGACTTATTAACATTAAAATGATATGAAAAAATAACTGAAAACTTCTGTTTAAAAAAATATCTGTATATATATAAAAATTACGTGTCACGATGTTTGTCCGCGATAAACTCCTCAACTAAGGTACCGATTTTAATGAAATTTTGCACACTGTGTGCAGTTTGGTCCAACTTGAGAGATAGGATAGTTTTTATCTCAATTTATTGTCACAATATTTTTTTATTGCAATTATTTGTTAATTATAGACCTTTGTTACAGTTGCTCCAAAATATCTGTGAGTTCCATAAGTTTAATTGTTGCAAAAAAAAAAAAAAAAAAAAAAAAAAAAAATTACGAGTTCATTTTCTTTCGACATAAAAATAAATACATTTAATCAAACGTGAACGTTAAAAAATTATAAAAAGTTAAATTATGCATCTCACGAAAATTGATGTCACAATCACATTAAAAATTTTACACACATTGATAAAGTGCTAATGTAAATACGCAAGCGAAGTGTGATGTCACTGACCGTCTGTGAAGTCAAGAAAAAAAATTCCTATGTTAATCGCCCATTGAATTTTTTGGAAAAAATTATTAAAAATCGAGGAAAATTATTTCCCGATTTTAATCTCCATATTTTGTATAGATATGTATTAGTTATCATGTTCATACGTTAGATTGAGTTATTTTGCTGTCAAATTGACAAAAATTTAATTTTAAATTTCAAAACTGTCGTCCTTGGAGTTTTTTGTATTTGGCGATCAAAAACGTAACACGAAAATATACAAGCCAGATGTATATTTTCGTAATATGTGTTGTGCGAAATATTGTTTCATATTATTCCTTACTCTCTTAATATAAGTTGTTAAAATAACCATGATATTTGAAAGGAATTAAATGTGTCCGCTAGATAATTTGGCGATATTTTTTTTTCTGCCAAGGATGACAGATATAAAATTTATTCCGCTGCAACATGTTAATATCTCATATCAGATACATTATGTATATGCTACAATTTATTTCACGTGACACGTGTGTTAAAAATTTACTTACGACATAACCTGGCTTTTTCAATTTTTGTTGCATTATTGTAATCTGTATCATTTCGTTTTCTTTAAGAAATTCGTGATCTATACATATAATGTTCTAAATAAAAAGTAACCATTTCAATATTTTAAAACTTATTTAAAAGTCTGTTTTATTTAACATTAAATTTTAAAACTTAATTTAAAACTTATTTAAAAGTCTGGAAGATTTTAAGTCTGTTTATTTGTTTTGTAACGCTAATCTATATGATCGATGTTTGAAACTTTAAATAATTATTTCTCTTATTTTTCTTTAATAACTTATCAGTTTACCGTTCCTGATTAAATTTGTTATTTATACATGTATTTTACATTAAATTTTGACTCATATTTATTGCTAAAAAAACTATCTTAAAATCTTGCAATTTTCTTATCTTAATCCTCAATGCTTTCCCTCTGGGTTAACTTCAATTTACTATTAAAATTTTAACATACTCAAAATCTTCTCACCACTTCATTAAAATATCTTAATCTTTTCCAAAAGCTTTTTCTATTTAAAATAATACATGTATTTACTTTAAATGCCCAATATTTCATGAGATATCCCATTTTAAAGTTTTAAAATATTTATCAAAGGAACAACTATAGTATTTCCCCACAACTGGATTTGGCGATTATGGCTAAATCATAAATCTAAAGATAAAATCATAAGCTAAATCATAAATCTAAAATAAAAGCATGCAGGTTGCCATATTTTATTGCAAAGAATCCAAAACGACATCGTTATCGTTCAAAACGGCACCAAAAAAAAAAAAAAAAAATCGCCAAATCCTGTTGTGGGGAAATACTATATACCTCATCAAATTATCAACGTATGACTTAGCCACAGCAACGCGTGGCCGGGTCTGCTAGTACTATTTATAGTTTCCTATTAAATTATACAAGGAAAACTGAATACTGCCATTTTATAAAAAGTAATTTTTAAAATGTTATTCCTGAGTTAAAATTTGATACGCTCTGGTTAATGAATGCTGTTAAAAATTCACTTTTTCTATCTTGCGAATTCGATTAGTTTAAAAACTAGCTGGAACCCGTCGAATTCGACGATCACTTTATTGACCGTAAAGTTTCAAAAATCGTCGTATCATTATTTAAATGTATTTCATGTTAAAACATCTAATATAATTTACGACATTTCACTTAAAAAAAGAAAGTCGGAAAAATGCTTATAAATAGAAATACTGTATATGACATCACTTTCTACAAAGTACTGTCAATGTGACGTCAAACTGACTCCAAATAAACAGATGCTATCCTTTATTTTCTATTTCGTTTAATACTACAACTATATGTTAGCTGACCCGTCCGGCGTTGCCAGGGCCCATGATACCTTAAATGAACCTTAAATTTGTATTATTTTATACCTTTAACTCGATTTTGTTTGAATTTCTGTTTTTAAATGAAAGCATCACGAAAAAAGAAATCATCTGTAACAAAACGATTACCGCGAACCGAACGAAACTCTACTTTGTGACCCCGGTGCTTGCGGCAGCGCATACACGGGCCGCTAATAACATAAAAAAATTCCCAAAAATTAACCTGGAACAGAACGAACCCCTCCCCCCCCCCGCCAATGCCCGGGTCCATGATAATAACCTTAAATGAACCTTAAATTTTGTGATTTTATAGCTTTAACTCGATTTTGTTTGAATTTCTATTTTTAAATAAAAGCATTGCGAAAAAAACATAATAATCAGCTGTAACAAAAAAAAAAATTACCTCGAACAGAACAAAACTCTGCCTTGTGACCCCAGTGCCTGCGGCAGCGAATACGCGGGCCGCTAATACTATGAAAAAATTCCAAAAAATTAACCTGGAACGGAACGAGCCCGCCCAGCATTACCCGGGCCCATGATAATAACCTTAAATGCACCTTAAATTTGTATGGTTTTATATCTTTAACTCAATTTTGTTTGAATTTTTATTTTTAAATGAAAACATTACAAAAAATATAATCATCTGTAACAAAAAAAAAAAAAACCTCAAACAGAACGGAACTCGTGTTCGTGACCCAGTGCCTGTGGCACGTATATGCAGGCCGCTAATAACATGACAAAATTCTCAAAAATTAACCTTGAACCGAACAAACCTCTGACTCGTGTTACCGCTGCCTGTAGCTGCGGCACTGTATAGCAGGCATGCTACGCACGCGCTGCAAAATCCACTTTCCTCCACCAGGGAGCGCAGTATGTTGTATACGAACATCACCAATCGCCTTGAATTTCCAAGACCTTTCAAATAAGGTGTCACATGGTGGTGTCAACTGCAAAATCTTTTAGTTACACTTTTCACCGTCAGGGGGCACAGCGTGTTCTATACGAACAACACCAACGGTCAGGAAATATCAAGACCTTTAAAATAAGTTTTAACATCATAGGGTCTACTGCAAAATCACCTAGTTCCATTTTTAACTACCAGGGCCGCACTATATTGTATACAAACATCCGCAATCAACATGAAATTTTAAGACATTTATCACCAATCGTCTTGACTTTCCAAGACCTTTCAAATAAGGTGTCACATGGTGGTGTCAACTGCAAAATCCTTTAGTTGCACTTTCCACCATCAAGGGGCACAGTGTGTTCTCTACGAACATCACCAACGGTTAGGAAATACCAAGACCTTTAAAATAAGTTGCAACATGATAGGGCCTACTACAAAATCACCTAGTTCCATTTTTCACCACCAGGGGCACCCTATATTGTATACAAACATCCCCAATCAACATGAAATTTCAAGACCTTTAAAATGAGGTTCTACATGTGTGGGTCTAGAACGGATTTCCCTCTCAAACTAATTTCCCCCCTTTCCCCTCCTTCAAATCTACTTTCCCTCTTTTCCCCCCCTTTAAAATTGAAAATTCCAAAATCGGAGATATTGATTTTGTAGTATTCGAGTCTAGTCCTCCCATGTACAATTTCTTCACCGTGAAAAAATTTGGAGCTGAGTTTATCTTGCAAACGTGTTTTTAAACCCTGCCCCCTCAGGGGGGGGAGAACCGTTCGACTTTTTTTATTTTTCTCTTTTCATAACACATATACAGATGAACACATACACATTTCATAACACATATACGCACTTTTGAAATTTTAAATATGAAGTTCTTCGTTAGTTCGTTAGAAATGTCTTCGAAAAACAAACATTTTTAACATATGGGTTTTTTTTTTTAACTGTTTTTATTTATAGAGATTATATGTGATTTAAAAATTCGCAAAAGTCCCACCCTCAGCCCTTTATTCCAGCAGGGGTCGTATTCCCCGCCGCTTTTACAGGACACTTCAAGAATGACGAATTTCTGCCCTTTTTCTTAAAATTATTTTCATGTACTGTGATTAAATAGGATAGATATTATTGTATAAAAATAGTTGTGACAAAAGAAACGGAAATTTCTCATCCCTGAAAGAGGTCTGGAAAAACTAAGTGCTGATTACGACTCCTAAGTTTAGAAACACAGCAAAATGTCTTAACATTATAAAAAACGTATTCCATAAACATAGAGAGTTTTGATTGTTAAAAAAAATTGGGGCTGTGGAAGCACAGGGGGAATCTAATAGGGCAAACTTTGAAATCTCAAATAAATTTGTGTAGAACAAAGTAACTGAAATAGGATTTATAAAAATGCCTCTCATAAAAAGCATTCTTTTGGATGCCCCTGTACACAAATCAGTAGTGCTATAAATGACATTTTAGATAAAGAACTTTCTATAGCAGTTGTCACGAACCGGAAAAATTTTTGGTGGTCCACAGAAAAATCTAAACATTATTTGATTTTTTTTTTTTTTTTTTTTTTTTTTTTTTTATGTTTTATTTTCATATCACTAGTTAATATAATTTCACATCACTTATTAATATAATATCACGTATTAATATAAAATCTCAAAAAATTTTGAAATTAAAATAAAATTCTTTACAATGGGTCAAAATTTCCGTTGAATTACACTTAAAAACGCGTCCCCCCCCCCGCCTTTAAATGGGGGAAAGAAGAAATTTCGCAAAATCCCTTTATGGTGCGTGTTGGTAATGCATAATCAGCCTGCATATAAAAATTCGCCTTTTTAAGACAGTTCGGAGCTAAGTTATGCAAAGAAACATATTTTCTACCCACCACACCCCCAAGGGGGATAGGGTGAAATTTCACAAACTCTCATTATTGTGTGTGTCTTGAGTACTCATAATCAGTCAACATATCAAAAAATCGCTATCCTGAAATAATTTGAAGCAGAGTTACTCTTAAAAACATGATACCCCCCCCCCTAAAGTTATGCTTACGTATTTATTGTCCCCCACCCCCAAGAGGGAAAGGTGGAATTTCGCAAAATCCTGTTACATGGGATGTTAGATACACATAAATAAGCCGTACACTAAAATGTGTGGGCTCAGCTCCTACAAGTTTCTCCGGACGAATTTAGCGCTAAAAGGTGGGTTCGAATTTGCCTCCCTCGTAACTCCCCCTAAAATCGAAAATCGCAAAAAACCCAAAATGAATTATTGGAAAATTCCTCAAGCAAATTCCTTGGCAGTTTTTTTTATATATTTGTGCTATTATTGGTAGAGTTTTACTCGAAAATCCAAATTTTGCTAAATTTGCCTCCGAAAATTGCTCAAATATAGTGTCCCCATCTGCAATTTCTTCATTGTGAAGTAATTTGGAGCCGAGTTATGCTTATAAATTTGTTTTTGCCTTCTGACCCCTCCCCCCCTAGGGGTGAAACGGGGAGGTATTTCGCAAAACCCCGTCTTAGTAAGAGTCAGAGTCTTAAAACCAACCTGCTCACCAAAATTTGTAACTGTATCTCCCATAGAATCGCCACGGCTTTAATGAATCAGTGAATCAGTGAGTTTACTCTTTTATATATATATTGATACTATTACAAACTTACTTTAAATAAATAAGAATTTTATTAATTTTATAATGTAGAACTTATTGTCATGTTGGAATTTAAAATTTTACCTATAAAAGAAAAAAAAAATGCTTTTTTTTATTCTTCAAAATATAAAATCAGAACTTCTTACCAAACATCCTCGCATCAAACCGTTTTGTTATAATAGTGGAATGACTATCAACATAGTAACTTACAATTATTTGTGCATTCTTCCGAAACTTTTTCATTATTTATGGCATCTGTCAAACTTTGCAAAAAACTTCGCTTTTTCTAAAGTTTCAGAGATGCATTCATAAAAAAAATATTAGGTAGCGTGAAATTTTCGCATCTAACATAGTATAAACAATGTTCTATTTACAGAAACTGCGCTTCCGGGTTCCTGGTGGAAACGAGACAATAGAAAAATGTCCTGCAAACAGGACATTTCTTAATTGATATTGTAATATTCTTGAGGAAAAACGCAAAGAAATCTGTTTTCTTTCCTACTAAATAACGACTGTTTTTATTATTACGTCAAAACCCAATATATTTATTTTGGCTATTCATGGGGTTTTATCGGTTAGAGGAAATATATATCATTTGAATAGGTTCTATAAAAAATTTTCTTTGAGAAAAAATGAATGATTTCATTATTTTTTTAACTTTAATTTTTTTATTTCAATTAATTTATTTTAAAAGTTTTCCAAATTTTTCCTTTTAAAAATGAAATTGCTTTCATCAGTCTAAAAAAATATTATAAAAGCATTTTTTTTTTTTTTAATTAACTGGTATTTTTATTTGAACTTTTAAGTTACCGGAAAATTCTGTCGTTTTCAATATTAGTAATAAAATCATTAAAAGAGAAAAAAAGAGAAAAAACAAGATTTATGGAACTTTCAAGAAGTTATTTGGTAAAATATAATAACGTATTTTAAAACAAAAAATTCTGGTGCCATTTTACTAATTTAAAATGAAAGGATTTTGCAGTACATCAAATAAAATGCTTTGATATCGAAAATGGCACACAAAAATAAATGTCTTTTAACACGCTTTTATTAGCTTCACCTGTATGTATGTTTGTATGTATGTTTGTAACCACTCTGGGAGCAAACAAAAAATCTATATTGTAAAAAAAAAAAAAAAAAAAAAGACTTTCCGTTCGTGAACGCTGTGGCTGTGAGGTAAAGCTCCGGGCTACGAACCTAATGGTCTACCGTTCGAGCCCAGACAGGGGAGATTTTTTAAAAAGGGTTTTTGTTTAATTCTAATTTATTTATTAATATGCTTTTATTAACTTGATATGATGTAACTATTAATGTATGTAACGGAATCTTACAATTCAATTTTCGGCCACTTCTGAACGTTCATTTGACCTGAAATTTTGCACACGTTTTCATAGTCAATGGCAAAATTTCATACAAGTGTTTCCAGGCTCCTATCTCATCAGCGGCAGGTTCTAGGGGCAAACAAAAAAATCTATATATATAAAACTCTATCGTATGTGGCACAAGATTTGGCCGTATTTGTATAACGTCGAGTGCAAGCAATTAATCTATTAATTTTTACAAATTAAAATTAAAATTCTGTAATTTAAAATTCAGTTTAAAAAAAAATCATTTAATACATTATTTAACTTAAAATATGGGTTAGAAATTTGACTCTTCATTTATATATTGATTTCAGTAGCAGTAATCCAATTTTGTATTTATGGTACAAAAACCGTTAAAATTTATTATCGATTAGTTTAATATATACTTTATACATTAAGTCATATATAAAAATAATTTAAGCTAAAACTAACACATATGCATACATAAAATATGTCGATTTAATACGCAGATAGCATATATACATGAAACATGTTGATTTTGCACTCAGCAAATAATTGATAATTGTCTGTGAGATATTTGTCATGGCAAGCGAAACACAAAGAATTTTGTCATATATTAGAGGGCTCTGTCCCTTCTTGCCCCGCTCAACAACACCCGACTCGCTTTTCATTATTAAACCCTGAGGGCCCCCACTTACCTATTCGTTGCTTTGTCTTTCACTGAATAGGAATATTAATGGCGTATAACAGAAGTAAAAGCAGAACGGTATTGTAGAAATCCCGATATTCAATATTAAATTAAAATACGTAATGTTTAATACCACTTATATATATATATATTAAACGCAGAATTTTTTTAGTATAATTTCTTGTTAAAAAAAAAAAATAATAATAATAATAATAAAATAAAATAAAAATTTAATACTTATTTTTTCTATTGCCTACACTTTTTACTATGGAATTTTTTAGTTAATTTAGAGCAATATATAATTCTCTCTTTATATATACACTGGTTCTCATAATTATAAGGACATCCGTTTTTCTATATTAACTAAACACAGAACACTATTATTTAAACAAATATATTTTTTATTAATTTGAATTTCTTTAATAGACGATATTTAAAAAGTTTTATCGTTTTTCTATCCTAAAAAAAAAAAAAAAAAAAAAAAAAAACTTTAAATACTGTCAAAATAATAATAATAATAATAATAATAAATGATTTTTCAGGTGTTCACAATTATAAGGACAACTTGAATCTTTTTTTTTTTAATTATTCTTTAAATTAATATTTTATGGGGGTCTCTTTTTACAGTGAAACAGTCAAACATTCCCTCTGGTACATATATATATATATATATTCAGTTTCAATACCATTTCATACACCATAGATGATATTCTGAATACATGTAAACTATTTGAAATTGTTTACCACTTGCATGCACTTTTCTAATATGATACGTTATGTTTTTTTTTTTTTTTTTTTTTTTTTTTTTCAACTTTTAGGCCACGGGTAAAGCAATAATACAGAAGTTTTTTTTTTTTTCTTCAAACTATTTTCTATTGCTCTAGAAGTAGAGCAAAAATGTAAGTATTGTTGAAAAAAAAATTATCCCCCCCTTCCCCTCTCTAAAATCTAACAAAAATCTGAGAGTTCCACGTTTAAAATTTGCGGATATTCTCTTGATGTTCATAATAATAGAAAAAATTACTAAATTCATTTTGCCTTCACTAGAAACAGCTCCCGAGAGCACCATAGATCCACCTTTAAAATGCCCGATTCATACCTGTTTTTAAAAAATCTGATCTGTTTTTTGCTATCTTCAGATCGTGCGAGTAACTGTTAAAATCATTTGGTTAATCAAGAATAAAATGTTTTTCATCCGAAAATGCAACATTTTACCATTTAATATTGTCTTTATTTAACTTTAACACAGACGTTCATTCCTCAATTAAATGCTTATTGATTATTACAGATTTTTTATTCATTTTAGCATGTTATTAATTATTTTAAATATGCATAATTGTGGACCCCAACCTTTCGTTAAAAATTACTAGCAAATTCAGCAGCAGTCATTTTGAATAGAACAGTAAGTGGAATTATGAGTCTTCGATCTCTGTAAAACAACTCTGATTTTGCATCAGATCGAACCAGTAGTTCAACGTTTGATCACATTTCATTCAACAATTTGAGATCTTCGAATTTCATTAGAAATACGACGGATTGAAATTATCCCTCCACACAAAAAACACATTTATCATACTTTACTACATGAAAGTTCTTTTTTTTTTTTCAAGGAATTATCAGTAATGTCCGTCCAAGAAAAATTGAAGGCTTATATATAAATTAATCTAGCCCAGAAGCTAACAAATTTGCATGCCAACTGTAATTTATCCGCTAATAAGTTAAATAAAACGAAAAATTAGTAATAATGAACATCTGAAAACGTGGAAAAAAAATATTTTGCACTATTTTTTTATTAATTTTGTTCCATATTAAAAAAAAATATAACAGTTTTGGTTTTTAGAATACTATATATATTAAGTGCACTCGGTGTAATCTTGTTCACAAATTTTTTTACATTAGTTATTTCAAAACATAAAGTGTCCTTTTAAATATGAGATGGAGTGTATTGTTAATGTACAATTTGGTAAAAATTTTACATTCGATACTATCTGAAAAGAAAAAAGTGTTTGTTATTATTACTATTTTAATTTGGGAAAATCTCCTACAGCTTCAATTTTTAATCTGTCCTGCCCAGAGTTAAAAATAACGAAGGATGAAATGTACTCGGTTCTCTATAAGAGTTTTAGGTAATGAAATTTTTCTTGCTATAATTAGAAATATGATATGTATCATAGAAACGTTTAATTTTGTAATGTTAAAAAATTATCAATACTAAATTAGAAGATGCTGTCATCTATAAATGAGTTTGAATTTGATTATAAAATATTTTTCTACATCTGAAATATTTTAAAATGTGTTTTTAAATAAATAAAAAAAAGTTAAATACACTTTAATGGCAAAAAGAAATGCAGTCAATTATATAGATATTATTTAATTAATTTTTTCTTCTTCTCTCTCTCTTTCAAAATATTAAGTATTAGAAACTGTTACTCAAAATTTTAATAAAGGATAAATAATCCGAATCATAAGCAATGCTATTTCGGATATCAAATTTCCAAACCTAAATTCAGTTATTTTTATAAAAACTTAATTTAATACAAATCGAATTATAAAAATTATCACCAAATTAAACTCTTTCCTCAGAAAAATAAGGGGGGAAATTTGGTCCTTATAAGATCACGGCCATCTTTAAACATTATTTCATTATTCACACACACACATACACACACACACACACAAAAAAAAAAAAAAAAAGAATATATAAACAAATTGATAAACAACAATATAAATTGCCAGTAAAAATTTAGCTTTTTAAAAGTAGAAAAAATAGGTATCTGCAGACGATAAATTATAATCCCGAATTCCTATTTATTTACAAACTATAAATTTTTACTTTCTCTTATCCATAAGGTAGAGAAAGTATTGTTTTTGGATCAAATTTTCGAACGCGAGATTTTGTTATATTTACACGTTTTGAGGTCCCCTGAATACGAAAATCATGTTTTTAGCAAATGGTCTGTGTGTATGTCTGTGTATCTGTCTGTATGTCTGGGTGTCTGTCTGTATGTCTGGGTGTCTGTCTGTGTGTCTGTCTGTGTGTCTGTCTGTTATGAGCATATCTCAAAAACAAATTATGGCAGAAAGTTCAAACTTGATATTCTAAATGTGTATCATATAGGGATGCTACAGTAAGCTTTTCGTTAAGATCAAGCAAATGGTTCGTGTACAGGGACAATCAAGAGAATTCTAATACATTACGTCTATGGGGGAAATTGCAGGTAAGTAGAGTTTAACGTCTATAGACTGCACTAAACCAAATGAAACGAATATATATTTTTTGTAATAGAGATAGTTAACTGAGAAAAAAAAAAATTCTGTATGTAGGAGCCCCCCCTTAGGGGGGGGACTCCCTCTCCTCCTACTTTAGTAGGAGGGGGGAGTAAATTTTCATGATGGGTATCTTTCAAAAGATCTCGCCAGTACCTTTAAAACGAATGGTTGAACCATCGATCTGCGATAATTTAAAACAAAGTTATCGATTTTTTTTTACTTTTAACGAAAAAAAAAAAAAAAAAAAATCGTACTTTTTTTTTTTTTTTTTTTTTTTTTGAGAATAAAATGGACTTTTTTTTTGGATATTTGGTGTTATACTACTTCTTTAATATGGAAATCGTCTGCATTATCATGAAAGATAATTTTTTTAAATAATAATTTTAATAAATTATTTTTTAAAACAGATTTATTTTTTAATAACCGAATTAAATTCTATATAAATGTAGGTGCATTAATGAAACGGGGGGTTGAGGGGGGCGGCAGCCCCTCTCATACAGAACTAATTATCATATAAAACTCTTCAGAAGCCTAATATGAATTGTTTAACATACGTTTACATAACAGTACTCGTTATCTTACCTATTAATCTGCAACCTGTATTTATTGTATTAAATTTCAGGGTAAGAGAAAGTCGTGTGAGTGACACACCAGATTATTTATTTTATTTCTCGAAAATTAAAAGAAAAGTAAAACAAAATGAAATAAAACAAAATAAAACTACATTTTTAAATTATTAAATACACATTGTAGCAATAAATAAATAAATAAATAAATAAATAAATAAAATAAAATGAATAATAATAATAATAATAGTATTAATAATAATAATAATAAAAACTTGCAAAAATAATTTTTAAAGAAATTATAATTCGGATAGTTAATGTCATAAAAGTATAGCATTACAAATTTACATGCTTCGAAAAAATTAAATTGTGCCACGGCTACTAATGGTGATTTATCTTTACATGGTGATTCATGTATTACATATATTTTTAAATTTTAAATTTATTTTATTGAATCGTTTTAATAAAACAATGCCTATCAATGCATTAAACTTTTTTACATGCTCTATTTGAGAATTATAAACGATAAAATAATTAGTTAAAAAAAAAAAAAAAAAAAAAAAAAAACTGAAAAATTAAAACAGTATTTAAATTTATTGTAATTCTAGTACTTAATGATAACGTGTTTTTAATTTCAATGAATTTTAGTAAAAATTACCTAAAAGAAAATGTGATTGTTTTAAGATTGTAAAATAATTATTTTGTATGTTGACAATATACTCAAATTTTCTGGCGATTAACATAAAAACTGAAATCACAAGCAGGTAAATTTAACTTTTTGGGACTTTTATAAAATTTTAAAATATATGTTCATTTCGAGATTATATATACCAAGAAGGACGAAGAGAAGCATATAAGTATAAAAGAATCCGTTAAAAAATAGCTTTTAAAATAAGGAAAAAAAGTAAATTCTGTACTGTTATAACTTTTAGATTTTTTTAAACTAATTATATAACTACTTTTTGTTAGATTTGATGTTTAAGTTTATACATTCTTCAATTAATTTAAGTATAATAAGAATATAGACAAGTATAAACAAGAAATTGTTTTTAGACTTTTTTCCTATTTTTTATAGATGGATCTCTTATACATTACAGATTGTACTGGAATGCTCAAGGCATAATAATAGTTCATTGATGAAAAAATCATCTATTATTTCTAATGTATAAAATAAATACAATAAACAAATATATATATATTTTTATTTACTTACGATGATTATCCATTATATACTTCTACGATATAGTGAACAATTTCCAAAAATCTATAGTTGTCATCGGGCAATCATATTCATAAATAACTTATCAAAAATTCCAAATATAAAACTTAATAAAACATTCCATTTCTATTTTGTGTATCAGTAAAACCGATGCTGAATCAACTAAACTTGCCAAATACATGAGAGGCAAATGGGTATTGCATAATACTGAAGTCTTTTATAAAATTATTCTTGTCACACTCTGAAAACTAAAAATAGCTTTTAGGCATTAGTCTAAAAAGAAGGCGACATTAAAAATCCAAAATGTCCGTGACTGCACAAAATTAACAATTTTTTTAGCATGCATTTTAAATTAAATGAGACGCTTTAGATTATTTTATTTAAAGTCATGACAGTGTGATTTATTAATTATAAAAAATAAATAAATAAATAAATATATTGCTTGAAGCATTTAAACATTTTTTCTTACACGATAATAGATTAGATAAAAAATACTATGTTTATTTATTTAAATATGAAAATTGCAAGCTTTTAATTTATTCTTTGAACTGCATTGCAAATTGTGTTAGTAGAAACGAGAATGTATATAAATATTTATTACTGGTAATAAAGTGAGAGAAAAAAAAATGAAAATTTCCTTTCCATTTGTTCCTTCATTTCTAAAGTTGGTACTGAATTTTTCTATTTTAAGCATATGTTCAAATATTGATGCGGAAAGTTTTTGAATATATACATTTAAATTTAATGTTTATTTAAGAGGGAAATTAAAGCGCGAAAAGAAAGTAAATACAGCTTATAATCACTGAAAATTAATTCATTTTATTTCTAAAGTAATAAGATAAGTTTTAAGATAAGTTTTAACCTTTGAAAACATTTATGTTTTATCTAATGGTAAGTGACTTCAGTTAGACTTTTTGAATTCAAAAGTACGTTGAACTTTGAGATATGCTTGAATATGCTTAAAATATGTTATTCGTATGCACAAATGAATACTTTCCAAATTGTATAGTACAATTAGCAATAAGATTTACAGTGTTGCATAAAAATATTCAGATTATTAAGGGTTTTATCATGAAGTAGCTGGAATTGAGTTTTCATTTTTATTAATCATTTTAACACTTTTTAATAGTATTTAAGAGCAAATATGATTTGAATTAGTTTATCTGTCTGCCTGACTTCAGAATTTTCAGAATTTCTTTAAAATATTCAAGTTCTCTTTTTAATGTTCCCAATTTAAAATGGCATTAATATGCCCATTACAAATAGTTTGTGTACAGGAACACATTCCCCCTCCTCTAAAAAAAAAGACCAATGCATTGCGTTTTGCGAGAGACATTTTTTAAAATCATATTTGAATAACTTTTTACTGTAAAAATCATAATGAAATTAACATTTATTGTTAGTATATTAACATTACGTTTTGTATATTACATGATGTACTTAGCGTTCAGATTTACAGGGTAATTTAAATATCCAGAAACATTAAGAATTACAATTGGAAACTGCTGGAATTATGTTTTCCTTTGTGTTAACACTTTTTAACACTTTCCAACAACATTCAACACACTGAGTGCCATATCAGCCATCGGTGGCTAGCACTGAACTTTGCGTTTAGGCCGCGTCAACCACCAGTGGCTGACAGTATCAAATATGATATAAAACTAAAAACATTGTTTCAAGTAATTACTGAAAATGTATTTAAAATTTACTTAATTTTTATTTATTACAGGATTATATCATTAAGGAATTTTAATGGATTTTATACGGTAAACATAACGCTCTTCTAAGCAGCGCGCGTGGCCTGGAATTCGCGTGACACTGAACGTGTTACGAGTAGTTACAAATTCAGTTAGTCTATCTGTTTAGAATTCTAGGGTTGTAGACTAAATCTATTTTCATTTTTGAAGAACTAATTATTGTATTCCGAGTTTACCATTGTTTATTTTTGCTGCGTATTTATATTAGTGTTTAGCCATTATTAATTACTTGATTAGGGATTATACACACATTTTAATTTGAAAAATATGCATCGAAACTTTTCCCTCCTCTTTCTTCATAAATATATATATTGCTTCCCATCAATTTATTTCCTTACCTGTTAAATTTATTTGAATAAAAATTCATAATAATTATTTCCTGAATTTTTTCTTGAAGCTTTTTTAATTAAGTTTTCTCAAGATGTTAGGTCGGGGCTCGTGTTAGGGTTAAGACCATCTGCAACACGGGTGTCCTAGGCTTCAGCAGTATGTCCTCCAGGGAGGTAGTTTCTAATTTCCTCATGGCTTTAAGCATTTATTTTAATCAATTTCTCTCTTATTTGATTGATGGGACTATTTGGTTACGCTACGTTTTACAAACGAAATAGAGCAATATTTTCCTTCTGAATTTACATAAAAATAAAGAATTTATCCCAATATCTAATGAAAAAAATAACTGAAAATCTCTGTAATTTAGAAATAAAATTACAAACGAAATAGGTATATATTTTTTCTGAATTTACATAAAAATAAAAAAATAAAATTATCCCAATATCTAAAGAAAAAAAAATAACTGAAAATCTCTGCATTTAGAAATATGCCCATTTATATGCATTTTCAGTAATTCTTCTCTAAAATACTCAAATCCATATGCACAAATCGAAAGGCATTTAACACGGGTTCTAATTATTACAGGATTTCCACAATGCACCAATTAAAGACATAAATCTACCTAATATCTAGGATCATTTTTCCGATTTGAATTTCTTGGAATGACATTCAAAATGAAGAAGAAAAACCAATTTGCATTCATTTAAACATATTTCCTTCTACATTTGCAATGTAAATGTGCTACGCTTCATATTGTAAATAGAATTTTACTATTGCACTGAAAATACAAAAAAAAAAAAAAAAAAAAAAAAAATTATTCTCTAGAGCAAGTTTTGATTTTCGACATAATGAGATTTTAAATTCATGTCTTTTGTCCAGATTTATTATCATTTTTTTTTTTTTTTTTTTTTTTAATATTTTAGTTAAAAGCTGTAAAATACGAATTTTCAATGTGTGAAATTTTTCATTTTGCATTCTCTAAATAAAATATTAAAAATTAAAGAAATGTACTTTTAAAAAAATGTCCATCAGTTTAACAGTTGGGAATTTTCTGAATGTGAAAACAGAATTTAAAATTATGTATTAATTACATAATTATAAATAAGAAAATTCCCCATAGAATAACATTGGTTCGTGCTTCCGGCGGCAGTAAATGGAAAGGGCCGTTAAAAAATGGTAAAATAAAGGATTGTTTCAGAATCTTATTAATATTATTATTGAAGATGCAATAATGCGAAGGAAGTGCTTCAGACGTCTTAAATGGCTCAGAAAGTTTCGCGAGAACAATTTTAATCTACACCCCGTTCTGAGCGGCAGGCTGTGTCTGACGTCTGACGGCAAGGAGATATCAACGGAATATCAAATTAATTGAATAATATATTACAATTAACTTGATATTTTGAATTTTATGGAGTACGCTGATTAAGTTTAACTTAAATTATTATATATTGATAATATATATATATATATATTAATTATACACGATAATATGGCATCTGAAAAAATGTATATGCATTATGACATTTAACTTGTCATTATGTTTATTTAACAGTTCTACAAAATAATGTTGGCAAAATATGTGTTGATAATTTTAGCTGATACATATGTCTTTTGGTGTGCTGAAACTGTAAATGAAGACAGTTTTTCTCTATCGTGTATAGATTTTTGTGAATATAGGGTATCTACCGAAACAATTTCTTCATTTTCGATAGGTTCTAGTAACTTTCTGTGATTAATTATAAATAATTATGAAAACATACTATGAAAGTTACCATATAATTATATTTAAAAAAGAGTCATGGAAAAGAAACTGTGACAATAGACACCCTGTATTGAGAAAAATCTACATGTGATAAAGAAAAACTGGCTTCACATTCGGTTTCAGCATACAGAAAACAAAAAGATCAGCCAAAATTATCAAGTCAAAATTTTAGATGCATACCTGAGTTATTAACTTGTACATCCAAAACACTTACTAAAGTTCTTGCATATAAGCCTTTTCCTATAGTATATTATTGATATACAATTAGGTGATGAAATACTTAAATTTCAACTGACAAAATATCGAAATTATTAACTCGTCCATGTACAATGTTCATTGGTCTTTTTTTTTTTTTTTTTTTTTTTTTTTTTTTCTGTATTAACCGTATTAACCCTAGATACTCATACTTAATTTAGAACATTGATAGTCGGTCGAAACGTAGCGGAGAACCTTTGCTATCTGGGAAACATTTATGTGCTTAATAGAAAAAAAAAATACAGGTGATATTTCGACTACTTTAAACTGATATGTTCTTGTCATTACGAAACTTTCTTCTACATGTTTCTATATAACTTCGCAAAGTTAAGTCTAAAACACAATCACCTAATGTTATGCATTCACTATCGGTTCACATTTTAAGAACTTTGGAAAAGATTGTGCAATTTTCATGTCAGAAAAATATAGTCTTAAATGTTGAAAGAAGTAAATTTTGTACCTTACAGACAGCGTATTGCAAAATTTTCATTTTTTTTCCCTCTCTCTCTCTCTCTTTTTTTTTTTTTTATTAAAATGGGAAAAAAAATTGATAACTTTGTTTTAGATTATTCCAGACATAAGGTTTAACCACTCCTTTCAAAGGTATTGACGAGTTCTTTTGAAAGAAAATAAAACTGATATTTAAAATTTATATTCTCGAGGGAAGTGTTTCTTCCCGGAGGAGAAAAGCGATGCACCTATATATACAAAATTTTTGCCCTGGTTGGCTATTGCCATTCCAAAAAAATTTCATTAAAAGAATACTCCTTTTGTACATTTATACAAAATTTTCCTCCTATGCTGTTACATAAAAAATATTAAAAACAAGATAAAAGCGTTGCCTATTGAACGATATGGACTAAAATTTAATACACTTAAGTTTATGTAGATGGGAAATTAAATATAAAATTCCATTTAATGTGTGCAGTAGTTTTCGATTTAGAGCTGCCGCAACATTTTTTACGCACACCGATAGAAAGAAAAATAGGAACTCTCAAAACGTATAAAACCAATAAAAGTCCGAAGTTGAAAATTTTCATGGATCTAATATTTTCTTATTATGAGCATAGAAGAAAGCAGCAATACATCTAAAGAATTAACTAACTTACTCAACAACTTACCAAATTTCTTGACTATCGGAACTGTTTTACGAAAGTTGCAACACGATGCTACAAAGTAAGCTATTCGTTATTGTTCTATCATAATAAAATTACTTTAATACAAACGTTAAAAAAAAAAAAAAAAAAAAAATTATCTAAAATAAAAGTATACATTTGGAGGACATTTTTTTTTTTTTTAAATACTTACATTTTTTAAAGAATTTTGTTTTGAATTTCTTCATTTGTATTAAAAATTATTATGATATATAGAAAAGCCCCCAAAAAAAATTATATTGAAAAAAAAAATTATATAAACAAATATGATTGCCTAAACAATTACAGTTACGCAAAACATAAAACAATAAAAAATAATATTAAAAAAAATAATAAAAAGCTTTTTACTCAGAAAAGTAGGTTTTAGGATTTGAACTACTATTATAAGTTTGTATATTATAGTTTAGGAGTTATGTGCTGTCAAACTAATTGTGATAGAAAATTTCTGAAAATTTAAACACATTTCTTTCTTAACCCCAGAAAATGAACAAATTTTAAGATATCTTTATAAAAGTAATTCAAAACTTGGGTAATAGAACTGACTATAAACTGATTATGTGCCATATATTTTGCGATTTTTTTGGCTTCATGTATTTTTTTTTTTTTTTTTTTTTTTTTTTTTTCTTTTTTTAAACATCATGACTCGGGTTGTGTTTACTCTATAATCAAAATTCAAACAGGTAATTAAAAGTAAATCTTTGAAAATTACTCCTAGATAAAATTCAAGAAATGTGTTTTTTGATGAACTCACGTATAAACGCCGTGCATATACCTTAATACGGAGTTTAAAAGGTGTGAAATATATGCAGAAAAAAAAGCTGTTTTGAAAGAATACGGATGGATGGTTGGGTTTTACGTCGCTCTAGTGCTGCGCAGATGGGCAATTGGCAACGGTCTGAGACACACCCCTAGAGGTGGTCCGGAGCGAGACATGTTATCACAAATTTGATCCTCCACGGAAGGGGTGGCTCTTTCGCTTCGGTGACTCCCAGAGGTATAATTTTCGATGGGAACATGGAGGACGTTGCGGCCACGACAGATTTTACGTGCACCAGCCACCATTAGTGTACACGACGATCTTTGGCCGGCTCGAGTACCGAACCAGCAATCTTCCGATTACGAGGCCGGCGCTCTACCGACTGGGCTACCGCGGCCAGAAAGAAAGAATACGGAAAAAAATCTGTCTCGATATCTTATGTGTCTATTTTCGATTATAAAACTAATTAATTTTTAAAAGTTATATATACACCTGCTTATATTTTTGTACTCTTATTTTACATTAGCATGTTGATTCATAATTACGGTCCCATAATACTTGAGCACATAAAAAAAAGGGCACATATATTCTTAAAGAGCTTTTTTTGTTTCAGATCAGGGAAATAGTTAACAAACGGGGGTGATTAGAGATTTATATAATTCAGAATGACATAATTTAGTTTAAATTTAGTGCCCATAAGTTTCTGTTTTAGGTTATTTTATTTTATAAGTTAATTAATCATGTGAGTGTTAGGACATTAACTTGATATTGCGTAAACTTTTAGTGCTAATAATACTCGGGTGTGCTGCATATGAAGCTAATATCCACAACCAAATGTTTGAAGTTACCAGTTAAAAATAATTTTACTAAATTATAGATATAATTTTAAATGAAACGGGCTTATATGTAGTAGCACAACAAACAACCGCTAAAAAAGAGAGAAAGTTGGCTATGTAGAGTAGAGCCATACAATCGTTTTCGGATAAACGACAGATTTGTCTTCTAACCCTAAAAATGAATGCATTTAATATAAAATTAAAAAGTAGAATGTAGTACGTAGAAACATGTCTAGACAAAAGCATTCATTTTATGCTGTTTATGTAAAATCATAATAACAATAATAATAAAAACACATGGTACCCAACTTGCCAGCATTTTAATTTATTTTAGAGTATTTTTAGTTTTGCCTTTATTCCATACCAATCTTGTTTTAAAGAGTAATTTTTTCTTATTCCATCGTAATTATGTGTCGGAGAAAAATATTGTAAATATAAATTGGGACGAAATAAAGGCGGCGCAAAAAATATTCCGAAATAAATTGAAATGTTGGAACAATGTGATACATGCACCAACCTACCTTGACAGATATTTCTATATTTAAGGGGTTTTATTTATTTATTTATTTATAATTTAAGCAAGAACACAATGCATAATTAATTTAAAGAACATCTGTCAAAATAACAATAATAATATTATTATTATTAATAATGTATGACATGCTTTTAGTATATGTTCTCTTAGCACTAACTACTCTAGATTATATTTAATGCATTATACCTTAAAAAGAGTATATATATATATATATATACATAGGGGAATATCTCCTGTTATGGACATTCTCCGGTTATGGGCACCCCCACCATACCTTTTAACAAAAAGCAAATATAGTGGATTTAAGTACTGTCAACCATGTATTGTGACAGTGCGCAGTTTTTGTGATAACACCGAAGTGCATTTTCTTAATAAATGCAAGCATCGAAAAAAAAAAAAAAAAGAAAATCTGAGAAAAAGTGACACAAAAGTGATTTGTGAATATTTTCAGAATGCGATAAATCGAAGTGAATTAATTCAAAAATTTTAATGCAAGGTATATTTATGAAGTATACTCCTTATATTTTGTGATACACTATCAAATTCAGCCAAAATGTGGACTGAAAATTGTTTTTTCTGCCATTATAAAAATGGCTGCCACTCCTGGTTGTGGGCACACATTTTTTTTCATTTAAAACGCATGTTTAACTTACAAACTGTCATATGTGGTCGTTTATGTCAAAATAACATATTTTATTAGTGTTTTTATGTATGTTTAGGCATTTTTAGCAATGCAATCCCGGAAAAGTCAACCGATCCAAAAGAAATGGATTTAAATGCACTGGTTAAAGCCATTTAGGATTGCTTAGTGGATAAGAAATCCCTAAAATCGACTGCCCGAAAATAAGGACTTCGTTGCAGTCCCTCTATAAGTAAGAAGCCTGGAGAAAGTAAGGCAACTCGACCTTTCAAAGTGCCGGCCAAACGTGCTAAAAATTGGAGTATCAAGAATCTGATAATGTCGACTCATGTGTCATCTGTTTGAAGCACCTGTCACTATGCCTAACAAGCGCCATCTCTATCAAATGCAACGCGTGTGACCGTCTGGTGCAATTAACATTCGCCAACAGACATGTAAATTATTTCACTTGCAAACATTGCTCTTCTGATTTGGAGGACGAAGAAGATGACGAATAAAATTGGGAAAATGCTATTTTCTGTTATTATTTCGGCCACTGAATCCTTAAAAAAAAAATTCTGTGTTTATTATGGATTTTCTCATTATTTTGTCATTTTTAGCGAATTTTTCAAGTGTGCCTACAACCGGGTGTTTTTTTTTTTTTTTTTTTTTTTGCCAAAAATGACCATTTTACAAAATAGAAAATGGTTTTTTTCTAGTTGACGGAATCAATACAGTTACTTCATCAAACGTTAGCTAAAGGCTAAAAATTCTAGCTTTCTATTCGTATCCATATGCTTGTCTAATATCTACTCAATCAAAAGTTACAAACCAAAATCAAAACTGTGCCCACAACCGGAGACATTCCCGCTATATATTACTTTCACAAGAATAAAGAAAATATGACATGATTAATTAATTTTTAATTAAAAATTAAATAATTGAAATTATATATTGTAATTATATTTAGCTTATTTAAAAACTACAATGCAATGAATCAAAGAAAGTTTGTTATTGATATTTTGACTTCTCATTGATAATTCATAATATTACAGTATTTAAGTTTGAAAGTAATGAATTTTTACTAAAAAATTAATTTAATTTTGATACTGAAATACACGAAACTCGTGTAGTTTTGCGCGCAACGTCTTAGAACTAGAATAAAATTAACCATGCATAACTAGAAAAAATGTTCCAGGAACAATTTCCCCTACATGACCATCTACTTATTTTTAAATCTCTAGCGACAATTTTTCATTGTTGTAAACAACAATGCATGTCCTTTGCAAATTCATTTTTTATAGGTATCAAAAAATGCTTTAAAAGAAGATTTTAACTCTTACGTTTATCATTAGATACAAGTTGCGGTTAAACGAAAAGTAAATGCAGTTTAGATGTCAAGACAGTGACATAGATAGAATTACTGAAATTTGAGTGTTAATTCACGATAAATACTCGTAAGTAATTGTTTTATATTACAATTATTTTAAAATCATTCTTATAAAGTAACATATTCTTTTTCTTTTAAATAACAACGACTAACAGAGTAAAAAAAAAAAAAGCATGTTTGGATTCTTTGTAAATAGAATTCGATTTAGTACGACAGGACTTATTTTAATGTATTCTTCCACATAAAGGCATTGTAGTAACTATGTTTCATTCCATAGTATCAATTACTATATTCATCTCTTCTCTTAAAATTTCTTTGGTATAGCTTTAGAATGGGAGCCTCTTGGCGGCTTTTATTTATTTATTTTATCTCATTTTTATTTTTATTTTACTTTATTTTATTTTATTTTACTTTGTCATTTTGGCTACGAATTTAAATGGCTATCGCAATTGTGTGAGTAAAGACCTCGGTGAAAAGCGTCTGATCTAATTCAGAGAAGAGTTTCAAATTTTCTCAAAGGAAGTTCTAGTGAAGCTGTTCCATTTCTTAAGCATTGCCCATCTGTGCAGCACTAGTGCGAAGTAAAACCCAACCATCCATACATTTCTTTAGCAAGATTTTTCTTAATAATTTTTTAAATAATAAAAAAAAAAAAAAAAAAAAAAATTGCACGTCCCCCCCCCCTTTTTTTTTTTTTTTCTTTTTTTCCCCGACATAAAAATATTCACTTATTTATTTATGCTTGGCATCATTTTTTTTTTCCTTTTTAAATAATTTAAGTTAAAATAGGGTTTTTACTTAATATTCTTTTAAATCAATTATCCGATTATATTGAAAAATACAGCGTTAGTTATATTTTGTCCTTATTAATAAGTGTGCATTTTTTGATAAAAATCTAATGATTCGGGCAGATATAATGACAAACTTTCAGCATTATATATTTTAAATAAAAACAAAAATGTTTGCACGTTTATTTCAAGCTGTAATACAATAAATGGTGACGACGCATATTCGTTGTCTGAAAGAAATAATGCAACCTGTCGTACTAAAAAAAAAAAAAAAAAAAAAAAAAGAAGAAGAAATAAATAAATTGTAATAATCATTTATAAAAGAAAATACAACATTGAAAATTTAGAATTAAAAAGGGAAAAAAAATGAACTACATTAAATATATATGTATATATGGTACTTTTAGAAATGAAGAGCGCACCTTCGTGATTTGGAAGGTTTCTTTCGAAACTCCTGCGATGCTCAACCAAATTATATTCAAGGCATTTAGCTAAATTAAGGGCAACCTTATAATAATTATTATAATTATTATATATAAAAGGATAATGCATTTAAATAATTATAGATTCAAACGGATTTTTTTTTTATATATAAATACTTTATATATATATATTTAATATCATACCTATTATGTAATAGGGACATTTGACAGAAATTTATCGCTGCACTGGCCAGTAATTAACCACTTTTACACACACACATACGAAAAAAAAAAAAAAAAAGAATAAATGTGTCAAAGTTCTGAATCTGATTGGTACATTACATCTAGTAACATGCTCTATTATAATTTCTGGCAGTAATTAATGTTTTGATCCTATGCTAATAGGGAACAAATCCACAAAGTTCAAAGTAAATAGCTACTAGTGTTAGACGGGTGCTTTGAAATGTTTAATTTAGTCTTAAAAGCAAGCTGAATTTGATTCCAAATGTTTATTTATTCAGGTAAATAAGTCATTAATGTTTATTTTAAAAAAATAATTTTTTATTTTCAAATAAATCTTTTTTCATTTGAGTTAGGAGTGGCTCGTCAACAACTAGATATTTAAAATATTATCAATGTTAGCAAATGACTAAATTGATCAACTACTTAATTTCTGTTTTTTTTTTTTTTATGAACCAATGTCTACAATATAGTTAACTACTAGTCTGTTACTAATTGATTTCTACTGCACTAGTTAATTACTAGTTAATTACCAATGTAGTTAAATACTATAATAGTATATGAGCATCTCATTTGAATTTTCGCAGCAGATTTCTGTGATTGCGAAGACTTCTAGCGTTCGACTTTAATAATGTGTTTGAATTCGAAAGGAATCCAAGTATTTAGGTAGGAGGTGAAGTCAATTTTGTACAAAATCTTCGAAATGGGATTTGATTCAGGGATGGTGTTGATTAAGGAGTCAATAGATATTATATATTTTGAATAATAGTATTGAAATGTAAGTAATTTTTTTCTCTTCACTATCTTTTAATTTAAGCAATTTTTAAATTGGAAGATTGAAATGGTCAATTACTAAAAAGAATATCGTCATTTTCTGGACCTATATAAGTGGTCAATGACAAACAAAATCACATTTCGTAACTGTTATTGTGACTGATATCAGTTGTCGAAAAGAGAACAAAGAAATGGTTCTCAGTTATCAAATCAACCACTTTGCAAAAGTTCTCTTTTTTTTTCTTTTTTTTTTTTCTTACAAGGGATTTTTCACAAAAAAAGTACATTTGGAGTGTGGTTGAAATAATTGGATCTTCAAATTAATTACGCGGCATGTGAAAACCACCTTATGAATTTCAACTCTTGGAAAATATCTAAAATCAAGCTTGTTCTTTTGCCAACAATTTGCTTACTTTTTATTCTTTTCAAATGAGCTTTTGACAAATGTTGCCCAATATATCTAGCTTTTAACCTATGCAATAAAAAATTTTCTATCTTTCGCACATGCGCAGAGAAGACATTTTTCATAAAAATGCTCATATTTAATGAGATATTTAAGATATTTATATTCTGATTGCAGTACAATGTTTCAAAAGTGTCTTTTCAATTTATCTGAAAGTGAGAAAGATTTTCATTTAAAACTCTGTATAATATAAATAAAAAACATGCTGATTTTTTTTTTTTTTTTTTTAAGTTTTAAAATAAATGCTTATATCTCCGATATTTAACAGGCTATTATCACACAAATTCATTCACAAACTGTACTGAGTCTATATTAAATCCTAAAGTTACAGATCATTTCGTTTACTTAACAAAACAGGATGATCACAAACATTACTGATTTTGCCCAATTTGTTATCGCCCCCCTAAATTTTGTCTTAAAACAATCTTCACTGAAAAACACGAGGAAGACCAAGTTCTTTGATTTCCCAATATTTGAAAAATTTCATCGAGAGATTTAAATTGAAAAAAAAAAAAATCTGATCGTTTGCAAATGTTGCTTTTGAGCAGGAGAGGGTGTATTTTTAATTCTAGCAACGCTGTAATCACAAACATATTTATGTTATGTCTATTGTATTTTGTTCCGAATCCTACTATGGGTATGGGGAACTTGGGTAATTCTAAAAATATACGATGACGAATTTTTGACGTTTTTAAACGTTTTGATATGTGAAGATTTTGAAAATCGGAAAATATATGTGGTGTTCGTCTGTAGGGATCAGTTCGTTAGTTCAATAATGATTTTTTTTTTTATGTCTAAAAACACATTATCTGAAAAACAAATGATCGTACAGAGATTGGACAGTTTCAAAACATCATTTAAGATACTAACAAAAATCACATTTATTTTCAAGATTCTAATTTGAAAACTTTATAAGTTACTTGAAATTTACGATTTTTTTTAACATGGAAGGACAAGGCAGATATTCACATATATATGTATTATGAAGATTATTTTCATCGAGCAGTTCTGAATCGAGCAATTCTGAAATATCATTTATCATATGAACATCATTGATTATCGACATTCTACTTTTAAAATTTTGCTAGTTATTTGAAATTTACGATTTGTTTTTAACACAGGTGAGTGGGGCAAAATTTCTCATAAACGTGTATTATAAGAACTATTTTCTTCATTTTAAAGGGGGGTGAGTTTTAAAATATTATTTATGATACTGTCAGGAACATCGTTGACACCAGACATTCGACTTTGAAAATTTTCTTAATTTATTCAAAATTAGCAAATTTTTAAAACATGGCATAAAAGGGTAATAATTTACATACACAAACATTATAAGAATTATTTGATCGGAAATATAAAGGAGTTTTATGAAAGTTGATATATGAAATTTAACTTAATAAAATTAAAAAACAATTAGGCTAAGGTACATGTTTCTAAGCAGAGTAAAAGTAGCCTAGTGGTGGCACTTCATTCCGAGTGATCTGTGTAGTTCATTTCTTTTAACATCAATATTTTGAACCATAGTAGAAATTTATGATAACAAATTTTGATGGGAAATTAAGCAGACTACAACCAGTTCGTTTATATATTTCCATTCAAAATTTTCGTTCTTTTTTTTTTTTTTTCTTACTGAACGTTTTTTATGCAAAAATAATGAAATTTTTCAGGTTACTATAAAATGTTTTTCAGGAGGAATTTGAAGAAAATCACTTTTTAAAATTTAGGTATGATAAAACACACATAGAACAATAAAAAAAAAGAAAAGAAAAGAAAAACTATCTTATTTTAAACTTAAAGAAATCTATCTAAAAGTTTCACAAACACTTAGATTGTATTTTTTTTTTATTTTTTTTTTTTTCATTTACATTTTACTTTTATTTACTATCATCTCATTACATAGAAAATAAGAAATTTTTTTTAGTATTTTTAGTATATAATATTTTTATCGTTAAATATTTATAATAACAATATTCTTATAAATCAAAATAATGAAAAATGAGTGTTTTCTTTTAAATTATGGAAATACGCCAGTGTTTAATTTCCTACATGTATTTTCCATATATATTTTCTATATATTGTAATATCTAAGTGGTTAAATCTCTTCATTTTTTTTAAATGACAATAAATGTTTCATATGAGGCGTTCAGAAGACAAACGCGGTTATTATTATTTTTACTTCCAGTACCTTTCTACCGTAGGTAATGGAAGTATTGTAATCGGTTCAAAAATTCGTTATCGAGTTTTCACCTGATTTACACTTTTTAAGGCCCCCCGAGTCCAAAAAGGTAGTTTTTGACAACTGGTCAGTGTGTGTGTATGTATGTGTGTGTATATGTATGTGTGGAATCTTATGGCTATCATATCTCCGAAACTAAAACTACGAAATTTCAGAATAAAGATAAAACTACGAAACTTCAGAATTGATACAAGTCTGATGTACAGATGAATTTCCCAAATTTTTGGTGAAAATTGGAAAACTGGAAGTGGGTCATCGGAAACCGTAAGTCCGTGTCTCAAAAACGGCTCTAACGATGTTCTTCAATATTGCAATATGAACACTCTATTATATGTCCTTTCGAATGATATAGTTGGTTAGTTCAGGAAAATTAATAGGCGTCCTGCATAAATAGCTCAATTTCAGGTCTCGTAAGTGAGTTTCTTTAAAAATGGCTGTACGGATCTTTTTCAAACTCGCTATATTAACTCCCTTTGAAATACCCTTTGGTATGTAATTATTATTTTCCAGTCAATAATTGAGTGTGTCATGTTTTAGTAACAGTTGGTGTCTCAAAAACGGTTCTAACGATTTTCTTGAAAATTGTTACATGTATCACTTTTAGATCTTTTTTATGTATTATGTGATTATTACAGAAAAAATTAATGGTCATTCTGATTAGATATTCAGATTTAGATCTCGGAAACTCGTGTTTAAAAAAATAACTCAATAATTTTTTTTTCTTATTTTTTACTCATTTTGTAGACTTTGTTTTATATGTCTTTACACTTTACACGTGTATCATGTTTCTCTTACTGGAAAATTCCAAAAAATGTATAGATAATATCTCCAAAAAAATGCACATAATACGTGTAATAGTGAGTAATGAAAGTCGTGTGGTTGCTTCACACCAGACTTTTTTTTATTATTATTATTACTATTATTTGTGAATTTGTAAACGTTAATGTAATAAATAAACATCATTTTCAATTATAAAAAGAGTTTATACGTCGATTCGTTTTTAAACTTTATGTACTTTTCTGGTCAAATTAGTAAACCAAAAATTAAAAAAATTAATAATGCATTTAAAAATATAGATTTTCTCATTATTATTATTTTTTTTTTTCTGAACTTAAGCACATTGGATTTTCAGCGACTGATACATGCATAATTTTTTCCCTTTCTTTCTAATGTATTCCCGATAAAATTTATTGAAGAAAGTACTGAATATTGTAAAAAAATCTGTTTATTTTAATGGTAATATTTTCTTAATGAATGAAATCAAAAGTGATTTCCTAGTCGTATTTAATGTATTGCGGTAAAATGCACCATAAAGCTAGTAATTAGAGATAAGAATAAGCACCATCAATTAAAAATACGCCAGATTGTTCTTTCGACATACTACATTTTTATCTGGCGGAAAAATGCACGATAAAACTGCATTAATATTTTATCGTAGACGACACATTCATACTTATTCTATTTTATTATTATCAGGCAAGTTTCTTCCAAGGCGGAAAAAAACCGGCTGGAAGAAATAGGTTTCTTTCAAGTGGAAGAAATGGAAGGAACTGTTTTTTTTTTTTTTTTTTTTTTTTTTTTTTTTTTTTTGTTATTGTTGTTGTTTTTTTAATCCTATAAATTGCAGATTTGTATGTACAGTCGGTAACAAAAGTGTCCGAACACTAGCGAAAATTCCTATGTAAAAAAAGTACACTTCATACGGTTCTGCTAAATAAATCCTTGTCGAATCATGTTCTTACACTGACTAAAATCAGTATTCCACAAGGATTTATTTAACAAAACTGTATTAAGCGTGCTTTTTTTACATAGGAATTTTTACTAGTGTTCGGACACTTTTGTTTCCGACTGTATGTACCTTATAAACAACTTTAAGTAACTTTAATTATACCTATAAAAATTTAATTACATATTTAATTAAACATTATGATACATTTTCCGAAGTGATCTTCGCTAAAAATCTTAAAAGTGATCTTCGATATCTGATGATCCCGCTCCAAAATACTCAAAATCCAGTAAAAAAAATCAATTTCGATTTAAACAGTGTAAAGTTTTATAATTTAAGCAATTTTATTTATTTAACTGGTAATAAATTGTTTGGATCACTTGCTTATACTTTCTTATAAAACAGTTTTTATCAAACATTCAGTTAATTAAAAGAAAACAGTATGCAATATTTTCTGTATTACAAAATGTCATAAAAAACTCTATTTTCCTTATAGTCATATTCAGTACAGTCATCTCCCTCTAATCCGCAGACCGACAATCTGCAAATCCTTCTAATCCGCAAATTAATTTTTATTGTAAAAGAAATTTACATCTCATATTTAAAAAAAATCACAACATTTCTCATATTTTTACTTTTTTTTAAATCAAATTTTTAGCTTATTCAATATTTTGAAACACAATTTGGGAGAGGGAAAAAAAACAGTAATATTTTTGTATTTATTACCCTGCAATCCATGCATACAGACTGGTGCTAAGTCAAGCCAAAGAATGTCAGGAAAGTAAATGAAAAATTTAAAACAAACCACTATTATATCAATGTTTAACAAAATTAAAAATAATCAGTGATGAATATTATTTCCGTACATTCGAAAATATTTTGTTTTGTATTTTTTAAATATGTTTGCTTATATTTTATTGGTACATATTATTTTAATATGCTTAAATTATTTACTATCATATATGAATGTGCCAGATTTGTTTTATTAATATTGAAGAAATATTTTATTCTAAAATTTATTAGAAATCATCTTTCCACTTTTATGCCTATTTATGAATTAATAATAACTGACTTTGTATCTGCATCTTCAAAAGAAAACTGTAAACAAAGGCAATGATCTCTAATCTTCAAATTCCTATAATCCGCACAAACTCTGGACAAAACTTTTGTGAGTTAGAAGGAGATGACTGTATAACAAATTGAAAGTTTTTTAGCAGTTCAATACTGCAGTTTAGTTTTCAACTTAAAATAGATGTACACAAACTGTGGATTTTTATTTTATTTTTTATTTTGTATAACTTGCAGGTGAGTGTAAAAGTAGGTATTTTACGTATTCATTGGGTACCAGCTTCGAGTTTATACAAAAAATTGGATCCTTAAAAACAAAAAGTGCAAATATTATGGCTAAAAATTCCGTATTATTATCACTGAATTGTTTGAACATATAATAACATGAGATATTACCTATGCAAGAAGTTCTAAAAGTATTAGCATTGAAAAGTAAAAATCCCATCACCTGTATAAAGGGTGTTCCAAGAATCCAACACCCCGCCCACCTAACTCGAAAATGAGTGGAAATTTTGAAAAATGGCAAAACATGTATTTAATGAACTCGAGAGGGACCTGTTTTAATGAAAAAAGTTTGTGCCCGGGGGAGCTAACAGGCCGCTAGGGTGTCGCTAGGGGGCCGCTAGGGAGGGCAACTTTAAAATTTCAAATCGGAAGATATGTCTTGTGATACAACCCTGGAAACGTCTCTTCAAGACAATGAATTTGATATAATTAGTTTTGCCTTACGATGATTATTAAAGGAGACACATGGGTTTTTAGACTTTTGAAATGTGGATTTTATACTCATGTATCCCCTTTAATAATCACTGCAGGACAAAACTATTTCAACCAAATTCATTGTCTTGAAGAGACGTTTCCAGGGATGTTCACAAGACATACTTTGCCAAAAATGTTTAGGCCCGGGTAAGGAGGTGCTAGGAGTGCCGCTAGGGAGTGCAACTTTAAAGTTTCTAATGGCAAGGTATGTCTTGTGATACATCCCTGGAAACGTCTCTTCAAGACAATGAATTTGGTATAAATACTTTTGCCCTGCAGTGATTATTAAAGGGGATACATAAGTATAAAAATCCACATTTCAAAAGTCTAAAAACTCATGTACTATCTCCTTTAATAATTATCGTAAGGCGAAACTATTTATATCAAATTCATTGTCTTGAAGAGACGTTTCCGGTGATTTATCACAAGACATATCTTCCTATTTGAAATTTTAAAGTTGCCCTCCCTAGCGCTCCCCCCCCCTCCCCCCAGCCCACCCAGGCCCAAACTTTTTTCACTAAAAGAGGTCTCTCTCGAAATCATTAAATACATGTTTCGCCATTTTTCAAAATTCTGACTCATTTTCCAGTTGGGGGCGGGAGGACTTTTGGAACCCCTTGTACAGTTTGTTATGAAATAACATATTTTTCTAAAAATACTTTTAATATTAATTGGATTATAGTTTAGATTTGACATTATATTATTCTTTGAGTTTATATTGTTCATAAATTTAAATTTTGAATATCTGTTTTGTCTTCTGGTTGGTTTCTGCAATTTCTTCCAGTTTCTTCCGGTTTTTCCACTTTCTTCCACTGTCCTGGAAGAAACTGATATCTTCCGGAAGAAACCCAACCCTGATTATCTTTATTTAAAATAGCATGAAACGAATTCAGAAATTTAGAACCAAATAAAAAAAAAAAAAATTAAACATATTTTGGTAAAACATTAATTAACATAGCATGAAAACACCAGTATTGTTTTGTAAATTGATAGATAATTTAGATTTTTTTTTTTTTTCGATTAAAATTTCAGTACCCCCCAAAAAATAAAAAATAAAAAGCTTAAATAACCATATCAATGTACATTAATTAAAATTTGTTGTTCTGTTTAATGATTCTTTTTACTGAAAATAACTTTATTATCAATATTAATCGACATTTTTGTTTAATTGATATTTATTTACATTTTTAAAATTTTTAGTATCTCTTTTAAATATTCTCAAAGTTATCTTCAATGTTGCATTGTAAAACGCACATTTTTTCTTTTTTAAATAAAACAAGAAAGAAAAATCATGCAGTACGCATTGATTAGTAACACTTTCCAACTGTACGCAATTGTATTGAATAACTTTTAATATTCTTTGCCTACTTTATCACACAACAGACAGAACGACTGAAAGACATGCAGATAGACTAATTGATTTTAAAATTACTCTTAGGCATTTTGGAAAGTGTTAAAAAGGCTTAACCCAAAAGAAAACGCAGCCGGTAGATTATAATTACAGCTTTTAATCTCTCTGAATATTTCAGTGTAGCCCTGTAAATCTGAAAGTTAATCATATCATGTTCTATAAAAAACAATATTTTAGAATATTAATAATGCATGTCAATGTTTCTATGATTTTTATAGTAGAAATATTTTTAAATATAACTTTTAAAAAATTCTGTCCTAAAACGTAATACATTGTTTGTTTTTTTACTGTTGTTGTTGTTGTCCCTGTAAACAAACTAGTTGTACAGGACTTATTAATGGCATTTTAAATAGGGAACATTCCATAGGGAACTTAAGTGTATAATTTTTTAAAAATTCTCAAAGTATTCATGGATGATAGGAGCCGGAGACAAACAGATTGAAAGGTAGACAATCGGATAGACAGATGCACAAATTGAAATCATATTCCCACTAAAATGATAAGAAAGTTTTAAAACGCTCATGTAAACAAAAGTGCAATTCCAGCACATTTTTATTTATAGCTCTTAATGTAACTGATTATTTTTGTGTGGCCCTGTAAATCTAATGCTAACCATACTATATTACAGAGAAGGCACTCTTTTGTGCATACGGATAATATATTTCAATTGCGGAGAATAAAATTATTAAAATTTGGTTTATAAAAATAACTCTCATGCAACACAATGCTTTGGAATACTTTCTAGTGCCCCTGTACACAAACCAGTAAGAAATGGGCTCTGTTTTACATAGTAAACATCCGATAAGGAATTGAATAATATATTAAAATTTCATTGAAGTTTCTATACATTAAAGGTATTAAAATATGGTTTATAGAAACTCCTCCCATAGAACACAATGCTTTCGAATGCTTTTGGGTGTCCCTGTACACAAACCAGAAGAGGTATTCACTCCATTTTCAATAGGGAACATCCGATAGTCAACTTGAATAAAATATATCGGTTTAAAGAAATTCCATGAATATTTACGGGAATTAGAGCGCAGTAAAACAGACAGAGAGACAGACAGACAGACAGAAGAACAGTCAGACAGATGGACAGAAGAACAGTCAGACAGATGCAGAGATTGAAATTATATTCACACTAAAAAAATGATAGAAAGTTTCAAAAACGCATAAAGTAAAAGAAAGTACAATTCTAGCAATTTTTTATTAATAGCTCTTAATATAACTGAATATTTTTGTGTCACCCTGTAAATCTAATGATACCCATGCTATATTCTATAGCAAAGCATTCTTTTGTGCATATAAATAACATATTTTAATTTCCTAAAACTTCGTGGAAAGTAAAAATATTAAAATTTGATTTATAGAAATATCTCGCATAGAACGCAATGCTTTGGAATACTTTTAAGTGTCCCTGTACATAAATCGGTAGTGGTATTTGCTCCATTTTATACAGGAAATATCCAATAGGGAATCTGAATAACATATTTCAATTTAATTGAGATAGCGGTCTACATTAAAAGTAAGAAAATATGGTTTATCGAAATACCTCTCATAGAACATAATGTTTTGAAATACTTTCGGGTGTACCTGTACACAAACCAGTAGAGGTACAAACTCCATTTTCAATAGGGAACAACCGATCGTAAACTTCAATAACATATATCAGTTTCAAGAAATTCCATAAATATTTACGGGAGTTATAGCTCGGACAGACAGACAGGCAGACAGACAGACGGACAGGCAGATACACAAAACTGAAATCATATTCACACTTAAAAAATGTTAGAAAGTGTTCAAAACGCTTAACGTAAACGAAAGTACAACTCTAGCAATTGTTTATTAATAGCTCTTAATGTAACTGGATATTTTTGTGCCGCCCTGTAAATCTAATGCTAATCATGCTATATTCTGTGCAAAGCATTCTTTTGTGCATATAAATAACATATTTCAATTTCCAAAACCTTCATGGAAAGTAAAGTTATTAAAATTTGATTAATAGAAATATCTCTCATAGAACGCAATGCTTTGGAATACTTTTGAGTATCCCTGTACATAAACCGATGTTGGTAATTCCTCTATTTTATACAGGAAACATCCAATAGTGAACTTGAATAACATATTTAATTTCATTCAGATACGTCTACATTAAAGGTATGAAAATATGGTTTATAGAAATACCTCTCATAGAACACAATGCTTTGAAATACTTTCGGGTGTCCCTGTACACAAACAAGTTGAGGTATAAACCTCATTTTCAACAGGGAACGTCCAATAGTGAACTTGAATAACATATATCAGTTTCAAGATATTCCATAAATATTTACGGGAGTTAGAGCGCGGACAGACAGACGGACAGACAGACAGACTGACAGACAGACAAACCGAAGTCATAAATACCTTTAAACCTTGTTGGAAAGTGTTTAAAATGTTAGATAGTGTTAAAAACGCTTAACGTAAACGAAAGTACACATCTAGCAATTTTTTTATTAATAGCTTTTAATTTATATGGATATTTTTGTGCCACCCTGTAAATATAATGCTTATCATGCTATATTCTATGTAAAGCATTCTTTCGTGCATATAAATAACATATTTCAATTCCCTAAAATTTCGTGGAAACTAAAGTTATTAAAATTTGATTTATAGAAATATCTCTCATAGTACGCAATGCTTTGGAAAACTTTTGAGTGTCCCTGTGTATAACCCGATGGTGGTATTCTCTCCATTTTATACAGGAAACATCCAATTGTGAACTTGAATAACATTTTTCCATTTCATTAAGATATGTCTACAGTGAAGGTATTAAAATATGATTTATAGAAATACCTGTCATAGAACACCACAATGCTTTGAAATACTTTCGGGTGTCCCTGTACACAAACCAGTAGAGGTACAAACTCCATTTTCAATAGGGAACGTCCGATAGTGAACGTGAATAACATATTTCAATATCATTAAGATATGTCTACAGTAAAGGTATAAAAATATGGTTTATAGAAATACCTCTCATAGAACACAATGCTTTGAAATACTTTCGCGTGTCTCTGTACACAAACCAGTAGAGGTACAAACTCCTTTTTCTATAGGGAACGTCCGATAGTGAACTGGAATAACATATTTAAATTTCATGAAGATATGTGTACAGTAAAGGTATGAAAATATAATTTACAGAAATACATCTCATAGAACACAATGCTTTGAAATACTTTCGAGTGTCCCTGTACACAAACCAGTAGAGGTATAAACTCCATTTTCAATAGGGAACGTCCGATAGTGAACTTGAATAACATATTTCAATTTCATTAAGGTAAGTCTACAGTAAAGGTGTGAAAATATGGTTTGTAGAAATACCTCTCATAGAACACAATGCTTTGAAATACTTTCGGGTGTCCCTGTACACAAACCAGTTGAGGTAGAAACTCCATTTTCAATAGGGACCGTCCGATAGTGAACTTGAATAACATATATCAGTTTCAAGAAATTCCATAAATATTTACGGGAGTTAGAGCGCGGACAGACAGACAGACAGACGGACAGACAGACAGACAGACGGACAGACGGACAGACAGACGGACAGACAGACAGACAAACCGAAGTCATAAACACTTTTCAACCTTGTTGGAAAGTTTTAAAAACCAGCATCTGAATCTAAATTAATTCCATCTGTGTATATGTATATTAATCCGTGATTTTAAAGTAATAATACCATATTTCTATAATACAATAAATTTACTGATTAATATAGACATAAATTTATACTCGAAATCACAAATAGCTCTAAAAATATTCTTTTATGAAATTTTGCGAATTATCATTAATCCTCTTATTACCATGGGGTCCAGTATAGGCCCAACACCAATTAGATGTTTCACTATACTTAAAATATTAAAAAAAAAAACTTAAATATTAAAGTCTGAAAAAAAAATTGCCATTGCACTTTTTGTCATAATCTTTACAATAATTAGCAGTAGTATAAACATATAAGAAAATTTTGGGTGTTTAGTCTCATTTATCCACTGAATACCAATGGGCTCAAAAATGACCCCAGTAATAAAAAATATAATTTTATAGAAAAATATTTATACATTTTTAAATAAATTAAAATTAAATAATTATTCATTCCATCATAAATCAATATTAAAATATTATTAAACGATCTATATTTACACTATTATCTCATTTTTATAAACATGTAAAAAGGCATAACTTATCTAATAAAATATAACAAATTTAAAAATACAACGTTCATCGATTTGTTCAATAAAAAATAGTAATTTTTGTATTATTTGAGCATATTTTCTGTTTGTAGGTCGAAAGTTAAATAGTAATCATGCTATGACATTGCACTAAGAGATACTCATGAAAAATCCAAGCCGAAGTCTGATGTCATTAGCAACATGACATACAAGTTATATTATAAATGAGGATTCTATACTCTCTGTATTTGAATATTTTACTATACCTAACACATATTGCAAATTATAGTAAAAGGGTTAAATAAAAAAAGTAAAAAAAAAAGTATGGAAAATTTTTGAGAATTCATTGAAAGAGAAGAATCTTTGTGTTTTTTTAGACTATTGGTTTTTGCTGGAATCTACAAATCATATAATTAATTAATGTGTAGTTATAGAATTAAAATTATGGCCATATAATTTTGAAAATAGATATATCTAGAAAAAGACACTCACGAATACTGCGTTGTATGAGATTTGATGTTGGGGATTTCAAATGTCAACATTGTTTTGAAGACAAAATTTCACCATCTAAAAACACATTTTTGTCCTGGATTGGAAATTTACAAGCTAGAGGAAGCCGGGGTAATAAGAGACAGGGGTTATAAGAGACACAGTCAAAAAACCCACCAAAAAATATACTTAGACAACTTTAAAAAATATGTAATATTAAGTATCATGTGCATTCTTTACTACAATACACTTATTGAGAAGTTTATAAGAGATTTTGAATTCTTTTTATACGACGGAAAAAACCTTCATTTTGAACTTACCCTAAAAGTTCGTGACTTTTTCTAAATTTTTCTTTATTTTTCTTTGTAGGTAAGATGTTTGGGATTCATTGTTTAACCTTTTGACAAAGACTATGACTTTTGATGTACAATTTTTTTAAACCTTGAAAGCATTCTTTATTTACATGTTCTAGGCATGGTTCTTATTACCCCATTTTTATTTTTTGTGGGGGTAATAAGAAACATGAGTCTCTTATTACCTCCACTGTTAATTCATGTGTCTGCCCCATTGTAGTTCCTGTTAATTCTGCCTGACTAGTTTACGAAGAGTTTACCTAGTGTTAGGCCTAGTCTATGTTTACCAAGAGAACATTTTTTTTTTTTCACTTTAAATCAAAAAGCAGTTTTACTCATTAGGCTAGACCATATTTAGTTGTTACGATTATGTAAATTTATGTTTAGAATGTGTATAAGTTAGTATTTAGTCATTAATACTTCATTATATTATAAATAAGTTAATTTATAATTACTAGAAAAATCTTTTATAACATTTTGTTCGCTTGTATACACTTCAAAGATACGGTATTTTTGCCTATTTTCGACTACACTTTAGAAAATGCGTAAAATATTTTCTGCCCATTTTAAAAATTATATTGATGTTTTGGGTTAATCCCTAGGTTATGTTGATTATGTAGAAATATCATTAAATACAATGTTTATTATTTAGGACCTAATAATAAAAGAAATGAATTTCACAAACACATTTATGACAGTCAATTTCCGAGAAAACATATTTTTTGAATGGATGCAAATAATAAAAATTAAAAACTATTGGCTGATTCAGAATTGTTTCCAGATGTCTTTTATTACCCCACATGATTTTGCATTGCTGCATCTGGACAGTTACAAGCTTGGTCTCTTATTACCCCGCGTGGTGTTATTAAAGACAAGGATTTAATGAAAATTAAAAAAAAAAAAATTAACAAAAAATTTAAGTTCAAAAATTACCTAAAAAATCAAGAGGGGGATCATTTAATGAAATTAATACGAGACATTTATTTCAAGTTATTTAGATTAATAGTATAGATTTTATTAATATTTTTTGTCTCTTATTACCCCTTTTGTCTCTTATTAAATTAAATTTTTAACGAATAATGAAGCTGAGATGTGTATCGTTTTGCATGGAATTATGGAATAATTTTTATGATTATTTTTTATGAAATATATAATTGATAAAAGCAATATATTCAGAATAGAAGATTTTAGTTAAGGCAAAAAACTGTTATTTTTATTTTAATCAATCGATTCTTTATCAAATAGTAAAAGAAAAAATATTAATATGCGCAAGGCAAGCAACTTGTAACTGAAAAAGCAAACTTGTAACTAAACTTTCTTGACCGATTTGTGTCTATAGCCATTGCTTATTATATATTTTTTTCTTTTTCGATTTAACAGCCCTCTTTCTTTTTGCATGATTACTATATGCCTCAAAGAGAAACAACCAAATTTCTGGATTTCATTTACATAGTATATTTCATAAATAGCTTGCTTTTTTTTTTAAGTGTCATTTAAAAAAGAGAATCCGTTTTTCAAATACCATAAGCTGAAATTTTCATACATTTGTCATGTCGTATTTCACAAAAAACTACTACTAAACCTCTGAACATCTAACATTTAACATAATAAAATATATATTAAGGTCTAGGTATATTAAATGTAATTTTATTGCAAAGAGTTAAAAAAATAAATAAATAATAAATGAAATTAAGATTTGTTTGTGAATAATACATATACGTATTACTAAACAAACGGAAATTGTTTTCAGCAATGGAAAATCAAACAAAAAGTTGCTTTTTTTTTTACTTTTTTAAAATATATTTACGTTATTCCGTAAATGTTATCTAATCCAAAAGGTAAGAGATCAAACATTATGTCGGCGCTTCCGACTTTTTAAGTGTTTGAAATATTGTGCCGTTTAAGATATTTCTAGTACTTGAATTAAATAAGACCTTTTTTTAATCTTAAAACTGAAGCTTACATTTCAGACACATTTTTGTCTGACCTTCTGTCTGACGTCTACTGTCTGATTTTTGTCTGACGTCTACACTTTTATTTACAGTGTATATACAAGAAAATAGAAACGTTACGTTTCACAGTATTTTATGCAGATGTGATTTCATATTAAAAAGCGTGATTACAAAAATTTTATAAGATTCTAAAATTAATATACTTTTAAACAAACAAAGGAAGAGCACTTAAAATAATGAATGATGCATGGAGATATTATTTCTTTTCTTTTCTTTTCTTTTTTTAAACTGATTTACGTCATGTAACTTTAAACATGCGATATACATTTGTTCGGTAATTGAAACTAAGTTTGGTCTGTAATCATCGACCATAACACATTGAAAATATTATTTTCGAGTTGAAAAAGAATTCTCGACATTAGGATCATGTAAATAGACTTATAGTTCATTATGCATAGCATAATCAAAATAAAGATATTACAGACAGTCAGATCTTGAGGATTACGTTAAACTCGTGCGAGTGATTCACGGTTTTTACTATCCGAAATTTCGTTTAAAAAAATAATATTTCCATGTATTTGTGTGTGTGTTAAAATTAAAAAAAAAATATCATTGAGTTTATGAAAAAGGAAAGAAAGAAAGAAATGAGAAAAATACTGATACAAAAAACTATATCTTCTGGGTTGAAAGTGAACATAATGTCGAATTATTGATTCAAGTGTTGTTCAACTAATGGTTTATCATTTAAATAACCTTAGCTATGGTTAGTTTGATATAAAACTTGACTCAAGTACTTTAAAAAATAAAAATATTTTTTTAATATCTCACAACTTGTATAATAAATAATAATATAATTACTATACATATCTGAATTTTTATGAAAATTAATAGATACTACTTTTGGTGGTCTTATTTGTATGATAAGCAATAATTATTTTAAACTCTTTAAATTCTTTGCCAGCCACTACTAAAAGTATATGACTTCTTTACTTTTATTTATTTATTTATTTATTTATTTATTGGAATTAAATTTAAATTCACCTAGAAAAATATTATATCGCTTTCATAAAGAATGATAAAGTAGACATTTTATGAATTCCTAAACTAAAAATATGCATTTTCCGACATGCGAAAAAAGGAAACAATAAACGAAATAATCAAGAATTTCTAGTCTATACTTTGTAGATAGTTAAACGATACATTATATTATGAATATTTTGATTTGTGAGAAATTAACGCTTGATTTCTAGAATTAATTTATAGACTAGAATTATACTTACTAAAACTAGCCTCTTGTGCTAATATAGAACCAAATGTCAAAAATTCTCTTGAAAGGGGTACTAGAATTTATAAAGACGACATGGATTTTTTTTTCTACTCTGAGAAAAAAAATATACCGCCTTTCTCTAGAATTAATACGTGGCCATTTTCTAAATCCCTTAACTAGAAATATACATTTCCGAGCTATGCGCATAAGGCACGCCAATAAAATGAATAGACGAAATTATCAATAATTTCTAGTGTACATATTTCTAGATGGTTAAAAAATATTCTGAATACTCTAAATATTCTGAATCATTTATATTACGAGAAATTCTAGCTTGATTTTCTAGAATTTGGTAATAAACCAAGATTATAGTCGCAGAAATCCGCCTCTTGTAGTCTAATTTATTTGCAGAGATTTTTAAATAACTTTGCTCTCGAGAATATAGGCAAACGCTCTAGAATTCTAATAGGGGCTTCTAGAACTCGCTTTCCAAGGGGACTAGAATTTATAAGGATGACATGGAAGTATTTTTTCTAGAGCCACAATTTAGATTCTAGATGTCAGTTACAGAATTTTTTCTCAGTGTAAAATCAAAATTTATTTTCTAGATGTTGGTGGCAAAATATGTTTTCAGTGTAATTTTTAAATCATATTTTCTCCTACAACTTCTAACTTTTTGCAGTAATACTTTTATAATGTTCTTTGAACTGTCCTTTATATCGTGAAGGAACAGTTTTCGAAAAAGTTAATTTCTTGAGACAAATCAATAAATAAATAACATTTTGTTACATATTTTAAAATTCAACAAAATACACTGAGGTTGAAAACTATACCTCCTCCACCTAAAATGAATAAGTAATCATTTACTGAATCCCTAAATTCGAAATATAGATTTACGAGTTATACGTATATGATAAACAAATAATCTGGATAGCCGAAACCATCTGGAAATTCTAGTCTATACTTTTCTAGATGGTGAAACAATATTATGAATCCTTTGTATAGCAAGAAATTCTCACTTGATTTGCCAGAAATGGTTTAAAAAGAAATATTATAGTTACTAAAACTCGCTTCTTGAGCTCTCAACTATTTACAGAGATTTTTGAATGAGTTTGACCCCATGATAATGTAGGTAAACAATCTAGAATTCTCATAGGGGTGTTTAGAACTCGCTAGCAAAGGTAACTAGAATTCATAAGGATGACATGGAACTATCTTTACTAGAGACACAATTTAGTTTCTAGATATCAGTCACAGATTTTTTTTTTTCAATGTATATTGTTTGCACATATCTATTAAATTAATTTAATTTTTGATTTTATTGTAAGTTATATCCTTAATTTAAAAAAGAAAATGCACTACAATGAACATCCAGAAAAAATAAACACATCATTTGAGAAATGCATCTGTTTATTAATATCACTGCTCTGGAAAAAAAAAAAAAAAAAAAGAGATCTGATACCATTCTTGCTGATCTTATGTAAAATGACCTCCTGAATCCGAATATGACTCCTATTTTGCCCAGTCACCCACAGTTTTTTAGATACACCGCCCCTCCCTCAATTTCTTTTCCTGTTCAATAACTTTATGACAATGAATTTGATTTGAAAAATTAAAAGTAATTTATTTAACATATAAAAACAAAAAATATATAAAGTTTAAAAAATAACATTAATAACAGATTTAAAAAATATAAGATATGTAATGCATAATTTCAGTGGCAAATCCCCTCTTCCGTCCCCCCCCCCCCCCAAAAAAAAAAAAAAAAAAAAAAAAAAAAATTCCCTTATCGCAAATCTCCATGTTTTAGAATTTTCCAACTCTGTAGCCCCTCAGAAAGTATTTAACGGTTAAAATAATCCCCCCTCCTAAAAATAAAGTTTATAGTCATAAAATCCCCGGAAAATGATAAAAATAGGGGTCCATTTCTAAAAATCGGTGGGTGATAGGGAAAAATGAGCGTCATATGGCTGAAACGGTGTCATAGGCAATTTTCATGCCGACCAGTGTATTTTGAGTATATTCATATAGTAAAAAATAGGGACAAAGAAAAAGCATTTTAAGTAAAAGTGCATTGTAAGATATTTAAAAGAAGACGCATACTCTCTAAAACCTTTTTAATGTATAAAAATATGTTCCACTGATCTTCAAGGAATTCTGTCAGGATACACTAGGTATGTTAAAGTATATTTTAAGCAAAAATCTAAAAAATCTGCTATTCTGCCATTTTTTGCCAAATTAAATGTACTGTGTACATTTAAGAGTAAAGTATTTTATATTTAAATTTTTGTTTTATAAATAATAGTCAGTTATACAAATTCAAATTGATTTGCAAACTGCCTATTTACATATAATCTGCACACGACAGTAAAATAAACGTTTATTTTTAAGTACATTCTTTTTAATTTTTTATGTAAGATTTTTCATTTAAGTTTGCCGCAAAAATTAGTTTCTAAGAAAATTTGTACTCTGCATGGTACTGATAGTGTACAATAAATTTCTGTTCTTAAGACAACTTCATAAAATTCCGTAATATAGGGAAACTCTTTTAACGAAACAAAATGATTTCTGTACAATTTTAAAGCAAATGGCGTGTAAATTTACAATACTTTTACCAGACAGACAATCATTAAATTCATTTTATACCCATTTACTCATTTTTTTTTCTTCAATTCTTGCTATTAAATAAACACTTTTTCAATTTTAAGGGAATATTTCCGTACGGAAGAGGAAATGTCCAGTTCATAGCAGCCATTAAGGGCTAGTAAAATGGTACAAAATTACCACCAAGTTTCTCTTATACGCCAAAAAAACAGAAAAAAAAAGGGTCTAATCAACTTCTTTCCATTCTTGGCTCATTTGATGGTAATTTAAAGTGTTCTAATCGGCGCCTGACGCGAACACCATATGAAGCGGAAAGATCACCTCAGAGAGAGAAAGAGAGAAAACAAAAATGAAAGAAAAAAAATCGTTCAACTTAAGAACAAATTGACAATTATAATGAAAGTAGAAAGGTTGTTATTTATAGACGGAAAAGGAAGAAAGCATTTAAAAAATGAAAAATATTTCGTCGTGTAATCTAATGAGGGCCAAGTGAGAAGATGAGGATGTTTTCCCGTTTAGATAAAACATGAGACGCGTAAAAGTTGCCGGTATAAAAGGAATATTTGCTTCTGTTCTATCAGTCAGTTCAAAAGCTTCTTAGCTACAAGGTTGCCTCTGCACAAGTGGCGCTTTTTTAGAAAAGCTTAAAAAAAGGTAAATTATCTTTTACAAATGCTGATAATTAGTATATTTCTTGTAATAATTTTTGAAAAAAAAAATCTTAACCATTTGTGGACTAAGTGTTTAAGAGTACATTCATTCCATGTTAACATGCATATCTTTATCATATATAAGGACGTAAAGGTACATAGAGTTAATTCAGTGCTTTTCTAGGTACTTTTTTAGCTAATGCATTGTACTAGAATAATAGCAAAATAACTCTACTATATATGCGTATTTTTACTTTCTTCTCTATATATAAGAAGGCAGTATTGGATTTTTGAAAAATTTCGACTTCTGGCTCTCGATGGATTTACACGTTTTGAGGTCTCTTGATTACGATTTGACCCTTTTAGAATATTTCCGTCAGTCTGTCTGTGTGCATGAGTGTTTATCAAAAATTTTGTGGACGCTGGACGAAAAAACAATGGATGAAATTTAACTAAACTTAACATTTAGTTGAACCTTATCCTAAATTGCTAAGGATTACATTCGAGAATGAATCGCTTAACGGTCATCATATTTTTCCAAAATTTTGAATAGGGCAATATAGGAAAAAAATTCGTACATATTTACACAATGAGAATTATTTTGTTAAATTAATAAGAATTATTATTAACAGTAATAGTGAACTAGAAAAAAATATGAATGTAACAAAATTGATCGACCCTCTGCGAGGTGTAAATTTTTAATACAGGTATTTTCAAAGGAACTCGCGAGTACCTTCTAAACGAATGGCTGAACCGTAGATCCGTAATTTTATATACATATATTTTTTTTAAATTGTCGATTTTGCTTTTAATTCTAAAAAAAAAAAAAAAAAATATCTCATGAACAAATATAACTTATTTTTGGACATTTAATGCCGTACATCTCTCAGATGTAAATCGTGTGCATTTATTATGGAAAATAATCTTAGTAAATAATGATTTAAATAAATAATTTGTATTCCGCGAATTTTTCATAATGAAGTATAGAAGAAAATCTTGTGTTGACCACAACATACTAGTTTGTTTAAAGGGTATGGGGTTTCCTAAAATGCTCAATATATCACATTAAATATATATATATATATATATATATATATATTGGAATTTTGTCACTATTGCTATTAATGACTTCTTTCTTATGTATACAGTATATTTAAAGATTAAAGAAAAATCGTAAATTCTTCCTCTCGTAAGCATTTTCTAAATGTGCTCACTACTATATCGCTACTATTTTGCGATCAGTTTTTTTTTTTTTTTTTTTTTTTTTTTTTTTCCTCCTTAAGGCTGTGTGTAAAAAATCGTTATTGACATAAAACACATAACATATTTTCTGTCTTCTAATTTTTAATTTTTCTTTAAGCTTATGCTCTTTAATTATTAAGCTGCTTTAAATATGACAATTTTACGAAATTATTTAAATATTAAAATAAAAACTTTAAATTAGAGTCAAGCATTATAATATATATATATATATATATATATATATATAGAGAGAGAGAGAGAGAGAGAGAGAGAGAGAGAGAGAGAGATCTAGATCTTAAAAATAAAATTTCACTTCTGCCAGATACGTCACATGAAAATTATTTTATGATTTAAGTTTATTATCTGAAATTTACTGGGTTTAAAAAAAAAAAAAAAAAAATCTCGTTTAAAAACATCTACAATAACAATGAAAGAATATTATATATCCTTTAAATTTCGAAAATTTTAATTTTAATTGTGAATATATTAACATTTAAAGAATTTTTTTTTTAAATTTATCCCATGATCGGAAATACAATAATAAAATAAACAGAATTTTGAATTTCAATAATCATTTAGTTAATAGATGCAGTTTATGTATTTACAATAATTTCAAAATGCTTTTTGCGTATTTTAAAATGGGTTTTGATTGAACTATTTTCTTTTTTTTTTTTTTAATTATACTTTTTCCAGAAATTAAATTAAATTCAAATATATGTATATTAAAATATAAAATAAATGTCTGTTGTCCAAATATTTTTATTCACTATTTTTGGTTATTTCCTTAAACTAATAATAATAATAGTAAATTACAACTCTATTATGATCTCAGGTTTAATATTTGCTCAAAAGCACAAATTGCACAGCATTTTTTAAAATTAAATGATTTTTTGGACTTCGCATGCCACATTTGCTGTAATTTTGATATCAAATAAAAAGCTGATATATTTATTCTACAATGTTATGCATCGAGAAAGCACTTTCATTTTTTAAGTGCGTGATAAATTAACATTCAAGTGAACTTTAAAAGTCTAGAGAAAAACACAATTGCTTTAATGGTTAAAACAGAGGAAAAATGAGGCTTGTCATCAATATGAATCATAGAACTCTTCCTTTAGTTTCTACTCAAAAGAAAACACCAGAATTCATTCGTGTGTGAAAGGTTTCCAGATTAGGAAGCCTCGCCGGTAAAAGTGGATCTTTCCCGTTTATTTCCTAATTAGTTTCAGTTGAGCTGAAGCTTACTCGTAAATGAAGAGGAAACAAGTGGCATCTCTTTATTATTGTCCTAAAAAATTGCAGGAAAAGAATTTCAGTTTCTACGTGATGAGATCAATGTTTTTAAGTATTAACTAGCGTAAAATATTTAAATTCATTACTGTGTATCTGTTAAGTTGTTTTCGTTATAATCATATTCTTATAAATTTTGGAATGTGGGTCCGATACTCGAGTTGGCCGAAGACCGTAGTGTTGATAAATGGTGGGTGATTCTTGTAAAATCCGTCATGGCCGCAATGTCCTCCTTGTTCATATACTAAATTATACTTCTGATTATACCTCGCAAATTATACCTATGATTAATTTACTGAAACGACGAAATCATCCTCTCCGTGGGGGATCAAAATTGTGATGGCATGTCTCCGGACCACGTTGGAGGTGTGTACCAGACAGTCGCCAATTGTCCTTAGCGTAGCATAATTGTGGCATAAAACCCACTCACTCACTCACTCATTTATTCACTTATAAAATGTTGTTTCACGCATTTTTAAAGTATAGCTATTTAAGAACATGCATACAGAAATATAGATAGATAATAAAAACCTTATATGCCACTTTACAATTAAATGATACTGAAAAAAAAGGGGGATAAAGAACTGTACATCTATTTTTGTATAAAGTCTGCGACAGGCTTAATATATATATATATATACAGGGTGTCCAATAAGTTCTCATACAATTTAAAATTTAAAATACACAAACATGAAAGAAAATAAAAGGCTTTTATTTAAAGCAAATTACAAAGCAAACATTCAAAAAACCATTATAATAAATATTTAGGGATACTTCCACCTTTTTGTTTTTTTACCAGCTTTTGTCTTTTCTCGAAGCTATCACATGCAGCACGTATGGCTTGCATTGGGATTTCATCCTATACTTTAAGTATAACGTTTTTGAATTGCGTTAAATTGCTGCATTTCACATCTTTAAGCTTCGACAACATATAACCCCATGCAAAATAATCTAAGGGGTTTAGGTCGGGGGAGCTGGGTGGCCATTGTTTTTTTGGCAAAAAATCGGTCAAATTTTCTCCGCACCATTGTTGCACCTTATTAGCTGTGTGAGATGGCGCACCGTCTTGCTGGAAGCAATAATAATCGTCTCCATACATGCTTTGAAGATTTAGTAATAAAACTTTCTCCAAAACTTCCTTCTGATACATTTCTGCATTAATCTTTACTCCCTTTTCAATAAAAAACAAAGGAAGTTTCCCCCTTTCCGACTTGGCATAGTAGCTTGATTGTCAGGGATATCTTGAATGGATGCCGACCATACTCGATCATTCTGGGGATTGTGGGATTGTTGTAGAACGAAAAGTTTCTCATCGGAGAAGATGAATTCATCACCTGCGTGCCAAGAGAGCAAGGTGTTAACTCTTTCATACCTCTTTGCTTTTGAGGCCTTTGAAATTCCATGTGTTCTTGTTTTTGTGTAAGCTTTATATATTAGATCATTTTTTAGAAGATTGTGGACAGATGATTTTGAAATCTTGCAACCTCCTGGTAAATTTCTAACTTTCTGTCCATTTCTCCGGATGCGCTCTCCTACTGCTTTGATGACTTTTCAGTCCGTGCAGTGCGAGGTCTGCCGGATATATACCTGTCCTGCACAGATGAAGTTTCATTATACTTTCGTATCGACCTATAAACAAAATCAAGTTTGACACCTAAGTTTTTCAGGTCTCTGAAGATTTTGCCTGCTTTCTGTCATTCTAAATATTTTTTCATGATTACCTTTCTATATCCTTTCATGGTTTCTGAAACAAAATGAAAAATATTACAATTGATTCTATTACATATATTATTTAAAGACACATTGAAAAACAATTTTAAAAGACTTTTGATAGCCTAGAATTAATAGTTTTTAATAAGACCACATTCAAAATACTGTATGAGAACTTTTTGGACACCCTGTATATATATATATTAAACTGCTATGTGTTTCACCTTTATTTCAGTTTTATAACTACACTTATATATTTTTTCTCATATTAAAGTTTAAATTTTTTTAACATTCTATCTAATTATCTCTCTCTCTCCCTGTGTATATATATATATATATATTTCCGAAAAGATTTAAAAGACTTTATTTATTTATTTATTTTTTTATTTTTTTATATATAAAAAAAATCTTACTATATTATTCACGCTGAATAGATTCGACGGAGAAGACTCGTTACAAATTTTTCACACTTATAAAACGTTTGATTAAATTTTCATCTGTACACACGTACTTATTTTTCTCAAAGGAAAACACTAGTCTCGTAAGCACTAAAATTTTCAATTACTAACCTTTATTTTAAAAATTCATATACACTAATGACGTTAAAATTATATTTAATATTTCTGGATATTTTTAAATTTTACATAACTATTTATCTATGATTAATTGATTGCGATCATAAGACTTAATAATAAAGTTTATCTCGACACAAATTACTTGGGGTACATACTATTTGATCAGCGGCAGTTTATTGCTGCTTATTTATTATTTGCCTACTTATTCTGGCGTGATTTCCATAGAATTTATACATTTGCACATTTATTTTTTGTGTAAACGATAGCAAAAGTTTCATTGGTGCATCGGAAGTTTTTAAGAAAAGTAAAACTATAAGTCAAAAAAAAAAAAAAAAAAAAAAAAAAAACATTTTTTTCCCTCAGTAACATAATACAGAACCATTCAGAAAAATAAAAATTGCATTGTTACCAAACCATAGTTGAAAATAATAAAATAGATAAAATAAGTATTAAATATATATACATATATATATATATATACATACATATCTACAAGGTTGGGATTGAGAGGATTTAGTGTCGCACTAGAACTACGCATTACGCAATTGACGACTGTCTGGGATTCAATACTAGGTGTGATCAGGAGACACGCTATAATAAATTTTATCATCTTTCACGAAGCAATGAGCAATATAAAGTAGCAATATAATAATAGTTTATAATTAAAAAAATAAATTAGCATTAGGCATATTTTCGTTTGTTTAAACAGCACAAAAAATATTTGAAGCAACTACACAAGCAAAATATTGTTATGTACTTACGTTTGTGGGATAAAGTCTTAATTCAGGAAAACTAATATTTATTTTATCTGTTGTATGTGATACATTTTTAGCAGTACTTAAATTGTACTTCTTCTAAAGCGTATATTTGGCCATAAATAGAAACTAAAATTATCTTGAGTCTTACAGCGAAAAATAAAATGGTTTTGTTCGAATCATCAAATTTATTTTGTTGACTGATTTTTAAGATTTATGTTGTCATTTTAACAATGATTTTGTGCAGTTAACCAAACCAACTTTCTTCTACTGATCAACAAAATATGCTTAAAGAAGATTCGCAGTCACTGGATTGTCCAATAAGTTATGTCATACATCTCTCTGTAAACAACTAATTAGTGGGCAATGCAGTCCTTTCGATACTGTTAATTAATTTTTATTATGTTAAATCAATGAAAATTTTGTAATTTGTGTTGCTGAGGCAAACTCTTTTTTTTTTTTTTTTTTTTTTTTTTTCATGTATTCTTTATTTAATGCATTCAATACTTAATTTTTTTTTTTTTTTTTTTTTTGCAAGTATTATAGTAGACGATATAATTCAAATTTTATTCTTTATAACTGTATTTTTAATGATTAGGTAAAAATATTTTAGAAATCTCAATGCGTTTTTCCAAATGAAGTCCTATCGCAATCTTAAATAAAACACTGCATGCTATTTTTCTTACTTATCATTTACAGATTTTTTTTTTTCCAGTGAACAAAAAGAAGACAAAACATATCTTCTTTTCATTCTAGAAAGAGTTGAATGGATAAAATCGTCAGAAATAATCATTATTTTTTCGTTGTTGATACGCTATTTTTAAGCTTATTCTCATATATATTTATATATATAATTTTATTATTGCTATCATCTTTTTCAACTGAAAATATGTAGAAAACCTGCCTCGTATACAGATTTTAAGGTATCATAATGCAAGATATATATATATATATATATATATATATATATATATATATATATATATATATGTGTGTGTGTGTGTGTGTGTGTGCGTGTGTGTGTGTGTGTGTGTGTGTGTATAATGAAAGAGATTAAATTGGGAAATTTAATACATAAAATTAATTAATTAATTAATTAATTAAAAAAAAACTGCTAAAAAAAAGCAACATAATCCATTTGTGTGTGTGTATAAATATATATAGAGAGAGATAGATATTTATATATCTTTTATATATGTATTTAGATGAGTTTTCAAGCCTTTTAAATACATACTCTTCTTTCTTTTTTAGAATAAATTATGTCTGGCAACAAACTTATCGCTTTCTGTTTTATTGCCTTAATCTCAACTATGGTTCTTGTAGAAGCAGGACACCACGGAAACCAAGGAGGCGGCGGTGGCATGGGAGAAATTTTAGTAGCTGGACTCATTGCTAAAATGCTTTCGGAACATCATCATCATCATAAGCAACACCATTCACATCCTATATTCATTCCCATTCCAGTACACCATGGACACAGAAGGTGATGAATGTTTCAAGCGAAGATAAATGCTGTATTTACGGGTTATATTTAGTGTAAATAATATAGATTCTAAGAGTCATTGCTGCTATTAGACGTATTATATGATGAATAAATCATGTTTTTATTATTATGATTATTATTTGCAAATGCATTTCATTTTCCTTTAGACACATATCAATTAATAATTAAGCTGTGTGATGTTAAAACACGTGATACGACTTATTATTAAATAATAACCTGATTTTCACGCAATAAAAATATTACATTTAACTTTTATTTAAGTGATTTTTGGAACTGTAAAATTTTATACGTGCAATCTTTATTTATGAATACAATTTGGATCTAGCAAGAGGAAATGTAGCTATACAATTATATAGTGGATGAAATAGTATTTAAAATATTATTTTATTTTTATTCTTTTCTTTAAATTAAAAAAATAAAATAAAATAAACTCTTCTTAAAATTTTAATTCTATTAAATGATAACAAAAATGGCAGAAAATTTTGGCTGATAAAAAAAAAAAAAAAAACTTTATCAAATTAAGTTTATATTTTTAATTTATTTATTTTTCTTTAGTGGTTTTTCATGGTTGTAAAAGATCAATATTCGTTATCTCCATTTCTATCCATTTTGGAAGGAACATAAACATTTCTGTGTTATTTTTATACTTTTTAGAAATGTTGTAATGGGAAAACCCATTCCGATATTTGAAGGTAATGCGAAAATTTTCTATAGATTTTTTTTTTTAAATAATATTTTTTCAAAATTTCTCTTAAATGTGAAAACGAATAGAAATGCTTGTAAAAATAAGCATTTCTATTCATTTTCACATTTTAGAGAAATTATGACAGAAAAGCTTTGAAATTTAACTTTCACACTTCCCCCCCCCCCCCCGCCCCTCCCTTTCAAAATTTCATTATTATATTTTAATGTAGGGATATTCCTTACCATTTCAGAGTCTTAACATAGTTAATATTTAACCAACAATTTATGCTTTAACTTCTTGAAAACTGCTTGGAAAAAAAAATGTTTAAAAAAAAAAAAAAAAAAAAAAAAAAGTCGCTGTTAAAATATTCCCATGTAATAGGGAGCAGTCACCTAATTGGTACTTGAAGAAATTTATAAAGAATAATTTCAGGAAAAGGAGAATTTAAAAAATAAATAAATAAAATAAAATTATAGCTGAGTATTATTCTTATGAAACCATTTAGTATTTTAAAAGATAATGATTTAAGTCATGTCAATCATAATTACATTAATTGTACATTCATATACAGGATAAAAGAAAAATTACTGAGTGAGTAAAATATTTTAATACATTTTTATTTTAAGAGCACGATGATCAAATGTTAGGCAACGAAAATCAGTAGTTGTGAAAAACAAAGTGTCTACTGTATTAAGAATATATGTTTTTGCAACTGTACAAGAATGGCTAGTCAACGTATTTATATTTTAATGTGAATTTTTTCACAATAGCTGTGTGTATCATTTTTAATTCCATTCCCAGTTTGATTGTCGAATGTTTATACAGTGATATATATTTCTATACATTGCATAAGATGGGGCAGTTGTGTGGCTAAAGGCCGATTGACTACTCTAGGATCGTAGGCTTATAAGCATCGCATAAAAACATTTTTGGGAAAAAAAAAAAGTGCTTGTTATTGCTAGATAACTGACAATTTCCCAAGATACTGCTGATCACTACAATTTTTTTCGAATTCTATAAATCCCTGCTCCGCTTTAACACAAATGTCTTAATGCAATCCATTAACTTGTTATAAATTCTTATCTAAGATGTTTAAAAAAAAAAAAACAGTATACAAAGTTCAAATTTAATAAATTATAGTACAAATAATCTCCTGTGGCACTCACAAAACTTTCTCTTGCCCTGCATTTGAATATTATAAAGACAGATTGCAAATTAAGTAGTGAGATAAAAAATACTTTATGAGTATACTTTAAACACCGTTGAAAATAGTTTTAAGAGCAGTTTTATTTCATATATTTTTGTGTGAGAGGGATCTGTTTCTCCCTTCAATCCCCCGTTAGAATATAGTACCTACAATCATAAAATAATAATAAAAAAAAGGTTGACTTTTATTAAATTAAAATGTTTATAACAAATTACTCAAACAACTTTCACAAGCACCACTCCTTTAGATTTAATCATTTTGGTCAAACTTTTCAAGTTTCACCCTCATTTGATCTTCAATATATCAAATTTGAATTTCTTACAATTATATGTTTTAAGTTATGATGATAAGAGACATACACACATGTCAACCGCGGAAAACTTAATTTTCGTATTCAGGGACAACAAAACCCATAATTATAGAAGAAGAAAAAAAAACAGTAAAGGAAAATTGGGCTTTAATCAATATTTTGTTTACCATATAGGCATGAGATACAATCATCATACCTAAGCAAATGCAAATTACCTGGACTTGGTCAAAAAAAGAGTCAATGAAGAGTTTTGTGAGTTCAACACCTTAAATTTGCAAATTTGCCAAAACATTTTGAGTAATACTTCATTTTTCACACTCAGCAGTATGTATTAAGTTTTAATCCCCTCTGATTTTTTTTTTCTTTTTTCTTTTTGCTACGGCTTTGTACTTGTTAAATCTTTGTAAAGTAACTCCATCAATTGGATCCAAATATTTTTTTTTCGCGTGATTTTCTTTAGCCCTGTATGTTATCTATAACTTATATATATATATATATGTGTGTATAGTGACGTACAAGGATGTTATACTGTACTTACAAAAAAATTGCCCTTATTTGAACTATCTTGATTGTCGATGTATACGTTTTTTTTTTTTTTTTTTTTTAAAGAAATTTCAGGTATTATCTTCATATCATGCATATTTAGAATATTGATTTAGGACTTCCTGTTACGCTAATATTTGTTTTTGATTTATGGAGATACTAGACACACACATGGAGACCGACCATTAGAAACCTGATTTTGAATCCAAGGAACCTGAAAAAGTGTAATTATATCAAAATCTCAATTTCGAAAATTCCACCTAAAAACGATACTTTCTCTACCGTATGGATGAATTAAGGTGAAAAACAATTTATATCCTAACACTTCATTCATTACGATCATACTTCGATTATAAATATAAAATAAATCAATGTCTCACTCAAGGCTAAATAAAGAAGTTTTCATAATTTTAAATATACATTAGCGATATACATATATGTGTGTACGTATATATATATATATATATATATATATATATATATATATTCTTTGTTATAATATTAATAAACTTTGTTTTGTTATAATATAACTTTTCTGATAACTAATATCATGAATTGCTATTGCCTGAAATTATAATTGCCTGAAATTATAATTCTTCTTCTTTTTTTTTTTTTTTTTTTTTTTTTTTAGGCAGTTTTTAGTTTTAATATTGCAAAAATAAATCTTCTACAGTCTCAGTTCGTTTTTTATTTAAAGCATTTTTGTTCAGTGATATTATTTTGCTATAATTATTATTTTGGATAACTGTGAAATATCCAGGAAAGAAAATTTTGGAACCATAACTTTTGAAACAGATAATGTGCAAGACAAATACTACGATTACTACGATATCAGTATTTTTTACTTCCATGGAATATTGTATTCGGTCCAAAATTTCGATATCGAGATTTCACTTAGTTTCCATGTTTTGAGGTCTGCTGAGTCAGAAAGAGTATTTTTCAGCAACTGGTCAGTATGTGTGCGTTGGGGGGGGGGGGGGGGGGAGGAGAATATTCTGATCATCATATCTTCGAAACTAATAAAGATAAAATAACGAAACTTCAGAATTGAGACAGGTATAGTGTACATTTAATTTTTGCAACTTTTAGCGAAAATTCGAAAAGCAGAAGTGGGACCATAAATACGTATCTCAAAAATGACTCTAGCAATTTTCTTCAAAGTTTCTATATAAATACCCTGTTGGATGTCTTTTCGTGTGTATTAATTGATTATTTTAGGAAAACTGATAGATAACCTCTATAAATAGGCCAATTTAAGGTATCGCAAATACTATTTTAACTTCTTTTTACATATTTTTTCATATTTAACTAATGTTTTCCGGTCAACAATTGAGTTTGCCATGTTTTGGTGAAAGTAGGTAGCTACATAAACCCCCCCCCCCCCTAATATCTTTTTCATATATTACGTAGTTATTACAGAAAAATAAACTTTTATCTTGATTTTTTTTTTTTTAAATCGCTATATAAACTCTATTTTATATGTATTAGTTTTCTGTTACATGAAAATTGTTAAGTGTCTAATTTGTTATGAATTTTATATCTTCTTACCCATTATCTCCAAAAAGTGCATATAAAACATGTAATCATGTGTAATGGAAGCCGTGTGGTTGTTATACATCAGATATTTTAGTAACTATTTATAACACTTTTCGTGATTTTTTTTTTTTTTTTTTTTTTTTTAACAATTAATATTTTTATAAGTATTCTCTCATGAATTTCGAAGCATATTGAACCAATAGAGGATATTTTATTTATATTCGGAACACATAAAGACGACATTCTGTATAACTAAATTAACTGTCTATTTCAAGCAATACCCTAAATAATCGCTCTAAATCCTCTCAATATAAACACATTTTTTTATTAAATTAAACTTCTGAGAAAATTTTTTAAGATGGCTTATGATATTCAAATTAGTGGGAAATAAACTCCAATAAATTTAATTAAATGCACATAAGTTTATTAATACTAATAATTTTCCTTAAATTTCCATTAAAATATTTTTATCAATATTTATTTGTTTTTAAATTTATTTAATGTCAAAGCATAATAGTAGTTCACACAAATAAAACATTTTGAAAAGTTAATTTTCAATGTTTCAGCTTTTTAAACCGATTCTTTTATAAATATGAGACAATGCCAACAGAACTGATTCATTAATATCATAGGGAGAGGAGAATAGGTAAAAATCATACTCCTATTTCGTTCTCAGGTAAATTTTTAAAAAGAAATATTATTACTAGTTTTTAATGAGAAGTATTTTAATTAAATGTATATGGTTTAAAAATGGAAATGGGTCATCTTTAAAATAAACATACGGTCCTGAAGATATTATATATATATCTAATGTTATATAAAACATTTGCATTAACTTCACTTAAATGACCAAACTCTCTCGATTTTAAACGTTTTGTTGAAGACTTAAAAAAATATCTAAAACTAATCTGAAACAACTTTGATAACAACATGTTATACCTCACTTATTTCAGCGTAAGTTTTGACCGGTATGCAAACGTGGATCAATAACAAATAAATTAAATAATAATAACAATTAATAGGATCACCTTGTAAAATCAATACTTGATATGCGGTATAGCTGTAGCATGCATATTATCTACATATGTTCATTAAATATGAGAACAGCATGTACACTAATGGAGGTACAAAGGTCTTTAGAATAAAATTTTAAAAAGGGTTTTACGTTTTATTTGTTTATAACATGCAGGGTTTAAAAACCCTGCATGTTACAAACAAATAAAATGACAATTTTTAGAAAACTTGACATGCAAGATACTCAAACCAGTATACAAATATATTAAATACTTGATGAAATAACTAATAAAATACCAGAATTTTTATTAAAGAATATTTAATCGTACATGCGCGAGCATTAACAGATTTTATTTTATTTTATATATTAGCCAAATGCATGAAGCTTTTATTATATGAAAAGAAAGAAAAAGGAAATTTATTTATAGAATGAGTATAATTCTAATTGCTTTCAAAATGAAGTGAAAAGTTAAGAGAGATTATGAAATTTTTATTTTGAATCAATTAATGACTATATACACAATCTACCAATTAACATTTGGACTCTTTTAAATGTAGACGTTTTGTTAAATATCTTGAAAGTTCTTTAGGATTTATTTTGAAACTTTGGCATTGTAACGAACATGCTATATCTCATATGTTTCAATAAAAGTTGTGTCATGAAAAGGAAAAGGGTACCAGTAAAAAATTAAACAATATACAAAATGTTTTGAATCACCCTGTAAAAGGAAATGCTTTAAATGCGTTTTCGCTATAGCATGTGATTATGAGAACTTTTTTTTTCATTATATGTATAGAAGTTTATTAAGCTACCACATATATTCATGGAGATATAAAAGTTTCTTTAAAAAATTGCAAAAACAATTTCCACTTTTTTAATTGTGACGTAGGATATTAGATCCAGTGCAAACCCATTTTCAGGAAATATGGCACATTACATTAGAGACAACATACAGCAATCAGAATGAAAAAAAATGGTAAATATCCTATGAAATACGAGCACTTTTGCTAAATAATTTTTAACTACGCATGCGCAAGCTTTATAAAGATTTCATTTGCATAATTTAACAGCCAAAGGTATTGAGCAACTGATATAAAAACTCCAAAGAAATAAGTAATTTCAAAATATTGCGAAAGATAGAATAAACAGAATTTAGGTACTTAAAAAAAAAAAAAAAAAAAAAAAAAAAAAAAAAAAAAAACGTAAGATGTTAGGTTTTATGTATATTTATTCACAATCAGTGAAAACGTTGTAATATCACTGGGCATTGATTGAATCAAATCAAAAATGGGAGAAAAACCCCATATAGTTTAGCTTTTATTTTGAGAGAACTGAAATTTTGTTCATTCTATCTCTCGTAATATTTTGAATTTACATGATTTTTTTTTTTTTTTTTGACTTTTCAAATAAGTTGCTCAATACCTTTGGCTACTTAATTATGAAAATAAATTTTTTATAAAGCTTGCGAATGCGTAGTTAGAAATTATTTAGTTAAAAGTGCTCGTACTTCGTAAAATGTATAACATTTTTTCAGTCTGACTGCTGTATGCTGTGTCTAATGTAGTATGCCATATTTCCTGGAAATGGCTTAGCACTGGGTCTTGTACCCTACGTGTTATAATTAAAAAAGTGGAAAATGTTTTTGCATTTTTTTTTAAGAAACAGTTATATCTCAATTAAAATGTATTGTAGTCTCATAAAATTTTATACAAATAATGAGAAAAATCCTCATATTCACATGCTACAGTCAAAACGCATTTAAAGCATTTCCTTTTACATGGTGACCCAAAACATTTTAATTTTTGTTTAATTTTTAATTGATCCCCTTTTCCTTTTCATGACACAACTTTTTCTGAACAATATGAGGTATAACGTGTTCTTTACATTACCAAAGTTTTCAAGATGATTCCTAAAGAACTTTTCAAGGTATTTAACAAAACGCCTAAATTCGAACGTGTCCAAATACTTATAGGTAGATAGTGGAGTTTACGTGGACTTCGAATAAAATATGTATGAAACCTTTAACTATATCTATTAAAAAGCATTAAAAACACTTAAAAACACTTTAAGCACGTCATATTCATTTATTAAAACTAAATTTATGATATAAATAACAATGCTTTTCGCTTTGAATAACATGGCATCTTCAGGACAAAAAGATGATTTTAGCAAAGTTCATAGAGAATAGTCAACTATATATATTAAGATATTTGGTAATGGTTACAGAGACAAAAGCTCGAAGATGTGCAAGTAGATATACTAGAAGAAGGATCCAGGCGAAATGTCACTTGTAGAAGAAACTTAATGAAACTTCGTAACGTTATACTTCATGATACTGGAGGAAAAGAGATGTTGCATCTAGAGAAATTCTTCCTGCGGAAGTTACAAACAAGAACTATAGACCCGCAGATGTGTGTTGGCTTGATAAAGGTTGAAATGGGTAAACAGGATTCAATATAACTGCAGTGAAGAGTAAAGAAGTCTCTTGTTTCTTCTTTAAGTGACATTTCTCCTCTATCCGTTTTCTAGTATATCTACTTGTATATCATCAAGCTTTTGTCTCTGTAACCATGACTAAACATCTTAATATATATAGTTGATTATTCTTTATGAACTTTAATAAAATCATCTTTTTAACCTAAAGAGGCCATGTTATTCATGACGAAAAGCTTTCTAATACACTCTGTAAAAAAAAAGTAGAAGAACACTAAATATTTAAAAAAAAAAAAAAAAAATTATTTTGGATGAAATTCCTTTTATGTGAAACATTTTACAAATCGTTTAACAAGAAAATATCACTATAATTATCATAATATTCAAAAATAAAATATTAAGAACAACCAAACTAATTTCTACCATTTAAAACTCTGTAAAAAAGTAGAACAGTAATTAAATAAACAATATACAAGCGATATTAGTAAGGAATACTCCTTAAGTTTTTATGACTTCGAATATTCTATTTGGTAGTGAATCGGACAAAGATTGGATTTCTGTTTGGCAACAATTATTCCATGAGCTATTTAAAGTTTCTCGAAGCTATTTTTCATCTCTCATAAGCTATTTTTCATCTCTCATAAGCTATTTTTCATCAGCATATACTCGACGAACAAGCATTGCCGAAATGTTTTCCACTATGTTAAGATATCAGGGTTTTTAGCTGGCCATGATAAAACTCGAACATTATTTGCCACGAAACTCCATTGGTGGTGTGAATGAAGGCTCCAACTTGTTTAATCATCTACTCTTCTTCTCTAAATTTGGAGCCATAAGAAAGAAGCTCAGAATTCAGCACTTTAACATAATCTGCCTACCACTGAGAAAGACCAGAATTTTTCTTCTTGTATACCCAATTGCTAACCAAGCCATCAAACTTCCCCTCTCCGTTTGTCAAGTTTAATAAAATTCTTGTTCATTCTTCAGATATTGCCTGTAGTATTGGTCCATCTGGACCGCCTACGTTGAATTTCTTCTCATCTGAAACTGTCACAGAAGTCCATTCTGTGGTCCATGTCATGTATTCCTTAGCCCAAGATAAACGGTTGACAATATGTGTTTTTTCCATTTTGGATGATACTTCCGCTCTCTGAAAATGGAGTTTTTGGATTTTTTTATGTAATTGTAAACTGTTTCCCTTGACACATGAGTAAGTCTTGCTTGATTTTGAGCCTTTGCAATACTTTCACTTACATATTATTAGCTTTTTAAGCTCGTGAGCAAGTTTTCTTTCACCTCGTGGTGTTTACTTTTTAGGCCTGACAATCTACTTTTTTTTCTCATTGCTATCTGGCTTTCTGATAAAGTTAGAAACTGTATTAGGGCTGACTAGCAGTATACGAGCAATTTGTCTAACCCTTTTGTCACCACTTTTTGTATGCAACAACTTGGCCCCTTTGGAAATCATTTAAAGGTAATCCTCTAGAGTCTAGGTATTTTAAAAAGAAAATAACAGTGTTATTTTTAACAAAATACGTTTTCCTCAACGAAAGCAGTTAAGTAATAGTCTGCACTTTCTCTTTTACTCGTACACAATCCACCAAATAAAAAATTGTAGCAAGTATCCTTTTATATTTTTTACACTCTGAAAATCGTGTTTTTCTAATTTGTGTTAGTGGTGGAAATTTCATTTTTATGCGAAATTAAAGAAAACTTTTTAAAACAAAATCTGCATAAGAATCTGATAGTCAGGATAAAAAAATATAAAATAATTTACAAAATTGGACTGTCCTTCTATTTCTTTTACACAGTGTGTATATGGTAAATTTAGTCTTACTATATGAATATGACGTGTTTTAAAAGATTTTTAAATCCTTTTAATTTAGATTCAAGCTAGATGGCATTAGAAAGCCACCTATGAAAGGCATCTCATCCAGACCTATGAATAAAAGCGGAATCAATTGCCCTTATTCCTAAACACACACTTAGATCATCCCCGATAGGAAAAATCCTTATACTACAAATTTGTAGTCTCGATGTACAGGAATTATGTTTTGCAAAATCATTTTGAACTAATATGAAAGTTATTCTCTTTGCCCAAACAAATATATATAATTTTATGTTATTGATAAAAAATGCATATACATTGATTCTTTCATCATATTTTTAACACTTTCCAACAAAGTTGAAAAGTGCTAATGACTTCGGTTTGTCAGTCTGTCTATCTGTCTATCCGCCCTCTAACTCCCGTAAATATTCATGTAATTTCTTGAAACTGATATATGTTATTCAAGTTCACTATCGAATGTTCCCTATTGAAAATGGAGTGAATACCTCTGCTAGTTTGTGTACAGGGACACCCGAAAGTATTCTAAAGTATTGTGTTTTATGTGAGGTGTTTCGATAAACCCTGCTTTAGTAGCTTTACTTTACACAAATCTAAAAGAAATTGAAATATCTTATACAAGTTCACTATCGAATGGACCCCATTGAAAATGGAGTAAATATCATTACTATTTTGTGTACGAAAACAACTGAAAGTACTATTCCAAAGTATTGCGTTCTATGTGAGGAATATCTACAAGTCAAATTTTAAAAACTTTATTTTGCACAAATCATAATGAAATTGAAATATATTATTCATATGCACAAAAGAATGCTTTCTTTTGAATGTAGTATGATTAACATTAGCTTTATAAGTCTACACAAAAATATTCAGTTACATTAAGGGCTATTAATGAAAATTTGCTAGAATCACAGTTTCCTTTAATTTAAGCGTTTTTAAAAATTTCTAACGATTTTTAAGTTTGAATATGATTTTAGTTTGTGTATCTATCTGGCCGACTCCCGCCTCCAGCGTCCGTAAATATTTTCAGAATATATATATATAAGTTCTCATTGGAATGTTTCCTATTTAAAATGACATTAATAGGTCCTGTACAACTGGTCTGAGTACACGGACGCCCAGGAATATTCCAGTGCATTGCGTTTTACGAAAGACGTTTTTATAAATCACATTTAAATAACTTCCTACTGTAAAAATCATAAAGAAATTGACATTTATTGTTAGTATGCTAAATAATGTTTTGAATATAATATGATATGGTTAACCTTCTGATGTATAGGGCTACACTAAACTATTTAATATACACTAAGGGCTGCAATTAGAATCTCAGGATTGCATTTTGTTTTGCGTTAAGCATTTTTAACACGTTCCAACTATGTTTAAGAGTGATTATGAATAAAATTAGTCTGTTTGTATGTATTTCAGTCCTTCTGTCTGTTCGTTGTGTGTTAACACAGGCAAAGAATATTAAATGTTATACGATACAACGAATACGTACGGTTGGAAAGTATTAATAATCAATGCGTACCGCATGATTTTTAGTTGTTTTTATTATTTTATTTCAAATTATGATTGCAATAAAACATCTGGAAACTGACGAAGATTTCTATTTAAATTGTAACATGAAAAATCCATCATTTTTAACTTTTTTTTTTCTGTATTTTATAATGAGTAGATTTGAATGAAAACTGTACTAGTTTGTTTTTTATGAAATTTTCCAATCATGACTTTTTCAAAAAGGCTTTCTAGTAATATAAATATTACTCTCTTTCTCTAAACAAATTTGCATAATTTTATATTATTGGATTAAAAGTGCACTTAAATTGATTTTTATGAACTTTTATTAATTTATTTCATATTATGAACGTTGTGTTATTGAAAATTTTGAAGTTGTCAAGGAGTCTATTTTAAACGCAAAGTTAGAAATTCATATCTTTAGCGAATAATTTTAGTGTTTTAGGATTAAATTATTTTTATTCGTTCGTTCTGCGAATAAACATTCAGAAATTTTTTTAAGAAGTCAACCAAAATGAGTTACATTATATTTCTTTATATCTCTATTGAATAAGTTTTGATATTTTATTGCTGCGGATGAAAATAGCGAACTACACATAAAAAATATATATACCTTTTTTTTTTTTTTCTTTCTTACAATATTATTAACTTTAACCACTTCATCGGTTATCCCCAGATAATTTAGGTGAAATCTAATCTAGCCTCCTTCCACACATAACAGTGGCCGGTGAAATGGTTTTAATTCTCTAGTTTTGTTTTTCTTTAAAAGGTATCATTAAAAAAAAAAAAAAAAAAAAAAAAAAAAAAAACTCTGCATAAGTGCATAAAACTGCATATATTTATAACTGATGCTGATAAAATTTTACCTCAAAAAACTATGGCATCAGTTCTAATTTTATAAATTACTAATCCACAGATGTTTAATAATGCATTTCTCTTCTGAACATTAGCATATTTTTGAAGAAGACACGGAGATGTATAGAAAGAGATTAAGATTTTTCCAAAGATTTCGGAAAAAATCACCAAGATGGAACGAAAAAGAAACATTGAATGGTATTAGTATTAGAATAAATGAAGCGGAAAACGGAATAACAACTTTCAGAGAGTTACGATTGTATTTGCATTTTATGAAAAGGTTTGTTCTCACTACATTTGAAACTATTTGTTTAAATAAATTCTTTCATAAAGTGTCAAGACGTTTTATGAAATATGTTTATAACATTACACTTTTTCTCTAAATGCATGATAAATGGAAAGACTTTCAAGGGCTTCAAAACAGTTTTTTAATCAATATGAAATTATAAGTCAGTGTTATTTCTGCTAAAAACCCAAATTTGGTCTTTATGGCTAAAAATTTTCACGATGGTGAAGCGATTAAAACAGTAGAATTTGATGGAAAGTTAAACGAGAATGAAAAATATATGTTCCATAACTTTTGTTTTTATCTTTTTATATTGAATGAGGCTTTTCAGATTAATTTTTAGATAATTTAGAGTATCTGTTTAAAAAATGGAATCGACTATACAATATAATTTCATAAGAAATAATCTGATGGGGCACTCGGATTTCTTTCTCATACCATATTGGTTTTTTTTTTTTTTTTTTTTTTTTTTAAATCAATGATGATAATAATAATAATAATAATAATAATTTGGAGTGTACTTCTGTGAATCACTATATGGTCACACTCAAATTCCCGTTAGAAGAAAAAAAAATTGTTTTACATTTTTCATAAAACGTTTACCTGTGCGATTTTTTGAAAATTATCGATTTATTGACGTTGTAAATTGCATTTCATATGATCTTCAAAATACCAATTTTCAGTTTTTATCAATTATTTTTTACTTTCTCTTACCCATAAGGTAGAGAAAGTATTGTTTTTGGGTCAAATTTTCGAACGCGGGATTTTGTTATATTTACACGTTTTGAGGACCCAGAATACGAAAATCATGTTTTTAGCAAATTGTCTGTGTGTCTATGTGTGTGTCTGTCTGTTATCAGCATATCTCAAGAACAAATAGTAGCAGACGTTCCAAACTTGGTATTCTAAATGTGTATCATATATAGATGCTACAGTAAGCTTTTCGTTAAGATCAAGCAAGTGGTTCGTGTACAGGGACAATCAAGAGAATTCTAATACATTACGTCTATGGGGGAAATTGCAGGTAAGTAGAGTTGGTTTAGTGCAGTCTATAGACTGCACTAAACCAAATGAAACGAATATATTTATATATTGTAATAGAGATTGTCAACTGGGAAAAAAAAAATTGCGTAAGTAGGAGCCTCGCCTCCCCCCCTAGGGGGGGAAGTCCCCCCTCGACGGGAGTAAACTTACATGATGGGTATATTTCAAAAGAGCTCGCCAATACCTTTAAAACGAATGGTTGAACCATCGATCTGCGATAATTTAAAACAAAGTTATAGATTTTTTTTTTACTTTTAACAAAAGATATAGATTTTTTTTTTACTTTTTTTTTTTTTTTTTTTTTTTTTTTTTTTGTGAATAAAAGGGACTTTTTTTTGGATATTTAGTGTTATACTACTTCTCTAATATGGAAATCGTCTGCATTATCATAAAAGATAAATTTTAAATAATAATTTTAATAAATTGCTTTTTAAAAACAGAATTATTTTTCAATAGCCGAATTAAATTCTATATAAATGTAGGTGCATTAATGAAACGGGGGGTTGAGGGTTGCTACCGCCCCCCCCCTCACACAGAACTAATTATCATATAAAACTCTTCCGAAGCCTAATTTGAATTGTTTAACACATGTTTACGTAACAGTACTCGTTATCTTACCAGTTAATCTGCAACCTGTATTTTTAGTATTCAATTTCAGGGTAAGAGAAAGTCGTGTGAGTGACACACCAGATTATTTTTAATTATTATGATAACAGACAGGTACACAGATCATCCGCTTAAACTTGATAATGTGTATTTATAGCAAAATTTCAGTGACCCCAAGCCAGGTTTTAAGTCATTTCAATGATTTTTTTTTTTTTTTTTTTTTTTAGTTTTAATTTATAAAGTGATCAGGCTTCGCAGCATTTCTAAAATTTTACGCATATTTTATTATATTGTTACCACTATTTTTAAACTATACTATTTTACATAATATTTTAGCATTAAAACATTCAAAACAATTCAAGAAAAATTTCTTATTGTGAATAATGGTGACAATATAACAAAATGCGAGTAAAATTTTAGGAACGCTGCGAGGCCTGAGTGTTTAAAATATAACAATTAATGATTTTTATTTTATTTTATTTTATTTTATTTTCATTTATTGATTTATTTTTGAAAATTGCTTTGAATAATCTGACTAATAAAGGAGGCAAAAGCTTTCAAGTAAATAATAAAAGGACTACCAAAAATTCTTATTTTAATCATATGCTTAGTAGAAAAAATATGAATACTTACATAAATAGATATCTCATTGCTTTCTAAAGAACTTTTTTTGGAAAACAACTGTACAAAAATAGTTATATAAACAAAAATAGTTTTGTATAACAACTATACAAAAATAGTTAAACAACTATACAACTATAATATATATATATATATATATATATATATATATATATATGAAAATATATAAATATAGATAAAAAATAAAAGTTATGTATAAAAAAATATAAATTTATAAAATAGTTATTTCTTTGTGAATCATGAAATAAATAGAATCACGTCCTACTATAAACCCTTCCATTAGCCGAGGCGTACTGCTCTGGTAGATGGAAAGTGCCGGATTCGATCCAAGGTCTTACTCGCTGGTATAGCCGTTTGAACTTTTCCGTGGTTTTTTTCAAACGAGCTTAAACGTAAGCTAGGAATCTTTAGAATGACTTCTCAGGGAGGCACTCATGTGGCAGTCTGCCTTACCGGCCCTCTTCACTTACCGTCGCCGGAAGCCCAAGCCAATGTTATTCTATGGGAAATTTTCTTTACTTATAACTCATTAATTAATACATATTTTTGACTTCTGTTTTCACATTCAGAAAATTCCCAACTGTTAAACTGATGGAACCTTTTTTTAAAAACGGATTTTTTTTTTTTTTTTTTTTTTTTTTTTAAGCTATAAAATACGAATTTTCAATATGTGAAAATTTTCATTTTGCAATTTCAAAATAAAATATTAAAAATTTAAAAAGTCCGTTTTTAAAAAAGGTCCATCAATTTAACATTCGTGAATTTTCTGAATGTGAAAGCTTGTTCTTTTTGTCTGTCTGTCCGTCTGTTTGTCCCCGCTTTAACTCCCATGAATATTCATAGATTTTTCTTAAAACTGACATATGTTATTCAGCTTCACTATCGGATGTCTTCTATTGAAAATTAGATGAATGAGTGAACTCTGCTTGTGTACAGGAGTACCCGAAAATATTCCAAAGTACTGTGAGAGGTATTTCTGTAAACATATTTTAGTACCTTTAATTCGTTCTATGAGAAGTATTTCTATATACCAAAGTTTGACAACTTTAATTTCCATAAATCTTAACGAAATTTAAATATGTTATTCATATGCTCAAAAAAATGCTTTTTACAGAATGTAATACGATTAGCATTACGATGTACAGGGTAACAAAAAATATTCAGTTACATTAAGAGCCATTATTGGAAATTACCTGGAATTGCATTTTCGTTTACACTAACGTTTTTAACACTTCCTAACAATTTTTAAGTGTACATATGATTTGAGTTTCTGTATCTGTCTGTCTGACTGTTCATCTGTCTATCTGCCCGTCTGCCCGCCTCCAGTGTCCGTAAATATTTTCAAAATATCATACATGTTATTTAATTTCACTATAGCATGTTCTCTATTTAAAATGGCATTAATAGGTCCTGACAAGTCGTTTGTGTGCAGGAACATCCAAAAACAAATGCCATTGCACTGCGTTTTAGGACAGACATTTTTATAAATCACATTTAATAACTATCTACTGCAAAGATTGTAAAGAAATTGAAATTTATTGTCAATATGCCAAAATAAACTTTTGTGCATAGCATATGATACGGTTAACCTTCCTATTTGCAAGGTTACACTAAAATATTCAGATACATTAAAGGCTGTAATGTCAATCTAACCCAGTTAAAAAAAAAAAAAAAAAAAAAAAAAAAAAGTAGAAAAACTACAAAATAAATGCCGACAATCTGAAGGTATTTGGTACAAAAAATCCTAAAATCTGCGGAAGTTCAGAAGCAAAAAATTTGAAGGTAATTTTTTCCCCCTTAAACTTATTCAAAATACCTTCAGATTATCTGGAGTTTTCTTTTTTCTTTTCTTTTTTTTTAAGGCTGCATTTTCTTTTGCATTAAGCGTTTTTAACATTTTCGAATAAAGTTTAAGAGTGATTAGGAATTCAGTTAGTCTATCTGTATGCCATTCAGTCATTCTATAAGTCCGTTGTATGATAATTAAGCAAAGAACAATAAAAGTTGTACAATATAACAAGTAAGTACAGTTGGAAAGTGTACAGTTATTTCAATTTTAAATAAATGCGTACCGCATGATTTTTCGTTCTTTTATATTTTTTGTTGCGGCTTTCACATTCTAATAATTTTCAAAAATATATACCCTATAAAACTTTTGAACTTAAACATTTCAGTTTTTTAACTCCCACCTATAGATAATTCTGGATATAAAGTCAATTGATTTAAATCTGAGCATGGTGTGTTAATAAAATTATGAATGATAAGTATTGTAAATCGAAAACGATAGTTTGATGTGAAATCAGCAAAAATATTATGAGGTATTCTAAACACAAACTATAATTACATTTCTATTTTATTAATGCATATTCGGTAGAAAAGATTAAATTCAGCAATTATATCAAACATAATAAATTATGCAAACAAATTTTTCACAATTTGCATTAAAATACTAGAGTTGAGTGATGAAAAAAATATGAAATCACTATAAATTACAAAAACACAATTATTATTTTATGTATAAATAATTTAAATCTAAATATTAAGTAAGGAAAAAATAGGCATGAATGCTGTGTGAAGGCAATAACGCAGTATAGTAAACTCGGTATCAAAATAGTTTATATAGATAGATAGATAGATAGAACCTTGCTGAATCATAATATATTAATAATAATAATGAGTAACAAAATTTGGGATGAAAAGTTTCTTTTAAATAGGGTGAACTTACCTGTGATTTACTATTTAGTGGAAATTTCCTAAAGTTTTATATTATTTTCTAAAATAAACACTGAAAACATTTTTGAAAAATTTTCTGAATACTAATCAATGTAAAAGGATTAGTAATTATTGTTTTCCGTTTAATAATTGATTTTTTGTAAAAGTTGTTATCTCAAAAACGGCTCGAACGGTTTTCTCTTTAGGTCACTTTTATGTTTTCTGACCACATTATCTCTCAAAAATGCATATAATACGTGTAATAGTGGGTAATGGAAGTCGTGTGGTTGTTTCACACCAAATTTTTGCTTATATATGTAAAAAAAAAAAAAAAAAAATCCCATGTTTTTTTGTACATTTCAGTGAAAATCACATAGAGCTACAGTCCGTACTTTTTGAATAATATATTTTTCTTTTCCTCTGTGACTTTTGGATCATTCGGTATGTTTAGAGGTATTATTTAAATACAAAGTTTTAAGTTTGGAGTTATGATTGGGTGTGTTAAGGCTGATTCACTACGCTAGGATCCACTGGGTAACATTGTAAAGAAGGAAATAGAAAATTAAAATTAAAGTGAAAAGAGTTTTTTTTATTTTTTTTTCCCGTAGAGACGATAAGCTATAGATAAAAAGTTAGCACTATTCTGAAAGTATCTTTTAATCGTCTTTGAAGTTATTATACTTTAACTGTCTCGTTGATCTCTTCAAGAATATTGGAACCCAAATTTTATTTATCTATGTATTTTTATTTGTCATTTTTATTTCGAAGAAAGAAAAAACATCCTTCATACTACATATTTCCCATTAATATTACATATTACATACTCTAGATGGCAGCACTAAATTTTCCATTCATTCGTCTACTCCATTTTTTTAGAAGATGATGTCGGTGTCAGGGTTAATACGAGGACTCTAGGCCAGACCTGGTGATGTGCTCTTTGTGGGTGTCTGTCGAAACGAATTTGAAAAGTATTTAGATTTTTAAGAGGAATCCCACAATTTTTCATCACATCCTTCTTAAATTCCGAAAATTTTCGCTAAATAGTTAAAGTAGACAAAAATATGGTTCTGTACTTTAAAAAAAAAAAAAAAAAAATTCAATGTACTTTACTTTAACCTTTAATGATCATTGGTTTCGCCCAGAAACCAAACACTGCACATTTTTTTTTTAAGCAATTTTTCAGTATTTTTACAAAGTGTTAATAGAATATTAAACTCTTATTCATTCTCTTTGCACTACATGGCAGCACAGCACTACAGTAAAATCTAAAAAATGATGCCATTTCAGATGAAGCCAGATGTAGAAGTCACTTTAATTTTCTAAAATTGTATCAATTTTAAAAATAAAGAAAAAATATTTATTTTAAATAATAGCACATGAACTTACTATAAATCTTCTCAGTCATAAATTGCAACTTTCAATTTTTTATATAAATAAACAGAACAGTACGAAATGGTGTGTAAAATGTTTGGTATAAAATGAACATTTCCTGGATTTTCTGCAATTTCTTAAAATATCACTTTCTGGAATTACATGAATATATATATAAGTATGTGTGTGGTATACATATTTATATAAATGTTTTCTTTTTAAATAATTTATATGTACTAAACATTTTGCAATTATGAATATAAAGTTTTTTTTTCTGGTAAAACAATTAGCAAGTATAGTTAATTTTATGTATAAATTCGTAAATTTGTAACTAAAGTAAAAAATTAAATAATAAAGCCAGAGCTGTAGCCACAATGTTTGGCTAGGCGCCTGGTGCTGTGACACTGCTTACACCACACTAGCTTCTTTTCTGAATAAATCATTATTTGAATTTCTCAATAAGTAAGTCAAAATATAAATGTTTTAGATTTCTAAAGTATCCGATTTATTCTTTGTAACTTTTATATTAGCTTGTTTAAGGAGAAAAAATAGCCCGTTACCGTTCATTGGTTTCACTGTGAAACCATAAATTTCTGTAAAATAAAAAATGCTAATATTTTTTCTTTTGTATATTTATGATCAGTGATTCGTCTAAAAGTCATTTTTTAAATTAAGTTCATAATATTCAAAAGGAAATACGTAGTAAACTTTAAAGGATTAATCACTATTAACTCTTTTTAATGAAGACTGTTGTTGAATTCAGTTAAATGCAGACAATATACGTTCAATTCCAGTCTTTGTTATCAACTAAGGAATCGCAAGTCCTTTATAATGCACTATAGTGCGTTTAATTACATTAAACGCACAACTGTTATTTTGATAAATGTTGTAAAAATTGTTTCAGTTGATCGCCCTCCGATTGACTTACAAATTGACATTCATTTTCGGGTATTATATGGAAATAGCTGTATAATTTTTGGTGTCTATATTGTTTATGGTTCATGTACAGGGACACACCAAAATTTTCCTTACCATTATGGCAGTTGAGCTGAATATCATATAAACGCATTTTAACAACGTTTTACTGCATTCAACAAAATAAAATTAACATACATCATTGAGATGAATAAATTCCCGTTTTCTGTAAAAAATTTTGGGCTTAGATTTAATAATGAATGTACAGGGCCTTACAAAAGTCTTCCGACAATGTCACGTAATCATACAAATTATGTCAAATTTCGAACAATTACTCATGAGATACAAAGAATAAGTTGAATAGTTTTTACTGGTGTATATAATGTTTATGGCTCTTTTACAGGAACACACAAAATATTTCATGACATTAGACCCTATGGACAATTTTTTATTTAAGTACACTCCGACGCGTTTATTCTGAATTCAACAAAAGGAAATTAACGTATAACATTGAGATGCTTAAAAGCATGTTTTCTGTAGAAAAATGATTGTATAGACTAAATAATTTATCCACAGGACCACACAAAAGAATACCGATAGCATTTTGTAATATACAAATGAAATCAAATTAGATTGAAACATTAATGAAATACAAATAATTAGTCATATACATTTATAGGTGCATTAGTAACTGTGGTCCTTCTACAGGGACACTCAAAAGAATTTCGTACCATTGCGGGGAGGGGGTAGATAGAAGAAAGGAAAACTTTAAAATTTTAAATGAGACAGGGAATCTTTTAATAGCTTGATGGGAAAATCTTTTCAAGCGAATCATTCTGAGAAAAAATTTTGTCCAACGATGCTTTTTTTTTAGGAAATTGTGAAAGAATAAATTTTTCATTTAAAATTTATTTCCCTTTCTACTGAACCTTCAGAAAAAATTGAAAATTCTGAAAACTATAAAAAAGCTTCTAATCAGTTTGAGGGAGAATTTATTTGGTTAGGTGCAATTTTGAATTTTCAAATGCGAAATTTTTCGTTACCTCCTTAGAAACTTTTTTTTTTTTTTTTTTTTTTTTTGAAAACACATTTTTTATTTATTTATTTTGTTAAGAATTATTTTAAGGTAATTATATTTGATTAAATATTTCACAAAAAATCCTATATATAATTCCCTAGAAGGGCTAGAAGGCATTCTCTTCGTCATTTTTATAGAACACTTTCTGGGATGAGAATTTTTGCCTTTTATGCTACCGCTGTTTTCATACAGAAGTATTTATTATATTTTTAAAGCAAGGTTTCGTGATTAAATAGGATAGATGTTATTGTATAAATATAGTGGTAGCAAAAGAGAAGCTGGGTGTGTTTTTAAAATATCTCTTCATATCCGGAGGAAAAACAACAGGCACCGAAGGATTCTTGCTCAAAACATAAACAACAAATGCGAATACTTAAAAATCAGGGTTACGTATTTTAAGAAAACGACCTTAAGAGTAGGTGCAAGGGAGGGAGGGGGAAGAAGAAACTGTTTTTTTTTTTTTTTTTTTTTTTTTTTTTTTTTTTTGCATATTGTTCCATATTCTAATGAATTAATATATATATATATATATATATATATATCTGTAAAATTTCTGCTTTATGATACAATAAACACAAGAGTCAAAAACTAATTTCTCAAAATATAGGAACTTACCCACTAATGGCAAGGGGGGGAGGAGAGTATTTTTTCATATTCCATCATGTCAGAGAAATGAACGAGATATCTGTAAGATACACGAATTAAGATGTACAAACCTAAATTTTAACAAAGTTGTTAAGTTATATATACATGTAAGAGTTAATAGTTAAATATGTCCATCCGACTCATTTGGAAGGGTAGGTTGGTTTCTCTTTTACTACAAAGTAGCTGCCATTTTGTATCAAAATGACGTCTACAGTTTATTAATGGATTTGGTGCAAATATTGATGAGGGCTATGTGCATATGAGGTTTTAAGCAAATCGGTTCTAAAATACCTTTATATGTGAATTTGAAATTTTCAAAGATTTGACACTTTGAAACGAAATGGCGGATCACGTTGACAAACGAACATATCAAATTTATTTCTAAAATAAGTGTACTCAACAAATTTCTTTCGAACTAATTCAGTATTTCAAAAGTTATCGTGTTGGCAAATTCTCAAGTGGTCACCACTTGGAAATAAAATGACTGTGCAAATAACTCCATTAACCAATCCAAGATATTTATAAGATAAGACTACTATCCACCTTTGGTTCGAATAAATACAGTATTCAACAGTGATGACAAGTTTTCTAGGGGCAGTTTCCAAATAGCCACAACTTGGAAACAAAATTGCGGAGCAACTTAACTCAGTAAAATCATTTAAGATACTTGAATGATAAATCAACTGTCTAACTTTGGTTAGAATTGATTAAACATTTCAAAAAGTTATCGTGGTGATGAATTTTCAAGTGGCCGCCATTTGGAAACAAAATGGCACAACAAGTTGCCCATCGAACTCATCCAAGACATTTCAAGCTTTAATCCACTGTCCAACTTTGGTTCGAATTAGTTCAGTATTTCAAAAGTTATTGGGATGAAACATTTCCAAGTGGTAGCCTTATTTTAAGTAGCCGCAACTTACTGTTCAAATCTGAATCGAATTAATTCAGTGTTTTAACAAAAGGTTGGACTGAGATGCCGAGTAAATTTATCTAAGGCATTTGGATGATAAGTCCACAGAGCAAATTTGATTTGGTTTGATTTAGTATTACAAAAGTTATCGCTATGCCAAATTTTCAAGTGGCTTCCACTTGAAAAGGAAATGGCTGAGCAAGTGGCCCATCGAACTTATCCAAAATAGTTTAATAATAAATTAAATATCCAACTTTGGTTTGAATCAGTTTAGTATTTCAAAAGTTATCGTGATGCACTTTTTCAAGTGGTAGTCTGATTTCAAGTGGTCACAAATTGGAAACAAACTGGTGAAGCAGCGTGCTCAGAAAACTCATTTAAGATATTCGTATAATAAATCCACTGCCCAAATCTAGTTCGAATTAACTCAGTATTTGAAAAGTTATCACGAGGGCAACGTTTCAAGTGCGAGTCTTTCATTAAGTGGTTGCAAATTGGAATAAAAATGGCGGTGCGAGTTGTCCGCCGAACTCATTTAAGGTATTCGTAAGGTAAATCCACTACCAAAACATGGTTCAATTTAGTTCAGTATTTGAAAAGTTATCTCGATGACAGATATTTAAGTGGCAGTTTGATATTAAGTGGCCGCAATTTTGAAACAAAACAATGGAGCAAGTTTTCCCAACGAACATATCCAATAAATTTGCTAGATAAGTCCACTGGTCAACCTTAATGAGAATTGATTCCGTATTTCAAAAGTTATCGTCATGACATATTTTTAAGTGGCAGCCTGAATTCAAGTGGGTCTCTTAATTTACTGTACCCGCAATTTTGAAACGTGGATAAATTCATTAATAAACTTAATAGAGTCACTTTTATGGTCTATACATAAATCAAAATTTAAGCATATCCTATTTTAAATAAGCTTTTCACACCTGGGATTTAAAATTTTCAAGTGGCTGCAACTTGAAACGAAAATGGTGGAGCAACTTGGTTATTTTCAAAGTTATTAGTAAAATATGTCCATCTCCCAACTTTGGTTCGGTTTTGATCAGTTTAGTATTTCAGAAGTTATCGTGATGCACATTTTCAAGTGGTAGTCTGATTTCAAGTGGCCACAAGTTGGAAACAAAATGGTGAAGCAACGTGCTCAGAAAACTCATTCAAGATTTTCGTAAAATAAATACACTGCCCAAATCTGGTTCGAATTAACACAGTATTTGAAAAGTTATCACGATGGCAACGCTTCAAGTGCGGGTCTTTCATTAAGTGGTTGCAAATTGGAATAAAAATGGCGGTGCAAGTTGTCCGCCGAACTCATTTAAGATATTCGTAAGATAAATCCACTACCCAAACCTGGTTCGATTTAGTTCAAATAGTTTTAATTAGAAAAGTTAGCTCGATGTTTAGTTCCCCATCGGGGAACTTAGGGTATGGGGTAGTAGGTATGGGGAACTTAGGTAATCATGAAAAATTTCGACCTCGGTTTTTTGACTTTTTTATACGTTTTCAGGTGTGAGGAATCCGAAAATGACAAAATTTGTATGGTGTCTGTCTGTAGGGTGTCTGTTAGTGTGTCAGTCCGTTAATGTGTCAGTCCGTTAATGTGTTAGTCCGTTAGTTTGTTAGTCTGTTTACACGATATCTCACGAACAAATGATCGCAGAGAGGTCAGATCAGTTTTAAAATATTACTTTCGATACTGGGAAGAACCCTATTCATTTGCAACATTTGAATTAAAAAACTTCGTAAGTTATTAGGAATTTACGATTGTCTTAACATGGGAGAATAGGACAAAAATTCACTTAAACGTGCATTAAATGGAAACTTTTTACTGTAAAAATGTCAGACCAGTTTTAAAATATCAGTTTTGATGCCGGAATGAACATCAGTAACTATAAATATTCTACTTTGAAAATTTCGCAAGTTATTGGAAATTTACGAATTTCTTAACATGGCAGTATACCCAAGTTAAAATCCATGCTAGTACCAGCAAAGAAAATAGGCTAGTTATTGCTATGTTTTGCTTTGTCTGCTAGATTTTCATGCTGTTATATGCTTTATAATGCTAGCCAGCATAAAATGCTATATTAGCTAGCTTACACAGCAATAGCACGACAAGCTATATACAAGCATTTTATGCTTATTTGTTGTTTAAGCTTTTCCAAAGCCTGGAGAGGTATGTACAGTCACCCCAAAAAAAAACGCCACCCCCCCCCCCCCCCCACCTAATTTTGCCGTAAATTATCGTAGAAACATGCGACTGGTACCAATCAGTTTGTAATAACGTCTAGTTTATAATGTTATAGTTAGATTTTATTTAGGGGGTCGTCTACATATTAAAACTGACATCAACTTCATTTTTTTCAATGGTAACCCCCATTTTTTATAATTTATTTGAATTCTTTGGATCAAATCATCACGGAAAATTGTATAGTTTATATATTTCGCTCAATTTTTCATAGAGTTATAAGCTGTCAAAGTTTGGGGGTGCTAATGTTAAATGAATGTGACAAACATTAAATCATATCTTCCGAAATAATTATGATATTTAAATTCTGTTTTTTTTATTCGTTAGAATGAAGTAACCCAAACATATTCCATGCAAATTTTTGCTAAAAAAACATTTTTTGAATTATGAAAATTATTAATAAATTCATATTTGAAAAAATTATGAATTATGACCTATGTTAATTTTTGCACGAATAGAACGGGCATCATCAAAAATATAGGTTTCCAAATTTACAGCTCGTTCCTAACATTATTTTTTGAGTTACAGTGATATTTCACTTTTATTCCTGTTAGGGGGCCGTCACTTGTTATAATCTGTATCCTCTATAAGTAAATGTTTGTATATAATTTGACGGAAAACTATTTTAATTTACCTTTATGTTATTTTTATTGTTTCCTAAGCAATATTTCGATGTTTATTATACAAATTGGCATATTTTTGTAAAGTTATCACAATGTAGGCGAGGGATTGTGAAAGAATTTCAAAAGAAAAGAAGCCCCGCCTCTGATTCGCTGAAACACTATTCATAAAAAAAGACAAATTTGCATATTCCTATTTGACTCTACATGGGACGCTGGTATGCATAAATCACAATGGTATATACTACATCGATTATTGAAGACAAAACTTAAATGATTTAATTACAAATATGCAAAATTATTTTTCTTTATATTATAAAGTTTTAGAAAATTTGTGAAAAGGCGTGGCTATTTACATTAAGCCTTGATATGGAAGCTATGTTGCTGTTTTTCGATGCTGCGAAATTTACAAAATATATTTGTGTTAATATACTATACAGATAGAAGAATAATTATATAATATCAACAAATCTTCTTTAATCAATATGTTTATATACATTACTGTATGGAAATGTTTATATATGAATATTGTATTTATTTTTAATGAGAGATATAAACACAAAATACTAAAAAAGAAAGAAGAAAATGTGTTATAAATTTTTATAAATCAAGCAAAATATATATGCATACTTGCCAACCTAACCGGTAACATTGTTAGTTCCCGCCCCTGTGTGTACACAATTTAATTTTTAGAGTAATTAACTTCAAATACATTTACGATTAACTCATTGAGCGCCACGCGAATTCTTATGGAAATCCCATTCAGGCCATACGTGCTGCTTAGAAGCGTGTTATGTTTATCGAGTTTCAATAAACCCCATTAGGCCTTCGATATAATCCTATAAAAATCCTATTAAAAAAAAAAAAAAAAAAAAAACATGAAGTAAATTTTAAATAAATTGTCAGTAATTACTTAAAACTATGTAAGTTCTGTAGTTTTATATCATATTTTACACTGCCGGCTGACTTAGCCTAAATGGAAAGATCAGTGTCAGCCACCGATGGCTGACACGGCTCTAAAAAGACTGATGTGAAAAAAATGTACAGAAAGGAATCTTCCGGGATAGGTTGACAAGAATGTATATACATAGAGCAATGCCAGAAAATGTTCTTTATTTTTCATGAACCAGATGAATGGTATTTTTTTTTCTGAATAGTCTATGTATTAAATATAATGCTGCTTTAAATACCCTTTAAATGAAAAGTTTTATTATATAAAGTAATTTTCTGGCACTCTACAGCTCCCAAATGACACACAATACAAAACCCCGCCTTTTTCCAGTGTTTAAAGGGTATTAACGTTTAATATGCTTTATATTCGTTTTGGTCTTTCTTTCTCCTCCTTATCTTCTTCTTTTTTCCTTAAAAAAAAAAAAAGAGAGAGAGTTATGTAACATTTTGACCTTTTCAAGTGAAGATTTAGATTAAGGGTAGTCAGCCTTTCTACACCCACCGTCCACTTCGGTATCTGTGTTAAAGTGTAGAATTTTAGAACATCCCATTAAGTAAAAGGATTTATTATTTTACATATTAATTTGTTACACATTATAAAATATAAAAGCAAAAGAATATCGTGGAGATTTATGTAAAAGTTTTTAATAATATCATGAAAAATAAAATAAAAATAATAATTAATTAAAAAAAAATAATAAAAATAAAAAAATCTGTTTTAATATTTTATAAAAGTCAATTAAAGAAAATGAAAGTACTGCAGTATCAGAACAAACTCCCATTGTCACTGTGAAACGGCCGTGGGAACCAGGTTGAGTGCCGCCGTTTCAGACAATTATACGGCAGCTTGAGTTAAAATAATTTTGAATTTTCAAACAAATTTAAAACCATTTACCTTTCTTTTTTTTTTTTGATAGATATTTTAATATCTATTCAAGCTATTTAAATTTCTTCGTATGAAGTGAACTATCTGATGTTTAATCAATAGAAACCAATAAAAATCTTTTAATTCATAAACTAACTCAGAAAGTTCTGTGAATTAGTCATTTTTTTTATTTTATAATTAACATTTCTGAAAAATTTTTCCGGTGTGAAACTTAATAAATAATGTATACTGGGTGGTAGATCGTGATTTATATTTTCTAAATGTATAGACGGACCCCTAATACATTTTCACGTGTAACTCTATTTAAAATTGATTAAAGGTCTATAAATAGGTATGTTTTTCGAACCGCCTTGATCTCAGAAATCTGAATATGAAGTCAAAAATAAGGGTTGCCATTGAAGAAAATGAAGTTAATGCCAGTTTTAATATGTAGACGACCCCTTAGGCAAAATTTACCTATACCGTTATAAACTAGACGTTATTACAAATCGATCGGTACCAGTCAAATGTTTCTACGATAATTTACAGCGAAATTAGGTGGGGGGGGGCGTTTTTTTTGGGGGGGGTGACTGTACCTTAACAAGCTATTATGTGCTTTTCTATGCTTGCCAGCGTAATATGTTATGTCGGCAGCTTAACTAGAAATAGCATGGCATGCTAGATGCCAGTGAGAAGTGAGAAAATAGCAACAAAAAAACATCTGTTGGTTGTGAATTACTGCTAGTATAGCAGAAATTTCAAGCAAATAGTAGTCATAATTACTGCTGGACCAGCAACATACTAATAATAGCAGGAGACTTAGCGTTGGAATATTAAAACAGGAATAAACTACTACGTCAAAAACGCCAAAGAAAAATTATTGAGGTGCATACAGCTGTTTCGGTAGCCTAAAGCGTACCGTCTTCAGTGCAAAAAGAATTCTGAATCTTGAGAAGTGCTCATATATATAGGAGAGAGACCGGATTTAGTTCAACCAATAGGATTACGGAAGAGGTGGGGAGTGTGGCCAATAGGAAATAAGGAATGTGTAGCTGTGTAAACAGTAGAAAAATTAAGGAAATGTGGACTGAATGTAAAATTTCCAACAATCAGACAAATAGGGAACAGCGAAATCACAATTTACAAGGTTTTTAAAATTTTTATAAATATGAAAAACTTCAAAGAAATCGAGTTCATGAATGGATTTAGGTCTGCAAATTATTTTAGCTGAATCAAATTTAAAATTATGATTTTCCTCCCAGCAATGCTTAGAAATAGCCGATTTATTGGTTTCTTGTTTGCGGACGTAATTCATATGTTCTTTTAGACGAAATTTCAGACTGCGTTTAGTTTGGCCAATATATGATAAACCACACTGACAAGAAATACTATAAATGCCCTAAGAATTATGCATATCAATAGGATCTTTTAACTGAGAAAAGGTGAGTTTATTGGAAAGCGAAAATATTATTTTAAAATCATATTGTTTGAAAATTTTAGCTACGGTTTGACTGGTTTTAGAAAAGTAGGGTAAAACAATACTGATATTAGATGTAACTGATTTAGTAGACGAAATACGAGGGAGTTGTAATTTTTGGATAGCTTTGTCTATAATGGAAGGGTCATAACCTCTGTCAATTGCGATGGCTTTCAGGTATTTAATTTCAGATTTCAATAAAATAGGATTTGAACAAATATTAAGGGCACGGTTTACAAAAGTATAGAAAGCAGCCATTTTTTGGTTAGGTGGGTGACATGAACGCGCATGGGGAGGAAGGGAGACTGAAAAATTTTTACGATAGACAGTGGTTGAAAATCCATTTACAGTGCGAGAGACGAGGGTATCAAGAAATGGAAGGGAGACATTATTTTCTACTTCATATGTAAACTGGATATTACTGTCAATTGAATTTAAGGTTTCTAAGACATGGTCAATATTGTGATGAGATATGTCGATAAGCGTGAAGGTGTCGTCAACGTAACGGGTCCAAAAAGGAAAAGATATTTTCTTAAAAAGCTTGCTTTCGAAATAGTGCATGTAAATGTCTGCGAGAATTGGGGAGAGAGGGGAACCCATGGCTAAACCTTCAGACTGGCAGTCTGAAGGTCACTGTGTCAAGCGTTTTTTCAAATTCATTTCCCTTAACATGATAACTATGTTAAGTGTCCTGTTCTAGAAATTTATGAATATATATATATATATATATATGATGGGCAACTGAGCAGAGTCCACCTATGCCAACTAGTTTAGGTGACAGTTTCATATAAAGTGGCCGCAATTTGGAAACAAAACAATGGAGCAAGTTTTCCCAACGAACATATCCAACATTTGATAGATAAGTCCACTGTTCAACCTTAATGCGAATTGATTCCGTATTTCAAAAGTTATCGTCATGACGTATTTTTAAGTGGCAGCCTGAATTCAAGTGGCTGTCTTAATTTACTGTACCCGCAATTTTGAAACGTGGATAAATTCATTAATAAACTTAATGGAGTCACTTTTATGGTCTATACATAGATCAAAATTTAAGCATATCCTATTTTAAATAAGCTTTTTACAGCTGGGATTTGAAATTTTCAAGTGGCCGCCACTTGAAACGAAAATGGTGGAGCAACTTGGTTATTTTCAAATATATGTCCATCTCCCGACTTTGGTTCGGTTTTGATCATTATTTTAGGAATTATCGTGATGACAAATTTTTCATTATATTTAGATATTCATAAATACATAGTTATAGATATAGATTGCAATAGGTTTATTTCTAAAGAAAAAACCTGTAATAAAAATGTAAAATTTATAACCAGGTAATTTGCAATGTAAAATTGTAAAATTTGTAAAAATGAAACCAGTTCATACTGTAAACAAGCATTGTTTACAGTTAAAAAGCAATTTAATTTATTAAATATTTTAAAAAGAAAATGCATTGTGTAATACAGACAACCATACAGACCATATTATTAATATCAAGCATAGAATAATTTGCTTCGTGTGGAAAGAGGAACAAAATAACAAGACATCTTATAAGATTACATTTTGGTCATGTAGCGATATACGATTATTGGAAACATAATTCTTTTTTCGCGTTTCGTTTCTCAAACTCGCCAAGTTTTAAAGATAACGTGGTTGAAATTTTAGCTATGTACATACACGTACAACTTTTTGAAATGGTTTCTAGAAAAAATTACACCAAACGGTTATTAAAAATAACATAACTTCGCCAAGCAATATTATGTGATATAGTAAGATAAGGGACTTTTTGTATAATTCTTTGAGATGCCGGATACAACGACTGGACGCCGAAAGTTACATTTATATCTAAGATAAAAGAAAATCGATTAAAGTTTATCTACATGCACAAAATAAATGGAAAGTAAAAAGTTATAGCTTATTGTTCATGAGCAATAAATTAGAGTAAATATGAGTACCGATCAAATATTTCGTATTTGTTGCAATGAAAATAGATACATATGTTAGAGGAAACGATATAAAAATTTAGGAAACACCATGAATGATTGTATATGAATTTAAATTATTATTCATTGATTAATATAGTTAATTCGTTACATTTAAAACAGTTTTTTATTGTGGTATAATTTTTTTTACAAATTTATTTATTTAGAATATTCACCTATTTTTTGAGAAAAAACTAATTAGCTAATTTTTATAATATGTGATAATTTAAACCACACAAAGACGTAATGATCATTTTCAGGAATTTCAGAACTTCGCCCAATTTAGACGGAAAAAAGCTAAAAGTTTTTTTTTTTTTTTTTTTTTTCACACGTATTCATAAGTGCATTGTTTTAAAATGTAAATATACAAATTCCTAGCAATCCATTTCAGAAATTTCCTCCACTCCCCTGCTCCCTGGTTATACTAGGCGAGTCGTAATAATCCTGGACGATAGGACCCATGCCCCAGCCCACCCGGTTCCCGCTGTTCAATGTATTTTTCTAGTCAACTTTGTCCCCTTATTACTTCCGGTGTGAATTTTTTTTTTTTTTTTTTTTTTTTTTTTTTTTAACACACTTGACATTGTGAGTTTTTTTGCTTTTCTTCCCATGCTATTCCTATGGGGTTTTTAGCCTTTTTTTCCCTCTTTTTCCACATTCTAAAGTGGCGGTGGTTAAGTCAAAGCCCCCGAAGCTGGTTTTGACATATAATCTAAAAAAAAAGAAAATACAAAACAGATATCTGTAAAACTGTTGTTTTAGAATGTAAAGACTATGTGAATAGTTAAGGACAACATTATAATTTTTCAGAATTCCCCCTCCCTCTTTCTCATGAGGTAAATGCGACAAAACTTGTTTTTAATAGGCACATATATTGTTACAAATATATATATATATATATATTCATAAAATTGATGCTTTGAAATGTAATAAATAAGAATATCTAAAACTAATTTCAGAATATTAAGTATTCACTCCCCCCCCCCCCCCCCACCCAAAAATGAAGGGGATGCAAACGTCTTTTCCATATATCCTTTCATATCACAATTAAATCAAAAACAAATAAACAAATAAACGTAAGATTATAACTTTAAAATATAATAATAATAACAGTAATAATAAAAACACCTAAATTTCAGGAAATCGCCCCCACGAGTTACAGAACAAAATGCGTTTGCGTTTTTCACATATCTCATCATATTTCAAGGGAAAAAGAAGACATACATAAGATATAAATGCGAAAATTAAAAAAAAAAAAAATCTGGAGTGACTCCACTCGACTTTCCGAACATTGAGTAATTAACAGTTTTGTAGATAAAGTAAAGAAAGAGTAGTTGTTAAACAAACAAAAGAGAGAAAACCATAATAGAGTGTTTGAGTATTTTTCTCCATCTATTACACGTTGTTTTATTTAATGCTACTGAACTTTGAGCCCATAGATCATAATGACAAAGAAATCTTCGTTGTGTCCCTGTAAAAACCTATAAACGTTAGATTCACCAAAATGCTTATAGTTAGTGCAACAGTGATTTATAATACTCATATAAATTTTCAGCTGAATTCAATAAGGCGTTTAGATGCTATCGTACTTTTAAAAATTTAGTCCCATAGGCCATAATGATAAAGAATTTTTCTTTGTGTCCCTGTAAAAAAACTGTAAGTGCTAGATTCACCAAAATCTATACAGTTAGTTCAACTGTGATCTATAACATGTGTACAATTTTTTTGCTCGGATTAATAAGGCGTTTAGACACTATCACATTTTTAAAAATTTGGCCCCATAGGCATAATGATAAAGAATTTTTCTTTGTGTCCCTGTAAAACACCTATAAGTGCTAGATTCTCCAAAATCTATACAGATTGAGTATTTGTGACCTATAATATGTGTATAAAATTTTTGCTCAATTGAATAAGGCGTTTAGATTGTATCGCACTTTTAAGATTTTGCTCCCATAGGCCATAATGATAAAGAATTTTTCTTTGTGTCCCTGTAAAAAAACTATAAGTGCTAGATTCACCAAAATCTATAGGGTTCGTACTATGGTGACTTACAATATGCGTACCAACTTTCAGGTTAATCGAACGAAGCGTTTAGACGCTAGCGTGTTCACCCACAGACATACACACATACACACATACATACACACACACACACACACATACATACATCATCGTAAAAATAGTGAAAACGGACTCAGGGGACCTCAAAACATATAGAAACATCAAAATCTCGAATTCGGATTTTTGACATGATTACAATACTTTCCTCACTATAGTGTTCGGAAAGTAAAAATGTGCATTTCTACACACACTTTAAAATGTAAAACATTCAGATACCTTGGAATTAATTTTCGAATGTACTGATTTTTTCTCTTTAAGATATGTAAGGGAATCTACTTTTTACTGGTCACTTCATGTATCAAAGAAAAAAACAGACATGCTTAAGACCGTTGCTTTAAAATATAACAAATGCGAATAATACCTAAAAACGATTTTAGGAATGTTAAGAATTTGTCCCCCAAGGGGAAACGGACTGCAAATTGTGTATTTTACATATCCTTTCATTAAAAAAAAAAAAAAAAAAAAAAAAAAAAAAAAAAAATCATATATTTCTAGCCTTAAAATGTAAAAAAGACAAATATCTAGAAATCAGATTCAGGATTTTGTATACCTGAAAGAGGAGTTGGTGATGAAACAGATATTTCACACATTTCGTTATATCTCGAAGAAAGAAAGAAAGAAAAAAAAAATATATATATATATACAAGATTTTTACTTTAATAAATACAAATATCTAGATTGTATTGATATTTTTATATCCTACTAAATCTTTGGTCGTAGTATTATTAGTGTGAGTTTCTTTACTTTTTTTACGGGCTGCTTTCGCTATAGCAATTGCATTCTAGGGAGAAGTCTTTGTTTTGAAAGCTTTCTCCCTTGAAATCGTGATGTGCGGTGTATGGAAGGAAAATGCAAAACGTGTATTAGCGAGATTCACTAATATTTTTAGATTCAAATTTTGAAAGAATTCAAATTTTAAATATTTTAAAATCAACTGGTCGCCAAAGGCAGATTATAGTTTATAAAGGTTTGTCAATTAATTTGCTACAACTACTAATATTTTCTTTTCTTTCTATTTTAAAGATTTATATTCTGATTATTTTAAATGATGATTCTAAAGAGGAAGGAATATTATTTATATAAACAAGAAAGAAAAGTTTCTACTATATATTTTTTACATTTTTCAACTCTACCTGCCCGTAGTATCAATTAACCATCAATGTTTTTTTTTTCTCCGTGATGATACCTGGATATAGACTATTAGTATTATTATTATACTGAAAGAAAAAAATCATTTAAAAATGATAGCTACAGTGAAAATAATATTATTAATTAAATAAAATGCTTTGTGTAAACCTGTAGGTTATCTAAAATAGACAAAGCTACAAAAGTATATTTTATTTTCAATTACAGAATAAAGAATTTCACAAAAGTATTTTTAAAGATTTATTTCTAAGAGAAAACGTCAAAAAGTTTTCTTTTGTGTAGCACTGTATATCATATAAGATTGGCCTACATATCATATACTGAACTAAAAAATCCTTATTACAGTAAAAATTAAACTATGTAGTTTCCATTTATACCTCATAATATGTAGAGAATACTCTGTAATAGGGCCTTGTAAACTAAAAAATTTTATTAGTCATACTTTTTTCGAATAATGGTTTTGTGTATCTTAATAATCTAAGTGAATGTCGTTATGTTGTGTGTGTTATAATAATATTAAAATATACTTAAAAAATAAATCTTGCCCGTAATATATGAGAAATCTTTTGTGTATCCTGTACATAAATCAGTAGCGCTATTTCTACCATTTTAAATACAGAACATGAGATGGACAACTTGAATAAGAGATATCACATTCAAGACACTCTAAATTATTTACGAAATTTAGAACATGAACCAACAGATAGAAAAATCGAAGTTTTAATCACTTTTAAACTTTAATCGTAGGTGTTCAAAATGCAAAACACAATTGAAAATGCGCTTTTATTAAATTCCAATTATATCCTCCATAGTACCTTAATAATTTTGTGTATCCCTGTAAACTAATCATTAAAGCCAATCATATCATACTCTACAAAAAACAAGTTTTTTGTGCAAATGAATTTTTTTTAAAAAAAAGCTAATTTCATTATGTTTTCTACAGCACAAAAATATTAAAATATGCGTTTTAGATATATCTCTTAAAGTACGTAACATAATGGAATTCTCTTGTGTGTCATTGTAAACAAACCTGTTTTGCCGTTTATACCATTCACAATAAGAAAAATGGCACAGTGTATTCCAGTAATATACAGTTGAACTCGGCTGTAGTGTCATCTTTTATATCAATAACTTGCTTATAACGTCAAAAAAAATATATCTATCCCACATTATCATTCATAAACTTCACTGTTATTAAAACTTCCCTATAACGTCAAAGGACCTCGGTTTTAACGGTAAAATTATACTCAGATTTAATTGCTTTCAGGTTGATTTTTTTCAGAAATTGGCCTAGTTCCCACTTAAAGAACAAAATAGAGAGGTGATACCACAAATTAAAATTACAATTTATATTACTTTTTTTTTTTTTTTTTTAAATACTGAATGTTTAACAAAATGACATTCATTTTATGGTTACTGTGCAGAATTTTGATTTATTAAATATCATATCCGATTCAAAATACTTTAAATAAGAAAAGTATTTTCTCTGTAAACATTTTATAAAATAAGTAATAGTATTTCCTTTAACAATCGCACTCTGTTATGTTTATGTATTAGAAACATCTTTATTAGAATAAAGATGTTTTTACTTTATTATTATGTCAGTTACATAGGACGGTTTTATTTGCTTTTCAATCAAACTCAGTTGTTATGGCACTTGGCTATAGAGTTAGAAATTCTTTTGTCCCTTGGGTGACGTTATAACCGAGTTCGACGTTATATCAGTTTCAAAGAAATCTAAGAATGTTTACAAAAATTGGAGCGCGAACAGACAGACAAACTAAAGTTGTAAATACTTTTCAACTTAGTTGGAGAATGTTAAACATGTTATAATAGAATCACAAAATTAATTCTTCTAAGTCACAAGATATTTAAAGAATTCTTTAAAAACTCTTTAAAACTAGTATGTTGTGGCCACTAGAAGACTTTCTTCTATATTTTCCTATACAAAGCCGCTTACTAAAAGTATTTTATTAAAACTATTATTTATTAAAATTATCTACCGTAATAAATGCAGACGATTTTCATCTTAGAGAACACTAACACTAAATGTAAGAAAAGAAAGTCAGTTTTATTCTTTATAAATAAAGTCTTAAAAAATGCGTTTTCAAAATGGTTATCCCATATATGAAGTTTCGTACAGTTATATGCCATAGATTTTGAGATAGTTCTCGAAGAAAATTGCAGTATAGTAGCGCCACCTATTGGCTGATATACATCCAAATTGAATCAGCTTAATGTCTTATAATGGCATTCTTATATATCAAGTTTTTTTTTTTTATGATATGCAATAAAACCTAAGATAAAGCCTCCCCTGAAACGGTAGAAAGCGGAGTGTAGCAGAGTCACCTATTGAGCGGTTGACACCAAAAGTTGATAGGCACTAATTTATATCCAGTTGCGGCTATATATAAATTGATATGGAATTCTCTTCAATAGTTCTTGAGATATAGTGTTCTTTAAATTGCAGAACGCGCTGTATAGCAGCGCCACCTGTTGGCCGATAAGCATTCAAATTAAATCAACATAATGACCTTCTCATATATCAAGTTTTGTTAGATTATACGCAATAGAACCTGAGATATAGCCTCCCCTTAAATTGCGGAAATTGCTGTATAGCAGCGTCACCTGTTGAACAGTTGACACCATAAATTGATAGGCACTAATTTAGGCTAAGGTAGATCTACATATAAATTTATGTGCAATTCTGTGAAGTAGTTCGCTAGATACGGTCGCCACAAAATTTTTGTCACACACATACACACACACACGGATAGACAGACATTTTCTAAAAATGGTCAAATCGTGTTCTAGACCTTTCAAAACGTGTAAATCCGTTGAAAACCGGAAGTAAAAAATTTTTACGAATCCAATACTTTCTTCTATTGAATATAGAAGGAAGTAAAAATATCATTTAAATTATTGTATTATTTAAATGGAAATTGCATTTATTTAATTTTTACTTTCTTCTATATTGAATAAAAGATAGTATTGGATTTGTAAAAAAATACGGTTTTCGACGGATTTACTTGTTTTGAGAGGTCTAGAACACGATTTGACTATTTTTTTTTTTTTGAAAACGCCTGTCTGTCCGTCTGCGTGTATGTGTGTGTGTGTGAAAAAAATTTTGTAGCGACTGTATCTCCGAAACTACTGCTTAGAATTATATATAAATTTACAGATGCACCTTATTTTTAATGCTGATAAGCTGTTAAAATTATCCAAATTTGACGAACTAATTTCTGAAAATTGGCATTTTACTTCTAAATAGATAAAGTATTTACTATTGAAGAATTATACTAAAAAAAAAAAGAAAGAAAGAAAGAAAAATGAATTACATTCCGTTAAATTAAGGTTAATAATTTAAATGACACTTTTCACTTTTCCTTATTAGCATAGTTTTATTAAAATAGAAAAAAAAAGTTGTCTATGTTTTGATTTTTCTCACACCCAAATACGTCATTTTACCGTTCTATTTTCATACTTATGATTAGTATTATTTATTTCAATACAAATTTCTCCTTGTTCTTTTTTTTTTTTTTTTTCGCGTTTACGAAACGCAACATGGCGTGTTTCAGAAAGGCCTATTAAGCGCAGGCAGAGTACATTTTTCCGCTCTCACGGTTTCGGATTCTAAAAGTAGATTCAAACTTCTAGAAGGTTTTTGATGAAGGTCTAGTTCATTTTAATAAGGAAAAATAATATTATAGTTTTAAAAAATTAAAGAACACGCTTTAAAAGAAATGTGAATAAAAAGCACAAAATTTCTATATTAGTATTAAAATGCAGGGTAAGAAAAAATCGTGTGAGTGACACACCATAATATTTACATACATTTAAATCTTTATTTAAAATAATTTAGAATTAAACAGAAACCATTTTTAAAAATTCTCCCCTGACTGGGCTCGAACGCTAGACCTTTAGGTTCGTAACGCGGCTCTTTACCTCGCAGCCACGACGCTCACGTACGAAGCTTCTTTTTTTTTTACAATATAGATTTTTTGTTTGCTCCCAGAGTGATTACAAACATACAAACATACATACAAACATGAATACAAACAAACATACATACATACAGGTGAAGCTAATAAAAGCGTGTTAAAAAATATAATTTGGAGTGGAAGGCTGATTTTTATACCAACTATGTGAAAAATACCAGAGCCGGGAATCGAACCCGGGTTTTCTGCCAGGTTGATGAATAACGAATTTCTAAATAACAATTTCTTATTTAATATATATATTACAAATACCTGAACGTTCATATTTAATTGAGTTTATTATTGCTGTTATTACTATTTTAATTAACGTGAGATTTTCATATATATTTTACTATCTACCTTATATCGATATCAACATACTAACTTCTTTTAAATGCATAAATCTTTTTAGAAATTTACAAGCCTAATATTTCAATTGAAATTTTGAATTTAATTGAAATATATTTATACATTTATATACATTTTACTTTAAAATTTAAACAGACGGTTTAGCAATTTCATGTTAGACAGTCAGACCCTTGAAATATTTTAAAATGCGCATGTTATCCCATAAAAAATGCGAAAACATTAGTTCTCATTATTTTTGTTCTTCATATAAAAATTAAAATATTCAGATCTGCAGAGATTTATAGCTGTTAAATTATCCTTAATATAATTTTATTTATTTATCTATATATTTTCACCTGAAATATTTTTTAGTCAAAGTTCTTTAATTTCATTTGTAACGTAGATATTAAAACAATGTATAAAACTTTTTCACAACTAATTTCAAAACATCTTTATTAAAAATAGTCAATTAGTTAATAGATACTGCTTTCGACTCAAATTCATAGAGTCTTCATTAGAGTTTAAAAACTATTTCCACAGCCATGTTTTAAGTTAAAGTTTGATCTGTGCGTGCATATAACATATGATATACTCTCCGATTGTATTTATATACATTGTCTTGATTTTTTTTTCTTTTTTTTTTTTTTTTTGTGTGTGTGTGTGTTAAGCAATATTTAAATGGTTTTATTTCAAGTGGTTAGAGATAATATATGATGAAATCCATAGTTAATTATGTGTATTTTAAAATTGTGAATGGTAAGATTTTAATTGTGAATAATAGAAACAACTTGCAGATTTAACGATATTTTGATAAATTCATCATTACAAGAAAATATTTAAATTTTAAATGCTGTAAATTTTCTATAATATAAAATATGCGTATATATAGCACTCTACGATACGTCTTGAAGATTCATATCAGTACCAAAATAAACGTGCTTAATTATGAATACGATTTTTTGACATAGTAAAACTAGACATTTATAAAACCAAAATTTTAATCAAACTGATTACTAGTTAAATAAACTTATCTACTTTTTAAATGAACTGTATATGTTTATGAAATTATATTTATCGATTATATATTTTTATCTTATCTTTTTGACCAAAATGCTTTAAAACTCTGATGAAGACTCTACGAATTTGAGTCGAAAGCACAGTATCTATCAACTAATTAACTATTTTTAATAAATGTGTTTTGAAATTAGCTGTGAAAAAGTTTTATACATTGTTTTAGTATCTACGTTACAAATGAAATCAATATTATACAATTTAATTCATCTAAATCAAAGTTCTTTAAGTCTCTACTTTAGTTTCCTGCACCACTATTACATTTTCTTTATAAACTTGTAATTATTTTTTAACAAAAAATATCTCTGCTATCCAAGAAAAGCTAAGTTTTAAAAATTTTCTATCCTTGTCACTATATTACTTTTCATACATTTAAAAAAATAAATAAATAAATAAATAAATAAATATTTTCTAAATTTTTATTACCGATTTTGGAAATATAAAAAAATTATATTTTAATATTATAATTAATGTTGTGATATTTAATCTCAGAACATTCTTTTATTGACTTTCGTTTTTCTTGTTCCGGACTTTCTTTTTGTTTTTTGCTTCCCGCCAACTGATTGTTTGGTGCACCTGCGCATCACGTGACGATGTGTCGCGTTTTCTCTACGAGTACACTGTAATACTTTTTCCAATCATGTAACTTTTGTTATTCGGAACTGACGTTCCATTTTCTTATTCTATTTAATCATAATATTTTTTCTTTTGTCTAAGATGAATAAATTAAAGGTCTAAACATCTAGGCATTCTTTCATTACGCAGCAATGTGTGAATTATCCTAAATAGTAATTGATCTACATATTATGTAAGAATATCACAGTCTAATCAACATTCATTATAGGAAAAGAAGTAGTTATTGTTTAAAAACAGAAGTCCTATAAAATATATATCCATGTATTCTTCATCTAATTTCAAGTGTACAATCTGATGATAAGTAAGGAGATTGTTCTTCATCAATGGAATATATGATTACCTGTGACAACCCAGGTAAGTCAAACTTTACTTAATTATATGACTGTTGTTTTTACAAAGAATTATTAGTAAGAATTATTTGTTATAAAATATATTTAAAATAACTAATTTGAGGAAACTGCGAACTCATGCATTCATTTATATAGTATTCTTCCAACAGATTATGATTCTGAAATTTTGAATTGAAAATTTAGATTTATTCTTGACAAAAGTTTTTTCATTGCACATTGGAAGAAATTGCTACATTTAAAATAATAAAATAAAAAATGAAAATGTAAGCGAAAATATTTGTTTTTGTTTCTTCAAAACTGAAGTGACACTAAATCGAAAGTATTGAAAAGTACTTATTTTTATGAAAACTATTTAATTTTATTTTCTTCTTCAAGTACTATTTATCCAAACTGTGTTGATTTAAAATATTAAATGAATATTTACGAATTGAACAAATATTAACAAAACTATTACAAAAAAATTTTTGTTTAAGTATGTCAGCAACAAAAGATATACAAATTGAACCGCTGAACTCCACAAATTATAATGTGTGGAAGTTTCGTATCGAAATGTACTTGCAAAAAGAGGATCTTTTTACAGTCATTACTGACGATCCTCCCAACCCAATAACCGATCAGTGGCGTTCAAAAAATAGAAAAGCCAGAGCTATTATCAATTTACTTATTGATAATGAACAAATAGTGTACGTTATGAATCTAGAAACAGCACGAGAGTGCTGGAATGCTCTGCGCCAAGTCCACGAAAGATCATCGCTTACCAGTAAGCTTTTCTTACTTAGGAAACTTTATTCCATAAAATTAATTGAAGGTGGTGATGTTAACCAACATATAGCTGATATATATAAAACACGCGACAGACTCACCGCCATAGGTGAAGTCATAGATGAATCGCACCTAGCTGCATTAATGCTATGCTCACTCCCTCCTTCGTATGACGTTCTCATAACAAGTCTCGAATCGAGAGACGAAGCCCAATTGACACCTGAATACATACGAAACAAATTAGCTGATGAATATGCCAAAAGGCTTGAAAACAAAACTATTCAAAATTCAGCGTTAAAAGTCCAATACCATAACAAATCGGAGAAATTCTGCAAATACTGCAGGAAAAGCAATCATAATATAGAAGATTGCTATAAGTTAAAAAATAAAAATAATTCTGCTGTTAAAAGTCACAGTAAAAATTTCAACAAAAAACCCAACTTCAGATCCAACATATGCTCTCAGAACAATGAGAAGCCAGATAGCGCTCAAATTGCAGAGGGGAGCAATAAACCAAAAGCTGATAAATTGTATTCTTTTTATGTTGGAGATAAAACTGTAAATTGGGTGGTTGATTCAGGGTCGTCTTCACATATCTGCAATGATAAACTAAAATTTCGCGAACTTAAAAATAACGTTTCTAACGTCACTATCGCGAACAGCACGCAGCTAAAATATTTGGGTTCCGGTACTGTGGATTTGTATACCGTAAATTCGGAAAACACACAGAACAAAATAACACTTAAAAATGTTCTTTATGTCCCTGCAATAGAAACTAATTTAATTTCTATAAAAAGAGCAACAGAGAATGGCTGTATCGCTGTATTTGATGATAAAACCTGTAAAATTGTAAATCAGGGAAATACATGCATTGAGGGATATGTGAAAAATAACTTATATGAATGTCAATTAAATTATTCAGAAAACAAACACACAGCGAACATTGTAATACAAACTTGTGATAACGAAAATTGCATAAACAAGTGGCATGTGAAACTTGGCCACAGAAATACTAACCACATTAAAGATTTAGTTAACAAGGACATGGCTGTGGGTATAAAATTAAATGATTGCAAACATAATACTGAATGTAAAACATGCATAATGTCAAAATTAACTGATTCACCTTACCCCAAAGCTGCACAATTTAGAGCCTCCGTACCACTCGAACTGGTCCACACAGACTTATGTGGCCCTATGAAAACCCCCACTGTAGGTGGAAAATATTACTTTCTTACATTTATAGACGACTACAGTCGTTATACTATTATATATTTGCTAAGAAATAAGTTTGAGGTATTTTCTAAGTTAAAGGAATATGTGGCTATGACCGCAAACAAATTTGGCCGAAAAGTGCAAGCAATTCGCTCCGATAACGGGGGTGAATACACTAGTATGGAAGTAAATGAATTTTTGAATAAAGAAGGAATTGAGCACCAGTTTACCGTTCCTTACTCTAGTGCTCAGAACGGCGTGGCAGAACGTAAAAATCGTACGCTGACCGAAATGGCTCGCTGTCTGCTTAAAGACAGCAATTTACCGAATTCCTTTTGGGGGGAAGCCGTAAATACTGCAAATTACATACAAAATAGGCTCCCGACCTCCTCATGCGACTCAACTCCTTACGAAAAATGGACCGGCCGTAAACCCGATTTATCAAATATAAAAACATTCGGATGTCGCGCATACGCATATGTACATAAAATACATAGGGGAAAACTGGATAGCACCGCTCAAGAAGGAATTTTTGTGGGATATGATAATCGTAGCAAAGGTTACAGAATTTGCACAAATAATAAAAATGTAATAATTAGCAGAACAGTAAAATTTTTGGAAAATGAGAATAGAGAATCCCACAATAATGAAACATCACAAATCAAGAATGAAAATTCAAAGGATGAAATTCCGGTGTCCAAATTACCAATATTAGATACTGATATAAATATAGATATAGCGGGCAATAACGATAGTCCGGATGACACGCAAACTCTGCCGCGACGATCACAACGATTAAATAAAGGTGTTCCGCCCGACAGATTTGCATTTGCAGTAAATGACAAAAGAATTGATGAGCCTAAGTGTTTTGATGATATACTAAAAATTCAAAACCCAGCTGAAAAAGAAAATTGGCTGAATGCCACACTCGACGAAATGAATTCACTCAGACAAAACAATACTTGGGAACTTGTTGACGCTCAACCAGGGACCAAAGTAGTAGGGTGTAAGTGGGCGTTCAAGGCCAAATACAATAGCCAAGGACAAGTCGAGAAATATAAAGCCAGGCTTGTTGCCAAGGGTTTTTCTCAAAAATACGGGGTGGACTATGACGAAACTTTTGCACCAGTTGCATCGCATACCACTCTAAGAAGTTTCTTGACCATGTCACTATATAAAAATTTGAATCTAAGGCATGTAGATATCAAAACTGCTTTCCTACATGGAAATTTGCAAGAAGATGTATACATGCATCAACCCGAGGGTTATGTTATCCAGGGCGAAGAAAATAAAATATGTCAGTTAAAGAAAGCGATATATGGCTTGAAACAAGCCGCTAGAGCTTGGAATTTGAAAATTAATGAATCATTGTGTAAATTAGGATTTAAACAAAGTCAACAGGACAAGTGTTTATATATCCGTAACAAAGATAACACAGAAACTTACATTCTTGTGTATGTTGATGACCTACTTATAGCTGGTAAAAATGACAGTATTGACATACTAATTAATCAACTTAGGGAAGAATATCCATTAACCGACCTTGGGGAAGCCAAATATTACCTCGGAATTAATATAGAAAGACCTTGTAAAGGGGTAATTACGCTTGATCAAAATAATAAAATACGAGACATTGTAACCAAATTTGGGCTAGATAACGCATGGCCCTCTGACACACCGATGGAACCAGGGTATATAAAATTAACTGATAATGACAATCTCTTACCAAACAACACAATGTACAGACAGGCTATAGGCGCGTTACTTTACATTTCTACAGTATCGCGACCTGATATAAGTGTTGCCGTTGGCATCTTAAGCCGTAGAAACGAAAATCCTAGAGCGAAAGACTGGGAGGCAGTTAAAAGGGTTATTAGATATTTGAAAAATACCCAAGATATTAAATTAAAACTTTGTAACTCTGGTGAACCTGTTCTTAGAGCATATTCGGATTCGGATTGGGACAATGATCCAAATGATAGAAAGTCCATCTCTGGAAATTTATTTAAGATAGGAAAAATCCAATATTTTGGACTTCGAAGAAACAGTCCAGTGTGTCCATGTCTTCAGCAGAGGCTGAGTACGTCGCAGCTGCGAGTGCTGCACTTGAAATACAGTGGCTCAACAAACTACTGGATGATTTAAATTTGCCGCAACAATGTCCTATAGTGTTGTACCAGGACAACCAATCTACCATCAAGATTGCTGAAAACGATAAGTTCCAGTCCAAAACAAAACACTTACAGCTGAGATATCATCTTCTGCGAAACCTAATACAAGAAGGCCTAATCAAGCTTCAATACAAACCTACCAAAGAAATGACCGCCGATACCCTAACAAAAGCTCTGCCAAAAACTGATTTTAATAGACATAGAAATGCATTAATGAACAATTGAAAAATTTCTGAGCTTAAGAGGGGGTGTTGTGATATTTAATCTCAGAACATTCTTTTATTGACTTTCGTTTTTCTTGTTCCGGACTTTCTTTTTGTTTTTTGCTTCCCGCCAACTGATTGTTTTGGTGCACCTGCCGCATCACGTGACGATGTGTCGCGTCTCTCTACAAGTACACTGTAATACTTTTTTCAACCATGTAACTTTCGTTATTCGGAACTGACGTTCCATTTTCTTATTCTATTTAATCATAATATTTTTTCTTTTTGTCTAAGATGAATAAATAAAAAGGCAAAACATCTAGGCATTCTTTCATTACGCAGCAACGTGTGAATTATCCTAAATAATAATTGATCTACATATTATGTAAGAATTTCTCAGTCTAATCAACATTCATTATAGGAAAAAAAGTAGTTATTGTTTAAAAACAGAAGTCCTATAAAATATATATCCATGTATTCTTCATCTAATTTCAAGTGTACAATCTGATGATAAGTAAGGAGATTGTTCTTCATCAATGGAATATATGATTACCTGTGACAACCCAGGTAAGTCAAACTTTACTTAATTATATGACTGTTGTTTTTACAAAGAATTATTAGTAAGAATTATTTGTTATAAAATATATTTAAAATAACTAATTTGAGGAAACTGCGAACTCATGCATTCATTTATATAGTATTCTTCCAACAATTAATTCAAAGCTTCTTTTTTTTTTTTTGTTTATTATTCAAATTTCAAAATAATAATAATAATAATAATTTCCTTCATTTTTAATAAAATCACACAATCAACTGTGGAAGAAAATCATATTTATTGAAATTTTATTTTTCCGACTGAGTGAAAATAATGCCTGGACCGGGAGTCGAACCCCGGATCTTTAACTTACAAGGTCAAGGCTCTACCAATTGAGCTATCCAGGCCGACAACCGATCGACATTACTCACTCAGACAACCATTAGGCAGAAACAATCTGGTCTATCATTTAGATAGCTCAACAGAAATAAGCCGCAGGTAATGGAAAACACCATTAAACAATGGGAGAAAGAAATACAATTTTTAATAAAATAACACAATCAACTGTGGAAGAAAATCATATTTATTGAAATTTTATTTTTCCGACTGCGTGAAAATAATGCCTGGACCGGGAGTCGAACCCCGGATCTTTGACTTACAAGGTCAAGATGGTTGTCTGAGTGAGTAATGTCGACCGATTGTCGGCCTGGATAGCTCAATTGGTGGAGCCTTGACCTTGTAAGTCAAAGATCCGGGGTTCGACTCCCGGTCCAGGCATTATTTTTACTCAGTCGGAAAAATAAAATGTCAATAAATATAATTTCCTTCATTACTTTCAGCTTTTGACAGAAGCATTACGCATCTATAGAAAACTTTATTTACTTATTTATTTTTAATATCTAAAGTATTTTATAAATATAAACTTTGAAAAAATTTAAGTAAAAATTTTGTTTGTTTGTTATCCTGTCAAAAGTACAAGGATTAGGTTCAACTAGGTACATAATTTATAATCCATATCCTTAATGTCGTTTTTCTTACTGTATTCGACGATCCGAAGACATATTCTGTTTCTAAATGTGCAATAATGATATGTTTTATCCATTTATATGATTTTTTATCACTTTAGAAACATAGAATTCAAATGTTTATAAACATTTTGCGACCTTGCATTAGAGTATCTTTTGGTTAAGAAAAAAAAAAAACTGTTTGGATCATGATCGAAAGAATATAAAATCGTCTTCATATCTTATCTATAGATCTGTTTCAATTGTTCATCTAAAAAAATATTTTAATTTACATTTTTTTTTAAACTATTAATTTCTTTCTATTAATTTCTTACCTAAATTACCAACAAATTATACTAAATCCGTTTTGAAAACTCTCAACCAATTTCGCTATCCGCGATTGTAATGAAATGCTCGTCCTCTGGTGGGCTAAGGTGAAATTACAATAACCATGCTTTAATTTGGCTTTTATCAAGCCGCCAATGCTTGCCGATGTTTAGTTTCACATATATTTATATATATATAAATGAATAAATCCGGTAAAAAAGATAACACATACTGTTGTGTGCTGCAGTGTAACTCCAAAGGATCAAGAAATCCAGAATTAAGCTTCCATTTATTTCCAAATGACAAATTTAAAATTTCAGTTGCTTCGGCTAATGGAAGTAAAGAATTAATCAGATGATTTGAAACTAATATTTGTTCAACTTCAGTTAAAAATCTACTTCCGATCGAACTTTAAATAAACTGAAATATTTTTTCCAAAAGCATTCAATTTTCAATGATGTAATGGAGGAGAAATTATAGTACGAATATTAAGTAGAATAACAAAAAGAACAATAATAAATACACGTGGCTATTATATTTACTAACAACAAAAGCTGAAAAGCGCCATCTATCGATCATTACAAACGCGGATTAAAAAATAAACTAAATTTATAACAATAAAAATATATCTTAGAAATTATCGGGAAAAGAAAAGAAAAAAAACTTAAATAGTAGTAATTTAAATGAATTACCTTTACTTTTTTGGCAACATCAAATTACAAACTAGAACAAACACTTTTCTTTCATTTTTTTTTTTTTTTTTTTTTTTTTTTTTTTAGCAATGTATATTTTTATGAGAAAGAACACATTTCTGAAAATCGAAATAAAATAAATTATTTTAATGCCCACTTGATGTGTATTTGAAGAACTCTTATGATGCCCTTAACTTCTAATGACAGAAAGAATTAAAAAAAATACCTTTTTTTTTTTTTTTTATTCTTTGTGAAGCCTCCATTAAGGAAGCACAAACTGAATGTTTGTATCGAAATCGAAGATTCCGTGTGAGTAAAACGAAGGGGAAAAAAATAAAAACGGAGGACCACTTTGATGCTGTTTTAGGAATGTTTATATATGTTACACATGGCTGCTTTCGAATTTGTTGAATGGGTATTTTAATAATAATCAATTTTTGGTCATACATTTATCTACGTTTCGCTCCTCAATGTCAGGCAACGTTAAAGTAAACAAAAAAATTTCTTCCTATATAAACAACTGTGTTAAGACAGTGAATCAAAATCCTTTTTTCCAGCGACTGTTGTATACACACTTGTTCTTGGATACTGGTTGTTTTTGAAAAAGGTAAGGGATTGAAATTTTATTTTAAATATTAATAACTAGACTTGTTAATACATTATGGGTTTAAAAGCATGATATATTTAGATAACGGGAAAAGATACATAAAAGTGTACGCAGATATATATATATATATATATATATATAATTTGAATAATTTAATTCCTTTACAACACTCAGTATATGTATATATATTAATTTACATACGGCAACATGAATAATTAACTTAAACATTTATTTATGAATAAAACATAATCGAGATAGCATATTAATTTTCGTTTACTATTATTAAAATAATGCACTTTTTGCACTTTTTTTTTCTTTAATATTTCAAAATTACCATTCTAGAATAGCATGAATGGAATAGTTATAATTTACAATATTGTGTACACAAAGACCAATTAATATTCAGAATAAGTTTTATCCAGATATTTCGGTTAATTCTTAGTAATAATTGGATAAAACTTTTAATGTATCCATTTATGAGGGAAAACTGGATGAAATAGTCTATATCTAAAGAATAAATAATGCTTTTTAAAATCTAGTGTGATGTATAATATTCTAATATTCTACTATTTTTATTTCATATAGCAATAAAAAAAGTGACAATAAAATATCAGTTGACACTGGAAATGATAACTACCAATTATAAATATAAAGGATTGCAACTTTAAACTAATCAACAATTCATGCTAAAAATCCTTATGAACAAATACAGTTAAAAAAAAAAGAGAGAGAATTAAAAATGTTAACATATAACTAACTGCGTTAAAAATTTTGCTTTACAACATGGAATAACAGGAATATATTTATCTATCATTTCTTCTTTAAGTAAATATTAAAATTTTTAAAGAATTTTAAAATATTTTTCTTCTATTTTAAACATTTATTTATTGGAATTAAAATAATTAAATTGTTTAATTTTTATCAAAATCATCATTTATATTTATTATACACACACACACACACACACACACACACACACACATATATATATATATATATATATATATATATATAAACTATTACTGGTAATATGGATTTTATAGATTTAGTTTTACATAATAATACGCTTAAGAATTTCATGAAAATGGGTACTAAATATAGATTAAATGTTACTAATTACATCAAAACTATAAAAAATCAGTTATATAAAGATATTGATAATTTTATAAAAAGTATTGCAGTGAAATATAATATGCCTATTGAGGCTTTTAATGAATGAGTTTTCTATGTAAAAAAAGATATTGATAAATTAAAATTTGATGTTATGAAGGGTTATATTAACAGAGATATTAAAGATGATATTAAAAAACTTCAAGAAAACTTTATCATAACATATGTAGATAAAGCTGTGAATAATTTTGCTATTATATGTAAAAAATATTATTTGGAAATGGTGGATAAAATTATGAGAAACAATATATTATTTGAAGAGTCTAAAGTTGAAGAAAGGGAACTTGTAAATAGAATTAAAGCTAAAAATCTACAAATTGGAATTAAACTTACTAAAGTGAATTTTCCATTTATTTTTCTTATCCCTAAATTTCATAAAGATCCAGTAAAATTTAGAACAGTAACTTCTGTTTATAAAACATATAATGTTAAAGCAAATAAAAAACTACAACTACTTATTCAAAATGCTCTAGATCATACTAAAAATTCTATCATTCTTAAAAATAGTTATGACTTAATTGTTTTTATGAAAAGTAAGAAGGTTAATAATGTTTTCACTTGGGATTTTGAAGATTTATTTAATAATATTAAAATAGATGATTTGATCAATTCTTTGAATATTTTCTATTATGAAAGTAATATAAAATATAATATAGATTATAATAAATATAAAAAATTATACAGTTTGGTTCTAAAAGAAAATTATATTAATTATCATGGGAAATTTTATGTTCAAAAACATGGCATTCCTCAGGGCTCAGTATCTAGTAACAGTTTAGTAAATATGTATTTACATACTTATGAAAATAATTTTTAATCTAATGATGGTATTATAATTTACAGATATATTGATGATCTGATCGCATTTACTAGCACAAATTATGACACTAAAATAAAAACAAATTTTTAACCTTCTTATTTAAAACTCATTAGTACTAATTTTAATCCTTTAAAAGCAAATTTCTTGGACTTGGATATAGATATTGTGGATAATGAAATAATTACAACTATTTTTGATAAAAGAAATAATTTTAATTTTAATGTGATTAAATTGATTCATTCGAGCTCAAACATTAGTAAACTTATCTACAGAAATATCATTTTAAACTATCTTAAACGCAATAAAAGATTAATTTCTAATTATCATGACAAAATTAAAAATATTCAGGTTTTCTTTAATAGTGCTATTGAAAGTGATTATCCTATAGATTTTTTACATGGTTATATTATAGAAAAATATTTAAAACCTTTGAAATATAAATGATTTTTAATTTTCCTTTTTCTATATTACTTATTTTTCGATTATATTTAGATATAATAACTTTATTTATTGTTTTAATTTCTTTAATTTAATATAGATATAATATAATATAGATGTAATATAATTTTTCGATTGTTTCGTATTCTGGTTAGCTGTCTTGCTGGAGTTATTATGAAATACATGCTACTGTTTATGTAAATGTTTGATCATTTTTCTGCCTTATCCATTTAAGTTTTTGTCTTTTCCATATTATTTTAATCATTTTATTTTATCGATCTATTATTTAGCCATATATGTACTTTTTTATTAAACTGTCTGCCTAGGGGGAGAGTTTGATCAATAAAAGCATGCTTTAACCCCACACATGTGTCTCAAGTCATATGGGGCATTTTTGACAGTTTAAATCATTTAATTTATGTTTTTGCAGTTAGTTTTACTTATGAATTGTTTCACATTAATTAATTTTCTTGTAAGTTTTTCTTTAGTTATTTTTGTTACTTATTTACAACTATTATGACTGAAAACATATATTATAATTTCATATATATAATAAATGTATATTAAAATATTTCAAATAAAAAAAATTTATAGAAAATTTCCAAATTTAACAAAATTGTATGATCAGTCCCAAAGCTACAATATATATGATTAAATATGATATAAAACAAAATAATGGGAAATAAATGAAAGCATGCCAGTTTCTTAACGTTATCAAGGGCTTAGTAGGAAAACAAAGCATGCAAAGCAAATGGCTTTCTGTGACAAAAAATGCCTAAGCTAAATTTCTCTTTGTCCTAAGCCCAAACCATTTACGAACCACAAATCAAGTATGAAAATGCCCCCAAAATAACTAAAAATCCATTAAATTATAATTGAAACTGTAATTAAAAGAATCAATACATTTTTCTTTTTTTTTTTTTTACAATTTTACCACAATTAGTTATTAGTTGTTAATAAACGTTTACGAATATATACGCATTTCGTTAGTTATTTATTCAAATAAATAAACGCAAATAATACATTTTCGTAGAAAAAATGAATAGAAATATTAAAGTTTTTCAGCTAATTTTCCATTCTGTTTGACAAATAGTTTCAAAAATACTATGAAAATTTATAGTTTTTTTTAAATATTTTACTAACTTTTCAAAATTACAATTGTTTTATATTAAGTATTTATTTGAGTTTCTTTGTTTCTTTGACATTTTATTAAAAATAAATGATATTCAATAAATAAAGTTATTGAAATTGAAATCTACGGCACTGCTATAAGTTTTATTATTTAATTTCCGAAATGACTTTATTTATGTAAAACGAAATCAGTGCAAAATCTATTACAAAACTTTATATTCACTACACTGTTAAAAATTTCAACAGAAAACTCTGTGTAATCTATTATCGTAAAATTACAGAACAAAATAAACAGAGATGTTAAAAACCTTATTTTATACATTCATTTTAATAACTAATATTAATTTAATTAATTATTAATGAGAATATATTTCGGACTTGGAATGCATATTCCAAACTAGAAACAGTCATTTTTAATTTTAATTAAAAATTAAGTAATAAAATTAGGTAAAACTACAGAATAAAGATTGAGAATCTCTATGTTTCACTTTTAACTAAGAATTACTGTAAATTTACAGAATCTCTGGATAAATATTTACATTAAATTTATAGAAATTTTTAACAGTGTATCTTTCTATAAATGACTGTACTTTTTCGATTTCCGATGTTTTGTCATATATCTAGAAATGATGTTGACGAATTATCCTGAAAATATAGATATGTGAACAACCTGTTATACCTCACATACTTCAGTAAAACTTCTGTTCCAAAAGCAAATTGGGGACCAGTTAAGAATTTAAAAACTAACAAAATGTTTGTTACCCGTAAAGTGTCTTGCTAGAAATGCGTTCTGACTGAATCATGTTATTTTGATGCTTCTTTTTATTATTTGTATTCATTTGTATGAGACTGGAGCTTATATTTAAGTAGATATTTATCAAGATTTCTTTAAAAAACTGAAAAAAAATTACCGATTTTTTTTTTTTTTTTTAATAACATATAGGATACTAAACATAATGCTTTTTTAGTAAACTTGATATATACAACATTAGACACAACATATAGCAATCAGAATATAAAAATATTAAATATCTAACGAAATCTGAAAATTTTAAAAAAATAATTTTTAACTGTGCATGCTCAAGCTTTTAAAAAAATTACATTTGTATAATGTATTATTCAATTTTTTTGAGCTACTTACAGGAAAACCCCAAGTAAATATCGTGAAAATTCAGAAAGTTATGATTGATAGAATGAGCCCAATTTTAGTTCCTCTGAAAAATAAGCAAGAGCATAAAAGTTCTACCCAAATTTTTAAATTTTGTTATTTTCTTATGATGTTTGTTGATTATAAATAAATATTGATAAAACTCTCTATCATATCCCCCCCCCGTTTTTTTTGATGAGGGGGTGGGAAGGGCAGGCATTTGAAGTTCAGTTCATTCTAACAATAATAACTTCTTTTTTATTTTATGATATTACCTTGGTGTTTTCACATAAGTAGCTCAATACATTTGGCTAATAATTTATGCTAATGAAATTTCATCAAAGCTTGCGCATGTTAGTTAAAAATCAGTTACTACAGATTTTCATATGTCATAAAGTATTCAGTATTTTAAAAACATACCCTACCATTTTCCCTTTTATTAAGTAAAACAGAAATTTAATTTGCACTACCCACAATAACTTTTTTTAATGTTACGATAGATGCTTGGGCTTTCCATATGATAATCTCAATACATTTGGCTAATTCTTGTGCATGTGTAGTTAAATGTTATTTCGTGAAAATGGTCATATTTCATTAGGTGTTTAATATTTTTATATTCGATTGGAGCATGCTGTGTCTAATGTAGTATGTGTATCAAGTTTCTTAAAAATGGCATTGCATTTGGTTTTAAACCCTACATATTATAATAAAGGAGTATTTTATTTTCTTTAAATGCAATTTTATAAAGAACTAGGGAGCTCTGCCCCCTGCTCGCTCCGCTCACCAACCCCTGAGGGAGGCTTCGCCTCCCCCGCGACTCACTTTACTTATTAACACATGCAGAGCTCTGCCCGCCTATTCGCTGCTTTCTTTCACCTAAAAGGAATATAAATATGTATATTACAAGACAAAAACAGAAAAATATTTTGGAAATTCTCATATTCAATGTCAAATTGAAATATATAATATTTATACATATTTTTTAATAGAAAGAAATTCATAATATCTAGACCATTTTGCATTACAGCTTTAGTATATGACCCTTTTTATTTCTTTTTTGCAACCTTAGATCCGGACCGTAGTACCCCAGTCGGTAGAGCGAGCTCGTAATTGGAAGATTGCGGGTTCGGTTCTCGAGCCGGCCAAAGCCCGTCGTGTACACTAATGGTGGCTGGTGCACGTAAAATATGTCGTGGCCCCAATATCCTCCATGCTCCCATCAAAATTATACCTCTGGGGGCCGCCGATGCGGGGGAGCCATCCCCTTCGTGTAGGACCAAAACAGTGGTGGCATGTCTCCGGAACTTCCGTAGGGCCGCGTCGCAGACCATCGCCAATTATCCATAGCGCAGTAATGGTGCGACGTCAAACACAACCTACCTAATTATCTACCTAGCTACAACCAGGGATCATATTTTAATTTTCCCGTGTAAGAAAATTAATTTTTTAAAAGTATTGAAAAAAAGTTGACATTTATTTTCTTTCTTTTTTTCATCTATGGTTTCGGACCGCGGTACCCTAGTCGGTAAAGCGCCGAGCACGTAATTGGAAGATTACCGATTCGATACTTGAGCCGGCCAAAGACCGTCGTGTACACTAATGGTGGCTGGTGCACATAAAATCTGTCGCGGACGCAAAGTCCTCCATGTTCCCATCCATACTATATACATCTGGAGATCACCAAAGCGGGGGGATCATCCCCTCCGTGAAGGATCAAAATTGTGATGACATGTCTCCGGAACATCTCCAAGGGTGCGTCCCAGACCGTCGCCAATTACCCATAGCGCAGTACTGGTGCGACGTTAAATCCAACCTACCTGCCTACCTACCTACCTACATACATACAACCATGGATCATTTTTAATTTTCCCGTGTAAAATGACTTCATGACCGAGGAATCACTGGGAGTAACTTTTTTCAAAATGGCAAATAGAGTACCTTCATAAACATGTCATTTTTAGTTGATAACTTCTTTAATTAAAATGACAGACATTTCTAAGCAGCTGAAATGTCATCTTTGGAGTATTCAGAACATATGGATACCTCTCATGACACGAAGGACCCTGCCCTCCACTAGAAGATGCTGTCGCAGACAAAAAAACGCCAGTGACAGTAACTTTTTTTTAATATATAGAGAAAATTTATCTTCTTATATACGCCATATATATACGCTATAAAAATAAATACAGGGATAAAAACGAAGCATCATAATCACATCAGCCACAAAGCATTTCCAGCATTTCTTGTACAGGGTAATCCGAAACATTTTGTTATTTCATTAATATTTTACCAGTTTCCTTTTTGCCATCAGGGCAAAACTTTTGCTGAAATAAATAAGATATAATATCTTCTTGACACACCCAATGTTTCAGAATAATTCGTCAAAATTTTTTTTCTAGATATTTAACAAAACGTCTAAAATTAAAAGCGTTTAATCATTTATGGAAAGGTAGTATATTTATGTTTATAGATAATTATTAATACAAATACTGTGTATTTTCAATCGTTCCTAACAAAACGAATTTATTTGAATGTTGTATTCATTACTAATATAAAGATTTTAAATGCATTTCTTACTGAAATTTCATGTTTAATTAAATAGTATGTAGAATGTTTTATCCTGTAATTTTATCAATAAGGTATATATTTTTAAAAACGAAAGGTTAATTTCATTTTTTGTTTGTAGTATTTTATTTTCCAATATTAAAATTGACAGTGTAAAACACCTATATTTCAGTACCATTTTAATTCATCAAAAAACAGGTTTTCCTTATTGGCATTATTATTATTATTTCTATTATTATTATTAATATTTATCAAATTTCAACATTTTGAAACCATATCAAATTTAGTAAACAACAAATAAATTTATGCACATGCTTATTTATTTTTTTATTTATTTTTATAAATTTATTTAAAATAAAAGTTCTATGTAAGTGGCTATGCTTGGTTTGTTAAAAAAATGTCTCTTTGTTGTTGAAAAAATACTTAACAAGGAAAGTGTTCATTCGTGCATGACTAGAAAACTTTGAAAAAACTACAGAAGGTTCTCCTCATAAATTTGTGTATGTTTATAATATATATATATAATATCCCTGGTTCTGCAGTCGTCTCCATTCATTAGAGGTATTTGTTTTGCAAAAATAATCATAATTTTAGGAAATATATTAATTTTATAAATAAGAATCAGTAATAAATAAATACATAAATAAATTTAAAAAGGCTATGAACTGTAAGATAATTAAAAAAAAAAAAAAATGCAATAGAAGTTCAGTTTAAATAATTATATCTGTCCACAAGTTGAACTGCAAGCGCCAAATGAACGAGATTTCCGAATTACGTTTTTACAGCACTGTACGTGTTAATTTCCAAACATTTATTTTCAGCTAAAAGGAGGAACTCTTTTTTTTTCAGATTTTAAAATAAGATCTTAAAAATTATTTTAAATTATAAATTAATAATTGCATTTTCCAAAATGCCTAAATGCTTTTCAAGTAAATTAAAATACTAAATATAAATATAATTTAAGTATATATGACTTAATTATACAAAAAAAAAAAAAAAAAAAAAAAACACTATTTAGAGGTAAATATTTATTTCAACAACAAGTCACTTTGGTTTATTACAGAAGCTTATATAAAATGTTGTCGAATACTTTATCTGATAATTTGAGATTCATTAAATATTTGCCATTCGGCAAACATTTTGTTACAAAGCACTTTTCAAATATATTAAAATTACTTGCATTTGGCGGGAAAGCATGCTGTTCACCAAAACATATTATATCTTACGCTTTTCGCGCCACTCGAAAGTATTTTATTTTTTTACAGATTATGTACTAGGATTTCACCGATAAGTTTGACTGATCATGTATTATGAAATTAAGTAGTATCAGTAGAATATTTTTTAGAATATTCTGAGTATGTGTTTTAAGGAGACTTTCATTAGGTTGGACGGATGGAATTATGGACTGAATATGTGTAATATTCATCGTTCAAGATGACAATCATTGTAACTATTAAGTCTTAAAATTGTGTGCTGAAATAATTAAACGGACGAACTTGGATATTATTTACTCCAGGATTTTAAATGCTGTTTAAATATTTTTCATAGTACACGTACTTTCTTCAGTTATTTCAAACTGAAAAAATTACATTGTGTGAAAGGAAAAATTTCAGCAAACAGTAAGTATTACCACAAAAAATATTTAAAAAAAAAAAGTGCATAACATTTTTATCATATCATTAAAAAATGTTGAAAAAAAAAAAAAGCAGTGCATAACATTTTTATCATAGCATTATACAGAGTTTTTAAAGTGAAAAGCATTATTTATCACTAATTGAATAAAGTAATATTTATCGTTAAAATGTATACATGTAAAATACATTTTCCAATATTTTCGTTATATTTTATTTTTATTTATTTATTTTATTTATTTGTTTATTTTTCAATGAAATTTTGCATAAGTTTTCAAATAACTAATTTACTTCAATTAATCTGCTGTAAATTTTAAATGTGTCCATTTTAATAAAAGGCACACTGTTAAAATTGACTGTTGAATGACAAAGGAAAAACATTCTCTAAATAAAACATTAGAAAATTAAAAAACACACAAGAGTCATTGTAAATAAGCCCGACCATTTACTAAGGAATATATGTATACACTCCTTCTCATATTTATAAGGACGCATTTCATTCTTGATTAACCAAATGGTTTTAACAGTTACTGGCACGATCTGAAGATAGCGAAAGACAGAGCAGATTTTTTAAAGGCAGATATGAATCGGGCATTTTAAAGGTGGATCTATGGTGCTCTGGGGAGCTGTTTCTACTGAAGGGAGAATGAAAATTTGGAAGGTAATAATATTTTTTTCAACAAGACTTACATTTTTGCTCTACTTCTACAGCATTAGGAAATAGTTTGAAGAAAGGAACTTCTGTATTATTGCCTTTCCCGTGGCCTAAAAGTTGAAAAAACCTTAACTTATCATATTAGAAACGTGCATGCAAGTGGAAAGCAATTTTAAATAGTTTAAATGTATTCAGACTATCATCTATGTTGTATGAAATTGTACTGAAAATGAATATTTAAAAAAAATGTATATATATATATATATATAACAGAGAGAATATCTGACTGTTTCTTCATTCTAAAAAGAGACCATATAAATTATTAATTTAAAGAATAACTGAAAAAAAAAAATACCAAGATTCGAGCTGTCCTTATAATTGTGAACACCTGAAAAATCCTCTTTTTGACCGTATTTAAAGTTTTTTAAGATAGAAAAACGATAAAACTGTTTAAATAATAGTGTTCAGTGTTTAGTTAATATAGATAAACGGGTGTCCTTATAATTATGAGAACCAGTGTATATTCGCACAAATGGACAGTTACAACACAGGTTTAGAAAAAAAAAATCATGTATAGTCTTGGGAAAATTTGCGAAGCTAATGTTCCCAATATTTACCAGTAGTATTCCTCGAATATATCATCAACCATCAAATGTAGCATTAAAAATACTACTCAGTTTCTGAGATCAGGAACGTTTCTTAAAAAAGAACCTATAATTATCAGGAACCTGCTCCAAGCTCATTGAAACCAGGAATGTATCAGAATAATTCACAAAACTTTTTACACTAAAAATAGCATTTAAATTTGAATTTTTCTTTTTAACTTGACGTTTGATTACAAAATGTCTATTTTTGTATTGATGTTGCCATTTTTAAAAATCTTTGCATATAACAGAATATAAAATTGAGGATAGTAATAATTAAACTGTCACTACAAATAGCATCATGCAACTAAAACGGCCGAGGGTATTGTCCACAAATTTATTATATGGTCAATTTATGAGATGCACCCAAAGAGTTAAAAAAAAAAAAAAAAAAAAAAAAAAAAAGTTGTTCACTACGAAGCTTTTTAAATTAGAAAACGAAAAGTACAACAGTCGAGATGCTAAACCTGGATGTTTATTAATTATTTTTTTATCACAGAAGATCGTTTAATTCATTAAATTGACCATCTTTCCATGATTATGGTACGAAATTGACATTCTTGAATTAATTATCTTTCTACGTTGCGTACATCTCATAAATCCTCCACATACCAAATTGTTTGGCAATTGGCTTGCCCATTTTCGTTTCAGGATGTCATTTATAACGAAGGCTTATAACTACCACGTATATTATGAATACTGCACAATGTGATTTAACTTTATCTACTGACGATATTTTAAAGTACTATTAATTTATGGATGAAATGCCAAAGATATTTATGAGAATAGGACATATGTACCCCACTTTCATCTTACTACATCGAACCTACAAGAAAGGTTTTTATAGACTGCTCTTGCTGTTATCGCTTAGTATTTTTCACGATATATTCCCGTGCGTTACAATTAATTTATATGTCACCTCAAGATGTTCACTACTAAACTTAGAAAATATAAAGAACATAAAAAGTAAATACTTTTTACACTTTTTATGGTCCTAATATCTTTTTTGACCTCTATGAACCAATAGTACATTAAAATACCACCTTATTCAATGCTCAGTAATTACTACGGTGAGGTGATATACATAATTTTTGTTACATATATCTTTAAAAAATGTCTGTTTCATAATGCAATAAATATTAATTAATAACAACATTAATTAATAAATTATTATTAATTAATTAATTAATAATAATTTATTTGAATATATATATAAATATATATATATACATTCAAATAAATGTTTTGTCTGTTTCATCATGCAATTAATATTAATTAATAATAACATTAATAATCATATTAAGTATTAATATTAATTAATACTTAATCTGTTTAATTAAGTTCAAATGTCGTAGTTATCAAAATATTACCAAATGGATTTGAAAAATATTCAAGCGTATCTATAAAAACTCATATTTTACATACATAGTAATATAATATTGTTTATATCACACAGAATGCTTTTTTAATTCTTTAATAATATATATGAATTCTGTAATTTTTTTTTATAGGTATCGTCAGGTGCCTGCATACCTAAATTGTAGAAATCAAAGGAATCCAAAAGATGCACAGAATTTCTGCGGGTTTGTTCACTGTCTTTTTTCTGCTTTGTTTGCTACACAGTTCTCAGGCCATGGACATTTTGCACAGTCTTTTTGGAGGTGGAGGTGGTAGTGATAGCGTATCTCAAATTCTGGTGGCAGGATTAATAGCATCATTGTTACAAGATAATTGACAATGAACCGCAAAGTCAAAAAATCAAAATGTGCCTTTCATCATCTTTGTATCGTTAGTGTCTGTAACAAAATTGTGTTCATTTACTATCATCATTATTAAAAACATTGTAAAAATTTAAATAGTGTGTTAATTCTTTTTTAAATCCTTAATAGATACAAATAGCTACGGCAATTTTGCTCATTTACTAATGGTGATATTAAATGAAAAAAAAAATGTTTTCATTTACAATCATCATTATTAAAAACATTGTACAAATTTAAGCAGTGTGTTAATTCTTTTTTTAAAATCCTTATTAGGGACAAATAGCTACGGCAATATAAAAAATATTAAATTCATATACAGTAAAATACTCAGTTAAACAACAGTAAAACATTTAAAAAATATCCATAAATTCTGGAGTATATTTAGTAATATTCCTTTGATATTTATGAAGGGGGGGGGGAGTGTGAAAAAATATTAAGGCATAAAACGGAAGGAAAAGATAAACAAATAAATAGCTCCTATAGACTGGTATCTATTCTAATTCTTTTGTGGTATCCTGCATAAAAACCACTGCTTTTATTTATACTACTTCAAATAGAAAACATACTACAGCCTGAATGCCATATATGATTTTTAATTTAACAACTTTTAAAATTTTCTTACAGATATGAGAGCTCAGGTAGAAGAGGGAAATTCATAAGCCTTACTGGAAAGTGTTATTTATTTATTTATTTATTTATTTTATTTTATTTTATTTTATTTTTAATGAAAATAGAACATAAAATAATCAACATTAATTATAAGTAATTTAATACTATTCATATATATATATATATTTTAGCTACATCCAAAAACATTAAAGTTATGTATGGAATTATATTTACTGTAGTAATATTTTATTAGAGTTCATTTCGCTCAACGCATTTCTTTCGTTGCTGTTTTACAATACAGAAATATATTTTTTTTTTCAGATTATTAAGAATTCATATGGGATAATAATATAAAACTAAAAAAGTTTCAAAAGAAAATTAGAAAATAAACTTTAAAGGAGTTACTTAAAAAAAAAAAAAAAAAAAAAAAAAAAAAAAATCCCTTATCACATAGGAATATATCTACCTTTTTGGAGATTGATATAATAAAGAGGAGACTGTAAATAAAGGACAATAAATGAAAATATAAATGTGTTGATCATTATCTATGTATTATTAAGATAGATATTATAACTTGTAAAGATGTAGCATTTCTATGTTTTTAATCTTGTATTTTTAATTCCTAGAAATAATTTGGGACAAGAGTCATTTAAGTGGCAAACAATTATAGAGTGAATGAGTGGTTAAAAAAGTTTTACAATATTAAAGGTATATATGACTTAAAAAGAAACTGATTTCATGTAATTTAAATTTAATAAATTTTGGCAATGACGAAATATTTCGTTTCATCTAAATGTTCTAGCAAATTTGTTAAAGAAACCGGAAGAATTTTTCATCAGTAAGTTTTATTCCACAGACGACTGTGTATCTCAGATCGTTCGATAATATATATAAAAAAAATTGTAATTTTTTTAAATAATCAGTTATATTTTTTAGTCTTTTCTAGTCGTTCATTGTTATTTCACGCAGTATAAAATCTAAACTTCATTTCTATGTTATTATAGCAAAATTAACGATAAAGTCAAACTATAACTTTTGTAAAATATTAAATTGAACAAAAACTTGTAGTTTACTTTTCTATATTATGATAAAAATCTGTAATTAATTTTTTTATTAAAATTTTTATCCATTCATTTTGAAAAATGTCAATTTCTTTTTAATTTTTCTTATCCATAAGGTAGAGAAAGTATTGTTTTTGGGTCAAATTTTCGAAAGTGAGTTTTATTATATTCACAAGTTTTGAGGTCCCCTGAATACGAAAATCGTGTTTTTAGCTGTTGGTCTGTGTGTGTGTGTGTGTGTGTGTGTGTGTTATCAGCATATCTCAAGAACAAATATCAGCAGAGATTCCAAACTTGGTATTCTAAATGTGTATTATATAGGGATGCTACACTAAACTTTTCGTTGAGATAAAGCAAATGGTTCGTGTACTGTGACACTCAGGAGTATTCAAATACATTATGTTTAAAAGGGAAGTTGCACGTAAGTAGAGTTTAACATCTATAGATTGCACAAAACCAAGTGAAACGTATATATATTTTTTATATGCTTAAAAACATGCCTCGTGTTAGAATACGGCAGGGAAATCATTCACTGTTCATTTACAGGGTTACACAAAAGAACTAGATTATAGAGCTACAAAAGTTGAATATTTATGGAAGTGCATTTTAGGTTGTGCCGTATCTTATTACTATAGAATTATATTTAGGTGCATTATGTGCTTTGTACATATCCTTCAAAATATATATAGGGTTGCAAATATTTTAGCGATAGCATTCTTTTTTATTGTTAGTGGAAGTGCTTTACTATAATATTTACCATGTTCAGGAAAGCTGCTCAGGAATGGAATGGAGTTCCTCGTAGACATATGATAAATAATGTATGTTTTTAAGCTAAATATTCGTCGCCTGTTTTTTGTGTGTTTACACGTTTTGAGGCTTCCTGATTACCAAAGTCAAGTTTTTTAAAGTTTGAATTTTGTCTGTGTCTCTTAGAGTAACTTAAAAACGAATAATTTCAGGAGATCCAAAAGTTGTATTTTCAAATTAATATAAATTTGCTACTGGAAATGTTTGATCAAGACTGATAAGTTTCAAGGAATATTGCGTCTAAAAGTTGTCTGGTATTATTAAGATAGATATTATAACTTGTAAAGATGTAGCATTTCTATGTTTTTAATCTTGTATTTTTAATTCCTAGAAATAATTTGGGACAAGAGTCATTTAAGTGGCAAACAATTATAGAGTGAATGAGTGGTTAAAAAAGTTTTACAATATTAAAGGTATATATGACTTAAAAAGAAACTGATTTCATGTAATTTAAATTTAATAAATTTTGGCAATGACGAAATATTTCGTTTCATCTAAATGTTCTAGCAAATTTGTTAAAGAAACCGGAAGAATTTTTCATTAGTAAGTTTTATTCCACAGACGACTGTGTATCTCAGATCGTTCGATAATATATATAAAAAAAATTGTAATTTTTTTAAATAATCAGTTATATTTTTTAGTCTTTTCTAGTCGTTCATTGTTATTTCACGCAGTATAAAATCTAAACTTCATTTCTATGTTATTATAGCAAAATTAACGATAAAGTCAAACTATAACTTTTGTAAAATATTAAATTGAACAAAAAATTGTAGTTTACTTTTCTATATTATGATAAAAGTCTGTAATTAATTTTTTTATTAAAATTTTTATCCATTCATTTTGAAAAATGTCAATTTCTTTTTAATTTTTCTTATCCATAAGGTAGAGAAAGTATTGTTTTTGGGTCAAATTTTCGAAAGTGAGTTTTATTATATTCACAAGTTTTGAGGTCCCCTGAATACGAAAATCGTGTTTTTAGCTGTTGGTCTGTGTGTGTGTGTGTGTGTGTGTGTGTGTTATCAGCATATCTCAAGAACAAATATCAGCAGAGATTCCAAACTTGGTATTCTAAATGTGTATTATATAGGGATGCTACACTAAACTTTTCGTTGAGATAAAGCAAATGGTTCGTGTACTGTGACACTCAGGAGTATTCAAATACATTATGTTTAAAAGGGAAGTTGCACGTAAGTAGAGTTTAACATCTATAGATTGCACAAAACCAAGTGAAACGTATATATATTTTTTATATGCTTAAAAACATGCCTCGTGTTAGAATACGGCAGGGAAATCATTCACTGTTCATTTACAGGGTTACACAAAAGAACTAGATTATAGAGCTACAAAAGTTGAATATTTATGGAAGTGCATTTTAGGTTGTGCCGTATCTTATTACTATAGAATTATATTTAGGTGCATTATGTGCTTTGTACATATCCTTCAAAATATATATAGGGTTGCAAATATTTTAGCGATAGCATTCTTTTTTATTGTTAGTGGAAGTGCTTTACTATAATATTTACCATGTTCAGGAAAGCTGCTCAGGAATGGAATGGAGTTCCTCATAGACATATGATAAATAATGTATGTTTTTAAGCTAAATATTCGTCGCCTGTTTTTTGTGTGTTTACACGTTTTGAGGCTTCCTGATTACCAAAGTCAAGTTTTTTAAAGTTTGAATTTTGTCTGTGTCTCTTAGAGTAACTTAAAAACGAATAATTTCAGGAGATCCAAAAGTTGTATTTTCAAATTAATATAAATTTGCTACTGGAAATGTTTGATCAAGACTGATAAGTTTCAAGGAATATTGCGTCTAAAAGTTGTCTGGATAATTTTAAGTGCACTTTGATTTTAATAAAAGATTTAAATTCTATATAAATATAGGTGTAGTAATGAAACAGAGGGTTGAGGGGGGCGGTAGCCACCCTCACACAGAACTAATCAGCATATAAAACTCTTTCTAAGCCTAATTTGCATTGTTTTAACATAGGTTTACATAACAATACTCGTTATGTTACCTCTTAATCTCTAACCTATATTTATGGTATTAAATTTCAGGGTAAGAGAAAGTCGTGTGAGTGACGCACCAGATTATTTTTCTTATACTTAAAACAACTTGCAAAGAAAATGAAAAAAATGTATAATTAATTCTTTGATTCTAAAATTAATATTTTTTCGAACATATAGCATTTTCACGAATACTGTTTATCGTAAAATTTAAAATTTGCTTTATCTAAGGAAAGTAATTGTTTTCAAAGGCTTAAAATTAACGAATTTATATATATATATATATACACTGTCTACCATTAAGTATTTGGACGCTAACGAATTTAGAAGTTTTCTCAAATATCTAGAAAAATTCTTTAGGAATCCGCTGCCGACTGTACGTGTACATACAGTCGGCAGTAAAAGTACTCGGGCACTTGCAAAAATTCCTGTGTAAAGAAAGTACTCTTAATACTGTTTTGTTAAATAAATCCTTGTCGAATCATGTTTTTAGTCAGTCTAAGAACATGATTCGGCAAGGTTTTATTTAACAAAACTGTATTAAGGGTACTTTTTTTACATAGGAATTTTTGCTAGTGCTCGGATACTTTTGCTGCCAACTCTATTCTAAAAAAAGCAATACTGTATAACACTTTTGAAATAAATTGACAATTCTTCAAATAATACTTAAAACATCTTTCAAAATTTAAATTCCTTTTGTTATTATTATTATTAGTAGTAGTATTTTAGATTTTAAATATCGCGAATAACTAAGTAGTCATAATGCTCCATGCTTATTATTTTTCATGTAATCCTTTTAAAATTCTGTATGAATGTAATAGAATTACTTGTCATGAAACTCAAAATTCATTTTGAAATCCGAAATTACTATCTTTATAATGAAAGCATCTATTCTTATCCGTTATATAAAATATTTTAAATGGAAATGATAAAGTTACAAACTTTCTATACTTGCTTAAAAAAACAAAAAAGAAAAGAAACTAGAAAATAGTTTGTTTTCATTCTTTATGTACTTTATTTATTTATTTATTTTTTTTTTTTTTTTTTAAGGAATTATTCAAGCATTAAAAGATTCTTTAAGTTGTAGTTATATTTCACAAATTTTGTTTATCTTCATACTTATTTTCATTTATAATATATTTTTTTGTATTAAATGTTACATAGTTATCAATGAAAAAATGTGCTTACAATAGCTGTTTATTAGATAGTTAATGTGTTAGTATATATCCAAAAATATATAAACAAAAAATTGTTAATATTTTGCATTTAAATATTTTGTGTAGCTAACTCAGTTGCTATGTGACAGTCACTATATTTTCAAATAAAAATGAATGCTCTCTTTCTCTCTCTCTCTCTCTCTCTCTCTCTCTCTCTCTCTCTCTCTCTTTTTTTTTTTTTTTTTTTTTTTTTCGATTAAAGATGCAATTTAATAAATTTAACTTTATATAATTGCATATTCTTTCCACAAATACATTATGTAAACAGTATGCACTGTTAAAAATTTCTGTAAATTTAATATACATATTTACCCAGAGTTTCTGTAAATTTACAGTAATTCTTAGTTAAAAGTGAATAATGGAGATTCTTAATCTTTATCCTGTATTTTTACTCAATTTCATTATTTAATTTTTTAATTAAAATTAAAAATGACTGTTTCTACTTTAGAAAAAGGATTCTAAGTCAAAAATATATTTTCACCAATAATTAATTAAATTAATATTAGTTATTAAAATGAATGTATAAAATAAGTTTTTTAACATCTCCGTTTATTTTTCTTTGTACTATTACGTAAGACTTAAAATAATACATTACACAGAGTTTTCTGTTGAAATTTTTACCAGTGTGGGCATGCCAAACGTGCAATTTCATCAAAAAAAAAAAAGTCTAAAACATTTGTTGAATTTAACATTCTCTTCTTGTGAATATAAAGAAAAGGGGAATAAAATGAATATTGGATAAAAAAAAAAAAAAAAAAAAAAAAAGGATTTTTATTACACTAACTGGATTTTCCCTATATTTTAACTTACTTTTTTAAATCCCACAACTGAGATAAATATTTGTTACGGGTAGCTGCATATTTATCCGCTCGACTTAAATTTACCATCATAAACAAACAGAATGATGTACTGTCATTTCCTCTCTCGACTCACCACTTTTTGCTGGCTGCTAAATTTACCGAGTGGCCACCATAAATGTACTAAACCTTTTTTTCCGAATCCGAAATTAAACTACGGACAATTGATTTTGATAAATATGACAGTTTCCAAACTTTTAAAGTCGGTGACTTGTTAGAGCGGGAAAGGAATTGTTAAATATAGAAAGGCTTTCCATTATAAAAGTGAGGAACATCATCCTAAAATCAAATCAGATCATCTGAAATTCGAAACAAGAGTCTGTTCGTTTCAAAATATTATTAATGTATGTTTTAATATTAAATAGGAATTATCTTTGTTTTAACTGAAATTTGAAAGGTGAGTAAACTTAACTGTAAATATTATTCTCATTATAATTAGTAAAATAATAATAACTTATGAATAAAATACTTGTGATTTTTTAAATAATGTACTGTTTATAGCTTAATAATTACAGTATCGATTTAATAATTTTATCCCTTTCGTAAACAGAATTTAAAAAACTAATAATTTAATACCTTAATATAATTTAATTTAGATTAGATTAGCAAAATCATTATTTATAGGGAAATAGAGATTAATGGAATCCCTCTACTACTGCGGTATGCGATTAGTAAGGTAAATTATTTTTAGACACTTCTTCAAAATTCTCGATTAGTGCACATTCGATTAAATGAATATTTGTTTATTTATTTATTTTTATGCCAGGCAAATAACGTTGAAATGTTCTGAAAATACACCAAGTAGATTCTTGCTTTGGGTCGGATAATCGGATTCTACCCGACCCGACCAGCAGTTCGAGTTCGGCTCGTGATGACTAACTTTTTTCACTTGCGGGTAGGATTGACTAATCTATTTTCCATGCGGGTCGGGATGGTTGATTTATTTTTCCTGTGGGTCGGGTTCCAGTTCGGGTCGGGTTTAATTTTAAAATCGACAAGAAAACATAAATAAATAAATAAATAAATAAATAACATTATAAGAAGAAAATTGTTTGATATAATTATAACTGTATAACGACTGTAATGATACTATACATACTCATGATTAAATATACCCAAATTATTATAGTAATTATCCATAGCGATCAAAAAAAATTAAAAAAGAAACATCCAATTATTATTATTATTATTATTACTATTTTTTAGAATATAAGCATTAAACTATAAACTGCAAACAATAATATGACCCATTTTTCCTACACTTGAAGTAGATAACAGACATAAATGGTAAAACTTATCTATTTTTCATTTTTTTTTTTAACTTAAATTATCAGTAATTGCATTTTTAATTCTTTTTAAAATGATTTACAAACTGTGAACATTGAAAATTTACATTATTTTGATACTTTAAAAGTTTTGCATGTGATTTTTAGTTGAATTGTTAATATTCATTCAGCTTTCGAGTTTTCTGGTCTATATTTTGAACACGTTCTAAGAAATTAAAGAAGTTTTTATGATTTCAGTTCATATACCTTTCAGACAGCGGTTTCATACGTCCATAAATATTTATAGAATTTCATGAAACTGATATGTGTTACATTTATATATTTTTTACTTTCTCTTACCCATAAGGTAGAGAAAGTATTGTTTTTGGGTCAAATTTTCGAACGCGAGATTTTGTTATATTTACACGTTTTGAGGTCCCCGGAATACGAAAATCATGTTTTTAGCAAATGGTCTGTGTGTATGTCTGTGTGTCTGTCTGTGTGTCGGTGTGTATGTCTGTGTGTCTGTCTGTTATCAGCATATCTCAAAAACAAATTAAGGCAGAAAGTTCAAACTTGGTATTCTAAATGTGTATCATATAGGGATGCTACAGTAAGCTTTTTGTTAAGATCAAGCTAATGGTTTGTGTACAGGGACAATCAAGAGAATTCTAATACATTATGTCTATGGGGGAAATTGCAGGAAAGTAGAGTTTAACGTCTATAGACTGCACTAAACCAAATGAAACGAATATATATATATTGTAATAAAGATAGTTAACTGGGAAAATTTTTTTGTGAATGTAGGAGCCTCGCCTCCCCCCCTGGGGAGTAAATTTTCATAATGGGTATCTTTCAAAAGAGCTCGCAAATACCTTTAAAACGAATGGTTGAACCATCGATCTGCGATAATTTAAAACAAAGTTATCGATTTTTTTTACTTTTAACGAAAAAAAAAAAAAAAAAAAAAACTTTTTTATTTTGAGAATAAAATGGACTTTTTTTTTTTTGGATATTTGGTGTTATACCACTTCTCTAATATGGAAATCGTCTGCATTATCATGAAAGATAATTTTTTTAAATAATAATTTTAATAAATTATTTCTTAAAAAAACAGACTTATTTTTTAATAACCGAATTAAATTCTATGTAAATGTAGGTGCATTAATGAAACGGGGGGTTGAGGGGGGCGGTAGCCCCCCTCACACAGAACTAATTATCATATAAAACTCTTCAGAAGCCTAATATGAATTGTTTAACATAGGTTTACATAACAGTACTCGTTATTTTACCTATTAATCTGCAACCTGTATTTATTGTATTAAATTTCAGGGTAAGAGAAAGTCGTGTGAGTGACACACCAGATTATTTAATTTACTATAGAATTCTTCACAATAAAAGTAATACATGTAGCAAAATTAATTTAGGACTTGCAAAATCATTCGAAGAAACTGCGGTCTTAGGAACGTTTTTCTTTTAAGCACATTTCGATATATTTATGTTCCTCAGAATATATAAACACACATTTTTTAGATGCAATAAAAAATTACTTACAACAGATTATTCGTTAATAAAAAAATAAGTTAACTAACATTAATACTCATGTACAGAACAACTCAAAAAATAAAATTAAACAAATAAAGAAATTAATAAAGGAAGATAATATAAACAAAAAGAAAATTCAAAAGAAAAATATAAATAAAAAATCAAATATAAGGACAATTAAAAAAATCAATCAATCGATCAATCAATACGACAGGACTGTTTTGTATAATGCAAACTTCTTTGAAAAAACAGTTTTTCGACGGTTTGAGCATTTTTCTCAGTAAAAGAAAATTTTGTTTAATTTAATTATTTTACTACTTGTCAATCCAATAGTTAATCCTCAACTTTTAAATATATAAAAGTTTTTATAATTATACATACAACAATTCTCTTGCCCCTCAATTTAAAAAAAAGGAAATTGTTACACATGCACCTTTTTTTTTTTTTTTTTTCCCGAGATAAAAAGAAATATATTTATTATTCGCATGTAAATAAATATATTTCCTTTTATAATGAAAAATAATAATAATAATAAATAAATAAACGCGTTCCTTTTTTTCATCAGTTTGTTTTTTCTTTTCAAAATTTTGAAAGATTAAATAGGTTTTTCATTTAATATCTTTTGAACCAATTATCAATTGAATTAAAAAATACAGCTATATTTTGTCTTGATTAATGAGTGTACCAATTTTCGGAGCGATCCAAAGAATGATAAAACTCTGTATAGCGAAGACTTGGCGTATTCAAGGTGAAACACAGTAAAAGATGAGGACGGGAAATGTTTGTCTAAAAGTGCAGTTCCTAGAAGTATATAGCGTGTTTATCGCATTATAACCTTGCTAAAAAAATATCTCTGAAAAGACGAAATCCTTCAGAGGGCATCGAGTTCCCACCATCGATTATATACGTTTGAAATCGCATTTAAATTGCTTCCTCGCAATGTTAGTGGGGAAAATTGTCTTCGTCCTCTGTTTCTGAAGTACCATTTTGTGGCCGATAGTAACGCTACTTACTACTAGGCGCTTTAATATTGGATAAATGCATCATACTAATATGAATCTCTGTAAAAACATAGTTCCTTTTCTCTATTTATTTTATTTTATTTATTTATTTTCATTTATTTATTTTGTAAAATATTTTACCCCTATTTCAAGGATTTTATTTTATTTTATTTTTATTTTTTAAACACTCTTTTAAAAATGTCTTGCTTTAGTAATTTCTCTTTTTAAAATTAATTTTTTTTTTCCAATTACTCAGAATGAATTTGAAGTAAGTATTTCATGTTACATAAAACTACAAGCTCGTAAATGGTAAAAACCACCAGATTTCATAGTCTTTACAACAATCAAAAAATTAATTATTGGTATAAAAATACAGGGTACATCACCATAAAGGTTTCATTATGTACCATGAAAATTGGCACAGTTTTATCAAATATGCTTTTCACTAAATAGATAAATAGTAATTAAAATATTTTCGCTACTAATCGCCACTAACATTACTAGCAAACAGTTTAACAGAGATTTCAAACGTAAATAAACGACAGTGGGAACTCGAAGCCCTTTTGCGCATTTCCTGCTTTCGGAGATATTCTTTCTAAGTGATATAAACACACTACATACTTCTAGGCACTGTCAAAATGTCCTGTCGTACAAAAAAAAAAAAAAAAAAAAAAAAAAGGATTTATTGAAAAAAATTTCTAAAAGTGCATTTTCTAAAATTTCTAATGAAGTCGAAAAGTATTTATGCCTCTTTATTTATAATCTGACAGGTAAATACTGATAGAAATTGTTTTATTCAATTCTAAAAATGTTTAAGAAATGTAATTTTAATCAAAGAACGAGAGAAAGACTATAGTTATAAACATTTTTAAATTATTTTGTTAGAAATGGTTTTAAAAAAAAATCCCCAAACTATTCTTAAAAAATAAAAATAATAATAATATCAGCAAGCGAAATTATATTTCTTGAATTACTGCGCGGATTCAATTAACAATTCTATTAATAATAATAATAAAACAAAAATCGAAAAAAAGAGACAGAACTATTTTAATAATTGTCACACATTTGTAATTATTTTAGTCTGCAAATTGAAATTATTACAAAACGATTCGAAAAAGGTTAAAGTAAAGCAAAAATAGGAAGAGATCTTCTCTTCATAGTGAATCGAAAAAACGATGGGTTTTAAATAAGGCTGATTAATATAGAGATTTGGGACAATCTGAGTCTGTACCTTCTACTACATCGAACGTATACGAAATCGAAGATCGATAATGATAGAAATGATCTATTAATACAGGGTGTTTATAAAGTCCCGGACCCATTTTGATGTTTAATAACTCATAAAATAACGAAGATATAAACAAACTTATGGCATTTATTGATGGAATAACTCATATATTTTCTTTTCAGGTTTGAATGTCTTTACTTTTGTAAATATCGTCTGCGCGTGTGGTTAATTTCAGATAATTTCATTTTCCAGTCTAAATATCTGTACTTTTCTAAATATTGTCTGCTTATTAATTGCATTTTTCTTTTTTTGACTTTTTTTTTTACTCTTTGACTCTTTTGAAAACCCCCATGAATACCGTGAGGCACAAAGGGATTCCCCAAAGGTTAATGTGTGGTGTGGACTAATGCACGACCGAGTCATTTGGGCCTTTCTTTTTTACAGAAAAGACGGTCTCATCAGTCGTTTACTTAGACATGTTGGAAAACTTCGTATTTCCACAACTAGAAGAGCTTCAGCCACATGTCTTTTTGCAACAAGATGGTGCACCACCTCATTGGGGTACCATCGTTCGTAGTTCTTTGAATGACCATTTTCCAGGAAGATGGATTGGGCGAGAAGGTCCAATTCTTTGGCCACCCCGATCACCTGATATAACGCCGATGGACTTTTTCCTTTGGGGATTTGTAAAGGACAATGTTTACAGGAGGAGAGTGTCGAACATTGATGACCTAAAAGTCAGAATTACAACCGCAATAGCCTCTGTGGATGTCGACATGCTTTCCGCTACCTGGCGTGAAATTGACTATCGACTTGATATTCTCCGTGCGACGAAGGGGGCACACGTGGAAGTTCATTGGCAAGGGTCATGAAACTTTTTGAATCTATCTAACCATTTATGTTATTAATTTTAATCTATCTTTATTATTTTATGAGTTATTAAACATCAAAATGGGTCCGGGACTTTATAAACACCCTGTATAATGATAAGTCAGGAAATTACGATCAAGATAAGCAACAAAATCGAACTAAACTTAAAGTCGACTTTTTAATGTTCTTTTATTACATTATTACGATTTTAATTAGCTTATATATTTATACTGATGAAATACTCAGGTAAATTAAATAACCTTTACATGTAATTTTGCGAATCAATATGTTTTTTTTAGTCTTTAACAGAATCAGATTAAAAAAAACATTTTTAATTATTATACTATCTGTTCGCCCTAACAATGGCAGAGCGATTTTGGACTCAAAGTTGGTAGATGGAAATGGCGGGTTCGATTCCAGATCGCACTCATCGACCTAGCCGTTTGGAGGTTTCCGTGGCTACCCATATGCTTCCGTGGAATTCCCGTATTTACTCACATAAGTAATGGCTATGACCCCTTAGAAAAAACCCCTACGGAGGGCACAACACCTATAGGTCTAGGATCCTAATGTAATCAACCTGCCTTAAGCCCCACAACCAACTAAACAACTGTACTATCTGTTCTCGTCTCGTTCGCTACTTTAGTGACTAGTGCAAGTTGGCGTAAGATGTCACGTTGAACAAAATGCTGTGTCACAACGTTTTTTATACGCTGGAGGCGTAGGGGGACGCCAACCACTCATAGGTACATTAGTAACGTTGCACATGCTATTGTTTTGCGAACTTTTAGAAATTTCTTAGAATAGTTCTGATCAATAATCCATCTCTTATCATCTGGTAAGCGCTAAAAAGTTTGACTTGTCCCTTGTTTAGTTATGTAAACCGTAATCTAAACTGAAAAAATGATGTGATGTAGTAATCACATGACTTGCTCTTGCTTTGCATTTCAATAATAAAGATGCATATTGCAAATTAAGGGGTAAGATAAAAATTACTGCACATAAACTTACGTAACAAAAAAAATATATATCAAACTAGATTTAGGAACAATTTTAACTGACAAATAGTTCTGTGACAGGGAATCCCCTTCCCCCTCTGTCTCATGTTTGAACTTGTACCTACATTTATACAGAATTCCAGGTCGTTATTCAATTTAAAAGTTTATTCTAAATTATTCAGACAATTTTCACCCGTACCTATTAACCGATTTTGATTAAACTTTCAAGTAAAAAACCTCATATGAAATAAAGATTACAACATTTGAGATGCCTGCAACTATTTGTTTTTATGTTACGTTGGAAAAAGACATACACAAAGACGAACTGCTAAAAACTTTAAACGTGTAGTCAGGGAACTTAAAAACGAATAAATGCACAAAAAGCAATCGCTGAAAATTTTGCTAAAAAAATATTTTGTTTACCGTATAATCATGAGAAATTAATTTTCATTCCTGACCAGTTTTCTTGGACACAATAAAAAGCAATATACTGCAATTTTACCAATTACATTTATTAGGAAAGAATGTTTTCGCTTAATACGAGTAATTGGTAGCCTATAGTGAAACTGATATAAAGTATATAAACACCGCATCGAGTACTTAAATATAATGCTATATTGATAACACACAGCACAACCTGAAATGCACTCCCAGAAATTTCCAAGTATAGTCCCACTACATTCTAGTTATTTTGCGTAGACCTGTAAACGAATGGTGAATGATTTTCATACGATATTCTGCACAAAACATGTTTTTTTGCATTTAAAAATATATTATATATTCATTTCATTTGGTTTAGTGCAAAATATAGGAGTTAAACTGTGCAAACAAGAAATTTCGTTCATAGGCGTAATGTACTTTAATTCTCTAGGATTTCCAAAACATGGTCCATTATCTTGATCTCAACGAAAAGTTTAGTGTAGCATTCCTATTAAATAAAGATTTAGAACACCAGGTTTGGACTTCCTGCTACTATTTGTTCTTGGGATAGGCTGATAAAAATCACACACAGAGACCAACCGTTAAAAACATTATTTTCAAGTTCAGGAGACCTCAAAACGCGTAAATACAACATAACTTTTAAATTTGATCCAAAAACAATACATTTTCTACCATATAGGTAGGTAACATAAAGTGATAATTTGGATAATTTATATATATATATTGACTGGTCTTTCTGCCAAACCTATAAAATGTGCTGGTTCCCATTTTTCTAACACTTTCCAACAAAGTTGAAAAGTGTTAATGACTTCGGTGTGTCTGTCTGTCCGTCTGTCTGTATGCCCGCCCTTTAACTCCCGTAAATACTCATGGAATTCCTTGAAACTGATATATGTTATTCAAGTTCACCATTGAATGACCCTTTAATGAAGAGCTGGGATGGAGATATCTAAAGTATGAAGCGGCCATGACGTACAGCGTAGCAGGTTCACTCAGCTCCGTAAAATGTAGCATGAAGTCATTTTCCATTTAGAAAAATTACATTTCTTTATTACTCTTATAAGATATATATAATGTATTTTTGAACAAAAACGAATGAGTAGTTTCGCAAACATTCATGATGAAGAATTTCAGTTTATTAATCAGAGAGACATCGAATGAAGAATGGAAGCCATTTTGATATACTTTTCTAAACCGAAAGCATTTCGACATTTTTGACTCAAAGATAAAAAAAATAACATCTTTACAGAAAGACAGACAGCAAGCTAATTAATTTATTTCGCCAAATCTCCTTGGCATCCAAAATCAAGTTGGCTGAACACATTTTAAATTTTATATATGGTAAACCTAAATAATAATTAAAGGATTGGCTAAAAATTAAATTACGTCATAGGATGTGATTAAATTTTGTCAGGCATCCAGAATTTGACTGAAAGTGCAAAATCAATTGATAAAAATATTACAGATGGTTTTCAGCTATTATGATTCAACGGAATCTTTTAACGTTCGACATGAGACAGGAAGCTACAATAAAAAAAATCGTCTGCGGTTTTAAAGCATAAAATGAATGGGTTTCTCTTTCTTTGATATTTTATTTAATTATTACTTGATGAGATTTAGAGCAGGAAAAAGAACAATAAATTATATGAAATTACAGATTAATGAAATAGAAATAAAAATAAAATAGCATAAGCGAAATAAACAAAATTGTATTAAATTCTTTTAGGATAAGAAATATAATGTTTGCTTGTATTATAAATAAATAAATAAAATGTAATTTATATTATTATTATTATTATTTTATTTTAAAAAGGGATATGTGATGTTTTTCAACATCACATATTTCTCCCCGTCGACCGAAAAAAAAATGGGTTCAGCCATTACATCGTCTATAATATGAAAACTCAGCAAAAATTAAAATTAAATCAAATTATTTCCAATCTTGCAAAATAGATTGATTACAAAACAAAAACAAAAAACGAATGGCTTCCAATACAAATAAAATACGTACATTGTCATATTATCAATAGAAAATCTAGTATGCATACTTAAAAAAAATATTCTTATACAATAATAAAATGCAAATACAGGAAATAAGGATATTATAAGGTGATGTGATATAATGTTGTATGGCCATAAATCTGTGTACACAAAAGTCTTTAGAATATATCCACAAACAAAATGAGCTCTAGTCCTTTGATTTAAAATCATATTAATTCAGTCATCATATATATTATTAGTTCGTGGTAAGATGCTGAAATCAGTAAATTTTTATGTTACCATGCATGGCGAGAAACTTTGACGAATCCATTTCAGTTCATAGAGGACAAGAATTCGTTGTAATAAATACATAGTTCAAATGTATAAGCAATCTCAATATGAAAGTTTGACAAAATAAAAACCAAGTATATTTATATGTTATCAAATATATATAGTGAGCCTTTTATATTCATTAAAATGTTTAAACAAATAATACATATTGAAAGAAAGTAATAATAACACATGTTTTTATTTATTCATTTTTTTATAGGTAATTGTAATTGGAATATATGAGACATATGCATGTATGTATGATAAAAATATTACCTGCACCAAAGTTTTTTTTTTTTTTTATTAATTGCATTAACATTTTTTTTTAATCACAATATTGTTCTAGTATGTTAACTTTTAATAGAATGCAATTATAATTAACAAGTAAGTTAAAGAAAAATAACAAAAGTGATATACACTGCTGTTGTAAGACAATGCAGCTTAGGATATAATTTTCTGGACCAGCCATTGATTATCCAAGCTGCGAAATTTCACAACAAATAAAAATCACAACAGGTTGATCAGGTCTGTTGCAATGAAAGTATACATCAAATTTATTTAATCTACCTTTAATCATTATAAATATTTAAAAATTTATACTGCGTAACTTTTAACCTAGGGAAAAATATTGATGAAAAATTACTTTCTGTTTCGTAAATTATATTGATGTGTATCATTGGAAATAATGAGATTCTTATTAAAATTAGAATTATTATAAATGTCAAATAAGTGATTATTACGTGGAGGTGCCAATAAAATTCTATCGATATGCACACGAAATGCCATATCATCACTAGCATGTAACCGTTTAATTGAAAATGAAACAGGGGAATGTTTAACTGTGACAATGAAAGGACCTGTATATTTAGATTTAAATTTATCCATAGACTTCAGATACACAATATCTTTTGTGCAGATGCTTCTTAGTTTAGCTTTTCTTTGAAAATATTTATTTCTTTTTGATTGGGAATCTTGAATGTTATTGTACGCTTTTTTATAAATTTCTTGAAGGTCTTGCATTAATTTATAGATGTTTACATTAGAGTCCAGGTAAGTGTAATTATAATTTGAATTATAAGTGTCAAAAATTAGTGCCAGTTCTCTACCAAAATGTAGAAGATTGGGCGAGAATTGAGTGGAAGAATGCGTAGATCCATTGTAAAGAGATTTGTGTATATATAGTGCATTTTGAAATGAATGACCTTCTTCTAATAATATATTAATTGAATATTTAATTGATGTGTTTACACGTTCGCTAATAGAGTTCGATTGAGGATGAAAAGCAGACGAATGTATTATTTTTATGCCTAGAGTGTCATTAAATGTATTGTAAACTTGAGATGTATATTGTCGACCTAAATCTGATAGAATACATGCAGGGCGACCAAAGGTTGTAATGTATGAAAACAAACATTGAACTATTTTTGGAGAAGTAATATTAGATAACGGGTAAAGTTCTAAGTGTCTACTGAAGTGATCAATTATTGTCAAGACGTATTGACCATTACTAAAAGGACCCACCAAGTCTGTGGAGATTGTATGATTTGGATGAGTGGGTGTATATGTTTTTTGTAATGGAGCAGGAGGTGTTTTGTGATGTTTCGCTTGTAAGCATTTAGTGCATGAAGAGACGAAATTGAGGGTATCAGTATAAATACCCCTCCAAAAGTATCTTCTAGAAAGAAATTCATAGGTTTTAGCCAAACCAAAGTGAGATAAATGCGCAATGGACAATGCTTTTGCTTTTAAAGAATTTGGGACAATAATTAAATAACTGAATGAATTGTTATGAATATTCTCTTTCTTGAGCATTAATACTTTAGAATCAGGATTTATAAAGTAATTGGGAAATTTTTCTGACTTTCCGTTTTTTAAGATTTCTTCGTAAATTGTTTTTAATTCAGAATCCTTAATTTGTTCGGACACAAATGTTTGGTCTGAAATTTCTAGCAAGGGGTCTTTAGAGTTCGAATTTCCTGAAATCATATAATTAACATATTCTGAGCATTTGTTTTGATTATCATTACCAATTTTATCATTACTGTTAATTTCGAGTCTGTTTTCATTTTTATCAACATCAACTATTGGTAGTGGTTGTATGTCATTAATTAAGTTTGGATTATCTTTGAGATCCTCTTGATTGTTTTCAAAATTGCAACGTGATAAATAATCCGCTAAGATGTTCAAATTTCCAGGAATGTGTTTGAAAACGTAAGTATATTCAGATAAGTCCTATAACCATCGGGTGGTAACGTCAGCGGGATTGGTAGTTTTCTTATATTTTTCAAGGGGAGCACTATCTGACAAAATTACGAACTCACGACTATATAAATAGTACTTGAAGGCGGTGACAGTTTTATGAATTGCCATAAGTTCCAATTTTAATGCAGGATATTTCTTTTCAGAAGGTTTTAAAGATTTGGAAAAGTATGCTATAGGAAGTAATTTACCATTAAATTTTTGCATAAGTGCTCCTGAAATGGCTGTTTTTGATGCATCCGTGTTGACATAGAATGTTTTCTCCCAATCTGGAAGTCGAACCATTGGGGGAAGAAAGAATAATTTTTGAATTTTTTGAAAAATACTCTGATGTTTTTCTGTCCATTTGAATGTTGTTTTGGGTTTTGTGAGTTCCACAAGGGGTTGCGCAAGTTCTGAGAAAGATGGTAAAATCCATTTGTAAAAATTAGCAAGTCCAAGAATTTTTTTTAATTGTCGTTTTGTCGTTGGTGGTGGAAAAGAATTGATTTTTACGATGTTAGCGGTGATGGGTGAAATAGCATGGTTTTCAATATGGAAACCTAAATAATTAACTGCTGATTTATGGAATTCACACTTAGATGGGGATAATGTTAAATTATATTTGATAAGAATTTCTAACACTTTATTTACTTTTTCACAAGTCTCTTCAAATGAATTTGATCCAATAATCAGATCATCTTGATAAGCATATATGCCATTAATGTTTATCTCGTCGAGTATTGTGTCCATTAGAGACTGAAATATAGAACTGGCGTTCTTTAAACCAAAACAAACACGTTTGTATCGATAACTGCCAAAAATAGATGTAAATGTTAACATATCTTGATATTTTTTTAGGAAGGTCAATTTGGTGGTACGCTTGCATGAAATCCAACGAAGTAAAGTATTTGAATGACGAAAGATTTGATATAATATTTTGAATCTTAGGGAGAGGATATGAGGAACCTTGTATGATTGTATTGACCATTCTAAGGTCTAAAGCAAATCTGTAACGTTGTTTCTTTGAACCATCAGATTTTTTCTTTACTAGCAATATGGGACAAGCCCACTCGGAGCAATTACGCTCAATTATGCCGGCGTTTACTAATTCATTGATCTGTTCTTGGGCTTCTTTTTGTAAAGCTTGTGGAATCGGAAATGGAAGTGTTTTAATAGGGAAATCATTAATTAATTTAAGATTAGGAATTATTTTATCAGTATGTCCTAGAGTACTGAGAGATTTGGAAAAAGCAGCAAATTTGCTTAAAAATAAATTTTCTAGTGTGTTACGTTGATCAAGGGTTAAATGATTCAAACAAAAATCTTTACTTGATAAATCATTTTTACGTTTTAGTAATATATCCTCTGAAGCTTGAATTAAGTGGATATGGTCCTCAATATTTTGTATATTATTATTACTAGAGCAACAGTCTTGAATTTTATCTAAATGTGGTTCTTTAATTTCATCAATTAAAAATAATTTACCAATATGCATATCTTTATTGAGATGAATTGAATTTTTACCCTTATTTGAGATAAGTAACGTAAAAAGAGAATTATTATTTTCAGAATTAATTTCATTTTTGAACTTCGGTGATACAATAGAATCTAAAATTTCTATATCAGGATCCTTTAAGTCAGTACAAAATATGTAATTCGTTTCTTGTAACTTATTATTTGTTTTTGCAGTAATGTAGATATTTTCACCAGTTTGTATTATAACTTTCTTTAGAAGGTAAACATTCATGTTATTATCGTCAGAGTTAACATTATATACATCTAATTTTTCATTTTGCGAATCAAATAAGGAACAAGTAAAGTCTAATTTTCCAATTCTCATGGAATTTTTCGAAAAGTCAATAGTGACATGATTTTCTTTAATGAAATCCATGCCAAGTATTCCATGAAAATTAGAACTATGTGGTATGTCAATAATATAGAAATTGTGTTGGAAAAACTTTTTTTCAATTTTGAAAGTTGCACGAATACATGAAGAAAATTCAACGTAAGAATTGACCGTTTTAAGAGTAATAGACGACCCTAGTCTTTTATATTTCAAATTTGCTTTTAAATTATCAAATGTTGACTGAGCTAAAAGTGAACAACTACTTCCAGTATCAATAAGAAACTTTATATCATTATTGGCTAATTTAGCTTTTATTATAGGAAGTGTATGAGAATTTTTGTTTACATTAAATAAAATATGATCCTCAATATTATTTGCGCAACTCGAACTGTTATGACTTGGAATATACCCTGTATTAGAAATATGACTAAAGTTTTGAAATGTTTGGGTAGCTTTATTATCTGCTACAGTAACATTAGCAACAGTTTGAGATCCAACTGAATTTACAAGTCTAGTATGTGAAATTTTTGGAAGAGAATTTGAAGGTGACACATTCGGGAATTTATGTTCATTCGCTGATGAGACCCTTAGTTTTCGAGATATGGCAGCATCAGCATCTCCATACCTCTTTTCTAGTTTAAATTACGATTTTCATAGTTACGTGTTTTATAAGTTAAATTATCTCTATTTCTCCATTTGTAACAGTTTAAAGCAACGTGGCCATGTTTGGAACAAAGTTGACAAATCAGATTATTTCTAGAAAAGTTCCTTCTAGGGGAAGAACGAAAATTGGTCTGTCTAGTTTTGTAATTATTACTATAATTTCTTTGATCAAATTTGGGTCTGCTTGACTGAACTACGTGCAAGGATTCATTATGGGAGGGTGGATTGTTGTTTGTAAGTGAAATGCTATTAATTTTCTCAGATAAATCTTTCAATGTGTTTAATATTACAGAGTCATTTTTATTATCACAAGAAAGAACAGTCTTAGTATTAGTAGTGTTGTTGAATGAATCATATATTTCGGATAATGTTTGAGCACGTTCAACTGCCTTATTATAGTCTCTTATGTTTTCCTCCATTAACTTAATTTTAATATTTGATGGTACACACTCTAAAAATTTCGGAAGTTTAATGTTATCAAGGGATTGTTTGTCTTTAAGGTCAGGGAAAGCCTTAGGTACAGCAACATTTACACGATGGGCAAAATTTTTAATAGACTCCCCCGGCAAAATTTTTAAATTATGAAATTCTGATATTCCAGTATTATATGACGATTCCTTGAAAAACTTACAGAAATTTTCCTCGATAAATTTAAGATCTGTCGAGTTATATAGTGTTTCATTTTCAATAAAATATGCCAACGCAGCATCACGAAGTTTTTCTTTCATTACATGTAATGTCGCGTCATTTGTTAGTTTATTTAACATGGCAAAGGATCTTAATTGATCAAAGAAAAATTTGACAAATCTCGCGTCCCCATCGAAATTAGGAACGGAGCAAAACGCGTTTCGATTCTGTGCCATTTCTTTCCAAAATCAAAATGTTAACTAAGTTAAATAAAAATAATATGCATAAGAATTCAATTAATTATCATATAAACAAATAAATTACCAAGACACTTAAAAAATGAAAATTTTTTTTTAAACATATTTGTTCTAATTAAGCATGATAAAGTTTCAAAATTAATAAAAATATGTAGAAATTATTTGTAATATTTTCCTGTATAACATTATACCTTGCAACCATGAAATTGGCTTATATACGTCTTGTTGTATATATATATTATAGATATATTTAAAAATATATAATGAATAATACTAAAAATGGATAGATATGCAAATGAAAATAATTGTCAAGATATATTAAATTGTAAACACAAAGATCAAAATATGAAAAAATTAAAAAAAATTTATGCAGTATGATGAAAAGAAAAAATATATCACTATGATCTGGTATTTAATTTCACAAATGAAATAAATCTTTACTTGAATATCCAAAAACTAGATATTTCAAAAATAATATAAGCAAATTTTGATCATTTATATAACTTTTTAACTGTTCTTAAAAATTGAAATGAAAAGTTAAAGTAGAATATAATACTCATATGAAGAATGAAAGACTTTACCTATGAGTAAAAATTAATATATATAAAGTTTAAATAAATGTTAATATTTAAGAAAAATGTACGAAAAGTTCTTATTGTCAATATTTAAGAAAAATATGTGAGAAATGTTTCTTTTTATTGGTACAATAAAATGATTCCAAAGGAAACTTACCCCTTTTCCGAATCTTCTTTTAGCTAAAACAAAAATATATATAGCTATATTTAATTTATTTATTTACGGTATTTTATTTATTCTTTTATTTAAAACTGTAAGGCTCTTCTCCTGTACGAGTGCGCGAGAAAAAATGAACACAGTAATTTAACTGCACAGATTCTAGAAAGACGACCCATATTTGGCAATTCTCCTTGCACTGATGAATCAACGATCATTTAATACCGAACGGTAAATGCATAAGACGGTCACAAATTGCGAACATTGCAGACTGTAGAGAGGATGTTATTCAATGAAACCGTAGAAAGTCCACCGGTATGGCATCACACAATATCGGCGATAAGAATCGGTACCGTAGACACCAAGTAATCTCTTTTTTAAAAAAATCACAGATGACATCCCAGCCTTTAGTAAAGATGAACAACAATCAACAAATCGGTACATTCGGTGCTGTTCACCGTAACGTAGTTAATTTCTTTTTGGATCATCACTGGGGCAGCTGTTTTTAAAACATAACAGTCTTCAACAACGTAAAACTTCGCATTCATGAATTAATCAGTAGTCGATATCACGTCGATATTAGGTGACTAAGCAGAGATCCGTTAAACAGAAATTCGAGTATTGCAGTACACTTGTTTATATTCGTTAAACAGTAGTTCAATGTCGATGCCCAAATTTTTCAAGACGAAAAAAAATTTGGATATCCGGATATATTATCCGGCCTGAGTCTGGCACCACATATATTTAATGAAGAGCTGGGATGGAGATATCTAAAGTATGAAGCGGCCATGACGTACAGCGTAGCAGGTTCACTCAGCTCCGTAAAATGTAGCATGAAGTCATTTTCCATTTAGAAAAATTACATTTCTTTATTACTCTTATAAGATATATATAATGTATTTTTGAACAAAAACGAATGAGTAGTTTCGCAAACATTCATGATGAAGAATTTCAGTTTATTAATCAGAGAGACATCGAATGAAGAATGGAAGCCATTTTGATATACTTTTCTAAACCGAAAGCATTTCGACATTTTTGACTCAAAGATAAAAAAAATAACATCTTTACAGAAAGACAGACAGCAAGCTAATTAATTTATTTCGCCAAATCTCCTTGGCATCCAAAATCAAGTTGGCTGAACACATTTTAAATTTTATATATGGTAAACCTAAATAATAATTAAAGGATTGGCTAAAAATTAAATTACGTCATAGGATGTGATTAAATTTTGTCAGGCATCCAGAATTTGACTGAAAGTGCAAAATCAATTGATAAAAATATTACAGATGGTTTTCAGCTATTATGATTCAACGGAATCTTTTAACGTTCGACATGAGACAGGAAGCTACAATAAAAAAAATCGTCTGCGGTTTTAAAGCATAAAATGAATGGGTTTCTCTTTCTTTGATATTTTATTTAATTATTACTTGATGAGATTCAGAGCAGGAAAATAATAGAGAAACTAATATGTGAAGGCATGAATACGTTGTTTTCCTCAGTAAGTTATATAACATATTTAATAATAGATGTTCTTTTCTAATATTGTACAGTCAATTTATTAAAAGAAGTTTGACTTACCTGGGTTATCACAGGTAATCATGTATACCATTTCTTGAAGAAAATCTCGTAACGCAATCATCAGATTGTACGCTTAAAAATGCAGTATGAATAACTTCTGGTTTAAAACCATAACAACTTGTTTTGCTGTAATTAAAGGGGATTAATATTTGTTTAATAATTTAAATATTAACTGCATGATAAAGGACTGCCTAGAATTTCACCTTTTACAATTTATTTAATATTATTATTATAGATTTCTTAGGCACAAAATACGATTAAAATGGAACGTCAGTTCCGAATAACAAAAATTACATGATTGATAAAAATATTACAATGTACTTGTAGAGAGACGCGACATATCGTCACGTGATACGGCAGGTGCACAAAAACAATCTGTTGGCGGGAAGCAAAAAACAAAAAGAGAAAGTCCGGAACAAGAAAAATGAAAGTTAATAAAAGAAAGTTCTGAGATTAAATATCACAACACCCCCTCTTAAGCTCAGAAATTTTTCAATTGTTCATTAATGCATTTCTATGTCTATTAAAATCAGTTTTTGGTAGAGCTTTTGTGAGGGTATCGGCGCTCATTTCTTTGGTAGGTTTGTATTGAAGCTTTATTAGGCCTTCTTGTATTAAGTTTCGCAGAAGATGATATCTCAGCTGTAAGTGTTTTGTTTTGGACTGGAATTTTTCATTTTCAGCAATCTTGATGGTAGATTGGTTGTCCTGGTACAACACTATAGGACATTCTTGCGGCAAATTTAAATCATCCAGTAGTTTGTTGAGCCACTGTATTTCAAGTGCAGCACTCGCAGCTGCTACGTACTCAGCCTCTGCTGAAGACATGGACACACAGGACAGTTTCTTCGAAGTCCAAAATATTGGATTTTTTCCTATCTTAAATAAATTTCCAGATATAGACTTTCTATCACTTGGATCATTGGCCCAATCCGAATCCGAATATGCTCTAAGAACAGGTTCACCAGAGTTACAAAGTTTTAATTTAATATCTTGGGTATTTTTCAAATATCTAATAACCCTTTTAACTGCCTCCCAGTCTTTCGCTCTAGGATTTTCGTTTCTACGGCTTAAGATGCCAACGGCAACACTTATATCAGGTCGCGATACTGTAGAAATGTAAAGTAACGCGCCTATAGCCTGTCTGTACATTGTGTTGTTTGGTAAGAGATTGTCATTATCAGTTAATTTTATATACCCTGGTTCCATTGGTGTGTCAGAGGGCCGTGCGTTATCTAGCCCAAATTTGGTTACAATGTCTCGTATTTTATTATTTTGATCAAGCGTAATTACCCCTTTACAAGGTCTTTCTATATTTATGCCGAGGTAATATTTGGCTTCCCCAAGGTCGGTTAATGGATATTCTTCCCTAAGTTGATTAATTAGTATGTCAATATCGTGATTTTTACCAGCTACAAGTAGATCATCAACATACACAAGAATGTAAGTTTCTGTGTTATCTTTGTTACGTATATATAAACACTTGTCGTGTTGACTTTGTTTAAATCCTAATTTACACAATGATTCATTAATTTTCAAATTCCACGCTCTAGCGGCTTGTTTCAAGCCATATATCGCTTTCTTTAACTTACATACTTTATTTTCTTCGCCCTGGATAACATAACCCTCGGGTTGATGCATGTATACATCTTCTTGCAAATTTCCATGTAGGAAAGCAGTTTTTATATCTACATGCCTTAAATTCAAATTTTTATATAGTGACATGGTCAAGAAACTTCTTAGAGTGGTATGCGATGCAACTGGTGCAAAAGTTTCGTCATAGTCCACCCCGTATTTTTGAGAAAAACCCTTGGCAACAAGCCTGGCTTTATATTTCTCGACTTGTCCTTGGCTATTGTATTTGGCCTTGAACGCCCACTTACACCCTACTACTTTGGTCCCTGGTTGAGCGTCAACAAGTTCCCAAGTATTGTTTTGTCTGAGTGAATTCATTTCGTCGAGTGTGGCATTCAGCCAATTTTCTTTTTCAGCTGGGTTTTGAATTTTTAATATATCATCAAAACACTTAGGCTCATCAATTCTTTTGTCATTTACTGCAAATGCAAATCTGTCGGTCGGAACACCTTTATTTAATCGTTGTGATCGTCGCGGCAGAGTTTGCGTGTCATCCGGACTATCGTTATCGCCCGCTATATCTATATTTATATCAGTATCTAATATTGGTAATTTGGACACCGGAATTTCATCATTTGAATTTTCATTCTTGATTTGTGATGTTTCATTATTGTGGGATTCTCTATTCTCATCTTCCAAAAATTTTACAGTTCTGCTAATTATTACATTTTTATTATTTGTGCAAATTCTGTAGCCTTTGCTACGATTATCATATCCCACAAAAATTCCTTCTTGAGCGGTGCTATCCAGTTTTCCCCTATGTATTTTATGTACATATGCGTATGCGCGACATCCGAATGTTTTTATATTTGATAAATCGGGTTTACGGCCGGTCCATTTTTCGTAAGGAGTTGAGTCGCATGAGGAGGTCGGGAGCCTATTTTGTATGTAATTTGCAGTATTTACGGCTTCCCCCCAAAAGGAATTCGGTAAATTACTGTCTTTAAGCAGACAGCGAGCCATTTCGGTCAGCGTACGATTTTTACGTTCTGCCACGCCGTTCTGAGCACTAGAGTAAGGAACGGTAAACTGATGCTCAATTCCTTCTTTATTCAAAAATTCATTTACTTCCATACTAGTGTATTCACCCCCGTTATCGGAGCGAATTGCTTGCACTTTTCGGCCAAATTTGTTTGCGGTCATAGCCACATATTCCTTTAACTTAGAAAATACCTCAAACTTATTTCTTAGCAAATATATAATAGTATAACGACTGTAGTCGTCTATGAATGTAAGAAAGTAATATTTTCCACCTACAGTGGGGATTTTCATAGGGCCACATAAGTCTGTGTGGACCAGTTCGAGTGGTACGGAGGCTCTAAATTGTGCAGCTTTGGGGTAAGGTGAATCAGTTAATTTTGACATTATGCATGTTTTACATTCAGTATTATGTTTGCAATCATTTAATTTTATACCCACAGCCATGTCCTTGTTAACTAAATCTTTAATGTGGTTAGTATTTCTGTGGCCAAGTTTCACATGCCACTTGTTTATGCAATTTTCGTTATCACAAGTTTGTATTACAATGTTCGCTGTGTGTTTGTTTTCAGAATAATTTAATTGACATTCATATAAGTTATTTTTCACATATCCCTCAATGCATGTATTACCCTGATTTACAATTGTACAGGTTTTATCATCAAATACAGCGATACAGCCATTCTCTGTTGCTCTTTTTATAGAAATTAAATTAGTTTCTATTTCAGGGACATAAAGAACATTTTTAAGTGTTATTTTGTTCTGTGTGTTTTCCGAATTTACGGTATACAAATCCACAGTACCGGAACCCAAAGATTTTAGCTGCGTGCCGTTCGCGATAGTGACGTTAGAAACGTTATTTTTAAGATCGCGAAATTTTAGTTTATCATTGCAGATATGTGAAGACGACCCTGAATCAACCACCCAATTTACAGTTTTATCTCCAACATAAAAAGAATACAATTTATCAGCTTTTGGTTTATTGCTCCCCTCTGCAATTTGAGCGCTATCTGGCTTCTCATTGTTCTGAGAGCATATGTTGGATCTGAAGTTGGGTTTTTTGTTGAAATTTTTACTGTGACTTTTAACAGCAGAATTATTTTTGTTTTTTAACTTATAACATTCTTCTATATTATGATTACTTTTCTTACAGTATTTGCAGAATTTCTCCGATTTGTTATGGTATTGGACTTTTAACGCTGAATTTTGATAAGTTTTGTTTTCAAGCCTTTTGGCATATTCATCAGCTAATTTGTTTCGTATATACTCAGGTGTCAATTGCGCTTCGTCTTTCGATTCGAGACTTGTTATGAGAACGTCATACGAAGGAGGGAGTGAGCAAAGCATTAATGCAGCTAGGTGCGATTCATCTATGACTTCACCTATAGCAGTGAGTCTGTCGCGTGTTTTATATATATCAGCTATATGTTGGTTTACATCACCACCTTCCATTAATTTTATGGAATAAAGTTTCCTAAGTAAGAAAAGCTTACTCGTAAGCGATGATCTTTCGTGGACTTGGCGCAGAGCATTCCAGCACTCTCGTGCTGTATCTAGATTCATAACATACACGATTTGTTCGTTATCAATAAGTAAATTAATTAAAGCTCTCGCTTTTCTATTTTTTGAACGCCACTGATCGGTTATTGGGTTGGGAGGATCGTCAGTAATGACTGTAAAAAGATCCTCTTTTTGCAAGTACATCTCAATACGAAACTTCCACACATTATAATTTGTGGAGTTCAGCGGTTCAATTTGTATATCTTTTGTTGCTGACATACTTAAACAAAATTTTTGTAACAGTTTTGTTAATATTTGTTCATTACGTAAATATTCATTTAATATTTTAAATCAACACAGTTAGGATAAATAGTACTTGAAGAAGAAAATAAAATTAAATAGTTTTCATAAAAATAAGCACTTTTCAATACTTTCGATTTAGTGTCACTTCGGTTTTGAAGAAACAAAAACAAATATTTTCGCTTACATTTTCATTTCTTATTTATTTTATTATTTAAATGTAGCAATCTCTTCCAATGTGCAATGAAAAAAAAAACTTTTGAACTTTTGTCAAGAATAAATCTAAATTTTCAATTCAAAATATCAGTCTCATAATCTAATAGAGAAACTAATATGTGAAGGCATGAATACGTTGTTTTCCTCAGTAAGTTATATAACATATTTAATAATAGATGTTCTTTTCTAATATTGTACAGTCAATTTATTAAAAGAAGTTTGACTTACCTGGGTTATCACAGGTAATCATGTATACCATTTCTTGAAGAAAATCTCGTAACGCAATCATCAGATTGTACGCTTAAAAATGCAGTATGAATAACTTCTGGTTTAAAACCATAACAACTTGTTTTGCTGTAATTAAAGGGGATTAATATTTGTTTAATAATTTAAATATTAACTGCATGATAAAGGACTGCCTAGAATTTCACCTTTTACAATTTATTTAATATTATTATTATAGATTTCTTAGGCACAAAATACGATTAAAATGGAACGTCAGTTCCGAATAACAAAAATTACATGATTGATAAAAATATTACAATGTACTTGTAGAGAGACGCGACATATCGTCACGTGATACGGCAGGTGCACAAAAACAATCTGTTGGCGGGAAGCAAAAAACAAAAAGAGAAAGTCCGGAACAAGAAAAATGAAAGTTAATAAAAGAAAGTTCTGAGATTAAATATCACAACAGAAAAAGAACAATAAATTATATGAAATTACAGATTAATGAAATAGAAATAAAAATAAAATAGCATAAGCGAAATAAACAAAATTGTATTAAATTCTTTTAGGATAAGAAATATAATGTTTGCTTGTATTATAAATAAATAAATAAAATGTAATTTATATTATTATTATTATTATTTTATTTTAAAAAGGGATATGTGATGTTTTTCAACATCACAGACCCCTATTGAAAATCTAGTGAATATTTATACTGGTTTTTGTACAGGGACACACAAAATTATTCCAAAGCATTGTGCTCTATGATAGGTATTTCTATGTCTGGTTCAACGTTTTGGGGTAAGATTAGGAAAATATTTTGTGGTAATATGCCGGTAGTTTTGCATTGAGGAAAGATGCTTCATTGACATTCATTTTGAAAATTAAATAATCTGCTAAAAAATAATTAGTCGAAAAGATAAAATTTATCCATAAATTATTTTAATCACTCATAAAATTCATGTATTTTAACATATCCAAAGGTCTGTTCCTTTCAGCAAAGACAGAAAACATTTGCATTCAAAACTTTTTAATGATGTGTAGGTGCAGGTGTATGTATTATGGCCAATTGTCTGCTCTTGGAACCTAGGTCTGGGTGGAGTGCCCTTTTTAGTGGGTATAATTCACGCAATTCCCAATAACAAATTCTTACCTTTTTTATAGAAAAATTTCCTAATATTTAGTTGGACAAATTTCATGAAAGTAACTAATATGGTATTTCAAAAAGAAATATATTAAGAAAAATTCCTTTATTCATCAAAAACAATCATTGAAATATTTTTTAAGCTCTCTTGTGGGAACCCCCCCCCCCCCCCTTTTTTTTTGTCATATTGAATTGTTTTTGTTTAATATCATTATTATTATTATTATTATTATTATTATTTGTTTAATTTAATAGATGGCAGCACTAAAAATGCTATCGTCTTTCTTTTTTATTCTTTTTTTTATTATGATAATTAAAAGTAAATTACACATATAAGAAAATATTTGTGGAAAATTCATTAGCTTTTGTTGACCTGTCACAATAATAAATAATGTTTTTTTCATAGAATAGTTATTTTAATGTATAAGTAATATTATAAAAGCCTTGGACTATTTATGGAACTTGGAGTGTTTTAGGGAAGCTTTTAATATTGAACGTGTTAGGAACACGTTTTTTATATATATTTTTTTTTTTCTTTTATGTGCATTTTATAATTACGCATTTAATATTGAGTCCTATGGATATTTAAATTACGTATACATTTTATAACATAATAAATTCTCAAAAAGAAACTTATCGTTATATAAAAATATTTACAAAAAAGTTCACGAATTTAATGAAAATCTCGTTTAAAAACTTTTCAAATGTATATACATATACATATTTAATCAGAAATAGTTATTCTAATTAAATTATCTTTTATTTGAAATTTTATCTGTCATTTGTTCAATGCTGTAACTGATTTAAAAACATATTACTTTTAATTTACTAGATGGCAGCACTAGAAATTTTGTGATTGTGTTTAAAAAAGTAATGAACAACAAAAAATAACCAAACATAAATTTATATAAATTCTTGTGAATATAAATATTTACCAAAAAAAAAAAAAAAGAAATCTGTTGAAAACGTGCTGTTGCAATAACGATTCGAGCTAACTAATCCAAGCTGGTAGACGGTGAGTACCGAATTCGAACCAAGTTCTTGCTTGTTCTTTGGCCTAGCCTTACGGAGTTTTCCGCGTTTTCTATGGAGCTTACATAATCACATGTCAAAAAGTTTTAGAACTTTATCCCCTAGGAACACATTTCATCCATACCTATGTCCCAAGCGTTTACCGCTAATCTAAATTAAAACACTAGTGATTCTTAAAAAGTGTGACAGAGCACACTGGTATGCCTTAGAACATTTCTGTGTGTGCCCTGTGGTACTCCAGAGATTCTGCGATACAGACTTCCCTTAAGAGGAAAAATTCCAGAGAAATGTGTATCTATATATGAAAATATAGTTATTATATTATATCATTACATAAAAAAAAAAGTTGGGGGAAGGCTGTCAAAATCTTGAGTTTTTGCCACTGTAGCCATCAAAGCTCTGTTGTTTTCAATAATCACAAAAACGAACACATTATTTCTAATAATATCTGATACTTTATTTCGATTGATTCAGCGGATAGGCCAATATGATTTCATATATTTGAGAAGATTTTTCATAGCCATTCAATACTAAAATAAATTCAGAAATAAACTTATGATATTACTGAGTATTGGTAACTTTAGTAATTTTTTTATACAAAGCAAAAAATAAATAAATAAATAAAATGAAATAAAAAGCGCATTTAACAACAAAAAAGAAGAAAAAAGAAAAATATTTATGCTGCTTTCGTTGAATGTAACTTCTAAATTTTCAATTTCGTATAATAAATATAAATGAGACAATATATTTAAGAGATATTTTATACTTATACAGATATAATCATAAGAATATCACACGAAAGAAAATGGAAAAATTTTATAATTCTTGTTTGTTTTTGTTGTTGTGGGTTTTAATGACGACTGGCTACACTAGGGTCTAGGTTGACTGCCCTCAGCTGAGGTCTTGTTAAAGAGTCGCTCGTATTTGTGCGAGATTCGGAGAAGACTACGGAAAACTACAAATGATTAGGATGAGCGCGACCTGGTATCGAACCCTTTTATTTGTCTGAAACTTTAAGAATTCGCAGATATTTTGTCTGTCATGTAGGCTTAGAAATTTTTCCAGTACATTATCTTAATCGTAACATTTTTCGTTTTTCTTTTTTTTTTAATTGTTTGTTAAATAATCTGATGTTTTTAAACGGGTTCGAATTCAGATTGCGATCATCGGGTGTATTTTTGTGTAGTGATTAAGGCTGACTGACTTACTGCTTGTAGCCTAGGTAGAATGCCATTCATGTTTTTTTTTTTTTTTTTTTTTTTTTTTAAGTGGCCGGAACCCATCTATCCGTTCGGAGATTTTCCGGTACTATGATAAAATAACAAAATCTCTAATATAATCTACATTCATATAGAAAAAAAATTAAATTCATGTTCTTTAGGTATTCTCTGTTTATTCTCTTTAGATGAAAAGGTTTCAAGTGTATTTATACTGCTGGACTCTTCTGGTTCTACTTGCTGATGCTGGATACAAACATCATGACGAAGACAATTATTTGGCTGAGATGCTTGTTGCAGGTCTTGTTGCGAAAATGCTCTCCGACAGAAGTTACCAAAAGAGCTCATCATGTTGCGAGCAACATCATGTTTCTGTGCCAGTTCCAGTATATGATCATCAGCCACATCATCAAATGCATGGATATTAGATTTCTCATTTGATGAGTGTTACAACAATGTCTAAAGAAACGAAATTTTTGAATTCATTCCAGAGGTAAATTTATCAGCAAACAAAATGTTTTATAAGAAATGTGTTATTTTAAAGGAGAGTATACAAAAGTAAAATAGTAGTTATAAAACTTCCATTATACGAATATACTAAATTATGTATATAATTCAATGTACACAAAAACTCGCATGCTGTGCCATCACAAGTTTTTCTTTCGCATCTTTCTGTACAACAGAGCCATTAAACGGTAAACATGTAAAACAAAATTAAACAACATCGCATAGTAACGATTTTGCACATGCAATTGCTTGGTGCAATTTTAAGTAATATATGCTAAGATATAGCCATTTGAAAACTCGCTGAATGCAAATAACAGCAACAACACTTCTCGTCCGATATTAACACCTATATTCTATCAGCATAATTTTTCATATTTGTCTCAAATACTAAGTTTGGGGAATTTATATACCACGGAAGCTGAGGAATAGCATTTCCGTAAACGAGAACTATTACAGCATAACCGTCCCACCTATTTGCACCCAAATTAAATCGAAATGTACTCAAATTAAATCAGAATAATTTTTCTTAATATCCATCTCACGTACTACCTCACGTTTATTTACTTGGCAATATTCCCCAGCGATACAACATACTTTATTATCATGGCTCTCATACATATTATGCTTTTGCACTTTTTCAGAATAAATGCTGCGAGACAGCCTTCCCTTAAGAGGGATAATTTGCAGTGTAATACCGCCACCTGTTGCGCGATATGTCCAAACCTAATCAGTGCCAGTGTAATTCTAGGTCCAACCAAATATAAAAGTTAGTTGAATTTCGTCCAATAGTTCGTCAAACAGAACATCCACAATATTTTGGTCACACGTAGACAAATAATTGTCAAATTCTGTTCAGAGCATCTTAAAACTATCCATCAAAACAGGAAGTGGAAAATTTTCGTGAATCCAATACATTTTCTGACATATACAGCGATAAGTAATGAAAATGTCAGCCAAAAGAATCGATCCTATAATATATATAAAGAAAGTTTAACATTTAATATACTTATTTATTTATTATTTTTAAGTTACAAAATTAAAATGTTTGGTGATTGTTCAGAAACCTAAGAATATGGTGTCCGAGCAATATATTACAAAAATGGTTTGATATAGAAAATCGTTATTATTATTTGTTTTACTTTAAGATAAAAATTTTCCATTATATTCCCATTCATATAAAGTCACTCTCCTGATGTGATCATCAAATTGCCCATTGCGCAGCACTATTCCGACGTAAAACCCAATCAGTCAGCCAACCAACCAACCTGGCCTGATCAAATCTTTTTCTCAGATTTTTTTTTTTTATTTATTTAAAAATGTCACGTCAACATTTCACAAACTAAATTAGTAGTAATAAACTATTTAAATTTAAAAGCGTAAAATAATATTATTTGAATACTTTTAATTATTTAACTTATCCAGGTATACCATTTAAAATTTTATTCCAAAGTTTCCACGTTATTCATGTTATTCTCATGACTTAGGAATTTTTCAATAATTTTAAAGGAAAAGGGGGAATTTTTCGCCTGAAAGTTAAAAAGACTATTTATTCTTACCATTTTGTTGGATTCTTAGCGATATTTGAAGACCTGATTCAACAAACGGTCTTATCACAATTTTAAACGGAGGTATGTAACATTTTATGCTGTGTCTCTCCTGCACAACATTTATGTATACATTTGTACACATATGTATTATTCAATAACATATTGTATATATACACATATTGTATAAGTGCATATTGTTGCACCATTGTCAGAAATTGTTAAATTAATTTTCGAGTTGCAAAACTGAGGAAGAAACTCGCATGTAAATATATTTTACACTAAGCGATTCATTCAGAGTTTTCAGGGCGGTTTGTCAGTTTTCAATAAAAAATTCTTTAACATTATCACCTATGGGCTCAAATTATATAAAGTACGATCATATCTAAACCCCATATTCGACTGAACTGAAAATTTATATACATATTGAAGATCACAATCACGCGAATTGTATAAATTTTGGAGACGGTAATACTTACAGTATTTTTTACAAAGACACAACAAAAATATGTTTACCATCACAGCTTATTGGCTCAAATTGTTTAAAGTGCGATAACGTGTAAATTCCTTATTAGATTGAGCTGAAAATTTATATATATGTTATAGGTCACAGTCGCACGAACGGATTATGTTTTGGTAAATCTAGCACTTATAGAATTTGACAGTGACACAACGAAGAATTCCTTATCATTATGATCTACGCGCTCAAATTATTTGAAGCGCAATAGCGTAAAATTTAAGATATTTCTACATGGAGAAAAATACTCAACCCCCTATTATAATTTTCTCTTTTGTTTATTTAACTACTTTTCTTGCTTTAATTTATTTATACAACCGCTAATTACTTAATGTTCGAAAATTCGAGAGGAGTCACTCCAGATATTTTACTATAAGTACGCGATTTAACATTGTTTGATCAAGGAAAATCGAATTTTAACGTTTATTCTATGCGTCTTGTATCAGTATAACTAAAAAATAAGTAAGTAATGGAAGTTCAAATTTAGTAATTTGATAGTTATATGGGTATGCTGCTTGAAATTTTTGACTAACGTTGGTTCGTTCCTAAGAATAGTTTTGAATACAAAATCTCTGAATATAAATATATATATATATATATATATATGTATATATTTAATTTTGTAACAAGTTTTAATGTTTTACTAACATAGATAAATAATTAAGTGGGGTGGGAAAGGGAAGGTCGATTATCCGTCTGCATGAATGAAGCTAACAGTATATACAATGAATATAACACTTTCTAAACTATCAGGGTAAGAAAAATTAGTGTACGTGACTCACCAAATTAATTTATAATTATTTCAACGTTACTATTTGAGAAAAAGGGCATATCGTCTCATTTAAAATAAAAAAAAATAAAATAAAATAAAATAAAATAAAAGAAAGAAAAGAAAAGAAAACTCTAGCATTTATTGGTTTTGCATTGATACCAGATATTTAAGATTTTACAATAAGTCTTTCTTGCTACATTTCGAACACGTGTATACGTGTATATAGAACTCATAATTTTTTTTTCAGGGACACAAAGAATAATGCTTTATTATTATAGCGTATGGGCGGAAATTATTTAAAGTGCAATAGGTCCTTAACGCTTTATTCGAACTAGCAGGCTTTGCCCGCTTCGCTGGTCACTAAATTTAAAGGAAACACTTTTCTATATAGCTTTATAAAAATAAAATAAAATAAATTACTGAAATTGTTCAAAAGCTCGCTTCAGGTCCCTACTGCCTTCGGCAGCGATTTGGTCATCCACTGAAACTCGGGCGCTTGTCCCTATTACCTGCGACAATGGTTTACCAATGAGCTTCCATTTAGGTGCTTATTACATATCAGTTTCGAAATAGATAGTATCGAAAAAATTGGAGTTTCCATTTTATATTTGAATCCCAGTTACATGTGAACAACACTATACGTGGTGCACATAAAATTTCCTTTTACGTTATTTCCTATGTTTATTTTGTTTATCCAATCAACCGTAAAATGACAGCAATTTCACGCCAAATATTACAATATGCTGTGACCGGCTACGTCTGTCGCATGAGACAATTAATTTTTTGTGTTTATATATAATTCATGGTTTGTAAACCTGATAGTACAGCCTTAATATAGGCGACTTTTGAATTTTTGTCACCATTTTAGACTTTTAATCCATTGTAACAATAAGACATAATCCTTTGTAGCAATATGCTATAAGCGCTATTTCTGCCGTATTTTAGACAACTGATCTTTTTATTTTTATATTTATTTCCCATTAAACATATTTTTATTTTTATTTATTTATTTAAATACTAGCAGGCTACGACCGCTTCGCTGGTCACTATTTTTAAATGAATCATTATAATTAATGAATTCTCAAAATTGCATTAATTTTTATCATGTGAAACAAAAAAAGAAAAAAACAACTCTGTTCAGGAAAAATGTCGCACCGGGTCCCCACTGCCTTCGGCAGCGTAGACCCGTGAACAATGCACATGCACGAATGCATATATATGAGCACTGCGCGCGTGTATTCCTTCATCACCCTTATGAATTATGAAAATTCCATGTTATTACTCATAAACTTCTATTCTTAAGAAAAGGAATTAAAAAAAAAAAATCATTTCTGATCGGATAAAAACTCACACCGGGTCCCCTCTGCCTTCGTCAGCGTAGACCCGTGTGCGCGCAGTGCTCACGAATTCATATATACGCTCGCTGCGCGCGCGTATTCCTTCACCACCCTTCCTGTCCCTCCTTAATTTTACACTTTCGAAAATATCCTCATTCGACTCGTAGGCACCCAAAACCTATATATACTAATTTTGAACGGTCTAACTCAATTTCTAATTTTTTGGCCCCTTGAGGACATCATAAAACATATAAATCAGGTGAAATCTCGAATAATTGCCATTAGCGCCCTCTATTGGATAAATTTAATGTAGGTTGTTCGATAATATAAAAGTACTTTAAAATAACTTTCGAATGATGTATTAAAAATAATTTAATCATATTCAGAATTCAAAATATTGAAATTTTAAAATATTGTAGCGCCATCTGGCTGTAGAAATTTCTGTAATCTACTGTTCAATTCCAAATCAACAAAGCTTTAAAATGATGTATTACTTATGAAATTATTTTAATTAATAGCTGTGATACAAAAGAAAACCTAATCAGGAAACCTTAAAACGTGTAAATCTGATGAAATCTCGAATTCCACTTTCGATAATATAAAAGCTCTTTAAAATATCTTTCGAATGATGCATTAAAAATAATTTAATCATATTCAGAATTCGAAATATTGAATTTTAAAATATTACAGCGCCATCTGGCGGTAGAACATTCTGTAATCTACTGTTCAATTCCAAATCAACAAAGCTTTCAAATAATGTATTACTTATAAAATTATTTTAATTAGTAGTTGAGATGCAAAATAAAAAAAAAAAAAAAAAAAAAAACTAATCAGGAGACCTTAAAACGTGTAAATCACGTGAAATCTAGAATTCCATTACTTACCGTAGTCGGTTAATGGAAGGTGACAAAAATTTGTGGCGCCTACTCTTGAAATTCAATTCAAATAAGTTTCAAAATGACATATTACTTTTGAAATTATGCTAATTAGAAGCTGAGATACAAAAATGATATAAACACTATTATAAAACGACTTATGTCTGACTTTTTCGTGCTTTTCTCCGAAACTTGCGTAATTCCGGGCTAAATACTGTTAAAAATCAATAGTATGAAATTCGAAAGGAGTATCAGAATTCAAAACTCTGCAAAATATAAAAAAATAAAGGCGTTCTGGGTTTTCCGTTGTTTTCTCCGAAACAACCGTTCTTTTCTACGTTTTTGCCCCTACCCTCTCCCCCCCCTTTCCGTCCCTTCTAATAATTTTACACTTGAAAATATTCGCAATCGGTGTATCTTTCCTTAGAACCTAATAATACCAATTTCAAACGCTGTAACTCTTTTTTTTTTTTTTCCTTCGCCCCCCCCCCCCTCATCCTCAAGGCTTTCCTAATAATTCTATACTTTCAAGAATATTCAGAATCGAATTTTATCGGGCGTTAAAACCAAATATTACGAAATTTCAACGGCATATCTCAATGTAAAATATATTCTGCAAAATATAAAACAAAATTTAATCTAATTTTTTTGTTTATCCGGATATTTTCATAAAATTGAACAGTAGCTTTATAATATGCTGTCTAAGCCGAATATTAATTCAAATGTAACGTGAATGAAAATTTGAAAAAGTTTGAAAATTGCAATTTTTATCCCCACTGTAAAACACGTGACATCTTGATTGGTTACTATCATTTCCTTTTTCATGGCTGACGCCGTCTGGCATTTGAAATGATGTTGCCACAAAAAATTCATACTTTAGTTAATTTTAAAAAATGTAATTGTTGTACCGATAAGCCGCTTGCACACTTAAATTCAGAAAAAAATTCCCCTTTCATTTGGTACCGAAATCGTAACGATCGGACAAATATTTCTAATTTATTTTCCACTTTTTCTAATTTTAACTCTGTTAAAATATCTTTTTTTATGCAATGGCGGTAAATTCTCAGTTATTGAGATCGCTTTTAGATTAGACATGAGTGGACATTTTAATTAATATCTCCACAACAAATTAAAATTTTTAAATTCTGTTTTCAAGAGGAACTCGGAAAGGCTCCAGAGCATCAGTATGTCAATTCTTGTACTTCTGCGTTCAGTAGGAGCTGAACGTATAAAAGAACAGACGGACAGACAGACAAACCTTTCCTTTTATTATTATAGATTAATTTGAATTATTCAAATATTTCTGTTCGACAGCGTGCAAGTGCAGTAACACACAGAGGCTCATTTGTTTGTATGATAAATTAACATAGTGATTATTATATAAAAAATTAAATAAATAGGTAAACATTATCGTGCTACACAACTTTATTATGTCGCTCCATTGGCGGCTTTTGAATTTTTGTCGCCATATTAGCGATGTTTTTTTTTTTTTTTTTTTTTTTTTTTGTATGAAAAGGGGAAGACTGTTTTGCTAATAATTTTATCAGACTCTTTTTTGTTTATACATAAGAATCCTTCATATTCTGCTTATATTTTTAATGGTTTTTTGGTTTAAAATAGTGCTTGTTGAAATAAATTTCCTATGTTCAAAACTGCACTTTTTCTGTAAATTTTGTGTAAAAATAAATCATTTATGTTTTTATATATTTGATGCGCTACTTAGATTAGAATGGCTGTTGCTATATTAAACTTCTTCTCGAAAAACTTTCGGTGTACTTCAAAATCGCTCAGCAGGATCTATTAATGAAACTGATAAAATAAAAATATGGTTCATAGAGTTTAAATAATCTATTTAAAAAAAACTTTTAAAACCCAAATTCTTAATGTATCGTATTGTGATGTTAAAAACATCATTTCTTTCTAAATTTTATATAAAGATCGTTTTTCTGCACTCAAATGCATTGTATCTCTTAGCTGGCTTAACTCACCTTGTAATGTTTGCTTTACTGCAATACACACACGGGAGAAAATTTGGTTCTTCATTCCTAGTGGTGATGTCATCTCACACCATTCTGAGAACCAATTGGGTGATGGTTCTGACCCCACCTTCCGTTATCGCGGCGATTTTAAATTCAGTTCAGTTTGAGCAGGACTCCAGATAGCAGCATGGGTGAGAAAGATTTGTTTATGTTCTATTTTTAAAGGACTGTGACCATTTTATCATTTGGAGAGAGAGTGCCTACTTCATAACAATATAGGTATATCTTAGATTCAATTGTTGCATATTTAATTAATATATATATATATATATATATATATATATATATATATATATATATATTTTTTTTTATGTCATATTTAATTTGGATTTGAAAATAAAGAATAAAATTTTGATGCAACAGTATGACTTTATTTAATAAAGAAGCATCACAAAACTGGCGTTGTAAAAATTATTACTTACAAACTTTGAATAAACACCATAAAATGCAATAAACTCGCAACAATTGTTTCGGGTCGAAAAAACACACGACCCTTCATCAGGCGAACAAAGTAAGCACGAGTGCTGCAGTCAAAGCGGCAACGCACCTTTGACGTTGCCGCTTTGACTGCAGCACTCGTGCTTACTTTGTTCGCCTGATGAAGGGTCGTGTGTTTTTTCGACCCGAAACAATTGTTGCGAGTTTATTGCATTTTATGGTGTTTATTCAAAGTTTGTAAGTAATAACAGTATGACTTGCTTAGTAATATTATTTTGTTCTGCATTTTTCTTTTTTACAGCATTCTAGCAATCAAGTGAATTTATTCCTCTTTTCTCTTATGAAAATAAAAATATTTGGATATATATTTGACCTTTTGACCAAAAGAACAAAAACTGTTAGCGGTCAAAACGTAATGTAACGATCATGTACGCCATGAAGTTTTTGATCCTCAATAACGAACTTCTATTGATAATTAAAATTAAAAATATTAATAAAATAAATTAAAAATATGAAAATATTAAAGTAAATGATTAATTGTCACCACATTTGGTGCCGTTTGTGTCAAATTGTGATCCGATGGAAAAAGATTGAGATCACAAATGAAAATATCCATTTAAGCTAAGCTATTACATACATTTATTTAGATAACCAAAATAGTGCAAAAGAGGAAAACATTAGGTTATTTAAATGTTTATTGAATTGAATATGACTTATATCTACAATGATACAACAATATTATATCTACTTATATCTACAATATACAACTTATATCTACTATCTTAATATTATCTACAATGATTCTATAAGCTGCAATTTTGAAGAATATATGCATGGAAATAAATAAAAGGTGGAAAATGAAAGGAATACTCGATTATTGTTCTTAAGAATGAATGATACTGTAGAGATTGTTTATTTTGAATAAGTTATTTTATTTTTATTGCTAGAATTACTGAAATTATTTTTAAAGTCATACAAAACTAATAACATTTTTTGTGATTAAATATATACCAAGTGACCTATAAGACAATTCCCTGTTTCAAAAATGGTAATATGCTGGAACTTTGTACAAATGAAAATTTTTTTTGGTTCAATATATTTTGAATAACTTATTAAGGAAACAATAACCAACAGATATTTGTATTGTTGACCTTAAAAAAAAAAAAAAAAAAAAAAAATTGTAGGTATGTCTCTCTCTCCTCAACTACTTGAATTTATTATATGCAAATAGCTATCAACACATGTAAAAATCAAGAAATTTAAATAACAAGCTTCATACATCTGTGTTGTTTATTTTTAAACCAATATAGTACTGTTTCATATACATATACAAAAAGAAAAAAAAAAAAAATGGCTTCTAACAAAGGGTTAACAAGATGTTTACCGTTCAAAACTTTAGTAACGCCATTTTCTGGTGACCCTCAATTATTGGATTTCTTTATTGAACAAGTGAAATTTAAAACTGAGAACAGCAAATGGGAGGAATCCCATGCTTTAGCATTTGTAAAATCAAAATTGGCAGATACTGCTCTGAAGTTCTATGTCTCCTCCCCAGCTTGCCAAAAAGCCAAAAATACTGAAGAATTATTTAACATATTTAAGAAATATTTTAAGGTAGAGTCTGCAACTTCAATAGCACAACAATTTAATGAGTTTAGTTTTGAGTCCGATGCCAATATTAATATTTTTGCTAATAAGCTCGAAAATTTAGTGAGAAAACGATTTCCTGATATGGAGGAAATAGCCCTGGAACAATTACTCATCGCAAAATTCAATGATCTCATCCCGCCCCACTTTAGAATTCATCTACTATCACAAAAAGCCACAACCTTTTATCAGATGGTGGAATGTCTAGAAAAATTCCAGAAAATTTATAACTTGCAAGTAAACCCAGTCTTACCAGGAACATCTTTTGCTACTATTCAGAACTTCAATCATAAAACAGATAGTGAAGTGATAGGTACAAACTCGGAAAACAATTTGACTAAGGTTAACAATTCATCTTATAGCAAGCGGCCATACAATAAATTTCCACAAAAAAAAGGTTCTCATACGATTCAATGCCAATGGTGTGAAAGACCTGGACATTCTGCTCAAAAGTGCTTTGCACTCAGAAAATTACAAAATAATAAGTTTTCTTACAGATATCGTAATGGGCAAACTTTCTCTAGACCTTATAGAGACATGTCACGGAGAGCCAGGCCCCCTAAAACATTTAAATCCAACTCCCCTCAAACCAAAAGTAGTCATTCACAATGACTAGAAGTGGAGAATGGTAGAAGTGACACTAAACTCCTAGGTACAAAGAGTTCCTCATAGAGGTCAGGTTTGACTAAAGTCAATTACCGTAACTTTTCACAGACTAACTCAACATATTCTAATCTACCTAATATTTTTTTTGTAAATAACAATGAAATCATTCTGAGATCTCCAGACACACAGGCAAAGTTCCCTTTGTCATTAGAACGTAAAGTAAAATCTGTTGCGATACAGACAACATCTCCAGTACTGGTAACATCCCCGAGTGTGGAGGAAAATGGAGATTGTATATTAGTTAATTCACTGGAATTCTTGCTACACACAGACAATAAGCTGCCCAATCTCCCCATCATACAATTATTGTTAAACAAAACATTAGAGAATTTTCTTCTCCACTCAGGAGCTTCTGCGTCATTACTCTCAAAACACTACTTTTTACAAAATCAAAACAAATTATATTACAAAAGAATTGCTTCAAGAGTCAAAATATCTACAGTAAACTCTATAGTCCAATGTGATGGATGTGTTTGCATTTCCTTTAAAATAGGGAAAACTTTTTACAAACACACATTTTTTCTTATTGAAATACCAACTGAATCCAAATTTATTGGTATACTTGGCTTTGATTTTTTAAAGTCCCATCATGTTGTTACCAATTTACACAATAACAAGATACAAATTAATGAAAATGCTTTAGATATTCTAGACACTGTACCCTCTTGCAGCCTTCTATCATCTGAATCTGATGTGAATCGGGCATCGCATAAGATAGATACTCATATGGATTTCACCCAAACTGGATATAAAAAATCTAAAATTGATGTTCATAAAGATAATTTGCCCTCTTGTCAAAAATGTTGGCATACCCAGAAGATTATGATTGATCCACAGGATACTATATATGTGCCTGTGCGGTCCACGCTTATTCCAGAAAATCAGTTAGTAGTTTTACGTCGTCTAACAAGCACTGTCCACTTGCGTCCTATCCTTCTCTTATGGAGGTACAAAATATCAAGGAAAATTCTACTAAACAAGAATTAATTCAATTTTTTATTCCTATGTATAATAATTCGAGCAAGAAACTGCATATAAATAAAAATACCATTTGCGGATACATTTCAGAGATAGATAAAATAGAAGAAAATACCTTAGATCTTACAACGAATACACCTGCTCACATGTGTAATCTAATTAAGGCTACACCCGAAGTTTTATCCTTAAGACAGAAAGAATTTAATGTAAATAATTTTTCTATTCAGCATTTAAAACCTACAGAAAAGGTAATAATGCAAGATATTCTTCAGAAATTTAACTCTGTATTTTCATGTTCACTAAAGTCGATTGGACACAGCAATCATAAAAAAAAAAAGATGTAACTTTTTTGTTTATTAACCAAAAAAATTGATGAAATTTGAAATGCAAGTTGGTCTTGTGGGGTACAGGCTGTATATTATATTTTTGTGTTCGTGAGAGAAAATTTAAAAGAATTTGAAAACTGCAATTTTTAATCCCACTTCAAAAACATGTGACTTAATGTAAAGCAGATTTTTTATTTTTTTTTCTCCTAACGGTTTCCATACAATCTTCTGCTGTTGCCACCTAAAATTCATACTTTAGTTAATTTTTAAAAATCTAATTGTCCGATTGATAAGCTGTTTAATGCATCGGATTCACAAAAAGTTTCCCTTTCATTTGGTATCTTATTTGTAACGATACGACTGATATTTCTAATTTATTTTCTAATCTTTCTGATTTATTTTCCTCATTTTGAAAAAATGAACGTTTTTTTTTTATTATTATTATTATTATTAATATTATTATTATTATTATTATTCTGTCGAAAAAAAAATTGGCAACAATTAAATTATGGATAAAATTTAAATGGCTTATTTATCAGAAATTAGAAGGTTATTATTTTCACATTTTAATTAATTAAGAAAAACTAATCAAAAATTCGAAAATCTGACTTCGATGTGCACAATGACCCTTCGGGGGGCACCTTTGTGTTAAATCTCGTGACTGTCCGAGCTACCGTTTTCGAGAACAGTGAAATATATATACAAATATTGCTCACTTAATAGTATAAGATAAATTGAAAATTTATATACATAGTATAGATCACCGTCACACGATCTGTATTAATTTTGTTAAATCTATAGCACTTATAGTTTTTTTTTTTTTTTTTTTTTTATTTATTTATTTATTTATTTATTTTTTTTTTTTTGACAATTACACAACACAAAATATTTTATTATTATGGCCTACACTGAAAAAAATAAAGGCAAAAGAATAATCGGGGTGAGTAGAATTATGTCAAATTTGAATATGTCACATACTCAAAACAGCTCCGAAGTGAATATACTCAAATTTGTGCTTATTATTAAATATATGAAAACGTTCAAAAATTAACATGTATTTTCGTTAATCCCAGTATCAAAACCATAAATTCTCATTGATACTTTATTCCGCAAACCTGCATGAAGCCGCCCACGAAACATAGTTTTGGAGATTTGAAGGGGAAAAAAAATTGTTTGTTTAAATTTCTAGAAATCCTATTAAAAAACTTCTTTTAGTTCAGCATATTTATAATAAATTATAAAGTGAACAGATATTAATTTGAAAACATGCGATATTTCATAAAGGAGACAAGCATGTTTTCCTTTTTGGAAACAAAATTATCCTTTCGAAAATGAGTATGTTCATTTACTCCTTTTTGAGTACTGCACTTTTAACAGTGTATGCTCTCACATTCTTTAAAGTGTGATAGCTTTTAAATGCCTTATTCGAATGAACAGAAAATTTATATAAATATTATAGGTCATCGTCGTAATAGATGTATAAATTTTATTAAATGTAGAACTTATAGATTTTTACAGAGACACGACAAAAATTCTTTATCATTATGCTCTATGGGCTTAACTTGTTTGAAGTATAAAATACCGTAAAATGAAACAGCATACTATATGGAGAAAAATACTCAAAACCACTATTATAATTTTCTCTTTTGTTTATTTAACGACTGCTCTTAATTCACTTTATTTAAAAAATCGTTAATTGCTTAATGGTAGGAAAATCAAGTGGAGTCACTCGAGATTTTTTCAATCGGATTTTAAACATTTGTTTCTTCCCTGTTCACTAGATAGCAGCACTACACCGAAATAAAAAAAATTATAATAATAACGTTTCAGGAAAGTCCATATTCAAAAGTAGTCCCGATCAAAGACCGAGCGGTTCTGCGCTCAAAGCTGGTAGGCCGGAAATGCCGGGTTCGATCCCATGTCACGCTAGCCAACCTAGCTGTTCGGAATTTTCCGTGGTTTTCTTTGAGATTCACGTAATATACATGCTAAGAACCCTTAGAAAGTTTCCATGGAGAACACATCACCTTACTACTATTTATTTTGAATAAACATATATGGACTTACTAACATCTCTTCTAAATTACAAATTATAACTTTCAGCATTTTTAAAAATAAATAGACGTTTTCGAAAAATTATACAAATTCTTTGTTTTCCCGAAAAACAAAACTCCGATAACGATCGATTTTTTTTTTTTTTTTTTCAGAACTAGTGAAAAGTTCTACTGGAAATGGAAAGAATTTCCTTTATAGTACTTATAAATTTTATAAGTTGTATCTTATTTATAATAAGAAGCTAAGTATTTATGTTTTTCCTTAAAATTTTTGTGCAATTAATTTTGTTTAATTTTTATAAATTTGTTCAATTGTTTAGTACGAATATCGTTACGAAAAACTTGTCGACTTTTCTGTGTGAGAAAGTACTTCGTAAAGAAACTGGCAGGTTCTAGTCGATAAATGCACTTTATTCTACGTAACTTCTTAAATCTGTAGAACAAAACTCTTATAACAACGAATATTCTCGAAAACAATCTAATAGTACTGTTCATTCTTCATATATTCTGGAAACAGTCCAATCAAGCTTAAGATGCTTACAAAATTAACATTTCAAACATCTTTGTTAATCTTGAATTCTCATAATATAATTAAATATTAATTTAGATCTAAACAACTTAAAACAATAACATTACACTGAAAATATATAAATTATATACATTTATAAAACTGCTTCTATAAATACAAGTCGAATTTGCTAGAAAATAGCATATTGTATATTGAATTTTCATCATAGTATAATTTAAACACAATACAATATTTAAAATTTTAATTGATCTCTTTATTTTGAGAAATAATTATTCGTGAAAGTCCTCCAGTTATTTAAATTTGTATTTTGTTAAATATGCTTACATTTATTTTATTTATTTATTTATTTATTCATTTTTTAATTTAATTAATATTCCAAATCTGCATTTCGATTATTACAAATTATTTCAAACAATTCAGTTCGCTATAAAATAAAATGCATTTGTACGAAGCTTTTCTCTGGTTTAACTCATCGATTCCCAGAGTCACACGCAGATGACAAATGCTTTTTAATTTTACTAACCATAAACAATTACATTCTTGCATATAATTTATTTTTATATGAAATTACTACACTAAACATTGCTATATTTTTTATGGCAACACTGTGCTTGTATCATTTTTTTTTTTCCTATTATTTCGTCGTTATTGAAGTTACATCGTGCTTTGGCGTCTTTAAATATTGAAAAGTTGAAAAAAATTATGTTTAAAGCGTAAGTATAAACATTTGTCATTGTATGCAATAAATAAATTTATAAACCTTAAAATAAATGCCTCTTTGGAAAGTAACCGTTCAAGTACTAAAAAATATATATAAATAATAACGTAAAATAATAAATATAATAATAAATTTTGTAATAAAAAATGCATTCTTTTAGTCTAAATATTATATGAAAAAAGAAAAAAAAACCACACACACACACAAAATAAGGTTATCTTAAAAAAAAAAAAAAAAAAAAGTTTATGGTAATTAACGGGTTAAATTCTTAAAAATGTAATAAAAATTTATATATGTGTAACAACGAGAGATAATTTATAGCGATCGATTGTTTTTATGATTTAAAAAAAAAAAAAAAAAAAATGTCGTTGTCGTATTTAATATAGAATAATAAAAGTATATTCTCAATGTTTCAATTACAGCTGCTATTTTATAATCGAATTTCATTGAACTAATTTCATTTTTTTTAAATTTTTTCTTCAACAGAGCGCAATGGGGTTATACAATCAGTACTTTCATAATTAATCAAAAAGTAAATCTCAATACTTAAAGATTTGATTATATTTATGTCTTTATTTATCATTTAGACTCAAGAGAATATAACTAATTACAGTTCAACTGCAATAAAACAATTTCTGTATTTATACTTAATTATATTAATAAACGTAATTTGTTTTTCGAAAATTGTGAAGTCTCATATAATGAAAATAGTACACATCGAGCTGCTATACTGCCAGTTGAACTAAATATAAATCCAGTGATATTATTCTTCCATTCAGGAAGCAACGAAAATATCCTAGATTGATATTGACGAAAACATACTTGAAAATTTCATAAAATATTAGATAGGAAACATTTTTGTTGGTTATAATCAAGTCTTTCCTCTAAAGATACAAAAACGGTATCTTATTACCATAACTTTCAGGAAAAGTTACTTATAAAATTGAGTATTATCTTTGCCAAATTCTACCATCTTGTTTGAATGAAATATTGCTTCATCTAAAAATTAGAAAGTTTCTGGTTCATTGATTCCTACATAAAAATATGTATTTTTTTCTTTCTTTTTACACTAAATTCTAAACTTGAATTCTGTAAGTAATATATGAATATGCATATACATACATAAGGCGTGATTTTCCTTTACAACGTGTAATGAAAGTAAAGATAAAATTTCGATAAAACAAAGATGTAGTTCATGCAAAAAAAAAAGAAAAGAAAATATTGAAGAATTTAACCTGTTTTAAGTCTAAAGCTTATGTAAGATTATTTGATTATTCGTAGCTAAAATACGTTTCCCATATAGCACTTACTCAAGTTTGTTTTTTTTTTTTTTTTTTTTTTTGAAAAAGAAACGAATTAATCCCTTTTTATCATTCTGAAAGTTAGCGGCGGTGTAGGAGGTCAAGACCAATTGTCTACGCTAGGTACCTACAGCAAGTTTCTGCATTGCTATTGTTAGGTTAAACGACTATTTTCTCTTTAGTTTCTTAATTAAAATGAGTAAAAACATAAATACATGTTCCGTTATTAACCAATAATGATTTCATATACAGTCAAATTATAATAATCAGGCAAAGAGAAAAAAAAAATAAATAAATATAGCAAAACTCTTTGCAGATATATTTAATTAAAATACAGGAAAGGCTAAAATTAATTTTAATTTTGATTTTTAAAAATAATCATTTAGGAATGCATCAATAACACAGATTTGCATCCAAAATTTTGATTTGAAATTGTTGATGATTTTTATATGCTTTTTAGTGTCTGAAACCGAAAATGAAGTCAGTTTTTCTCTATCACGTATATATTTTTGTCAATACAGGGTGTCTATCGACATAATTTCTTTTTTGACTCTTCCACCAATATAATCATATGATAACTTTTATAATATTTTTACAGAATTAGTTATAATTAATCATAGAAACATACTAGAATCCGAAAATGAAGAAATTGTGTCAGTAGACTACATTAGCAAAAATCTATACGTGATAGAGAAAAATTGGCTTCATTTTCGGTTTCAGCACACCAAAAGACATATGTATCAGCTAAAATTAACAAACTGTTGATTAATTATAACTAGACTCATGCATAAAGAATTGAGCTGCATCAAAAACATTTTACTAATACGAAACTAAGTTTTAGCATGCATAATATTAAGAAAAGCTAACTCACCTCTCTCCTGCATTTCCTGTGGTCGCTTGAAGAAACATTTTAGACCATACAAATCAATAAATATGAAATCCGATTGCTTACTATAGTTGACTTTAATCAGAGATTTTCTTTCAGAATTTTATGAATAAAAACAGAATCTTTCACAAATTTTAGCACAGGTTTAAACATTCAGAATACGTATAAAGGCATTTTTTTTATGCCTTGAATGAATTATAAAGAATAAACAGAATAATACTTATTGTTTTAATGATATAACAATTAATGGATTACTTGGCTGTACAAATTCAGCCTGAATATTAGAATGTCAATTCAAGAATAAAGTTACTTCAGTTTTTTCGAATAGTTCCGAGAGAAAAACAGAATCAATAATAAAAAAAGAAAAAGAATGAGTTTTGTTTCTCTTTCTGGTCACATGACTGTCTACTTCTGATCGGCTGTCGCCTTTACCGCTTCCCATGAATCAACAGGCTGGGCGGGGCGGGAAGGCACCGGAGCAGGAGTCGAAATACTTGGAAAAGGGATCACCTGCGACACCGGTCGAATAAGAGTTCCAGCAGAAGAGGTCTTAAGTTGGAGGACCCTGGCGATTCCGTCGGGTCCGGGAATCAACTTGATGACTCTTCCTAGATCCCAATGGAGTGGAGGTGATGCTTTATTTTTCAGGATGACGAGTTCCCCTGGAGAAAAGTTGTGAGGGTGGTTGTTGGTTCTTTTGGATCTATGCAGCAATGTTGGCAGGTATTGTGCTTTCCACCTCTTCCAAAACGTTTCCTTCATCTGCAATAAGAGCTTATACCTAGAAGAAAGACTAAGAGAATTATTTATTAACGATAGTTCTGGCAATTCTAATAATGCAGTTCCAATCAAGAAATGTCCTGGTGTTAAAGCTGCGCAATCATTAGGAGCATTGGACAATGGTGTTAGAGGCCGCGAATTTATAACAGCCTCTATTTGACATAGAAGGGTGGAAAGTTCCTCGAACGTTAATATTGCTCCTTGTGTGATTTTTACCAAATGATGTTTGGCTAATTTTATCGACGCTTCCCAGAGTCCCCCAAAATTTGGAGCATACGGGGGAATAAAGTGCCAGGTTATTTGGTGTTGGGAATCAAAATTTTGTAATTTTTCTTCTTTGAATAAAGAAAATAGCTGTTTTAGGTAAGAATGGGCTCCGACAAAATTTCTGCCATTGTCCGAAAATATGTCAGAGGGGTATCCACGCCTACCTATGAAGCGTTTCAAGGCTGCGAGAAAGGCTTCTGTAGAAAGATTTGAAACACATTCGAGATGCACTGCCTTTGTCGCCATACAGATGAAAAGGGCAATATATGATTTAAAGGTTGTCGCTTTTCGTTTATGTTGACATTTTGTCATTACTGGTCCCGCGAAATCGACACCAACCTTCGAAAAGGGCCGAATGGGTGTGATTCTTTCTGAGGGTAGATCCCCCATCTTTGGAATTATTGGCTTAGCTGACAGTCGAAAACAGAGTATACACTGTCTTAATACTGATTTTACGGTGGAGCGTCCGTGGGGAATCCAAAATTTGTTTCTAAGGAGTGAAAGTACTAAATTGGGACCAGCATGGGAGCTTAAGTTATGATAATATGTTATTATCAAGGAAGTAACGTGATTTGCTTTGGGAAGTAATATGGGGTGTTTTTCTTGAAATCGTAAGGATGGGTGGTTCCGCAGGCGTCCTCCAACACGAAGAATGCCTGCTTCATCCAGAAAAGGATCAAGACAGAATAGATGGTGTGAAGATTTTAAAAGTTTGCCTTTCCTTAGTAAGGCAATTTCATCACTAAATTCTGCATTTTGAATAATTTTTACAAGCCACATTTCCGCTTGATTTAGCTCTATGGCCTTTAAAGGACCACTTTCCTTTGATTTGGTTTTAATTTTATTGATAAATCTCAAAACATAAGCTAGAATTCTTAAAAGTTTTAGATAGTTAGAGTATTTCGTGATATGTGATATGAAAGTGTTATTAGAAAGTGTAGGGTTAGAACTTGAATTTGTCGAATGTTGATGAGTTTGTTTCTGAACGGAAACTGAATGTAATGTGCACATTGGTGGTAGCTCAAAACTATGGAGCCATTTTGGCCCTTCCCACCACTCAGTTCTAGCTTTCAACTTAGCCGGGGACAATCCGCGTGTGGCACAATCGGCCAGGTTTTCTTTTCCTGGGATATGTCTCCAGGATTTTAGTTGAGTAAGAGCTCTGATTTTGGTAGCTCTATGGGCCACGAAACTATTTCCTTTGTTTGAAGGGTTATTTATCCAGTTTAATACAATAGAAGAGTCAGTGTACCAGTATGTCGAATGAGTAAATTTAAGGGATTTTTGAATGTTGCAAATTAACTCAGCTACGAGTACAGCCCCACACAATTCTAATTTCGGTAAAGTGAGTTCTTTTATGGGTGCGACTCTAGTTTTAGCAGCAATTAAATATACCTGAATCGTGTTCGTTATGATCTTTAAATATGCGACTGCCGCATACGCCCTCGGAGAGGCATCACAAAAGCCATGCAGTTCAACTGTACAATCTTTAGTATTTGAACCTACATAGCGTGGAATGGACATAGATTTAAACTCATTAATTTCATTATAAAAAGTTTTCCATTCTTGCAAAATATCTGGAGGTATAGGCTCATCCCATGTTGATTGCAACTTCCAAAATTTTTGTAGAATGATTTTTAAGATAATAGTAGATGGCGAAATAATTCCGAGGGGATCATAAATTTGCGCAATTACGGACAGCAACTGTCTTTTTGTATTAATTTGTTGATCAGCTAAGGTTCTAACTTGAAGAGTATCTTCACTTAAATCCCAGAACATTCCTAGTACTCTTTGATTTATTTTTTCTGTATCCTCAAAAAAATGAATGACCGAATTAGCCTTCTCTTCCTCTGGAATATCAGAGAGCGCTTCTGGATGGCTACAAGCCCATTTCCTAAGTTTAAACCCTCCAGCTTGCATTAGAGCCTGCAGCTCCATTGTTCTATCTTTTGCGAATTGAAGGGATTGTGCCCCTGACAATAAGTCGTCGATGTAAAAATTTTCCTTGGCAATTTCAGTTGCCAATGGAAAATTTTGTCCCTCATCCTCACATAATTGCTTAAGGGTGCGTAACGCTAAATAGGGTGCACAAGCTGTTCCGTAAGTGACAGTATTCAATTCGTAAAAAGATAATTGGTCATTGAAAGATTCTCTCCAAACAATTCTTTGGTAGATTCTATGTTTCCTTTCAATTAAGATTTGCCGATACATTTTAGCTATGTCTGCACTGAACGCTACAGGGTTGGCTCGAAATTTTACTAAATTGTCAAAAATATTCGACTGCAGTTTAGGACCAATATATAGAATGTCATTTAAAGATTTGTTATTTGTTGTTTTAAACGAGGCGTCAAATACTACACGTAATTTTGTTGTTTCAGAGTTTTCATTTACCACCGCATGATGCGGTAAATAATAATGTGGCGTTTCATTAATTTCAGCTGGATTTAATTTTGTCATATGACCCAAATTTATATATTCGTTCATGAAATTCGAATACTCCATTTTTAATTGTGGGTTCTTTTTAATTTTATTTTCAATGGAAAGAAATCTTGAAATAGCACCTGACTTACTGTCACCTAGTGCCTTATCTGGCTTAAAGGGTAGATGAACGACATATCTTCCCTGACTATTTCTTTTAGTTGTGCTTAAATAAATATTTTCCACAAGATCATTTTCTATCTTTTTTGATTCTACATTTGGAATTGATTCTGTATCAAAAAATTGTTTTAAAGTGTTGTTGATATCATCATCAACAGTCATATGACACGTTAAACTGATATTTGTACATTGAAAACTGTTTATTCGTCCTGAAAGGAGGTAACCCAGCTTTGTAGGGAATGCTGTAGGAGTTCCTGCTGGTCCTTGAATTGGACTGCCATTGCAGATTGAGGCGACTATTTCTGCCCCAAGAAGAATATCGATGGGACCACTAGCATAATAATTGGGATCAGCTAGTTTTAATCCCTTTATGTGTGGCCAATCATGTTGCGGTATTTGGAAATTAGGGAGAGGTGAGGTAACCCTATCAACTATAAAAGCGCTGACTGAAAATGACTCCGACGAAAAATGCGGAGTGAATTTAAATTCTGTTTCGTTGAGGGCAGTTTCTGCTAAAACGCAATTAATCCCTATTATACTATGCGACGTGCTCCGTAAGGGCAAATTTAGTCGCTTAGCACATTCCTTAGTAATTAATGAATTTTGACTAGCATTATCTATCAAAGCTTTACAATGCATAATTTTTCCTTGATTTGATTTAACCTTAATTAGTGCTGTAGATAACAAAACATTACTAGAATAAAACTGAGCACTATTTGAAACTGATATATCTGGCGATACATGATTCGCCCTTTCAGAATTTGAATTTCTACCATAAACATGCAGTAGCGTATGATGTTTTTCTGCACAATTTTTACAATTAATGTTTATCCTACAATTCTCCAGCCTATGATTTTGGCGTAAGCAATTTTGACATAACTTATTTAATTCAACAAATTTCCATCTTTCTTTAACCGGTTTTGAATTAAATGTCGGACATTTAAATAGCGCGTGACGCTCATTACAAAGAATGCACGTATTTTTCTTTTTCACAATTGTACTCAATACGTTTGATTTCTTCGAATTAGTGAATTTTACGTCTTGTTTACATTTTATCTCTTCAACACCGCGCGCTTCGCGCTCAACGAATTTCCTAAAAAGATCAAGATCAGGCAATTTATCACTATCCAACATTAATTCCCATCTCTGTTTTAACGATTCATCCAATTTCCCCATCATGAATTTTATTATAATTAAGTCGCTTAACGCATTAGAATCTAAACCCAAAGTTTTTAAGTTTCTGGCGGCTTCGTTACAAGTATCTAATAACTCAAGTAAAGTTTTAGCATTGTTTGCTTTTACAATTTTCATAGAAAATATTTTGTTAATTTGACTCAATGCTAATTGTCTTTTATTTTCATATCTTTCATTTAATATTTCCCAACATTGATCTAAATTTTCCTCTTTTAGAGCGAATCCTCGAATTAATTTAGCTGCGTTTCCGCGCACTGAAGAATGTAAATATTGCAGTTTTTCAATTTTGGATAATTGATTATTCTGTAGAATTGTCGAATTAAAAATTTCTTTAAAAGAAATCCAATTTTCGGTTTCACCAAAAAATCTCGGAAGATCAAATTTCGGTAATTTAATAAGAGACGATTTACCATTTTTCTCATCTTTATTTTCCGCGTGAGTATCTGAATCGCACGCGTTTACTTCTGTTTTGTCCTCTAACTCCACCAGTAAATCAAAAACCACTCCCTTATATCTCAAATACATATCCATATAATCCTCATTCTCTTTAGCGGATAAATTTTTAAATATTTCCGCGATTTCATGATCATACGATTGAACTTTGGTTTTTAATAATTTAACCTTAGATTGTTCATCTTTACTACACCCCTTTACTCTATTTCTAAAACTATCGATTTCCTTACATAAATTTTCAAATAATAAAACTTGCTTAGATAATTTCGGCATTTTAGAATATATAAGTTTAAATACACATAACTATAGGCCTTCGAATTACAGAACAAACATTCAAGAACAAAAATAAATCATTTTAAGAATAAATGATTACGAATAAGAATAAGAATAAGAATATCAAATACATATTAAATATATATAGTTTTTTTTCTTATATATATATATAAATCATCGATAGCCTCATGGCTCTAAGACGGACCAAAAACATGTTGATTAATTATAACTAGACTCATGCATAAAGAATTGAGCTGCATCAAAAACATTTTACTAATACGAAACTAAGTTTTAGCATGCATAATATTAAGAAAAGCTAACTCACCTCTCTCCTGCATTTCCTGTGGTCGCTTGAAGAAACATTTTAGACCATACAAATCAATAAATATGAAATCCGATTGCTTACTATAGTTGACTTTAATCAGAGATTTTCTTTCAGAATTTTAGGAATAAAAACAGAATCTTTCACAAATTTTAGCACAGGTTTAAACATTCAGAATACGTATAAAGGCATTTTTTTTATGCCTTGAATGAATTATAAAGAATAAACAGAATAATACTTATTGTTTTAATAATATAACAAGTAATGGATTACTTGGCTGTACGAATTCAGCCTGAATATTAGAATGTCAATTCAATAATAAAGTTACTTCAGTTTTTTCGAATAGTTCCGAGAGAAAAACAGAATCAATAATAAAAAAAGAAAAAGAATGAGTTTTGTTTCTCTTTCTGGTCACATGACTGTCTACTTCTGATCGGCTGTCGCCTTTACCGCTTCCCATGAATCAACACAAACCAAATTTGCTAACATTATTTTTGTAGGTCTGGGTAACCAAGCCTATACATATGCTAAATTTTCAGTTTAAAAATGTATTTATCTCTTCATCTATACGCACATTGAGAATATATCTGCGACTTACATCCAGAAAATAAATAATAAAAATAGTTCCATCTCATCCTTATAAATTCTAGTTCCATTTGCTAGCAAATTCTATTCAAATTCTAGAGAATTTTCCTATATTATCGTGGGCAAACGTATTTAAAAATCTCTGCAAATAATAGCGAGTGAAAGAAACGAGTTTTAGAAACTATCAATATAGTTTATGAATTAATTCTAGAAACCAAAGTGAGAATTTTTAGAAATGCAAGTGATTCAAAATGTAAAGTATCGTTTATCCATCTAGAAAAGTATAGACTAGAAATTTTACATCACTTGGTCTATTCTGTCTATTAATTCACCTTACATACATAACTTAATTTAAATTTTTAGTTTAGGGATCAGAAAATGACTACATATTTGTTCTAGATGAAGACGGTTTATACATATATTTCTCTTTTTCTTGGTACACATACGCACATATATTTTATAGAATTTTTAAAAACATTTTTTTTTTTTCTTTTTGTTTTTTGTTTCGAGTGTGTGTGTGTGTGATAATAGTATGTGTCAGTAGACTAATGTACAACAACATGCAGCATGTATCACACACAATATATTTAGACAATCTACAATATCTAAAATATATGGGTCATTGCCAACATAAGGGGTAGAAACCATGTCCCTTAGCCCTCAAAAATAGAAAATATTTTCAATCAGAAAAAAATTTACAACTAGGCTATTTCTTACGATTTTCTCTAGTTGAATATTATTATAAAAGTTTTTAATGTTATTTATTTTTCTTAGAACTCGATCGATAAAACCTGGAATGTCCACTCCGTGGACTGTCCCCAAGGGAAGTCTGCAGAATATAGCATTATTTTCAAGCTTAATATTAATGTTTTTTAATTACATTTTGATTTAAGCAGGACATAATTATCCTTAAAAATATATTTATAAAATTTTAGAGTTATAAAATGAATCTTGTTTTTTTAATTAATTTATAACAAATGTCCCTAATAAAATGTGTCCACTCCGTGGACAACTATTTAATTTCCCATAAAGTTCAGTAGATGGCACTGTCTGTCACCAGTGTGTAACTGAGAAGAAAGAGGGGGAAGCCATCTTTGTTTTTACCTACATGTGCTGAACTCAATGCTTTATTTCGTTCTGTTAAAATAGATTTCATCTGTGATACCTCTGTTTGGCTATCTCATCAGTCCACTCCGTGGTCAGAAGTATACAAGTAATTATAAGGATTATTTATTATCTAATTATTATTACAATTAATGGTTATAAGACATAATTCAACACTAAAGTTAAATTGTTCCTGACGTTGTTGCTTTGTTCCTTAAAATTCAAAATCAGACATTCTGTCCACTCCGTGGACATCATTTGATCACGAAGTGGACACTTCTTTCCACGGAGTGGATACTATCAAAATTAATCTTAAAAATAGATACATTTGAAAAATAATCTAAATAAATTTGATAAATAAATTTTATCCCTTTATTTATTTTTTTTTTTTTTTTTTTTGTTAGCCTACTGATTGCTTAAGATGCAATGGAAATATATTTTCCCCCTAACTTTTATATTTTTATTCGTGATTTTCTAAAAATGTCATTTCAACGTCTTTAAAACAGTATTTGCTATTTTTTACTGAACTCTTAAGCATTTCTCTTCATGGTTTAAATGTAACAACAGAATTCGTATTAATATAATTTTAAGAACAGTTTTATGAGTGTTGTTTACAGAGTAATGCAAAAGAATGATGTATACTATATGTCCTTTTTTTTTTTTCTTTTTAATTTTAAAGGTAAAATGTAGAAAAGGTGACATAACACTTTAGAAAAATAATTGCAAAAATATAATTAAATTTAGTTTCAGAAGAAAAAATAAATAAAAATATTTTTGTTTTACAGCAAAATTAAAATTGTTTTGTATTTTTATTAATTGAATAACTTTATATCTTTGTGTATAATAAGAGCATAAGAAATGATCCCGCAAGACATGAAGAAGGAAAAGCTAAAGAAAGATAAATATATCACAGAAGGAAGAATACTGTAGTTAAAATGTTTGAACAAATAAAATGAAGTGTTAGGAAAAAATGGAAGAACCAAAACAGAAATCAAAGGGAGAGATTGAAGAAACAGAATAATTTTTGAAGAACATCTCAGAGATGATGCACCTCCTGATACACCTCGTTCAGCAGCCATAAACATCACACTACCACAAATTAATCCATCTCTGAAAACAAAACCATCTGTATCATCATCTAGCAGACTAGAAAGTGGAAGAAAAATGTCGAAAAAGAACAGTGAAAGGCTTTGTGAAGAAAACAAAAAATTGGTTAGGAAGCTTGAAAAACACAAAAAGTATGTGCAAAGATCTAAGGATGTGAAGTCAAAAAATAATACTACTGATTCTGAAAAACCCAAGAGAAAAGTGAAAAAAATTATCACAGAAGGAAATTCAAAAGAAATTGAGAAATGTATTATTTTTGGCGAGGTTATAAAAAAGCCAATAAAAGAAAGTTTTAAAGGCGCAAAATCAAAGAAGAAACTTAAAGAAATCCTCGAAGTTTTAACAGGAAAAATAGCAAGGAAATACAAGTGTCTTCAACATATTAGATCAATCACATAAAAAAAACAAAGAAAGAAAGAAAGAATATGCGGAACCAACAATTATTTTCCTGTTATTTTCATTTTTCAAAAGAATTAAAGTAAAAATATTTGTTGATTATTTTCTAAAACGCAAGTAAAACAATAAGGATGAAAAGATACAGCTGCAAAATAACTTTCAGGTTTGGATATTTATAAGTGTCCACTCCGTGGTCAGTGATGTCCGCTCCGTTGACACATTAATTTTGAAATTAATTAATTACCAACCAAAAAATAGCTAACGAGATAGCTCATCAAGTAATTTAGATTCATAGTTGTCAAAAAGGAATTAAGGAATTTTTTCAAATTTTTTTGGTAAAATTTTTATATTTTCAAATTAGTCTTTGTTTTCTACCCTTTAGATTGGCAATCACCCATATACGCATGCAAGAACTTACAATGCGTATAACATACAGCATTGGTATGTAGCAATGAAATTACTATATGGATATGCGCATGCAGTATTTGTAAAACTGTTTTGAATATCACTTTAAAAAATATTATAAATTGTATACACTCTCCATTAACGTTTTAATATCAAATAAAAGTAATAGTAAACTTGCATTAAATTAAGAAAAATTTACAAGCTTATATTTTATTGCAAACGTAATAGTCAATTATATAAAGTACCATAAACAAATAAAAAATTTTTGGCCTCAAATTAATTTAGAACTATGCTAATGTCAAAATACATTTTAGCAAGAGCAAGCGAAAATACACATACATATGAATAATTTCAATTGTAATTATTGCATATCATTAAAAAAAGAGAAAAATCATATCTCTTTTTTGTGATTTTTCTTCCCAAATCAGAGTAGTGTGTTTTCGACTTTTTCAATTAGTAATATGAAGAAAAATACTAAGTAATTAAATAAATAAATACAATACAAATTCTCTTTATAAAGAAAATTATTTAGAATCACAAACAGATTTATAGAAAAGATAATTTTTCCATTATAAATTTAATTATGTTTTATTTATGTTTTACAATTAAAAAAAAAAAAAAAAACAGTAGATTGCAAAGACATTTTCTAGGCAAAATAAGCCTAACGAATTTAAAATACCTTGAAACCAGTATAAACACACTTTTTTTTTTTTTTTTAATAAAACTCAAAATATAATCATTCCGGATTCTATTTTCAGCTCTTATCTGTTTCTATTCTTTTCTTCTTCTTTTTTTTTTTTTTTAAGTGTTGAAGACATGTGTGAAAAGTGATAAACTTCGGCCAAGCGAAACAGTTTGATAGTAGAACATACATTATCAAAAGAATTAACATATATCTGAAGCTTCGGGGTTTTAACCATCGATTTCATTTAAGAAAGCAGCCTTTTAAGGAAATATACAGAATAAAATTATAAGGCAATGGTAATTTAATGCTGAAAAAAAAGAAATCTCATCTTTTTCGTAGTTGCGATATGGATCATTAATAAAATCGCTGAAACTCTTGAAAAGCGAAGGGTTCAGATTTTATTTTCATATTAATAGAATATTACTAAGAACAATTATGTTTCCATTAGAAACTTAATGTACTTTCGAAAAAAAAAAAAGTAAAATATAACAATATTTTTTTGATGAAAATAATAATAACTAGCAAACACGTGCGAATATTTTGCACTTTATTTATTTTCCTATTTACCTTTAAAACTTGAAATTAATAGGTCTTATACGAATTTTACGGTCTTATACGCCACACAGTTTAAATTGATCAGAATCCAAATTATTATTAAAACTAAATTAATATTGTGAGATGAAACGCTAATAACAGTGAAATCAAAATCATTCAAAGAAAGGTTTCGAAATAAATTCATATTTGACGACCCAGTTTTCATACCTTCCCAGACAAGACAGCTTTAGTATAGAGACCCCATGGCGACAAAAATAATAATAATAATAAAGAGTTTGTGCTTATTTTTATTATACTTTTTATTATTGTATTTTTTAGTCAATTTACGACAAGAGTTTTTATTCTGTTTATATCTTTAAAGAATTGCTAGGTCTAAAATGACATTTTAGAAGATTGTAAAGATGCAACTTTTAAAAATAATTCTTCTATCGAATGATCTCATCAGACAAATATCGTCATTTTTTTTTTATTACATCATTAAACTAAGTCTGCGTGCTTAAATATTGCTTATGTATAAATATTATTTATTATCCTCGCGAATTTTATTAATTACGTCACTATCGTATTGTTTCCATAAAATATAATCGTAACTGGTCCATAGTGTAGTTATATTATATAGATAATAAATTTGGATGTAAGATCAATTACTCGTGCGCGTGTGAAAAATATTATGCACTTAAATAATTAGTGTAAATTTTAAAAGTTATTGTTTAAAATTTACTGATTTACGCCGAATCTTTACAACTGATAAAGCTGTTTTGAAATGCCCTCAAAAATATGTTTCTGAATTAATGTGGCATATTTTAAAATGTCTTATAATTTGCCTCATGGATAATTTTAACATACGAGAAAGTCCTTTAAAATATATTTTAATATAAGCTATATAGTGATTTTTATTTGGTTTAAATTGTCTTAACACAATCAAAATCAATCATTCTATCTTGATAGCATATATAATCCGCATAAAAAAAAAAAAAAAAAAAAAAAAAAAAAAAAACTCGGCATATTAAATGATATCCTGGATTCAAATATTGCATAGAAACATATCGCTTATCACACGTGAATTTGATTTATTTTCGATATCTGTTTGCTTTTAAAAGTAACATCCATTGAAAATACATCTTGGCTCCAATCTTAGAAGCAACGAATGAAATAACTTAATAATTTAAGGGAATAAGCAGGGTGACAAAAACTAAATTTTTATCTATATTGCATAAGAACCATAGAAAATTATTTTATTTTTAACTCAAAACAAAGTTTGTCTCCTTAGATGAAATTGTACTTATGGTTAAATTAAGGAGTGAAGAAGAAGGAAAGGAAAAATAAACTTGTGGTTTGTTTCACAGGATGAAAATCATCATAAAGCTTGGTCACACTTCTGTAACCAATTTCTTACAAAAACGGTATTGTACTTTTATTTTATTTCATTTTTTTTTTTTTTTTTTTTTTTTCACACATCGCTAAATTTTAGACTTGTTGTTATAATATATAGTCATTCTAAAAGTTTTTTTTTTTTATTATTATTATTATTTTTTTTTTTTTTTTTTTATCAGGGTACATTTGAAATCCTACACATAGGTGTAAACGCATACTATACATATTTCTCGGAGATGTTATAATAAAGTTAAATATTTGAAAGGCAAATGTTCATAACCTCCTCAATGCACAAGGAAAACGGTTTTTACTCTTAATGGTGGCAGTGATTTAAAAAAAAAAAAAAAAAAAAAAAAAAAAAAAAAAAATCTTACTCTACGAAAATATAACATTGAAATTTATTTTTTTATATATATTAGAGATGACGGACCTTTTTTTTTTTTTTTTTTTTTTTTTACCATATAGTTACTTTAATTTATAAAAGAAATAACATCTTTAATTCAAAATTTGGAGCATATAGAAATATAAAATTAAAACAATGTTTTATAAAAATTTCCATTAAAATTTTGGAAAATTCAGCCAGAGGGTACCGATTTAGTAAGATCCTTCAGAAAAGCAGTGTTCATATATAGAAGTTTTGTTCACGGTAGAAGAGAAATGTTCAATATAACATTTCTTTTTTATACATAAAGCTATGTATTTTATTTAGGTGTATTCAAATGGAAAAAGTAATGTGCGCCCAACATCATTTACAAAATATTCGTATTAATTAATATATGCTACAAGACTACCACAACAAGAACAAATGGTTAATTTCTTCAAGAACACAAAAGAATAGTACAAAAAGAATACTTCAAGTACACAAAAAGAATAGTATATACATGTTGAAAAGATTTACTGAGTAATTCTTTTTAATTTTTATATCTGAACATGTATTTCTCTGTAATATCGAGAAGCAAATCCATAAATCTTCTAAAACGCACCAGTATACGCCGGTGCACCGTTTGAAAATCACTGTAAATAAATAGTGAAATATCAATAAAAGAAAGTAATTGTAAAACTCCTGTATCATATTTTTAAAAAATTTAGAAACTTAACTGTGGCTTTGATTCAATATTTTCTACATTAACCAGGACTAAAAAACACTTTTTTTTTTTTTACATTAATAAGTATACAAATGCATAAGATTCGCTGATCTTATTCATACTTATACATTGCAAAATCTTTAACTGAAAAAATCATTTTCAAACATCTTTTTCCAGTTGAACTTTTAAATTAAATTTTGGATAACTAGTCATGCACATAGAATTAACAGATAGTTTATGAATACGTCAAGTAACTAATACAAATATTAAAGCTTAAAAGCTACCTCAAAAAAGCGTATTTTATTCTTGTATCTTTGAACGAATTGCATTAGAGTAGATAAATAAACACACTTTACAATTTAGGTCACTTCGAATATGTTTCATATTACATAATGCGTAGTTTAAGGCATCATCTCCGCCTCCCCGAACTGAGCTGTACATCAAGGAATTACATCCAATCCGCACTCTCCTATAGATATTATAGAAATTGTTAACTGGATATAATCCACCGATCTGCCTTTACGTAAAGCTCAGTTCGGGGGCATTATTGTAGGACGTGTTATTAAAGGTAGGTTCCTTTAATTTAGTAAAGAGTCAGCCTTAAGCCTTGGGTTTACACTACTATGCCACATGGGCATTAATTAATAAACAAACTTTAAAGGAACATTGAAATTAATTTTGTTTATTTACTCCTTTTTTGCCACGTAAAGTTATTCTTATAGTTCGAGAATCGTTATTTTTTTCTTTCGGCTGGTCAATAATCTAATTTAAAGTAAAATATGTTCCAAAATGATTTTAAACTGTTTAATATTTAGGGAACTTAATTCTATTTTTTTTTTTTTTTTTTTTTCATTTAAAAAAACTATAGAATTACAAAACTTTTTAAAAATGATTCAAAATTACTGTATCGATTAATACCGATTTACTATAAGAATTAGTAGTAGCGACTGTTACAAAACACAAAAATTCTTCTTTTTTCTTTTTTTTTTTTTTTTTTTTTTTTTTTTATGATTTGTGTGTGTGATAACAAAAATTCAATATTGATTTTACTTATTTATTACATTTCAGTGATTAATTAATGAAGGAGATATTTTCAAAAATATTATTTTCTTTGCATGGAAATATTCTGTTTGTTTTTCATTTCTTTATTTCTTAGTGCTGTGAACATCACTAAACTTTTTTCTATATCATTCCATGTAACAACGCCACCTACCGGATAACAAGAAAAAAATTAATATAGCTTTTGGAAAGAAAGATTCTAAATAAGTGGTATGGTGCAATTTTAACCAATAGTTGCTGAGATGTAGTTTGAAAAGATGTGTAGCATGTGATATAAATTCAAAAAATCTCAAAGAGCTAGTAACAACTGCGCCATCAGTTGTCTGGTATGTTCCTAAATTAAGTAAGCATAGCCTTTTTTTTTTTTTTTTTTTTTTTTTTTTTAATATATATCCATCTCACATGCAAGGTTTGGTGCATTTATACATCATAGAAGCTAAGATATTGATTTTATGTAAACAGAGTTAAATTACAGGATAGCAGCATCACATATCGTTCAATATACACTCAAATTTACTCAATATAGCTTTTCATTATGGCACTCATAATTATCACTTACACATTATAAAAGTTGTAATACAGCTTTCTTCTTAGGAGAAACTTCCGCATAGCAGCACCACTTGTTGGACGTTCTTGTATTTCAAAATTTAATCAATCCCAGTTTAAGTCAATGTCTAACCAAACATACAATTTTTTTATGAATGACTACCATTGTTCGTTAGTTACAGCGTTCAAAAAAATTTGTTAATAGCTACACATAATCATACACGCACAGGTACAGATACATTTTCTAAAAGTAATCAAATCGTATTTAGTACATCTCAAAAGTGTAAAACCGTCTAAAACCAAAATCGACAATTTTCACCTTATAATTCTTTTACGGGGACACAAAGAAAAATTCTTCAACATTATGGCGAATGGACTCAAAATATTTGAAATGCGAGTGCGTATAAACTTTACATACAAGGTACGTTTTACGTTATTATCGCTATAACCGCAAAGATTTACATGAATGTAAGACTTACAGTTTCTTTTACCAGTATAAAAAGTAGAACTTTTATACATTGCAGTTTGTGGGCTCAAATTATTTAAAGTTTGCTTTAGAAATGTTAAATAGTTTAAAACTTAAAAATAAATAAATAAATAAATAATAAAAAAAAATTTATATTTCGAGTTATAATTTTACAATTCTTTCAAAGGAATGCACAAAAATAGTTTATGCATTAAGATTCGTTAAATTACTATTCAACTTGGGGGAAAATGCTCAAACACATTATTATGATTTTCCCTTTATTTTTGTCATCGATTTCTTTTATTTAAATTCATTTAAGCAAATGTTAATTGCTAAATGTTCGGAATATCTAGTGAAGTCACTCCAAATAAGAAAACTTACCATTATAAACTTACCATTATAATAAGGAAAATTACAATTATAAACTGATTTAGAAGGAACAAATTCAATGTAATCTATGAGAAAATTGAAAGAGATCAAAATATATATTTGTCCTATTTTGATATTTTGACCTTCTCAAAATTACTTATTGGTAACATGAATTTTGATCCTTCTTTATCTGTTCACTTTGGTAATTTTCTATGAGTTTTCATATAGATATATATTGGGATGGGCCGAAAAATGTTAGACTAAGAACATGACTTGACAAGGATTTATTTAACAGAGAAGTATTAAGTGTACTTTTTTTAGACAGGGATTATTGCTAGTGCTCGGATACTTTTGCTGCCGACTGTAGATACAAAAGTGTGTTCTGATTGTTGATCTCTTGCCTTGAGTTTTCTTCTGTTGGCCAACTTCCTTTTTTGTTGCTAATCGTCCACTTCTATGGCCAATAACATGTTCTCAGGTTTAGAAAAAGTAAGCATTTTCCGAATAATTAGTCCAACATTTTTTAAAACGCTAGACACAGTTGAAGTTATTGTCCTGTCGAAAATTCTAAACCTGCCACTTATTACAGTGGAAGCAGGTTACTTAATTCTATAGAATACCTTTATAAAATGTTAGCGTCAAAATATAAATGTTACAATTAACCAATTGCTTGGGTAAACTTTATCTTAAGTAAATGAGAACTGAAAAGGTAATTATTGTGATAGAATTTTTCTTGCTACAATTTTTCAAAACTTAGGAAAACACTTCATATTTCAAAATATGAAGTGTGCGCGAATTTCGAGGACATATGGTCACTATATTTAATTCTCATTAGAGTTTTCCATTTCGAAGCAACAGATACGTCCACTTCTTTTTTTTTTCTTTAAATGTCTTCTTAAGATGTACATTTATAACTGAATCGTCGGAAAAACTAATTAAACTATTTTTTCTATATTGGCCTAGTAATTTTCTACGTTTTTTCGTTCTAAGCCTTTATGTTTCTTTCCTTTCCAGGTTACTAATATAAGTGTTTCTAGCATTTCGTTGGTCATACAAAAATTTCAATCCTATGCGCGATTTTTTTTATCTCTCTTTTTCACATTTGCAATCAATGTTTACAGGACAGACACAGGAACTCTGCTTTTATCCACGAAAGCACGAAAAGGTGATTGTGTATTTACCTGCTGTAACTTGAAACAATTTTGATTTAGAATGAGCGATGAAGCATTCAACTTTTTTTTTAAGTTTCTATTAGCTTTTACATCGTTATAATATTTTCTCAAATTGTAACATGTATTATGCTAGGTTTTTATTAATTATACTATTCTAGAATGAAATACAATTGGTATTGAAGATTTACAGTATAACTGCTGTATTTCCGAACCAACGGAATCGGCAATAATAAAAAAATGCAGGCATTTTCATGGAATGTAATGACAATCTGTACCTCTAATTGTATCGCGATAAAAATACATTTTTATATGTTGGCATAGTGTTCCTACCCAGTTCATTTGGTAACCTAAAAAACGGATACGCATGAGATTGCCTGATACTCGCCAGCACCTATGATGGTAAAGGTTAAAATAAGACAGTTGCAACATCAAATAGTTTTTAAAGCACTACTGTAAATTAACAATTTAAAGCAATGTTTTAACATAACCCTATTGAACTATACAAAACTAAAACGTAATGATCTGATCACACTGCTTCCTAACTGATATATCAGAATGAGAATGGTGAATAAAATTGGAAAGAACTCGCGTCGCTTGGTGGAGGGCACCAGATACGGTGTCATCGAGGCTTATGAATTGATAACCAAATTTACGTACTATCTGTTTCTATCACGTGCTTTTATTGACTATAAAAGAAAAAATACCAAAATATTTAACTAAATATTCAATTCATTAGGTTTTCTAGCAAGCTGCATGAGTTTTTAAAAAGATAAATAAATAAGTCGAATTTTGATTAATTTTACGAAAATTTACGGCTTATGCGCGATCTAAAAACTGTAAAATTGTATAAATATTTTAAAAAACATATAGAAAAAGAGTGTTTAAAAAAAAGCATTTGAATCGTATTAGAGCAAAAATTAATAATATTTATATTTCAATAAAAAAATTTTGGAAATTGGCCTTTTCTATACCTTTTTTTTAACTTTGAAGGTCATTCGCAAACTAAAGTCATAAATGTTTATTTCTTTTATTATTTTTCCCAAATAGAGGATGCCAAAGTACATTTTTTTTCTATTAGAAGCTTCTTACTTAAACTATACATTTATTGGCCCACCCTAATATATGTAATACTGAAATACATATTTCTACAATTTCAAATTTTCTTATAGTATTTTGAAAGGAAGATTTTTCAAAAAATTTCCTCTGTGCCTTATTACTAATATAGGAAACTGTGATAATGGCCTAAAAATTTCTTTGATTTCCATCTAGCAATTTTCTTTTCCAAATAAACACCCTGTTCTTCCTTTTCCAGGCAATTACTTTATGGTCAAATTACTGTCAAAAATCAGAAATGAATCTGACTCACACCGCAATTTCTTCATGCCTGAAGAGCTTCTTGGGTATATCAAAATACTGGCAAAATTATCTTTGTGTAGGAAGACTTCACTTCTCGCCTAATGGGTGAAATGAAGCGTGAGACAAAAATTGACTCATTCCTAACTACTTTGAGAATTCTCTGATAAAAGTCTCATTTATGAAAATCGAACACATAAGATAGATAGATAGATATCTTGACGTCATTAATTGCTTGTTAACCTGCAATGGATGGGTGGAGTCTATATTGAAATTGAAACCGAGAAAAAAAGGCGTGGATAAAAGTAATGATAGTTTCAAAAGTAGTATGATATATAAAGCCAGTTTCATAGATGAAAAGACAGTTGTATGAGTTAATATTTGAGGTCTACTAACATATTTTGGATTTCTTGGTTTGGTATGTTTGAAAAAAAAGTTTATTCGTTTGCAAAATACTTTTGTTCTAAAATGTAGTATTCTATAGATTTTTATTGCTATATACATATATATATATATATATATATATATATATTTTTTTTAAATGCTTGAAAGTGTTTAGCTAAAAAATTCTAACCTCTCTCTCTCTCTCGCCCTCTTCTTTTCCTTTTAATATAGATACATATTTTTAACTAAATTTCAGTTTTTTTGTTTTGTTTTGTTTTGTTTTTCACTTTCAATACTTTCTCAAAGGTTTAAGTTGTTTTCTAATATTTATTTATTTATTTTATTTTATTTAATGCATTAATATTCAACTTCACATTTTTCTAATTAATTACATGTCAGACTTTTTTTTTAATAATTGAGCTTTCCATTCCTTAATGCTTAAGTTTTCAACGTATTTAAATTATATCTAAAACCATTTTACATATTTACATCGCCTAGAGTGGCTATAATTGTTATTATTATTATTATTATTTTTAATCTTTAGGTATTTTAAGTTCCAGGACATTAACATTACATTTTTTCCTGTGAGATTTGTAACTTATTTTTAAAAATCTTTTTATATGATTATATATATATATATATATATATATATATATATGTATATATTGACAAATGCTACTTTATATTTAAGATAAGATTTTCAATTTTCAAGCTTTATATTAAAACAATGTGTAATGTTTGAATAAATTTCGAATCATATATTATGATTTTCACTAAAGAATAAATGTATATGGGTGATTGCCAATCTAAAGGGTAGAAAACAAAGACTAATTTGAAAATATAAAAATTTTACCAAAAAAATTTGAAAAAATTCCTTAATTCCTTTTTGACAACTATGAATCTAAATTACTTGATGAGCTATCTCGTTAGCTATTTTTTGGTTGGTAATTAATTAATTTCAAAATTAATGTGTCAACGGAGCGGACATCACTGACCACGGAGTGGACACTTATAAATATCCAAACCTGAAAGTTATTTTGCAGCTGTATCTTTTCATCCTTATTGTTTTACTTGCGTTTTAGAAAATAATCAACAAATATTTTTACTTTAATTCTTTTGAAAAATGAAAATAACAGGAAAATAATTGTTGGTTCCGCATATTCTTTCTTTCTTTCTTTGTTTTTTTTATGTGATTGATCTAATATGTTGAAGACACTTGTATTTCCTTGCTATTTTTCCTGTTAAAACTTCGAGGATTTCTTTAAGTTTCTTCTTTGATTTTGCGCCTTTAAAACTTTCTTTTATTGGCTTTTTTATAACCTCGCCAAAAATAATACATTTCTCAATTTCTTTTGAATTTCCTTCTGTGATAATTTTTTTCACTTTTCTCTTGGGTTTTTCAGAATCAGTAGTATTATTTTTTGACTTCACATCCTTAGATCTTTGCACATACTTTTTGTGTTTTTCAAGCTTCCTAACCAATTTTTTGTTTTCTTCACAAAGCCTTTCACTGTTCTTTTTCGACATTTTTCTTCCACTTTCTAGTCTGCTAGATGATGATACAGATGGTTTTGTTTTCAGAGATGGATTAATTTGTGGTAGTGTGATGTTTATGGCTGCTGAACGAGGTGTATCAGGAGGTGCATCATCTCTGAGATGTTCTTCAAAAATTATTCTGTTTCTTCAATCTCTCCCTTTGATTTCTGTTTTGGTTCTTCCATTTTTTCCTAACACTTCATTTCATTTGTTCAAACATTTTAACTACAGTATTCTTCCTTCTGTGATATATTTATCTTTCTTTAGCTTTTCCTTCTTCATGTCTTGCGGGATCATTTCTTATGCTCTTATTATACACAAAGATATAAAGTTATTCAATTAATAAAAATACAAAACAATTTTAATTTTGCTGTAAAACAAAAATATTTTTATTTATTTTTTCTTCTGAAACTAAATTTAATTATATTTTTGCAATTATTTTTCTAAAGTGTTATGTCACCTTTTCTACATTTTACCTTTAAAATTAAAAAGAAAAAAAAAAAAGGACATATAGTATACATCATTCTTTTGCATTACTCTGTAAACAACACTCATAAAACTGTTCTTAAAATTATATTAATACGAATTCTGTTGTTACATTTAAACCATGAAGAGAAATGCTTAAGAGTTCAGTAAAAAATAGCAAATACTGTTTTAAAGACGTTGAAATGACATTTTTAGAAAATCACGAATAAAAATATAAAAGTTAGGGGGAAAATATATTTCCATTGCATCTTAAGCAATCAGTAGGCTAACAAAAAAAAAAAAAAATAAAAAATAAAGGGATAAAATTTATTTATCAAATTTATTTAGATTATTTTTCAAATGTATCTATTTTTAAGATTAATTTTGATAGTATCCACTCCGTGGAAAGAAGTGTCCACTTCGTGATCAAATGATGTCCACGGAGTGGACAGAATGTCTGATTTTGAATTTTAAGGAACAAAGCAACAACGTCAGGAACAATTTAACTTTAGTGTTGAATTATGTCTTATAACCATTAATTGTAATAATAATTAGATAATAAATAATCCTTATAATTACTTGTATACTTCTGACCACGGAGTGGACTGATGAGATAGCCAAACAGAGGTATCACAGATGAAATCTATTTTAACAGAACGAAATAAAGCATTGAGTTCAGCACATGTAGGTAAAAACAAAGATGGCTTCCCCCTCTTTCTTCTCAGTTACACACTGGTGACAGACAGTGCCATCTACTGAACTTTATGGGAAATTAAATAGTTGTCCACGGAGTGGACACATTTTATTAGGGACATTTGTTATAAATTAATTAAAAAAACAAGATTCATTTTATAACTCTAAAATTTTATAAATATATTTTTAAGGATAATTATGTCCTGCTTAAATCAAAATGTAATTAAAAAACATTAATATTAAGCTTGAAAATAATGCTATATTCTGCAGACTTCCCTTGGGGACAGTCCACGGAGTGGACATTCCAGGTTTTATCGATCGAGTTCTAAGAAAAATAAATAACATTAAAAACTTTTATAATAATATTCAACTAGAGAAAATCGTAAGAAATAGCCTAGTTGTAAATTTTTTTCTGATTGAAAATATTTTCTATTTTTGAGGGCTAAGGGACATGGTTTCTACCCCTTATGTTGGCAATGACCCATATCAATATTTTATCATTTTTTAATTTAAATTTCAAATTAGTTTAAAAATACATTTAACAACAAAATTGAAACAATCAAACAAAAAGATTTATCATTCCATAGTCTTAGTAATAATTGTAAATGGTAAAATTGTAAATTGTTATTGATTGACAGTGGTTAAAATATAAAAATATATTCAAAATTTAAAAAGAAGTTTAATTTTTCATAAGATTTGAATAAATTATTCTTTTATAAGTTCTTTAAATGTATCGTTCTGATATTAATCAGTATTCAAATGTTTACAATGAGTCTAGAAAATCGTAAAACTAATAATTTAAACCACGTTCTGAGTCATTTGTTGTAAAATAGGCAAATTTTTTACAGTTAAGTAACTTTTATGTAATTTTTATCAATTTTAAGAATATTTTGTTTATAAATAGTGTTATGAATTTTTATTTGTTTTATATGCCAAAATAATATGTATTTAAATTAGTAAATTAGAAACTTTACAATAAATTAAAAACTTTTTTAAATTAATTTATCCTTAATTTAATTATTTATATTCAAATTAATAATTTTAGTTTTACAGTTTAAATTTCACTAAATCGAAGGTAATGAATTAATATTTATTTTATAATTGTAATTAATTATATTCAAAGTTTTAATAACAAAATGTACAGAAATTTTACTTATTTTCAAAAACTTTTCATTTCATTTATCAAATAAATAAGTATTATATTAAGTACATTAAAATACATGTATCTTATAAAAAGTCTTAAAACGATACAAACCTATCATTAAAATATTAACAACAATCAAAAAAGAAAAAAAGAAAAAAGTCTATTATTTATAATACATGATTCTTCTAAAGGATGGAATTGAGATTTTACATTTTTACAGTTAAGATTTTTGTGATTGTTTTTTCTTTCTTTTTTTTTCCACCTTTTTATTAAAGAAATATAAAAATCTAATACAATTCCATATTTCTTTCAGCATTTGAAGTTAAAGGCGACTATACGTTAGTCTACTTCTTTATACCCTAAGAATTGTTGCCCTTTTACTCTTGCGAGTCAACCAAAAATAAACAAGCACCGACTTAAGGTTTCTTAGTATATACTTATGCAAGTAGTAGAAAATGTTTAAAACATCTGGAGTGACTACATTCGGCTTTCCGATTATTTTAATAATTAACGATTGTTTAAAAGAAAAAAAAATGCAAAAGTAACTAAATTAACGTTTAATTTAAAGTAAATAATTTAACATTTAATCAAAAGTCATTAAATTCTTATTTAATTAAAATTTGAATAAGAATTTTAAATTGGCAATAAAGAAAAAAAATTAACCAAGTCAATATTATATTTATTTATTTTATTATTATTATTATTATTATTGTTATCGTTGTTGTTGTATGTAACCATTACGTTTTAAATTCATGACCTTCTTTTCATATTTGGATTTTTATTAGAAAACGACCACCTGAATCGTGTTAATTTTACTAGGATTTAAAATCAGAAAAGTTTTTATATTTAAGTGCCCGGATGTTTTACTAAGCTTTAACTTTTAATTTTTTACCTACTGGTTTTCGGAAACTGGTGTTTCAAAAAATGTCTCTACTGATTTCTTTTCCATAAAATAAAAAATAAATAAATAAAAAGACTTACTATGTAAACTCTGTGTTATATTTGTTTACATGTGTATCATCTTTCTCTTACTGGAAAAATTTTAGGTGTCTACTTTGTTAGGCCAATTTTACGTCTTTTGTTGACATTACCTCCAAAAAAAAAATACATATAACACGTGTAATAGAAGTCGTGTGGTTGCTTCATACCTAATTTTTACTTTTTTATTTGTAAGAAAATTTGTATATTTGATATGAACTTATTATAATTTTACATGTTTAATGGCGTCCGCGATAGCTTGGTTGGTAAGAGCAGCGAGCTCGTGATTGAAAGATTGCGGGTTCGGTCCTCGAACCGGCCGAAGACCATCATGTACGCTAATGGCGACTGGCGCACGTTAAATTCCGTCGTGGTCGCAAAGTCCTCTAAGTTCCCATCAAAAATTATACTTCTGTTGCTACCGGAACATGGGTTTAACTCGGCCTTGATCCAGATAAAAATTCGAGTTCCTGTTGTCCGCTGGTGCTGCCATCTTTCGCCAGCTTCTGGAGCTAAGTCGTTCTTCCTACCTAGTGGCACACCCCTGCTTTAAAGTCCGGATAGTTCCACTACCGGGGCTCGGAATTTCCGTGTGGCATACGTGACAACAACAACACATATTTAATTATGCATGACAAGTTGTTATCAGAGTGCCTAAATTTTATTTTATTTTCATTTATTATCGGTGAAAAATGTCTTCTTCTAAATTAAATAGATTCATGTTTAGGAATATTTATTTGATTTTCACGAAGAACTTTTATGACTACAGAATCTAGTCTAAAAAGGGTGGTAACTTAAGAATGTCTTCAATAATAATTAATTTCGTCTTTCAGCCCCAAATTTAAGACATATTGTTTCTAGAATGAATGCATATTCATATAATTGCATTTTTCTCCAGAATGTTAACAGAAAATTTTTTTAATCTCCCCACCACCTTTCTTGAAGAGCAATTTTTTCCAACATGTAAACACGACTAATAAGGAGAAAATTGTTCTCTTCAAAAAAACGGAATTGAAAATTAAGTTAATGTTTGCAGTGCTTTGTAGAAATCGAAAATGTTAATATATATTGAAATACCTTGATATTACTGTCTTTTTACTTATAAATAAAGTAAAGCTAGGAGAGATTGCACACAATTCAAAAGACTGATATAAAAAATCCACATATTAAGTTTCTGCTTAAATAATTTTTTCCCGAATAATTTTGAATTCATTTCTATTCTATGCATTTCCATTACTTTTTTGTTGTTATGATATAAAGCAACAGCTGTAATAAAACCAAGAGAGCTATTTTGCACAATCTCTTCCTATAGGATAGGAGATATTGCACTTAATTATAACTACAATTGCATTGTCAATAATATTAATTGAACTTAAGTGACATTGTTGTAAGGTTTTTGAAAACAAATATTTTGTATTAAGAGCGGCTATTATTAGGAGTGGCTGTATTAGGACTATTTCAATTTAATAATTAAAAAAAAAAAAAAAAAAAACGAAAAAACGAAAAATGAAAGAAATTAAAAAATCATATTTGAAAAAACACTTTTTGAAGAATCTAAAAAAAGAAAAAAGAAAAAAAAAAAAGACCAGATAATCAAAAATATCATTTAATTTTAAAATTTGTATAGTTCCTTTTCAGTGACTTAATCTTTCCTTGTCAACAATTATGGCATTTATTGTTCTAAATGGTGCAGCTTTTGTGCAACCACTTGCCACAAGTAACACATGTAAACTAGTCTATGAGAAATCGTTTAATTAAAAAATATTTTGTAATAGTATCATTCTATAAAAAGAGTTATGAAAATTCAAGCAATCATATTTGTAGACGTAACAAAATAACCACACTTTTAAAAAAAATGGAACTTTGCTGCCAAAATTCTCTGTAAGTTGAGAAAAAGTCGTAAATTACGGAAAAATTACGTTGACAAAACGTATTTTTCTGTAATTACAGAGAATTTCTGGCAGCAAAGTTGCATTTTTTTAGCAGTGCATGTTTTATCTTAGACGTCTGAAGCAATCAACAAGCACATTCAAGTCGGCACTCCACTATCTATGTTAGACAACTGCCAGGAGGCTCTTTGCGCCCACTCTACTCCCTCCTGTCGATTCGCTATGTGCGAAATCTGTCCTACACTGTTAAAAAAAAGTGCAACTTTGGTGCCAGAAATTCACTGTAATTTGAGAAAAAAGTCGTAAATTACGAAACAATTACGTTGACAAAACGTATTTTTCTGTAATTACAGAGAATTTCTGGCAGCAGAGTTACATTTTTTAACAGTGTGGATTTACCTTATATATATATATATATATATATATACGTATGTATGTATATAAAAATTTTTTTTCCGCTTATCAGAAATGGATTCAATGAGGTAACTGTAACAAATGTATAATGTTACTGCAGATGTGTTTATTCATTTTTATTTTCTCTCAACATATGTTTAAATTTGGCATTCGTTATTATTATTATTATTATTATTATTATTATTATTACTATTATTACTATTCTTACATTTCTCGTAAATGCCTACGGAAAAATGGTGAATACGCTTTATTTCTGTTTTAAAAAAATAGTCCCCTAGGCAATTAAAAAAAAAAAAAAAAAAAAAGAAAAAGAAAGAAAAGAAAGAAAGAAAAAATAACTTTTTGTTTATTCAGATAGCGAAAGTTCAAATATATTTTTCAAAGTTTTCGCATTTGCCTAGTCTAACCGATACTTGCGAAGGTAACGAACCGTAACTTATAAGCAAATTAAAGTGAATAACATGAATTTAAAGCGAAATGATCGAAATAAAGAGGCAACCTCATAAATTTTTCTTTTCTTTTCTTTTTTTTTTCTGAAACTGATTTAATCATGTATTTCCTATTATTAATGAAAAACAAAATTGATCATTTATTATTTTATTATTTTAATCATCAAACGTCGAGATTAAAGATATATCTATTAATATATTTTATTTTATTTATTTGTTTATTTATTTATTAAGCAAAAATAGTAAGAATTCTGATAAAATATTAAATTTATGCTTAATATTTTTTAAACAATTTCCTAAAACTATTACTTAATCTTTACAATTACAAAATGTAAGCAATTGTATAACATTGTAAGCGTAACTGCTTTTTTGATCTAGAAAATGTAGGCGATAGAATTCAAACTCACATTAATATATACTTTAAATGTATTGTTTAATCACATATCTCCACTCACTTTTTAATACTTTACTACTAGAATATCATCAATATCCATCAATATCCATTTAAATTTAAATCAACTTAAAATTATATCCATGCGTTCACTAAACCCATGCATTATTCCTTTATACTTCGGTAAGACTTTTGAATGTTATGAAAATTTTAACTGAAGAAAACCATTAATAATAGCACACTTTGAATGATTTCAAAATATTTAAAGTAATAAAGTTCTGATTTTTTTTTTTTTAATTCTAATAAAGAAAAAAAATGCCATAAAACAATTTCCTTCCATTTACATTTCTGTAAGCCTTTTTTCCAGCATTTAAGCATTTCTTCCATTTACATTTCTGTAATTTGTTATTCTAAAAAGTAAATCAGTTTACTCAAAGATTCCCAGGCATTTTATCTTTCAGGATATATGAGTAAAATAAGTATTTCTATACAATCGATTTTAGTAAATTGTGTTAGGACAAATTTTTAATTTTGTTCTTTATTTGCTTATTCTTATATTATATGTATTTTTTAAAATGAATTATTAGTAATTTAAAAAATGGACAATTTTTAAATTTTATTGTAAATAACTTTTACTTCTTTCTTCTAAACCCATAAAATAAAAATATTGAATTCATAAATTTTTTTCTCTTCTAATTTTATATGTTTATCGAAGTACTAATCGCGTTTCGACCATTTTTATTGTTATTAAACACGGATAAAGGTAAATGCAACTGCTTTACATTAATTACTAAAGTCCTTCAAAGTTGTGCGTATTGCTAAAATAAAAAATATTATAATGCAAATATTTCAAAAATAAGATGCTTTCCTTCTTAAAATATACTTAGAAGTGTAAAAAATTAATTAATGAACAACGAAGCAAAACTCAAACTGAAGAAGAAGCGAATACAAGATGTGCATGCAGAGATGAAAGACAAAGATTAATAAGAGAAATGGAAGATGTTTGGATAGTTAAGGAAAGAAAGATAATTAAATATACAATAAATATACAATAAATATATAATCAGCGCGATAAACTGAAAAAAGAAATGAGAAGGTTTGACGAATCTGAACTGAAATAAAAACAACGCGAATTAAATGATGGAGAGAAAAGAGGAGACCTGCTAATGCTAAACACACACACACAGAAAAAAAAATGAAAAAGAAAAGACATCTTTAATTATTAATGTGAGGGGAGGCTGTAAAGTTCCTGGCTTTGCCTACCTTCCAGTGGAAATAGAAGAATAAATTTATTGGCAAATGAAAGCCAAATGTCATGATACATGTAACTGTACAAATAATAAATCATTCTGATTTTTTACAACTTTTTTTTTTTTTTTGTGCCGAAATGTTTGAAAAATGATCAGATGGAGGAACGAGTTGAAACATCCAAAGACATTTTGATCCCTTTTGAAGCTTCACATAACTGCCTGTCTAGGTTAGCGACAGGAGACGAAACAAGGCTCCATATTTATGATCCTGAGACAAAGGAACAATCAAAAGAACGGTGCACAGGAATTCCCCACGGCTAAAAAGTTCCGCACCTAGAAATCCGTAAAGAAAGTCATGGCATCCGTTTTCTGTGACAAAAATCAGATTCTTCTGGTGGATCTTTTCCTCAGGGCTCCAGTGTAACTGGAGAGTATTAAATGCTAACCTTCTGGACCAACTAAAAGAAGCATTTAAGAAGCAACACCTGGGGAAGCATATACTTCTAACGTTGTTCGAGCTAAATTGAACACCCTGGATTTATGTTGGAACAACGCTGTGAAAAGTTTATCAGTCTCCAAAGAAACTATTTTGAATAAATAAATATTTACATAACTCTGATTTTTTTTTTCCTGGGGAAATCCAGGAAATTTTTAGTCTACCCTCGTACTTTCTTTTATTAAAATTTGACCTAAACAGAGTTTAATAGTGTAGATCGAAATTCTTACTTTTAGATGTGTGTAATGAATGTAGTGTCATAAATTTACAGTATCATTAACCATGTGTTTATTTACATTATTATAATTTTGTATTGTAAAATATTTAAATTCGGCATATTTATTTATTTATTTATTATTTTCCCTCGTGTTTTATTTAAATTCGACATATTTTTACTTTCTTCGTGGTAGTCTAACACAAAATGGTGATACTCTTTTTTTTTTTTTTTTTCTTTTTTTAATCCGACATAAATAGTCCTTTCATCTTAATAAAATGAATGATGTCAGTACCGAGATTTTTGCATTGACAACTGTCATTGCTAAACTTTATCCATTCTTTTTTTTTTTTTTTTTTTTTTTTTTTTTATGTAAAATATATTTGTGGTGCTGAATATTAAAGAAAGAACTAAGTTATGTAGTAAGTCATGAGACTAAATATTTCTGTCTATTTTTCAGAATACTACCTGCAACATGAACAGCAGAGCTTTCGTTTCCATTCTCTTTGCTCTTTGCTTTTTGGGTACGGTACTTATTGATCAAGGCACCTTCCTTGTATCAGCAGGACATCATAAACGACATGAAAATAATATCATTGAAATCCTGGCAGCGGGCCTCATTGTGAAGCTCCTACAAGAAATGCACCATCACAGAAGATGATAAGAGAATTTCATGGCATCAAAAATAAATTATCTTTTCCTAAACATCTTCTTCATATTATGTATTGTATAGTTAGTTATGCTGGTGTCTTAACAGCTGTACATAATATTTTTATGTTCATGTCAATTTTGTAATTAAAGATTTACTAGTTTCGTTATACATACAAGACTTTATTTTATTTTACTTTACTTTACTTTATTTATTTGTTTCAAAAGTTGGGATTCTATTAAACATTTATTTTTGTTGGACTTAATAAAAAATAAAAACATATCGCAGCCAAATTAAAAAAAAAAAAAAAAAAAAAAAAAAAAAAAAAGACGCAACTCAAAAATGCTGCACATGAGAAAAAAACAATTTAAAGAATATTATAAAACATTAACTAGCCAAAAACAAAACTGCTTCTTAGGTGAATAAATTACATGAAAAAGATGTGACACTTTGAGGCTGTTTATACCTACACATTTTTAAGTGACATAAAGTCAAAAGTGCCTTTTTTTTTACTTCTGTCGCTTTTCTTGCCAAGGTGAAATATATGATTTATTTATAATAATATACATAGAATGTCATGTTAAATATTTATTAACAAAAAAAAAACACAAAAAATAATCTTTTCTTTCTCACAACGTCATTATTAACTGTCGTAAAATCCTTGGAGTCACCAGTAGTGGTTTGCAACATAATCTTCTCACTCAGTCTTAAACAATCTTTTTAACACTTTCCAACAAACTTGAAAAGTGCTTATGACTTCGGCTTGTCTGTCTATCTGTCTGTCTGCGCTTCTTAAAACTGATATAGGTTATTCAAGATCAGTATAGGGTGTCCCCTATTGAAAAAGGAGTAAATATCACTTCTAGTTTCTTTACAGGGATATCCGAAAGTATTCCAAAGCATTGCGTTCTATGAGAGTATTTCTATAAACCATATTTTAATACTTTTACATTACACAAATTTTAATGAAATTGAAATATGATGTTCAAGTTCATTATCGAATGTTCCCTATTGAAACTGGAGAATATACCACCATTTATTTGTGTACAAGGACAGCCGAAAGTATTTCAAAGAACTGCGTTCTAAAAGAGATATTTCTGTAAACATATTTTAATAACTTGACTTTGCACAAATCTTAATGACATTAAAAAATGTTTTTTCATATGCACAAAAGAATGCTTTCTATAGAATGTAGTATGATTTACAGGGTCGCACAAAAATAATCAGTTACCTTAAAGGCTATTATTGAAAACTTGCTGGAATTGCACTTTCATTTAAATTAAGCGTTTTTTAACACTGAAGTTCGTATTAGGGCCTTACTTACAATTTTCATGAAGATTGACAAGTTTGAAGGCAAATTATAAATAGCCTTGATATTTTAAAAATAAATATAGGCACTATCATTGAACGTTGGGTTGAAGGGTTGGACCCTCCCCCCCTCCCCCCACCCCACCCTCACACAGAATTATATGACAAATAAAACTGTTCTTTAACCTATTTTAGATAATTTTTAAAGTACATTACCCTATTGATCTTACCGTATTGATCTTAAGATTTAATATGTAATCTATCTTTACAGTATTGAAATGTTGGGAGAAGAGAAAGTCGTGTGCGTAACACCAGATTATGTTAATTAGAAAATGTATAACTTTCTTTTAAACCTTTATCAGTGAATATCTATCCAGCAGCATATGTAATTATTTTATAAAAACCTGGGAGTTGTATAGCATATAAAAATATAAATTGATAGCGTCTTAAAACTTAGTTCAACAGCAAAAATATTTCGGAGTATTTTAAATTTAAAGTTACAGAATTTACATATTTTATGCGATATTGTAAATTACATTGTCTTCAGATAATGCAAATTTCTCTGGCCTGATACAATTAAACAAAGTTCTGTAAAATGTACAAATATTTACCGCTAGAAATTATACAAAATTGGCACGAAAATTTCCAATTGCATTAAAAAATATGCTATAAAAGCCAGAAATATTAATCTAGCCACTTTTTTCAAAGCCTTTGTACATAAACCATAGATTTCTTCCTAATTGTATTAAAATTTAGTTGAAAAAAAAAATATTGATTTATAATAACTTTAATAAAACATTACTGAAATATATTTATGATGTCGAATTCTTTTGAGTGGTGATATAAAAAAAATATATATATAAGTATTCCTCAAAGTATTTCCTGTAACAAGCACGTAATAATGCTCTTTAATACCAAATATTATTTAAACTTTTTTAAAAGAATTTAACATCAGTAAATTCATTTAAAAAATTGGCGTCAATAGGACATGGAATACTGAAAAATATTTTGAAACTTTGTAAAAGATCGGTTTAAAAACTGACAAATGCAATGCAGATCGTTTTTAATAGAAAACATGTTATAGTCCATCTAATTACCAAACTAGTAAATCTGCAGATCACGGCCTCAGCGTTCTACTTGCTTCGCTCATTACTCAACAGATCACTTTTATTTATTTTATATTATTTAAGAATTTTTTTTTTCTCTCTTTTTTTCACATGCTAAAAATTAATGTAATTTTGATAATTCATTAATTACAGTGATTCATTTAAAAATATAGATCAGTGAAGCGGGCGTATCCTGCCAGTTTATATATATATAAAAAATTCCATTCAAATCGCTCAAAATCTTGCTTTAGGTCCCTGCTGCCTTCGAAAGTGACTTCCCCATTCAAGCTACTATGTCGGTTCTGGACTCAGGTGGGGAAGAATGCTTCTTAATTTAGGTACTTATCGGACGATAGGGTTTATTTAAAATATTATTTAAGAACAACCTTTTAAACAGATGACTGTATCTTAGTATTTTCTGAACATTTTAATTTTGGCACCATGTTTTAGCAAGAATTTGTATCACGTATTTAGGGAATTACTTTTGGAAAATGTGATATTTTAATTAATTAATGAACTCCTTATTACAGCAAACTGTTATTTCTGCGATTCACTGCAACTAAACGTAAGAATTTATTAATTTTATTTTATTTACTCTTTTACTTAATTAATTACTATCTGGTCACCATACAGTGGCAGTCATTTCACACTAAATGTGGTATTAGAGTATGCTGTGCTCTGAATATCAACCCATGAGATAACTAAGTTTATTGTGGTTTCATATTATTTCCCAGTTTAAATATTTTATTTTGATTTATTTATTTAAATGTAAATACTGAATGTATATTTTAAAAATTGATATGACTGTTATGTATAAAATTTGTTTACACTTTAAAATTCAGAAAGAAAAATAGTATGGAAACAGAAAGCATTAAAATGTTTCAATAAATATACAGTCTCAATAACATCCAAATTATAACTATATGTTATATTATTATTATTATTATTATTATTATTATTATTATTATTATTATTTTCAACACATGAAGAAATATATTTATTTATTTACACATGAATGACAAAAATGAATTACCATTTTTTAAATAAGTATAAATTTCTTTTAATTAAAATGACGTTAATTTTGTCAAATGTGTAAGCAGATTTAATTTTTGAATTTTTTTTAAAATGATTACTCAAGTGTAAATAAATATATTTCTTTATATATAGAAAAGAAAATGAGAGCGTTAACTTTTTTGACATGAAGGTAATATGGTTTAAAGCATATGTATCTAATAAATATATAGCACAATGAGTGTAAACTTTCTGCTAATATCTGTCTTTGAATTGTGCTGGCTCAATGAGATATATACAGACACACAGACACATGGCTAGCTCCTAGAAACCTGGTTTTGAGAATCGTGGGACTTAAAAGCGTGTATTTGCAGCAAAAAGTTACTCATTTTGAAAGTGACACTAAAAAGAATACTTTTTTACTTTCTCTTACCCATAAGGTAGAGAAAGTATTGTTTTTGGGTCAAATTTTAGAATGCGAGATTTTGTTATATTTACACGTTTTGAGGTCCGCTGAATACGAAAATCATGTTTTTAGCAAATGGTCTGTGTGTATGTCTCTGTGTGTGTGTGTGTGTGTCTGTGTGTGTGTGTGTGTCTGTTATCAGCATATCTCAAAAACAAATTATGGCAGAAAGTTCAAACTTGGTATTCTAAATGTGTATTATATACGGATGCTACAGTAAGCTTTTTGTTAAGATCAAGCAAATGGTTCATGTACAGGGTCAATCAAGAGAATTCTAATACATTACGTCTATGGGGGAAATTGCAGGTAAGTAAAGTTTAACGTCTATAGACTGCACTAAACCAAATGAAACGAATATATATTTTTTGTAATAGAGATAGTTAACTGGGAAAAAAAATTATGCATGCAGGAGCCTCGCCTCCCCCCCCTGGGGGGGAAGTCCCCCCTCGAGGGGAGTAAATTTTCATGATGGGTATCTTTCAAAAGAGCTCGACAATACCTTTAAAACGAATGGTTGAACCATCGATCTGCGATATTTTAAAACAAAGTTATGGATTTTTTTACTTTTAACGAAAAAAAAAACTTTTTTTTTTTTTTTTTTTTTTTTAATTGAGAATAAAATGGACTTTTTTTGGATATTTGCTGTTATACTACTTCTCTAATATGAAAATCGTCTCCATTATCATAAGAGATAATTTTTTAAAATAATAATTTAAATAAATTATTTTTTAAAAACAGAATTATTTTTTAATAACCGAATTAAATTCTATATAAATGTAGGTGCATTAATGAAACGGGGGGTTGAGGGGTTCGGTAGCCCCCCTCACACAGAACTAATTATCATATAAAACTCTTCCGAAGCCTCATTTCAATTGTTTAATGTAGGTTTGCATTGCAGTACTCGTTATCTTACCTCTTAAACTCCAACCTGCATTTATAGTATTAATTTTCAGGGTAAGAGAAAGTCGTGTGAGTGACACACCAGATTATTTTTTACTATAAACAGAGCGATTCTATAGTCACGGTATAAACTTGAAGAGGAGGTATAGAAATCACAAGGATTCAGAATTGTAAAGGAATCCATGACCGCAAACGTCATTTTGACCTTTTAAGAACCGGGTATTTTTTATATTTTTAAACTATTAAGTCCAGATGACTTCACCTACTGTATAAATTTTAAAATCTTGTATATATATTCTTTATTATTTTGAAAATTCATACACAATGTAATCAGTGTGAATCAGTTAATGCAATCAGTGTGATAAAACACATCCATAAAAAAAAAAAAGAATTATTACAGCGTATATTAATAATTTATGCAATCCTTAGCTTGTCAAAACTCTTTTTTCCCTTTTTTAAATGCAATACTCTACAGCCACGCCCTATTTTATTGTTAAAAAATAACTAAAAACATCCGGTTCTTGAAGGGTTAAAATGCCGTTTTCGGCCATGGATTCCAATACAATTGGTGAATCCTTGTGATGTTCTCTTGTTCTCTACTTCCCCTCCAAGTTTGTCCCATGACTATAGAATCACCTTGTATATGTGAGAGAAAGAAAATGGTACTAAAACACAATTTTCTTTTACGCTCTTTTACTATAGACATATTATTAAAATTCAAGGTGTATTATAAGAAATACTGTATGTGATCTTTACAACATATTTAAATAACAACTGAGAATAGTTTCAGAAATAGTATTACTTCACAAACATGTCTATCTGGGGATCTGCGCCTTGTTTGAGTATTATGTTTACAGTTACAAAATATTTGACGCTGTTAAAAAAAAAAAAATCAAATTATTCAGAAAATATTAATTTATACCAAAATTTGAAAAAATTCGAATAATTTTCAGTAGCCCTATATAATTTCTATAAATTGAAAATGCAGCAATTAATGTAATACTTAATTTTAGGGAATTAACAAAAATCATTAAACAAACTAAAATGCACCTTGAACCTTTTTCTACCATTGCTATAATATATTAAAATTCTTTTGTGTGTATCTGTAAACAAGGGAAGAATGCTTTTCATATCATCATATTCTATGTCAAATATACCTGTGTGTATAAAAAATGTGTAAATTTAATTTTGTTTACTGCCATCTAAAGATGTTAAAATATACCAATAAGAAATTTCGCTCCTAGAGTATTTGAAATGTTTTGTAAGCACACAAACCATTTGTCCGATCTCGCAAAGAAGTTTTAGTAATATATATGTATAACACAGAGTGAAAAGATCGAATTTGGACTTTGTGTGTGTGTCTGTTATTAATTAAGCTACTAACAGATTCGCATACGCAACACAAGCAGACACAGAAACATATGCACACACCATTCGCTAAAAACATGATTTTTAATTACAGTGGACCTAACAATATGTAAATGTAGAAAAAATTGAAGTTCGAAAAATTGACGCAGAAACAATACTTTCTGTACCATAAATGGGTAAAACAAAGTAAAATTTTAAAAAGGCAAAGATTATTTGGTAATCACCCTTTATAAATAAACTCAATTTTTGAAAATGGTTTGATAAAGTAAGATGTCGCTACACTTACGTACATTAATTGTCCTTTTTACCCCATGTTAAACATTAAGTCTCATTGGTACACACATTTTTGCATTGAAACGAAGTTTTTGCAGTGATATGTATTATTGCAAAACTCAGAAATTTGATAAAACGAAATAAATTTTTAGTTAAAAGTGAAATATTTAGAAATCTCTAATAGATGGCAGCACCATACATTTGAGCATCAGAATTACACTTCTTGTTTCAAAAAACCTTCTTTCTTTTTTTTTTTTTTTTTTAAATCAGGTATTGAACATGGAATTTGAAAATCATAAATATTGTGTAAAGAAATCACTTATTTCTACTCGATTGTGTGGGTTAAGTCAGATTAACTTCGCTAGTGTTCGAGGCCAGGAAGGAATGTTGTATGTATAGGTCTTTTTTAATGTTCCTAGCCTATATTTATACGAGTATCGGAGAGATGCACGGAACACTCCGAAACGTTAGGCTGACGAGCATGACCTGCGATCAAAATCGGCCGCTCCCGCATTCTAGCTTTGAAAGCAGAAACACTCGGCCACACGTGGGGCCCAGCTATTTCGGAGAATACTGCTCTGTAAATCCTATGTTTGTGTGATTAAGGTCGATTTTCTACACGTGAGACCAAAGTCCTGATTAAAAAGAAGCTGATAACATAGTGGAATATTTTTTAAGTTAGTAGTAACTTTCTACTTAAATATTCCTTTTTATGTTACAGATCTTGTAAGTTTTTTTTTTTTTTTTTTAAGAAAAAACATTTATGGAGTGATCCGCATGCTCATCCAAACAAACCACATTTTTCATATGCATGAAAAAAGAATGTCGCCGCTCTGTTATTATTTATTTATTCATTCATTTATTTATTTGGTTTTATGTGAGAGAGGAACACACGGTCACGTTTCCCTAATTGCCTATAAGGCTTGTAGAAAAGAATGTGCGTATCTAAAATGGCCAAGATTTTTTTTTTTTTTTTTTCTCAAAAGTGCGGAATTTTACAATATCTTACAGTATGGATCATTATATATCCATGCTTAAATGGTTTTGGAGTATAAACTCAATTGAAATAGCGTCGATCTAATACTTTTATTTTTTTATAATTAATAAATCACATGCTGGAAAGTACCAGGTTCGATCCCAGGTCACGTTCGTCGACCTATCCATTCGGAGTTTTCCATGTTTTCCTCCAAAACTCGCGTAAATACGGGCTAGGGTACTTAGACAGAACATTACTGAGGGCACACCACTCTGGCCTCGGAGACACATATAGTCAACTGGCTTTAACCCTAACACCAAAGCCAACACTAAAAATCAAGCTGTATCTTTTTTTTTTTAGAACATTTCTAGATCTATGAAGTTCTCTTTGCCAACGTTCATGAATCATTTTATTAGTTTTACAGATAGCCTTCAGATTTTTTTTTTCTAGTTTGAGGATATGTATGACTTACATGCAATGTTAGTTCTTTTGAAATTAACAGCATTTTATTAATTAACACATAAAAATGTCAAAACAAAAGAAAAAGATATTTCTGGTCTACAAAATATTAACAATTTTGTTAATTGTTTTCTAAACGCAATCCTTTACTTGAATTTAAATTTACTTGTAACGTTTCAAAATTATCCGGGCACAAAAAATAAATAAAAATATGCTTATTACTTACAAACTTTGAATAAACACCATAAAATGCAATAAACTCGCAACAATTGTTTCGGGTCGAAAAAAAACACACGACCCTTCATCAGGCGAACAAAGTAAGCACGAGTGCTGCAGTCAAAGCCGCTTTCACTGCAGCACTCGTGCTTACTTTGTTCGCCTGATGAAGGGTCGTGTGTTTTTTCGACCCGAAACAATTGTTGCGAGTTTATTGCATTTTATGGTGTTTATTCAAAGTTTGTAAGTAATAATTTTTACAACGCCAGTTTTGTGATGCTTCTTTATTAAAAATATGCTTATTTCGCACATATGTTACAGATCTGAAATTTGTAAATTTTCTTTCTTTTTCTTCTTTGGTAATTTCTGATAAATGAAAAAATTATACTGGAGATCTAACCGGAGGTCTAACTTTTTGAATTTACACTTTATTTGTTTGGAGTTTTCGGATAAGTAGCTTAATGTTTTGTGCTATTAAATTATGCAAATGAAATTTAATTAAAACTTGCGAATGCAAAGTTAAAAATTATTTAGTAAAAATGTTCATATTTCCTTATATGTTTAATATTTTTTCATTCTGATTGCAGCATGCTGTGCCTAGTGTAGAATGTCTTACCTAGCTTCCTAAAACTGGCTTTGCACTGAGTTTAATTCCCTGAGTGTTATAATAAAAAAGGGGTAATTTACTTTTTATTTTTTTCGAAAGAAATCTCTATATCTCCATATGGTTAGTTTCATAAAAAAAATATACACATACCCAGACACCACATCATCTCCCCAGGATATCTTCAAGATGTCTTCTGGATGAAAAGATATCCCAGAAACATCCTTAAGATGTACTGTGGATAAGTTAAGCCTAACTGTGCTGTTAGGGTAAGAAGAAAAAGCCTCATAGTTACATGCTACAACCAAAAAACATTTCAAGTATAACATTTTTTTTTAAAGATGATTCGCAACATTTTAATTCTTTTTAATTTTTACTGGTCACCCTTTTGCTTTTCGGACAAAACTTTTACTGAAATATATGAAGTTTAACATGTTCTTGTCACTCCTAAAGTTTCGAGATGATTCATTTAGTTTTTTTTTTTTTTTTTTTTTTTTTTTTTTGACAAAATGTCTGAAATCTAAAGTGTAATGTATCTATGTAAATTCACCATAAGATGGACTAAAGCTTTAGTTAATGTTTAGGATTCAAATTGTAAAAATTTACGCTCTTTCAATATGAGTTTTAATTACACAATTGACGTTGTTATAATGTTATTTTGATAAGTCTTCTGCCTTTATCATAGTTTTCTCATAGTCATGCCTTTATCATAGTGTAAAAATACATAAAACTTATGTAAATTTGCTGACTAGAAATGTAAAGTGAGTTATTTTCATTTCTTAAGATTTTCCTCATTTGAAAAAAGTTAAAAAAAAAAAATATTTTGTTTACTTTATATTAGAGACTAAATTTCATAGCAGGTTAAAGAAAAGGAGTAAAATTATGCTTTGTGCCATCCGAAATGAATAAAATGATCCTTCAAATAAAATTTTTCAAAGAATACAAAAATTTAATAAATTAAAAAATATTTAAAATATTTAAACTAATTATCGTTTGTTTAGATGAATTGTTAGTTACTAGGGAGACATGAAGACATTTCTAGGATGGTATGTAGATATACTATGCTATGTTAAATTTAAAGAAAAATTACTAACTCCAATTTTTTTTTTTTTTTTTTTTTTTTTTTTTTTTTTGAGAAAACACTGATTTAATGTTTACTGATCAAATAAAGTAAGAGATGTCATTAAATAATAAAAGAGAAAATTATAATAAGGTATATAAGTATTTTTCTCTATGTTGTATGTTCTTTAAATTAACGATATTGCCCTTCAAATATTTTGAGCATAGGTCATAATGACAAAGAAATTTTCGTTGTGTCCCTGTAAAACTCTATAAAGCTTAGGCTCACTAAAATCTATACAGTTCGTATGCAATGGTCACCTATAATAACTATATAATTTTTCAGCTTAATCGAATGAGATGTTCAAACGCTATCGCACTTTAAATAATTTGAGCCCAAAAGCCACAATGATAAAGAATTTTTATTTGTGTCACTGTAAAAAGAATGTAAGCGATAGATTCTACAAAATTGATGCAGCTCTTTTAAAGGTGATCTATAAAATGCGTATAAATTTTCAGTTCAATCAGATATAGTGTTTAGACGCTATAGAACTTTAACGAATTTGAGCCCATAGGGCATAATGATAAAGAATTTTTCGTTGTGTCCCTGTTAAAAAAAAAAAAAAAAAAAAAAATTATTCGTGATAGATTTACCAAAATCAGTGTATTTCGTGCAACGGTGACCTATAACATATGTATAAATTGTCAGCTCAATGAAAATAACACATTTAGACATTGTCGAACTGTAAAAAAATTGAGCCCATAATAATAAAGAAATTTTCGTTGTGTCCCTGTAAAAATCTATAATTATTAGACTCAGCGAAATTTATATAACTTGTGCGACGTTTACCTGTAATATGTATGTAAATTTTCAACTCAATCGGATGAGGTGCGTAGACGCTATCGCATTTTAAATAATTTGAGCCCATAAGACACCATGATAAAGAATTTTCCTTTGTATTCCTCTAAAAAAACTATAAGTGCTACATGGTCCAAAACAGATATAGTTAGTGTGACGGCGATCTGTAACATATATATAAATTTCCATCTCAATCCAATATGGCGTTCAAACATTATCGCACTTTAAAGAAAGAAATTGTGCCTGTAGGGCATAATGATAAAGAACTTTTCGTTGTCTCCCTGTAAAAGAACTGTCAGATTCACCAAAATGTATTCATTTCGTGCAATAGTGACTTATAGCATAAGTATAAATTTCCAGTTGAATTTCATAAGGTGTCCAGACGCAATCGCAGTTTAAAGAATTCGGACCCATATAGACCATAACGATAAAGATTTTTTCTTTGTGTCCCTGTAAAAAAAAAACTATAAATGCTAGATTCACCAAAATTTAAACAATTCGTGCGACTGTGACTCATAACATGTGTATAAATTTTCAGCTCAGTCGAATAAGGCATTTAGATGCTATCACACTTAAAAAAAAATTCGCTCATAGACTATAATGATAAAGAATTTTTCTTTGTGTCTCTGCAAAAAACTACAGCGCTATATTCACCAGAATCAATAGGGTTCGCGCTAGAGTGACTTATAAAATATTCAGCATTTTTCCACTCATTTAAACAAAGCGTTTAGGCGCTATCGTGTTCCCTCACATACATACACACTTACATCATCGGAAAAATAGTAAATATGAATTCAGGGCACCAAAAAACGTGTAGAAACACCAAAATCTCAAGCTCGTATTTTAACATGATTATAATGCTTTCCTCACTAAAAATGACATTTTTTATTAAAAACCTTTTATGTCTCCACAAATATATGTGCTAATGTTATACAAACAGATACAGCTAATTTAAAAAATCTCATGATCTTATGCAACAGCTACAACACATAACAAGCTTTACTTATTTCAAGGTGATCCCGAACAAACAGATTTTTCTTTAATTACACTGCTCGGAATGCAAATTGCCTCTGACAAAATTTCAGCATATTCTTATGTAAAATGACCTCCTGAATCCGAATATGACGTCCATTTTGCCTTATCACCCACCGTTTTTTAGGAATGGGCCCCCTATTTTTATCATTTTACGTTGATATAATGGCTATAAATTTGATTTTTAGGAGGGGGTAGGATTATTTTAACCATTAAATATTTTTCCGAAGGGGTACAGAGTTGGAAAATTCTAAAACATGAACATTTACAGCAAGGGTTTTTTTTTTTTTTTTGAAAGGTTGGGGGGGGGGGGGGGGAATTGCCATTGAAATTATGCATTACATATCTTATATTTTTTTAATTTGTTATTAATGTTATTTTTTAAACTTTATAAATATATATGTTTTTTGTTTGTTTGTTTGTTTTTGTTTTTGTTTAGGTTTTAAATTAGTTATTTTTCCTTCTTCAAATCAAATTCATGGTCATAAAATTATCGAACAGGGAAAGAAATTGAGGGAGGGAGTGGTGTATCTAGAAAATGGTCGGTGACTGGGCGAAATTGGAGTCATATTCGGACTCAGGATGTCATTTTACATAAGAATCAGCAAGAATGGTATCAGATGTCCATTTTTTTTTTTTTTTTTTTTTTTTTTTTTTTTTTGCCAAGCAGTAATTTTTACTTTCTATTATATTTATATTTTTACATGTCCTCACTTTCAGGATAATTCCTCAAATACTAGCAGAGTACAGTGATTTAAAATATGAGCGTAAATATCGTATTTAACCCTTTGCGGCGCAAGACAATTTGGATCATTTAAATTATACTGCCACCGGAATTCATAAACTAAATTAAACTAAAAGAAATTTTTAATTTTAAGGTTAAAAAAACCTGCCTTTTCTGGTATGTTATAAACGTAAATTTTTGCTAAAAAATTTCCGGGATGAATCTTTGCAGCTGGATCTAAAATTTTGCGTCCTCGCAGCGAGAACGCCGCGCGTTAAGGGGTTAAATAGTTGAACTACAAGTACGAAAACATGATTATTATTACTTTAGAAGAATTTTAGGTATCTTTACGAAGTGAATTACAGAATAATATACACTTAGCAGCACTGAATATTGAATTCACGGACTGGAGAACAAGCAATGTTCCAATAGAGCAAACAAGAACTTCTGTCACTTTGCTTTTATTCAAAAGTACACGATGCATGCATTTCTTGCATTTATAAGAAAAAAAAGATTCCTTTTAGTCAAGAATTCATCGAAATTTACTTATACAACTGAAAACTGTTATACAGCAATAAATAAGACACTAAAACATTTAATATTTGATGTGGATATAGTTTAAAGATATTATAAGCAAGATTAAAAAATTCTATATTCCAACTTTCACAAAAATCAGTTGCGCGTCTTATCAGTCAATTCAAAAAAACATTTTTTGTCAGTTCGAGAAAAATCAGGGTCATTAAATATAGTAAATTTTCATTTCTATTTTCTAAACTTTGTTCAGATCTTATTTTAAAGGAGATGAAAAATTATATAGGAAACTCTCATACTATCTTGATACTTACTTAAAAAAAAAAAAAAAAAAAAAAAAAAGAAAGAAAAACACAAGAAAATCATAGACAGCAAGTGTAACCTTGGAGATAATATTAAAAGTACTCTTTCGTTCGTCCGTCACCATTTACGTTGATTGTGATAATAATGACAGGATGGTCGCATGGCGACCGTTGTGCATTTAGCTCTTATAAATCAAAATTTTAACAAAATTTAGCTGATGTCTTTTTACTCTAGAAAAAAACATCTATGAAGAGAAAAATATCATCCATTTATACATAATTCAATTTCAATGAATATATACAATGTATTTTCTGTGTAACCAGCACTCCTTCAAAATGTAAAACCACAAAAATCTGGAGAGACTCCACTCGACTTTCCGAACATTAGGTAATTAACGGTTGTATAAATAAATTAAAGTAAGAGAAGTCGTTAAATAAACAAAAGTGGAAATTATGGGTGTTTGAGGTTTTTTTTTTTTTTTTTTCATATTGTATGTTGTTTAATTTAACACTCTTCAAATAATTTGAGACGGTAGTTCACAATGATAAAGAATTTTTTTTTTGCATGCCTGTAATAATCTATAAGTGTTACACTCACGAAAATATATACAGTTTACGCGACGTTGGACTGTAACATGTATATGAATTTTTAGTTCAATTGGATGAAGCATTTAGGGGATATCGCATTGTAAATTATTTGAGCCCATGAGTCATAATGATAAAGAATTTTTTGTTGTGTTTCTGTAAAAAACTCTAAGTGTTACATTCAAAAATACTTAAATTTTCGTGGGGCGATGACCTATAGCATGTGTATAAATTTTCAACTCAATCGAATGAGAAATGTAGACGCTATCGCACTTTTAAAAATTTGGGCCCATAGGCCATAATAATAAAGTTTTTTTTTTTTTTGTGTGTGTGTGTGTGCCCCTGTAAAAAACACTGTAAGTTCGAGCTCCGCCAAAACATATACATTTTGTGCGATAATGATTTATAACATGTGTATAAATTTCAGCTGAAACAAAAAAAGGTGTTTAGACGCTATCGCAAATTAAAAAATTTGAGCCTATAGGCTATGATGATAAAGAATTTTTCTTCGTGTCCCTGTAGAAAAACTATAAATGTTGCATTCATCAAAATCATTAAGGTTTGTGCTGCGGTGACCTATAACATACGTACCAACTTTCAGCTCATTCAAACAAAGAATTTAGACGATATCGTGTTCTCTGTAATACATACACACATATATGCACACATGCATTCATAAATCACCATAAAAGTAACAAAAGTGAATTTGGGGATTACAATAGTTTCCTTACATATGTACGTTCGGAAAGTAAAAAAGTGTTCAGCTCATAAAATGCTATGAATTTACATTGTAACAAGAAAACTTGTAAAAAAAAAACTATTATAGCACAACTAGAAAAGGAAAGGAAGAAAAAGAAAAAAATAATGTATGGATTATCCAAATTATGTTAAAATAATTATTGTTATGTTTATTATAAATAATAAAGAAAATTTAAACGAATCAAATACCTGTGAAGATAATGAAGATTGTTCATGTTTAGTTTGCTTGCGATCATATTAACTTTCATATTCTAAAGATTGTTAGGTACCATGCATAACATGCAAGAAATGAGATTCAGTTAAATGTACTAATGATGAACCATCTCCTTATATTATTAAAATCTGTGCGCATCTGTCTGTCTGTCTGTCTGTCTGTGAGAAATGCCTTGTCATAGCTAAAGCTCCGGCGCTAATGGTCGCAGCGCTTCGAAACCGGTGTCGACAGACGCAGAATTTCTTCATCTCGACATCGCGATAATTCGCTAAGCGATGCGACCCTAATTAGCGGAGATATTAATTAAAACGTCGACCCATATCTACCGAAAAATGACCCAGAATTCATGATTAAATGCTTAAAAAGCGACATTTTTACGGAAAAAGTGGAAAATAAATTAGAAATATCAGTCATATCGTTACAAATAAGATATCAAATGAAAGGTCCGATTTTTCTGAATCCGACGGTTTAAATAGCTTATCTATAGGGCAATTAGATTTTTTTAAATTAACTAAAATATGAAAAAAAAGGTGGCAACAAATCACAACAGTTCTATTAACCCGAGAGTAGTCGCGTCATTTTTCGTAACGCTAATAGTCGCGTGTCGGTCTTTTTGCCGCCGCTGTTTAGTGTTGGGGGAAAGCCGAAAGAAAGCCATTAGATAAAGATGAAGTGCCTTCTTTAATTCACGCGAAGTTTTTCCCGCAAAACTCAAACCTGCCTGAAAAACCGGAAATGGGGAAAGAAAGGAATCAACGTTACTGGTCGCGTCGCGGTCAAATAGACCGATTTGAGAAGTAAAATGTTTTTAATTTCTGTAAAAATAGCAGGAATTACTTGAAAACATACTATGTTAGAGGACATCCACCCAAGGTCATGTAAGCACAGTTTCCCTACTTTATTTTTAAGGGGTGATTTGCAGAAGGAATTTATAAGCGATGGGCGGCAAAAAGACCGATATGCAACTACTAACGGGTTAATTTCGCAATAGACGTATTTCGGTTACCATGGCGCCGGGCGAAAGAATAAATAGATTTTACTTCCAGCTTTACTGATTTTGTACTGGAAATAAAAATTGCAAATTTCAAAATGCTTCAATTTTCTTCAAAATTAATTCAAACTTGCTACAAACTTTTAAGATCACAAGACGAAGTTCCAGTTCAAATATCATCGGGTTTCGAGAATAAATAAAAAATGTACAATTTAATTGCAAATTAAATGTTATTATAATACGCGTATTTCAAATTCTAACTATGATTAAATTATTTTTAGTACATCATTCGAAAGATATTTTAAAGTACTTTTATATTATCGAAAGCGGGATTCAAGATTTCGCTTCATTTACATGTTTTGAGGTCTCCTGAATCGGTTTTCTTTTGTATCTGAGCTACTAATTAAAATAATTCCATAAGTAATACATCATAAGATAGCTTTGTTGGTTTGAAATCGAACAGTAGATTACAGAAATTTCTACCGCCAGATGGCGCTGTAATATTTTAAAATTTCAATATTTCAATTTTAATTATGATTAAATTGTTTTTAATACATCATTCGAAAGATATATTAAAGTTCTTTTATATTATCGAAAGTTTTAACCAGATTTGCACGTTTTGAGGTGTCCTGATTAGGTTTTCTTTTGCATCTCAGCTAATTCAGTTAGACCATTCAAAATTGGTATATGTAGGTTAATTAGGAAGGGCTGAAAGGGTGGGGAAGATATAGGCGTGCACCGCGCGCACGGGACAGCGCTGCCGAAGACAGTGGGGACCCGGTCCGACTTTTTAACCGATGAGAAATGATTTTTTTTTTTTTCATTTTCTTTTCTTAAGAATAAAAATTTGATTTGAGAAGGAATATGTGCGCGTAGCGCGCGTACACCTTCACACGTGCGTGCGCAGCGCGCATGGGTCTGCGCTGCCGAAGGCAGTGGGGACCCTGTGTGAGTTTTTACCCGATCAGAATTTTTTTTTGAGGGGGGGGGCACGGAGGGTCAGGGAAGGGATACGCGCATGCAGCGCGCACGGGGCAGCGCTGCCGAAGGCAGTGCGGACCCGGGCCGACTTTTTACCCAATCAGAAATGATTTTTTTTTTTTTTAAATTTCTTTTCTTAACACTAAAAGTTACTGTTAGTGATTCATTAATTTTAGTGATTCATTTGAAAATACTGACCCGCTAGCGGGCGAAGCTCGCTAGTATTACAATATTTGCTGTACCAAATAATAAAAGTAGTGATAAGGGGTTATTAGTTGAAAGTTAATGCTTGATTTCTGTTCTCATTTATTTAGATTTCTATTTTTTATTATTTATTTATTTATTTATTTATTTTTACGCTAATTGTACCGTTTAAAGCGCATTCATATGTAACTTTATGATATATTAAAAAGTATTTCTTAATCAGTTTTGAATTTTTTATAAACAGACATTATTAATTTGTAGTTGTTGTTCTATGCGCCAAGCATGTCACAATTTAGTCTTGTTCCGGAAAGTTGCAGCAAACTTTTTATTTATGTAAAATTAACTTTACATTGTGAAAAATATTGAAAAGCATATTGAAGTAATTTGATGAAAACGTTCAATAAAGGTATTTCTACTCATATTATATCAGTATAATAAAATTTTAATTAATCAAAATGATAAATTGTCGCTTATAACTTCAGTCCTCTGCTTTAGCTGTGCAAAAAAAACATACCATTCTGAAGGATTGTAGTAACATAGATAAGACATTAGTTTATTTAAAACATTTATGACAATAAAACGCATTGTTCTATTCATTTGACTGTACTATAAACGAAATAATTCTGAGCGGTATAATTAAACTGAAATAAAAGGAGAAGAATATAGTTAATAAACATAACAGTTTCTCTTAACAACTTCCCTGTATTTTAGGGAGTAATATTAACTCATAGCATCTAAAACATAACAGGAAGAACTGTTTTGAAAGAAAATAAAACTTTCCAAAAAACTGATATAAAAAGCAAACAGGTGATTTTTTTTTTTTTTTTTTTTTTTTTTTAACAATATATATTGTATACTATTGAACATTTCCGCATATGCTATCCAAGCCGAACATGAGTCAACATCTTGTAAAACAATAATAGAACATAAAATAAAATCGCAAAAATATCTTAAAACTTTTGAAAGCATTGCCTTTTGCTATTATGTACACATATATACTTGAGTTGTTTGCTTAATTTAACTGAAATAGAGCACAATAGAATGATATAAGGAAAAGGTAGTAGTTTGCATGTAAACAGTATTTGCTTTTGAAAAAATATAAATTTAATAAATTTCGGAAATGTCTGATTTGTTTAATGAATGTAAAATAAAAATAGGTTTGTTCGTTTGTTTAGAAAAAAGAACAGTGTTATGGTTAATGTAATTTCTTAAAAATAACGTTTTAAAATGTATAAGATTTTTGTATGCTGTTTGAATAATTTTCACGAACTTATTAGACTGTGTTCTTTGATGTCTAGAAAATTTTTATAAATGTATTCAAAATTTCACATATGAAATAATACACGTTTTAAAATTTAGTCAAATATTTTCATAAAACAATTGTGACATAATTCTTATAGTAAGATTTATTCCATTTCTTAGGTTTTTAACTGAAATTATAATAGAAAAAAATACAGCCTTTTGGTGCAATTGTAAATGACGTTATACGTTTTAAAACATTGAGTAAAATGATTATTATTATTATTATTATTATTATTATTATATGATGTTATTTTATTATAGAGTTCTTTCGTAACATGAAGATCTATTTCAATTTTAAAATCTAAAAATATTATTGGCGTTTGAGTCACAATTCATTTTGTTTTTAAGCAGTCCTCCTTCAATATTAGTGTAATAGAATAATAATGTAAAAAAGATATAATAAATTATAGTAAAATATTTAATTTCAAAAACGTTGCAATGTTTACTTTTAAATATAACGCCACTTTTATAATAATAATAATGACATTTTAAAAGCACATTTTACTTTTATACTTTAATATCGTTTCTCTTTTTAATAAGAAACAGCTAATTAAAATAAATTGCTATTACTTTTATAAAAGATTACAAATGACTAAATTTATAACTTATAAAAATGAAGAAATTTTAAACAGTTTTAGAAAATATTATGGTGCCTGTTTCATGTTTTTAAAAGAAATGTAATTTTCATATAATTCACAAAAATATCAATCGCAGAATAGCAATAACAGCTTAAACTTTAAACCCTTATGCAAACTATAATTTAGTTTCTAGAGATCGATGAATTCTCTGTTTTTTAATATAATTTTTTTTTAAAGAAATATATAGTAATCGTTTGCAAGGGGAGACCGGGGGTAGTAGTGACGTTTTCGTTGTTTTTCATATTATGTCTAAGATTTGAACTAAAGTGAAACAATATATCATACCATAGAGTAAACCTTGTGTGATATATTTAAAAAGCTATCATTAATATTATTAACGTTTTTCATACCATAAAATGAATTCTGCGTAACGTCGAAATCTGTCACAACTTGCCCAGTAGCGGGGCTAGTAGTGACATGCTTGGGGCACATTGTGATATACAAATTACATATACAAACACGTTGTAACATATACAAATTATGTGAGAAAAGTAATAAAGTGCGATATTTTAAATCAACAATGAAAATTTTATTCCCTTATATCGTTCTTAACACAATTAAAAAAATAATAATTTTTTTTTTAATAAATCTGTAAACCAAATTAAAAAAAAGAGTTAACTTACTAACACTTGTAAACTCTTAGTCTTTTATAAAGCTGCATTTAGAGATACTTAACAATAGAAACAAAGGGCAAAAACTGTGTTAATCAGAAAAGAATTAAAAGGTAGGCTAACAAAAATGTTTGGCCATATTGATCTTTTACGTGGTAGCTTACTACAACGTGTAGGTCTAAATCCTATAGGCTTACCTATATTTTTAATTATTCATTGTCATCGCTTACTTCAGCGTCTGCTTTTCAGTTTGCAGTTAATATAAATATAATGAGGTTCATTTGCGGTACATTTTACATGAGCCCATCTTCTACATGTCATGCATTGCACCCAGTTTTTTACGGATCTAGAAAGTTTGTATTATTCCTAGCAAACTAGACATAAGCAATTTTCGTCATCTTCAAAGGTATCCGATTTCTGCTACTTAATTTTATTTAATAACGTAGTTTTTTTTTTTTTTTTTTTTTTTTTTTTTTTGTATGTGTGTGTGTGTGTGTGATGCACTGTTTGACCTTTTCCTATAGTGTGAATATCATATATGGTTTTTTTTATATCCCATTTCAATATTTTCTTCCATATTAGTACTCTTCTTTTTATTCATGCATCTAAGAAGTGACATTTTGTTTACACGAAAAAGTTCTTGGTTTTTCCATAAACTGCACCTACCAGAATTTACTTCTGTTGCAGCCCTCTCACAATCTTCTAAAATAGCTTTAGCTCTTTCAGTAAGCCTTTTGTAATTTAAAATAATTTTTCCTGAAATATAAAAACCATGCCGGGGCAAGTAGAAGCACTGTCACAACATGCCTCCTACACTTCGTCGCAACTAGCCCCACGTTACGCCATCTTGAACTTTATTAATTAGTTTCCGAAAAGTTGTTATCCTTAACAAATGAAATACATAGAATAGCAGCTCAAAATATAAATATTCAAATAATGTTAAGGAAGTTTACATAGCTCACGATCCCTCGTAGCAATGACGATTTTAACGTAGGTTACAAAATTTACTTTTTCAATAGAAAACACGATAAATAATTTTATCTCGAAAACAACTCAGCGCTATACTTCCAAACATACACAGCACATTACAATAATCAACCTGTTCACTCACATGACACGACAGGTTCTGCAACCTACCGAATCCTTCAGAAAGCCCAGTGGCACTACTTGCCCCCTGGTAACACTAAGTGGATGATATTTTTATAATTGCTAAGCAACATTATGTTAACGATATTTTAGATTTTGCTCTTTATGTCCGGATATCCAGTTTACCCTTGAAATTAAAATTAATAATGAACTACTTTTTCTGGACATCCTTGTAATGCATAAAACAGTCGATGATTTTTTACATTTTTCAACTTCAGTTTATAGAAAACCCACATTCTCTGGTCAGTATCTTAACTTCAATTCTGCCAATCCTTTATCACATAAAATTACAGTCATTCGTACTCTTTTACATCGTGCAAAGCATTATTCTGAATTTTTAAATATTGAACTATCCAAAATTTTTTCTGATTTAAAAAGTAATGGTTACCCCACTCGTTTTATTAAAAGAATTTATAAAGAAGAGTTCGATTTTTCATCTAAATCAGTTTATCATAAAGTTAAAAATTCTACTCATCGTACTATCCCTTATTATAAAGGTATTTCCGAAAATATCTCTAAATTGCTTAGAACAGTTAATATCTCTACTAGCTTTAAACCTCAACTCCGTATTAGTAACTTTCTCTCAAACTTTAAACCCGCTAAACCCCCCCTCTTAAACGTCTAGGTGTAATCTATAGTATCCCCTGTAAAGATTGTGATTCTACATATATCGGTGAAACTGGCAGAACAGGTGAAATTAGATTAAAGGAACATAAACGATAAACTCTCATATAAAACAGGAGATTTAAGATCGCATCTCGTAATCCATTCTCTCAATAGTGATCATATTCCTGATTTTGACAACTTTAAAATTTTGGCCTCTAATGTAAATATATATGAATCCCGTATTTTTCTAGAGGGCGCTTTTATTAAAATGCAACATTCTGCCTTGAACGAGGCTAAAGCTATTTCTCCTGAATGTATAATCTTGTTACGATCTTTTATGAATTTTTGTAAATGTTGTGCTTGTATGTTTGACACTGAGGAGGGCTAGTGTTCTAGCAGAAAACGTCTGTCGTGTATAGTCAAGCAGCCATACGTTGGCTAAATACTGCAAAGCCATCTAACAAAACTAGACATGTGAACCTCAAATTTCATTTCTTTAGAGACTTAATATAAGAAAATACTCTAAAAGTTTCGTATAACTGTACTAATGAAATGATTTCAGATTTTTTAAAAAAGGCTGTCACGATGGAAAAATTATCATTTACTTTGGGAAAAAATATGTTTGATTTAAAAGTATATGTTTGAATATTAAATATTGTTTATTATTGTTTTTTTTTGCTTAAAAATAAAACCCTTTTCGAAGGGGCAGAATGTTGTTATAATAATGGTGATGCTCAAAGAGTTTTACAGAACGCCAATAAATGGCACTGTATGTTTTTCTTTTCTTTTGTAATAGTAAATATGTAAATAAACTTCAGTCTCAGTCTAGCTTACGTGTGATTAGCATCAATATATTTCTTATACTTACTGATATTGAACACTTTTATGCTGCGTACTTAACATGATTTTTGGTTACGAATGCAGAGCATCCGTTCTCTACATTTCTAAAGCCTTTTTAATTTAATATATGTTGATTCAATAGATAATTTTTCTCATATCGCATAAAAGCAAGAAAAGTTACAATACTTAAAAATGCAGCATTTAAGAAAAATTAAATTGAAGATAAGGCATTGTCTGGAATAAAACTGACACATCTGTCTCTCGAATAATTTTCGGGATGGAGATGTTACGTTTTTTGTGCACACTGGGGCACTTCCCATATTTTTCAGTGATATAAACTCGAAATTACCCTTTTTTGTGCTGTTTCACTTTTCTTGTGGGTGGCAAAATGTAAAACCGCCGTCGAACGTCTGCCCATGGTCTGCTATATGAATACATTTTCACTAAAAATAAAAAATAAAATATTTTTTATAAAAAAAAAAATAGAATCGACTCCAAAAAGCAACTATTATTCTAACCTCTAAAAATAAAATTAAAATTGGCATAAAATAAAATTGTAAATTAAGCCTAAAAATATAAAATAAATTCCTTTACCAAACAATATAAATACTACAATTAATCATAACTTTCGCAGTAGCCACAAAATTGAATAAAAATTGATACTTTTATGCACTATAAAAATCAAATTCTATTTAAAATACACTCATCTCACTTTGACATCTGCGAAACACAGCCGAAAACTACTTAGATCCGAATAAACAATTTGTAACAAGATTTCGTAAGCTGAAAGATTTGATATATATCGTCTTTGTCGGAAAAAAAAAATCTCCAAATTATCTGGCTAACATATTTAATTCCTTTGAAAAATCATCATTATTTTAATAACATCTATTAAGAGCAAAATCAAGAATATCGCACAATATTTCTTACAACAAATTTTACGAAAATATACATCTCGCGCGTGTATTTTTGTGTTACGTTTTGATCACCCAATCCAAAAACCGCCAAGAACGACAGATGTACAATACCAGTGTTGTGCAAGTTCACGAAAAAAACGAACTAGTTCAAACTCAAGTTCATCGTGTAAAAAACGAGTTAGTTCGCGCTCAAACTCATGTCTGAAAGAAATGAACGCGTTCAGTTCAAGTTCATTTTTAAAAACGAGCGAAGCTCACTAAAAGTTCATTTTTACGTACATATTTTTTTTTTTTTTTTTTTTTTTTTTTTTATAGATCTTATCCTCTGTGAACACTTTCATAGGTAATTTCCCTTTTTTTTCTAAAATTACCAATTACCATGAAAATTATTTTTAATTTTACGCTTAATTAAACTTATTAACTTAAAATTCTTAATTATGACTTATTAATTTAATTGTAGTAAAAATTTATTTAGTAAACACTTCTGAATAGTGAACCCACTGTTTTTGCATGGTTTTTTATTCTCAAATTTTCAATACGTTTGTTTATGCGCATGAGAACTTATTAATAGGAGACAAATTCTATCATTGGATGACATTGTCTTCCTTCCTAGTAATTTAAAGACATGACTGATAACATGAATTTAATTACATTTACCTAAATATTAATACTTAACGTTTAAAGCTTTATATGGAAAACTATTTTTTTTTTCGACCTATATTTGCTTCCTTATTTTACTGTCAAAATACATGGAACAGTGGATTTTTAAAATATATGTTTTAATATAGCTAAAAGTTTGTTTATAATTAGATAAATACACTGTTGTAATATTTTTATACCATATTAAATTGTCTGAAAGATTTCTTCAATAATATAATTGTAGTTTGTTTAAAAGAACTTTTATTCAGTTAATTATATAACACAATTTTAACAATATAGCGGGTCAGAAGCTGCAGATTCAGTTCGGGTTGAAGGTCAAAAACCATTTTGCAGGTCGGATCGGCTGTGAGTCAAGTTTACTCGAACCACGCAGGACTCTAAGCCAGTCCTTTCATAAGAAGAAATATAAATTCCGCTGATCACCTAATACGATTGGATACTTAAATGCCCTATCCAGTAGGCTACCCTTTTCCTTGCTACTGTAATTTTTTCGTGCCCAGTTTTCCACGATATTATACTGTTGTCAATTTTGTATTTCAGTTTTCATGCAAGCAAATCCATGCTATTTCAATAACACAAATTTTTGCGAAATGCCTCCTATTATGAAAAATTATGGAAATTATGGAAGTGAGTAATTTAAGAAAAGTTTTAAGAAAGCCTTTCATTATAAATAATAATATAAAGATTTAAAAGTATAATATTCAATCCCAATAATTAAATCCTGTTTGCTAGTATCATAAATGATATTTTAAAACTGGCGGTACATTAAAAAAAAAAAAAAAAAAGAAAAAGAAAAAAAAAAAAAAGAAAAAGAATCTTTAGTTTAATACACGTATATTTGAATTTTTGTGGATGCATTCGTGGATATAGTATATATTCATTTAAAAAAAAAAAGAATAAGGGAATTTAAATTAGATTATAAATAGCTTGTTGTAATAAGGAGGATTATTATTCTCTTTTTATTTATATTTATCTTACTTTTTATTTTATTTACTTATTTTTACTTATTATTATTTGCATTTCCCCGAAACTGCTGAAATTAAAATAATCATTGATATAAAATCTACATCTCGGATATGAAATTATTTCAATAACCTGATGGCATTTTTATTTTTTATATTAAAAATATAAATAATCATTAAAAAATATACTATTATTCTATTTAATCTATGTGTAACATGTGTTAAACCAGTAATCTTTGTTTAATCTTTTATATTTTAAAGATGCCTATCTTTCAATGCAAGAGATATAAAATAAAGATAAGAATCATTTTCGCAAATAACAGGAATCTCATTTTTAAAGAAAAAAGAGAATCTGTAAACATGGACTCACGCCTATAGAGCAAGATGTGATAGTAGATCCTTTCATTGTTTGCATCGTCTATCGGCGAAACGAAATGTCCATTACTTTTATGAGAGGGCGGCAATTTGTCACACTGCCTCAGGGCTATGGGGTATGGTACATCCGCCATAGCTCTGAGTGGTCTTGCCAAAGATCTTTGCATCGTGGCACCAGCGTAAAGCAATGTTACTAGTATTTATAGTATTGTAGAATTCAGGAAGTTGTCTGCAGCCGAAGTATTGTACTACGTAACAAAAGGTTCTCACGCTTTTTTCTTTTGAATCCAATACAATGTTGCTGTGTATCCTCTTACTAATTACCTTTAATCTATATGTTCGAATTGTGCTGAAAACACTAAACAAATCCCTTTCTTCAAAAATGGTCAGGAAACTTACCATATAACTGTTATTTATAAAGTTGCAGCACTAAATTCAAACTCTTACGAATATATTAAATAGCCTATCGATATTGAGCCATCTTCCCTATCTTTTAAAGTAATATAGATGGCGGTGTCGCCATTCTTGGCAAAATATCTAATTATATTTTGCCAATCCATAAAGTGAAGTGAAAACGTTTTGTTTTCAGAAGTCAGTCAGAAGTTAATCGGTTCTTGCTGAAAGATGTAGACTTTTTCGTGTAAGACGGCTGTGTGGCCATGGGCCACAGAATGTAGCACTAAATTCAAACTCTTACGAATATATTAAATAGCCTATCGATATTGAGCCATCTTCCCTATCTTTTAAAATAATATAGACGGCGCTGTCGCCATTCTTGGCAAAATATCTAATTATATTTTGCCAATCCATAAAGTGAAGTGAAAATGTTTTGTTTTCAGAAGTCAGTCAGAAGGTAATCGGTTCTTGCTGAAAGATGTAGACGTTTTTCGTGTAAGACGCCTGTGTGGCCATGTTCCACAGCACAAACATTGCAAAATATATAACCACGGAAGAAAAGCAATGAAATACTGATGCATGGTTGCATTTACTTGTTATCACGTGGCAAAATGATTTATTGAAAGCGTACAGAATTGCCCATCTTTATTATAAAATAGATTTTTATTTCATTGCAAAAATATATCTGGTCGTCAAGGTTCAACGATGAAATTAATTTTACAATTGTCAGAAAGAACCATGTAGGGATTTATCAGATTATTGTATTCCATAAAAGGACTTTACTCATAAATAATACTCTTAACAGTGTCCCTGACAGCACATCGCCTCCCCAGGATATCTTCAAGATGTCTTCTGGATGAAAAGACATCCCAGAAACGTCCTTAATATGTACTGTGGATAAGTTAACCCTAACTGTGCTGTTAAATTTGTTAGTTCTGCTAAAATTATCACTAAAATATGTATTTTAGTGACAATTTTAGCAGAACTAACAAGTTTAATAAAAATAATTGATTCTAATAGTTTATTGAAATATTCACTGCTTAATTTTGATTGTTAGAACTTAAACTTCTTAATACTTAAACAAAGGAACAATTTTTTAAGAAACTATTTTACTAAAAAGTTAAAACAAAATGAAAACGCCCTTTTTAAAATAATATCTCATAAACTAATTGCGTATATATATATATATATATATATATATATGCGCCGAAGACAATTATTTATAAAAGTTATAGTATTAAATTCGGATTTGTTTATGCTGCATTTTTATAATTATTTTAGATAAAACTATTTATTCTGTTCTGTTTATATATATATATATATATATATATATATATATGTTATGCTTACAAAAGCCGAAATTTTTCCCATACTATTTATTTTATTTTCAAAAAGTATCGATAGTATGTACCTCCGCAGACATAGTTGAAGGAAAATGTGGGACACTAGAAATTTTAAGGTTCTATTTTCCACACTAATTTTCAGTGTAAATCAGTGAATGAAAATTGTCAACATACGTATTTTTCCGATAGTTTACATTGAGTGGCAAAATAAGATTTTAATCTGGTGTAATGTTACCTGAAACATCCTTCCTTTCTTGAATTGGCTGTGATTTTTCTGTTTACGTTTCCAAAAAACAAAAATATGGGAGAAAGTGACATATTGACGGATTTATGTATTATCCATGAAAATGCATGTAACGCTTCAAACAATAGTCGAGTAGGAAGTAGAGCAAACAATTGTGAAGGATGGAAACATGATCTTTAGACCCATCTTCGGGAGACTCAGTGAAAGTGATCTATTTTAGCCATCTGGTCTAAAGACTATAAATTCCGCGTTTGGAATAATCATTGCTACAGTGTACTAGAAGGAAAATTTAAGGTAAGGTACCATTTTAAACCTCGCATTTTATCTTATATTTTGTAATTATTATTATCATTATTATTATTTTCAGTTACTTTTATTTCTAGCGTAATAGTCGAATTATTATTATTATTATTATTATTATTATTATTTTAAGTGAAGACCATTATTATTTCTTTTTAATTTGAATTGTGCTTTCTCATACAGTGAGCAAAAAATGTACAACGATAATAAATATTTGTATTGGAATATGCAAAATTTTTATTTTATCAAATTGAATTTTTTATATATCTTACTTTAATATTAAATTTTAGGATAACATTTACAAAACATAAAATAGCAAATTAGAAGCCTACAAAATTTGGCGTTATGGAGATTATCACAAAAAAATAAAATAAAATATATATATATTGAAGAAAGTATAAGGGCATGTTTTGAATTTGTTAAAATTTCTTTTATCAGTCAAGAAAACAACCTTTATTTTTTAATTAGTTGAATAAGCGGTAGTATTATTGACTCTGGAGGTTATTTTAAAGTGTCTATGGTGATGCTATTACAACTATGAAACAACATATGTGTTCCATGGCTAATAAAAGGTGCTGTTTCTCTGATATTGCGTGCAGTTTTTGTTAAATTTTCAGACTTGGAAGCTCAATAAAATTTTCTTTTGAATTTAGATTGGGATTTCTCGCCAGCCATTCAGTCAAATTTATTAAATTAGCTTCAATTCAGAATTTTGCGCTCTTCGAAACATGTATGGAATCGTTATCTTTTGGGGGGAAATGTCTGCTGAAATAATTAATGGCACCTCAGCTATCAAATTTACTCCTGACGTATAAACATATTTAAACTTCTTCATACACCACCAAATTAATTTAAGCACTACCGGTTTCAAATAGACGTGGGTTTTTTTCTTCATGTGCCAAAAACACATGCTACACTATCTTGGAGGAAAAAGTAAGACAGTTTTAGTTTAAATATATATTATATCTGAGTTCGTTTTAATTCGTTAAATCTAACTCAGTTTAACTCAGTTATTTTATTTGGCTTAAATATTTATTGTACATCAGTTATTTAATTTATTATTGTACCAACATATGTGTGAGAGTTCGTTTTGTAGTTGACAAAGATTATTGTAATCTTTTTGCTGTAAATGCACCGAATATGATTACTTTATCCCCACCGTATTGACGTGTAGAACGTATTTTGTTTGTTTCATATCATACCAATAACTATTTGGTCCATTAAAACTGAATATTTCGTTATCCAAAAATATTCTAATATTTCTCATTATATTCTGATATCTCATTCTAATTTAATTCGAGAGAAATCTATTGTTTTGGAAAATCTAGTAGTCTTTTTTTATGTTAATTTGTAAGATGCGGATGTGACATTAATTTTCCATACCAATTACTTGGATGTTTATTCAAGAAACATTGTTGGTCCAAATTTCGTTTAACTTCCCCTGCAGTTTCTTTTTTTCTTAGCAAATTCTGCAAATAATCATTCTTTTCTATTAATAAATGAAATTGCGGGTCTCCCAGTTGGTTTTCAATTATACCTCTGGGGGGGTCACCGAAGTGGGGGTGCCATCCCCTCCGTGGATGGCCAAAATTGGGATAGCATATCTCCGGACCGCCCCAAGGTGTGAGTCCCAGAACGTCGCTAATTGCCCATAGCGCAGCACTAGTGCAACGTAAAAACTCAACCAATCATCCAACTGAGTCAGTTTTTGTTTTTTATTCTTTACATTTGAGGTTCTTTTACAAAATTAGAAACTACAATTTTAAGTCATTTATTTATTTATTTATTTGTTCGAAGTTTCATGCCTACACAATCCGCATTCTTTACAAACAAGATTTTTTTTTCCTTTTTAAAGAAAAGTGAGCTTCTTATGCATCGTAGAAAAGTCGTAAATATATGATGTAAGCGAATTTTTTTTTTTTTTTTTTTTTTTTTTAGAAACCCAGTTATTACATTTGAAATGGACATTTTCTGCTTGCAAATATGCAAATTTTACTGTAACTTTAGACTAAAATCAGTTGTTCCTATACTTTTCCCCAAGATTATATAGGTTTAAATTTCATAAAGTAAATTTATACATATTTATTTTTGGAGAACTTTGCTATATTTTATGAAAAAGTGCACTAAAAAAATTCCTGAGCTTTCTGGAAAATTTTGGTCAGTAACGTACCCAATATGTGCCAGTAATACATTTGTCCTTGAATACATTAGTAACCATTAAACATATCAGTAGAAATACTATTATATTCCTGGAATTGGAAAGTAAAAAAAAAAAAAAAAAATGTTATTCATAGGAATCTGCTACAAACTTATGAAAACCAGAAATATATCTGATATATAAGAGTAAAGTTAATGCATCTTTTATGTTGTGTATAATTTTGTCAAAATTTTTATATGGGAAGTCGATTAAAAGAGTTTTATATTTCGTGGGTTTTTGCTTGTCTTATATTTTTTATATTTATTTAACTTTTACAACATTATAAATTTGTTATTCAAAATACTACGCATTTATATCGGTAGAAAAATGTCAAAGTGTATAAATAAGGAACTAAATGAACATTAAAATTTAACGAAATGAAAATAATTATTTTTTTTTACAACTATTAACTAAAGTAATTAGCACAAAATTTTGAATAAACCCCATAAAATTTAAGCGTAGTCAAAGTTTTATACTTATTACTTTTAAATGCCAGTTCTGTGGTACTTTTTTAATAATTTTTATTAACTAAAGTGTTAAACATATGTATATAAATATTTAATTAATTTTATAGGAACAAAATTTATAAAGTGATGCTAATATATCATTGGTTTTAAGCTTATTATTAAGAAAATTAAAACACAAATATCGATCGATACCTATCCATAGAATATTCTAAAATTTTCATAGAGTAAAAGAAGATATTTTTAAAAGAAGCATTTGAGAATATTTTGCTTCTAAATTATATTAAGATTTTATCCTTTTACTTAAATTTACCTTGCAATCTTAAAGTAAAGTACGGTGAATATAATTTAAGAATAACCATGTTTACTTTTTAATTACAAATAAATAATCTTTTTATTTTGGCAACTATATAATCGAAAAATTTGATTAAAATAAATTTTTATTACAGAGCAATTTATTCTATTTCTGAGACCTAAAATGATATGTATTATTTTATGCAGTGTATATCCCACTATACAGTAAGTTAACATTATTTCCTTATCTGATCAGAGGCTCATATAGGTAAAAATGAGCAATTATTTTCAAAACTTCGCTAACTTCTGTTTCTATTATTATTAATAAAATATTGAAAATAGGATATTCTTTACAAATAAATTAAATGTAGATGATGATTACAAATAAATGCTATCAAATGTTTTGTAACTGATAAATATACAGTTAAAGATCAAATTATTAGTTTATTTATTTATTTTCTAAGAAAATTGAAAAAGGAAAGGCCTTAAGTTTCAGAAATATATATATATATATAAAAGAAAGAAAGAAAGAAATTTTTCAATAACGATTTAGTCACGGGTGCAATTAGGGAGATCCAATTACAAATTGAAGAAGAAAATACATATTTTGGATTATCTTGCATCACAAAAAGCTACAAATGATATATTTTTTCAAAAATTATTAATTTTTTCGACAAGTTTTCGCATATAACAAGAATGGATTGCAACAAAAGTTTACATAACTTTCAGAAAACTAAAAGAAGTGTAGGGACACATTATTCTGAAATATAAAATTCATACGTTTATTTTTTGCTGATATATGAGTCTTTATATTAAATAAAATTTTACTGTGCATGTGCGAAATATAGTATCTTTTTTTATTACATAGGTTAAAAGCCAAATATGTTAGGCAGTTTGTTTGTTTAAATGGAATAAAAAAGAAAAAAAGTACTAACTTGATTTTAGATTTTTCCCATAGTTGAAATTTCTTAAAAGTTTTATCAAATGCTGCGTAATTGATTTAGATATTCAATTATAAATAGCGAAAAATCATTTTATTAAAAACACTTTATAAGCTCACAAATCTTAGTAAATAAATAAAAATATTTAAGAATTACAAGCCCACAAGGTTTTTCAGAAATCAAATATTTACTTTAGAGATCTATTTACTTCCCTCATACTTAAAAAAATTATTTTTATTTAGAAAAATAATGATTATAAAATAAAAAATAAACTTTTAGAAAAACATAAATATTTTGCTTATTATTTTTACGCTATCTCAATTTTTCTTAGATTCAAATGAACTCTTAACATAGGTTGCCCCTATACATCAAACTTTCAGCCTATGCAATGAAAATGCTCTCGCGAATACGCAGTAATAAAATGTTTACTAGAGGTCTGCACGGGCCGGGTTCGGGCCGAATTTTTAAATTTGTTCTCGGGCCGGGCCGAGCTCGGGCTTAAAAAAATTTTTCAGGCTCGGGCCGGGCCGGGCCGGGCCTGAATGAAATTTTCTCCGGGCCGTGTCGGGACGAAATTTTTTCTGATTTCCTCGTTAATCAACGAAAAAGGAAAATGATAAAAATATTTTTTCAGTCTTTTATTTTACATAATTTTACAGGCTGGTATGTCACATAAAGTTCTAGTTTGTTAAAAAATGTCTGTAACTTCAATTTAATTGTCTATCAGTCTGTCTGTTCGAAATCTGATTTTTCGCAAATATTTTTAGCATGCTTTGAAATTAATATATTTTATTTAAAGTAATATTAGATGGTTTCCTATTTAAAATAGTATGTATGTCACTACCAGTTTGCGTACATGTACATAACAAAATAAATTAGATGTTACTGTGTATAAGGCTTTGTTTCCTATGATCTGTTGAGTTTAGGTGGTATGATGGCTATAAAAATCCTTCCGTTGTAACTTTTTGTCTAAGGCTCCTTTTTATTTTCTCCAGTGGATGAAAGTAGCATCATTCTTATCATGGTCAAAAACAATTTTTCTATTCAATATGGTTGAATTAACATTAAAGTTTTGTTTATCAGATAGCATGAAAGGTTCGGATACATTACGGTATATAAGAGGAAAGTGCATTTTTAGTTAGTATTAATGATTTTAAATACCTTCCTGTATTGTTTGATGAATGCTAATATATTCAATTTGACTTTCTGTTTGTGTTTGTCTTTGTGCCTTGTCTATAATAATGAATTTCTGTTTATATATAATTATCTTGTAAAAGTTCAGCAGTTTTGTTAAAGAACGCACTATTGTTTGGTTATATAAAACCTCTGGAAAACACATACTAAAAATCTTTTTCATAGAAATGCATGTATTATTATTATTATTATTATTTTTTTTTTTTTTTTTTTTACGTACTTTTGAATCGGGTCGGGCCTGATTTTATCGGTTTTTATTCGGGCCGGGCCATACACGGTTAAAAAATAAACGGGACGGGCAGGGCCCGGGCCTGGTAAGGAAAGCTTCCGTGCGGGCCGAGCAGGGTCCGCGCCTCAAAATTTCAGCCCGTGCAGACCTCTAATGTTTACAACAAGTACTCATTTTTAATCAAAAATAAATGTATGCATTTATGTTTCATAAAAACGTTTCTCTAATTTTTGACCATTTTATTTCCAGGCTTTTAAAAATTTCGTCAAGTTTAATCAATTTTTAAAGCAAAAAACGTGTATAAAAATGAAAAATAAGTGTATGTTTGTCTAAATATTTCTACCAAAGCACACAAATATTATAAATGGTAAGTGAAATCATGTGTTAAAGTTACAAGTCACTTGTATCTTTTTATAGCACAGGCTAGTCCAAAGTATTTGTGTTTTTCTTCAATTTGTAAGAGATTTTTCTGTAGCATTTCTGAATAAAAAATTTTGTAAAATGTGAATTTATGAATTTTCATTGATTACTTGCTGCAATTAGAATTAGTTATTCATTTAAAAGAAAATCGACCAAAAAATGTTTTATATAAGGAAAAAGAAAGAAATTAAAATGAATGCGCAGTTTAAGAAATTGACTTTATTCTTTTGTTCATTTACTTTTTAACCGCTTCCTATAAATATAAAAATGAATGTATAACTATAAATATAAAAATGAATCTTAATAAAAAATGTTATTAAAATTTCTATTTTATATAATATTATCTATTGATAACAATATTTCCAATGCAAGAAATATAAAAATAAATATTTCTTTTATGATTTAAAAAAAAAAAAAAAAAAAAAAAAAGTATAATATATTAAATTTCTTAGATAAGCATGTTTTCTTGTGAGATGTCTTAAAACGTAGTTTATTACTATACACTTATGCTAATATACCACTATATATCATTATTAAACTGTATATACCACTGATATAGTGTTCAGTAGTTCGTTATTACTTGTAAGTGGTAACTGATCACCTACATAAATGGTTAGATTACCATAAAACGTATAGTTTTTAAATTAAAATCACGTTTTTTCTTTTGCAGAAATTTATGATTTTTGTAGGTTTTTAAAAATATTTATCACTAGCAGTCATGCCTCTTTTACGCACGGAAGTTTAATTATTATTTACAATATACACTCCTTCTCATAGTTATAAGGACACCCGTTTTTTTATATTAACTGTTGATTAATTATAACTTGACTCATGCATAAAGAATTGACCTGCATAAAAAACAGTTTGAATGTGAAACGAAGCTAATTTTAGCATGCATAATATTAAGGAAAAGCTAACTCACCTCTCTCCTGCATTTCCTGTGGTCGCTTGGAATAGATTTTAAGCCACACACAAAATAAAGATTAAATCATTGATTACTAATATACTGGAATTTAATAACAGACTTGCAGAATATCAAGACAATATATCCGAATATGTGATTGACACAAATCTTAAACACATTTTCTCTTGACTTCACGAATTGTAAGACAGATGACAACTTATTCAGAAGAGTTGTGGAAACAAACACATAATATTATTTCACAGAATTAATCGAATAACATTTAAAGAATTTCGAATGCCTTTTATGACTTAAATGAATTGTCACAAAGTAAAAGAATAAAGTTTCACTGAGAATAGTTCATGATTGCACATGGTTTTAGAATCGACTACAAATTAAACAAAAGCTTGATTTGATTTAACGAATAATGATTAACGAATAAAATTAGAATTATCAGGTATGATTCCATTAGATTATGAATACCTGAACGATTTTACTTGACTCCCGAAAACGAACATGTTTCCGAGAGAGCCAAAATAATAATAACAATAATAAAAAAAGGTTCTCTTTCATCACGTGACCGTCTGGTTTCCTGTACTGGCGCCCGCACTCCGATTGCTTCAACATACTGCGCGGGCGGGGAAGGCACCGGGGCAGGAATCGACATACTTGGAACAGGGATGACAAGTTGCTTGACATATTGGCTTGGTTTGGCTGTTGGTTGAGGCTCTGCATATGTTGTTTAGTCCACCTTCTCCAAAATGTCTTTTTCGCCTGTATAAGAAAATTACACCTAGAAGAGAGACTTAAAAACATGAAAGTTAGTGAGGTTTCTGGCAATTTTAATGGTAGTATAGACTTCACTACCAAACGAAGATAAATCAAGCATTGTCTCATGACTGGTTTAACAGTGGATCGCCCGTGAGAGATCCGAAAGTTTTTTGGAATAAGAACCAGATTAAATAAGACTAAATTAGAACCAGCATGAGCACTTAAGTAGTGATAATGTGTGGTGGATAAGGATGTAAAGTGGTGGGATTCCGGTAACAAAATTTGCTGGTTTTCTTGGAGATTGAGAGCGAGTGGAGGTTTAGAGCTTCCTACAAGGGTATTGTCAAAGGATTGTTCCTGAACTGCAACTGAATGTAGAGGGTACATGGGTGGTATTTTATGGATGTGGAGGTCTTTAGTAGGGGAATCTTGATTATCAAAAGTTTTCTGAAGTGCGAGATTTTCCTTATTTAACATCGTATTTTCATTTTTTAGGGTATTTTTAACTTTATAGCTCAGGAGGTGTTTTCGAATATCAATAAAACGATTTGGACTCAAAGTCGCAGAAATCGGTACTCTTTTAACAGGGCTTGAAAAAGGTGAATGAGAATTCGCAGGAAAGTCAATGATCGAAGTACTTTCAGACAGATTTTCCTCTATCAAAACATTAGACTCATAAGCAGATAATTTTTGACAGTTAATTGGAATATCAGATGATTTAAGAGTAGAGACTGATTCTAGGGACAGAGTTTTATCACATTTTTCACCTTGTATTGATGTAGAATTATGATTAACATTGTCGACACCTTTTTTGGCACCGTGAAGGGTTAAATCAGACATGCGAGCATTTTGCACTAAACCCACAAGTGAGGGACAGGAATGATGCATAGAATTGGTAGGTGGGATAGGAGGAGCTGCTCGGATACAGAAGTTAACAATGGGTGCACAAGCTGTTCCGTAGGTGACAGTATTCAATTCGTAAAAAGATAATTGGTCATTGGGAGATTCTCTCCAAACAATTCCTTGGTAGATTCTATGTTTCCTTTCAATTAAGATTTGCCGATACATTTTAGCTATGTTTGCACTGAACGCTACAGGGTTGGCTCGAAATTTTACTAAATTGTCAAAAATATTTGACTGTAGTTTAGGACCAATATATAGAATGTCATTTAAAGATTTGTTATTTGTTGTTTTAAACGAGGCGTCAAATACTACACGTAATTTTGTTGTTTCAGAGTTTTCATTTACCACAGCATGATGCGGTAAATAATAATGTGGCGTTTCACTAAATTTGTTTTGATTTAATTTTGTCATATGACCTAAATTTATATATTCGTTCATGAAATTCGAATACTCCACATTTAATTGTGGATTCTTTTTAATTTTATTTTCAATGGAAAGAAATCTTGAAATAGCACCTGACTTACTGTCACCTAGTGCCTTATCTGGCTTAAACGGTAGATGAACTGTATATTTTCCCTGCGTATTCCTTTTTGCTTTTGTGAAATAAATATTTTCCACAGGATCATTTTCTAAATTTTTTGTATCTACATTTTGTGTAGATTCTCTATCAAAAAATTGTTTCAATGTATTATTTAAGTCATCATCAACAGTGAGGTGACATAAATTTAAGTTTGTAAAATGAAGACTTTCGACTTTTCCTGAAAGGAGGTAACCCAATTTAGTGGGAAATGCTGTAGGAGTTCCAGCTGGCCCTTGAATTGGACTGCCATTGCAGATTGAGGCGACTATTTCTGCCCCAAGAAGAATATCGATGGGACCACTAATATGATAATTTGGATCCGCTAGTTGCAATCCTTTTATGTGTGGCCAATCATGTTGCGGTAGTTGGAAATTAGGGAGAGGTGAGGTAACCCTATCAACTATAAAAGCACTGACTGAAAATGACTCCGACGAAAAATGCGGAGTGAATTTAAATTCTGTGTTGTTAAGAGCAGTTTCTGCTAAAACGCAATTAATCCCTATTATACTATGCGACGTGCTCCGTAAGGGCAAATTTAGTCGCTTAGCACATTCCTTAGTAATTAATGAATTTTGACTAGCATTATCTATCAAAGCTTTACAATGCATAATTTTTCCTTTATTCGATTTAATTTTAATTAGGGCCGTTGATAATAAAACATTGCTAGAATAAAACTGAGCACTATTTGAAACTGAGGTGTCTGGCGATACATGATTCGCCCTTTCAGAATTTGAATTTCTACCATAAACATGCAGCAGTGTATGGTGTTTTTCTGCACAATTTTTACAATTAATGTCTATCCTACAATTCTCCAGCCTATGATTTTGGCGTAAACAATTTTGACATAATTTATTTAATTCAACGAATTTCCATCTTTCATTAACCGGCTTTGAATTAAATGTCGGACATTTAAATAGCGGATGATGCTCATTACAAAGAATGCACGTATTTTCCCTTTTCACAATTGTACTCAGTACATTATGTATATTTTTCGAATTAGTGAATTTTACGTCTTGTTTACATTTTATCTCTTCAACACCGCGCGCTTCGCGCTCAACGAATTTCCTAAAAAGATCAAGATCAGGCAATTTATCACTGTCCAACATTAATTCCCATCTCTGTTTTAACGATTCATCCAATTTCCCCATCATGAATTTTATTATAATTAAGTCGCTTAACGCATTAGAATCTAAACCCAAAGTTTTTAAGTTTCTGACGGCTTCGTTACAAGTATCTAATAACTCAAGTAAAGTTTTAGCATTGTTTGCTTTTACAATTTTCATAGAAAATATTTTGTTAATTTGACTCAATGCTAATTGTCTCTTATTTTCATATCTTTCATTTAATATTTCCCAACATTGATCTAAATTTTCCTCTTTTAGAGCGAATCCTCGAATTAATTTAGCTGCGTTTCCGCGCACTGAAGAATGTAAATATTGCAATTTTTCAATTTTGGATAATTGATTATTTTGTAGAATTGTCGAATTAAAAATTTCTTTAAAAGAAATCCAATTTTCGGTTTCACCAAAAAATTTTGGAAGATCAAATTTAGGTAATTTAATAAGAGAGGATTTACCATTTTTCTCATCTTTATTTTCCGCGTGAGTATCTGAATCGCACGCGTTTACTTCTGTTTTGTCCTCTAACTCCACCAGTAAATCAAAAACCACTCCTTTATATCTCAAATACATATCCATATAATCCTCATTCTCTTTAGCGGATAAATTTTTAAATATTTCCGCGATTTCATGATCATACGATTGAACTTTGGTTTTTAATAATTTAACCTTAGATTGTTCATCTTTACTACACCCCTTTACTCTATCTCTAAAACTATCGATTTCCTTACATAAATTTTCAAATAATAAAACTTGCTTAGATAATTTCGGCATTTTATAATATATAAGTTTAAATACACATAACCATAGGCCTTCGAATTACAGAACAAACATTCAAGAACAAAAATAAATCATTTTAAGAATAAATGATTACGAATAAGAATAAGAATATCAAATACATATTAAATATATATAGTTTTTTTTCTTATATATATATATAAATCATCGATAGCCTCATGGCTCTAAGACGGACCAAAAAACATGTTGATTAATTATAACTTGACTCATGCATAAAGAATTGACCTGCATAAAAAACAGTTTGAATGTGAAACGAAGCTAATTTTAGCATGCATAATATTAAGGAAAAGCTAACTCACCTCTCTCCTGCATTTCCTGTGGTCGCTTGGAATAGATTTTAAGCCACACACAAAATAAAGATTAAATCATTGATTACTAATATACTGGAATTTAATAACAGACTTGCAGAATATCAAGACAATATATCCGAATATGTGATTGACACAAATCTTAAACACATTTTCTCTTGACTTCACGAATTGTAAGACAGATGACAACTTATTCAGAAGAGTTGTGGAAACAAACACATAATATTATTTCACAGAATTAATCGAATAACATTTAAAGAATTTCGAATGCCTTTTATGACTTAAATGAATTGTCACAAAGTAAAAGAATAAAGTTTCACTGAGAATAGTTCATGATTGCACATGGTTTTAGAATCGACTACAAATTAAACAAAAGCTTGATTTGATTTAACGAATAATGATTAACGAATAAAATTAGAATTATCAGGTATGATTCCATTAGATTATGAATACCTGAACGATTTTACTTGACTCCCGAAAACGAACATGTTTCCGAGAGAGCCAAAATAATAATAACAATAATAAAAAAAGGTTCTCTTTCATCACGTGACCGTCTGGTTTCCTGTACTGGCGCCCGCACTCCGATTGCTTCAACAATTAACTAAACACTGAACACTATTATTTAAACAAATATATTTTTCATTAATTTGAATTTCATTAATAGACTGTATTGTAAAAGTTTTATCGTTTTTCTATCTTAAAAAACTTTAAATATGGTCAAAAAGGTGATTTTTGAGGTATTCACAATTATAAGGACAGCTCCAATCTTAGTAATTTTTTTTTCAGTTATTCTTTAAATTAATATTTTATGGGGCCTGTTTTTAGGGTGAAATAGTCAGACATTCTCTCTGGTATATATATATATATATATATATATATATATACATTTTTTTTTCCAACATTCAGTTTCAATAACATTTCATACATCATAGATGATATTCTGAATACATTTAAACTATTTAAAATTGATTTCCACTTGCATGCACTTTTCTAATATGATAGGTTAAGGTTCTTTTCAACTTTTAGGCCACGAGAAAGGCAATAATACAGAAGTTTATTTCTTCAAACTATTTCCTATTGCTCTAGAAGTAGAGTAAAAACGTAAGTCTTGTTGAAAAAAACATTATTACCCCCCAAAATCTAACAAAAATCTGAGAATTCTACGCTTAAAATTTGCGGATATTCTCTTGATGTTCATAATAATAGAAAAAAAAATTACTAAATTCCTTCTGCCTTCAGTAGAACAGCTTCCCAGAGCACCGTAGATCCACCTTTAAAATGCCCGATTCATATCTACATTTAAAAAACCTGCTCTGTCTTTCGCTATCTTCAGATCGTGTCAGTAACTGTTGAAACCATTTGGTTGATCAAGAATAAAATGTTTTTCATCCGAAAATGCAACATTTTACCATTTAATATTGTCTTTATTCAACTTTAACACAGACGTTCTTTCCCCCATTAAATGCTTATTGATTATTAAAGGTTTTTTTATTCCTTTTAACATATTATTAATTATTTTAAACATGCATAAATGTGGAACCCAACCTTTCGTTAAAAATTACGAGCAACTTCAGCAGCAGTCATTATGAGTAGAACAGTAAGAGAAATTATGAGTCTTCGATCTCTGTAAAAAAACTATGATTTTACAACAGATCTCTCTCCCATCGAACCAGCAGTTCAACGTTTGATCACATTTCCTTCAGCAATTTTAGATCTTCGAATTTCATTAGAAAAGAAAGTATCCTTCCACTTAAAAAACACATTTATCATACTTCACTACACGAACTTTTTTTTTCGAGGAATTATCAGTAATGTCCGTCCAAGAAAATTTGAAGGCTTATATATGGATTTACCTAGCCCAGTAGTTAACAAATTCGCAAATCAACTGTAATTTATCCGCTAGTAAGTTAAATAAAACGAAAAAATCTTGATTGTACCTATAATTATGAACATCTAAAAACGGGGAGAAAAAAATATTTTGCATTATTTTTTATTAATTTTGTTTCATATTAAAACAATTATAGCAGTTTTGGTTTTTAGAATATTAGATATATTAAGTGCACTTAGTATAATCTTGTTCACAATTATTTTTACATTAGTTATTTCAAAATATAAAGTGTCCTTATAAATATGAGAAGGAGTGTATTATTTAAAAACATATTTATCATAGTTGAAACGTTCCATTCTGATGAAGATAGAGAATGGATTAATTAACAAGTAAGATTTGTAAATTTTCACTTACATATATTGCTTTTAATTTGCATAATTGTTTGTGCGCTGATTTAAAAATAAATTTTCTCAACGCCCCAAAAACATAATTTCTATTGCCATTTACGTTCCGGAAAACAAGCTCAATAGCTAATAATAAAAATGTCGTCAAAAGGGTACTATACCAAAACTGAACCTTTTCTTCTGTATTCAACTGTATTGAAAATATATTAGTTTTTTCTGCCTTCCTTTTCGTCAAATTCTGAATATATTGAACATATGGCGATATTTGAATCCGGTATTGATAACAGTTAATCGCTTATAAGCATTATGAAATACACAATATAATTATATTTTCGAACAGATTTAACAGTTCCACTTGGCAAAATTTCAATCATTGTCAAAATGGGACAAAAATTTAAATGTCAGCAAGAAGGTGCTGTGCTAAAGCTATACCCAAGCTATTTAAAGAACGAAGTTCTTTGTAACAGTTCTTTCTACCCAGATAAAAATTCCAAGTTGACGTTTGTACTTGAAACGGCAGCGCTAAAACAAGAATAATGGATAATAGTAGTGTTCAACTCACTGAAATATGACAAGTGTGACCAGGTTCTATAAGAGTGGAATATAATTTTATGAACGTGCCAAACTAGACTTCTCTAAAGCTAGATGTATAAAAGAGGTCTAGTTTGGCTTCAGAATAGAAGAAAGCTAATTTGTTCTTAATAAAAAATTTGTTTTTAAAAGAACTCTCGATTAAGAATGTTATAATTCCAAGTCAAACACCACTTTTCTCCCTAAAAATGCATACTATAGAACGAAATGGAATAACATCAACTTTCTGCGCAATGGATCTAAACCAAATAATACAAAGAATTACAGTCGACATTAGATGAGAATCGAACCAGGTCACTCCTCGTAACATACGTGTATTTTCCCTTCGTTTTATCTTCTTTTTACTTTCTACCATACGAGTTCAATTTAATTACCAGTTAGTTAGCAGTAGCAAACCATTCGCAAATTGTATGAATCATATTTCTCAAATTTTACTGCAGTTATGTACAAAATAAAAATATTAGACTCAAATAATGATTCTCAAAACAATAATATAATATTTGCAAATCAGAAAATTGATAATAGATATTTCTAAAATAGGTTTAATAATATTATTCAAATTGAAACTTTTAAAAAGTAGTTAACTTTTGCACGCAAAGCTGCACAGATTTGTGAAAAACTATTGTTTGAAAAAAAAGTAGTGATTCTAGAAGTATGATTTTTGTGGCATTTTTTAACTAATAGCAAATTATTCATGGTAAATAAGTACTTGAAATTTTTACATATGATAAATTTTAATGAATATAATAAAAGCATAAATTCCTACAGATCTTAAGGCATTATGCATTAAATATTTGAATTTTTCTTTACCTTTTTATTTTTCATACTTCTGAGTGAAAAAGGTTTCAGTTATGATTTTCGATATTCTTTACTAATACTAACTCATTAAAAATGCTTCGTCAATTGCATATATATATATGTATTTAATGCAATATTTATCAAAATAATTTTTAAAGGGAATATTTTCATTTCCACTTCATCAAAATTCTTCATTAAATTTTGTAAACAATTACAGGCATAAAATCAATTATAAAATCGTACTCCATGTTTCTTCAAAATATAGTCAATAGATGACGTCAGCATTATTCCTCACCACACAGAAAATTTCATGTTACAGACGCCACTCTTTCACAAAAATTGAGAATTTTTTCATTTTTGGGAGCAAGGAAAGTGTATTTTCACCTTATTTGTTTCAAAATAGATTTAACTTTTCTAAGGAGTTCAATTCTCACCCTAGAATTATTAGAAAAAAGTGTTGTATACAATCTAAATTTAAACTTAAGCTGAAAAAAAATGTAGAGTCTGTGTGCTTATTTAGATAAAAAATCAAATAAAAGAATATTTCTATGTATGCATAGTTAGTTGCCACGTCTCCAGATGTCGGTAGGAGACATAATACCGGAAACTTTCTGCACCACTTTTCACTTTATTTAACCATAGAAAACTAATAGTCCATATTTCTATTAAAATATACTGCTGATAAATCTGTTTTAAAATTCAAAATTTTGACAAATATGTACTATATTCTATGTATTAATATACATGTAAATATATATAAATATATATTTCGAAACGTATTATGATGTGGATACATATTATGTTGGATGGTTGAAGATCCACATGTTTGGTAAGAGGTCTATTACTACTCTTCAATGATAAGAAAATTACTTTGAGTTGTTTCCATGTACCATAATTATGGGATTTATATTTCCGGATTATAAAGCATCTCTTTAATCATTGTCTTTGAAAAGAATATGTAAGCATGCAAAGTCTTCTTACAATCTTAATTTTTATACTTTTTTTCAAATTCTGACTTGCGAATTTCAAAATGTCTTTAAGATTCGTTTATATTATCGTCCTTAAGTTACAAAAACTGAAAGAAAAAATAATGAATTATAATTTACACACTATAAACTAATATTTCAGAGTTTGAATTATACGTGGTAAATTTTACTCATTTTTCCTATGTTTGAACGTTAATATAACAAAACGTTTCACAACTGACGATCACAAAATGAGTTTAAATGAAAGTTGGTTTTCGTTCTTCAAATAAAAACAGCTGCTCACGATTAAACCTGTTTGATCACAAAGTTTATCAAACCTTTTTTTTTTTTTTTTTTTTTTTTTTTTTTTTTTTTAGATTGAGAAATTATATGAAACATGCGAGATACTTTTAAACAATATTATTTCGCATATGTTGTTCCAGTTTTTCCCAAAAAACTGGAACTAATGAAATTTTTCCATTTATTTATTTTTCTCGTTTTCTAACATACTTTTCTTTCAGAATTTTATGCCATTGACAGACAAATTTATTCGATTTAGAATTTCATGTTTATATAAATGTCAGCTATGCTTGGTATTTCTATATCATAATATGCAACAACATAAAAGTTCTTTTTTTTTTTTTTTTTTTTTTTTTTTTTTTTTTCCGAGTTTAAAAAAAAAAAAAAAAAAAAAAAAAAAAAAAAAAGCTGAAATAAATTACTGCAAATTTCAGCGTATAAGCTGCAAATCAAATATACCATATTACACCAGACATTTTATCCTAGTCTATGTAATTTCTCAATATCTGACGCAAGTTATGTCTATTAAATGCAATTTCTCATACAATATGGGTGTATGTGACGGAAATTACGGTATTGGTGAACTGAAAATGATGAAAATATAGTGTTGTATGGAACCAAAAATTGCTATAAATCATACTGAATAGTTATCCATAAATGCTTTCTTTTATTAACACGCTTTTATTAGCTTCACCTGTATGTATGTTTGTAACCGCTCTAGGAGCAAACAAAAAATCTATATTGTAAAAAAAGACTTTCCCTACGTGAACGCTGTGGCTGTGAGGTAAAGCTCCGGGCTACGAACCTAAAGGTCTAACGTTCGAGCCCAGTCAGGGTAGATTTTTTAAAAATGGTTTTTGTTTAATGCTAAATTATTTATTAGTTCACATTTCAATAAAAGCGTGTTCTTTATTTTTTTTTTTTTTAATAGTATAATTTTATGATATTCTAATTCCACTTTTTTGATAAGAGTATAACGAACAAAACAGTTAGGATTTTTTTTTTAATCAAAAAACTAGTCATATAAATTATTTTAGTACACAAAATAGGAAAAATAAGGTACATCTTTTTTTTTTTTTTTTTTCTTTTTGACTTAAATATAAAAGTGATTTAAGTATTTGTTTGCTGTATCTTTCGATAAATGCATGCCATTGATATAAAACTAATTTTATTTCAATTTATTTCGTAGATTGTTTTATTATTTAGTTATTCATTTATTTATTTATTTATTTTCAGATGGCTAAACCTATCACAACTGTTCATTTTCTTATGTTATTTTCATTGATAAGTTACATAACATTTCCATCAACTGTGGAAGCTGGTATGATGATGAAAATGAAAAAGAAAGGTGGAATGGGCGGTGGAGGTGGAATTATGGAACTTCTTGTTGCTGGGATCGTCACCAAGCTTCTGAGCGATATGAAAGGCCACAGAGGTAATTCAATGCAGATGACGAAATACGTCCCTGTGCCGATATTTGTTCAGTCAAGTGGACATATGATGATGGATTCAGGATGGCCAGGTGGCATGATGATGGATTCTGGTTGGAACACTGGCATGATGATGAATTCCGGATATAAAGGAGGAATGATGATGAATAATCGATATAGAGGAGGTATGATGATGGGCGGAGATTGATAATGAGACACAGAGAGAGAGATTTTTCAAGCACATATATTTGTATTATACATAAAGTATTAAAAATTTGAATTGTATGTAGAATATGGAACGATGGGATGAGGATAGTGAACATATATAACATTAACATTATACCTTGCATTTTATACATTATTTTCATAATTGTACATATTACATAAATAATCTGTATTTATTGTATATTACTAAATTTAATTTCTGTAAACCTAAATATGTAAACTTGTATATACTTTTATAATCATTTTTTTACTTATCATTTATTTGTACATTTTGTCCATTAAAATTTTTATTTCTATAATGTGTATTACACGTTATTTTATCAGAGTTGTATATTACTATTGTTTAATATTTTAAAACGTTTGGAGTTTTTTAAACAAAAATATATGAATTGTTACAAATTTATATTAAGAAAACTGGCAATAGTGCATTACTATCGAAATTTACTAAGCATACGATGATATCAAAAGATTATTAATTCTACGAATTAAAACACATTTGACAGCTGTTATTAAAAAAAAACTCTTCTGTACAGTATTTTTACAGTGCATACATTTATTATAAATATATTGCGATGTTTAATTATCAAAATTTAATCATAAATTTATGAATATAAACTGATGTCATTTTTTTTTTATAATAATGATTAATATTTTAGAGCTTTCTAGATAACAGTTTTGCACGTGAAATAGATATAAAGAGCCAAAAATGCTAATTTTGAGATAGTTTTAACATTACTTAACGTTTAATATATTTTAGTTTTACAATAAAAAAACAGTATATTGTTGCCATTTCAAAACTTTCTACTATATTCTCTTATACAAATTTGCTTAGTTTAGAACAAAACTGTCACCAGTGCATTTTATTTTTTTTAAAGCAATAGAGTGGGAATAATCGCTAAAAAAGTGAGGGAGAGAGGGAGGTTTCTATACAGTACAACGATTTTATTTTAGTTGACTATTACATTTATAAATAAAATTTTAACATTTGACAATGATTTGTTAAAAGTTATCCTAATTGTGTACATTGTTACGAAATTTTGACTTATGCTGTCTAATTGAAATTTGCAAATAAAAGGACAAACAGTTTCATCTGTTGAACGGTATGCGCCATAAGTTCATAGATGTCAATTTATGTCAAAATGAACTAACAATAACTTTTTCTATAACTAAATACATCTTTAAAAAATGGCTAAAAATATTTTATTTATTTATTATTGTTTATTGTTGGTAAAAAAAGAAAAAAAATAGAAATCTTTGTTTTAAATTACATTATTAATGTATTATGTTACTATCATTTTTACCAATTTTGTTTTTCTAATTTAAAAACAGGAAAATATTTTTATACAAAGAAATTTTATAACATATAAATTTATATAATTATTTATCGTATATATTTAATTTCATTTTGATATAATTTACCAAGAGATCTGTAATAAATAAAACAATACTTGCAAAAAAATGGGAAATTTTATTAAAACAATTGGCATATGGTGTGTTGTTAATAGATTAAGTTATAACTGTGAATTTGTTATACCTTTTAGCAAATTTCTCTACATCTAACTCTTTAGAATCGTTTAATGTTAATTTTCAATGCATAAACATAAAACTCTAATGATAAGGACATAATCAAAATTCATAAAATTTTACGATATTTATTAAAAACAACTGCCTGTAATATTATGACAAAATATTTGATAAGAAGATAACAGTAAATCGACTGTATATTTCAGCTGTTTTCTTTGTGGCTATTTACATATCTTTAGAAACATTGTTAGTGTTCAATACATAAACATAATTTATTTCATTGAGGACATAATCCATTGAAAAATATTGAAGCATTTTATGATTGAATTTGATAAACGTTTTTAGTTTTTGCGAAAATTTATCACACTTTTCCAGAATAAATGCTTAGAATAAAAAGAAGCATTATAATGGAAATATTTAAACTCATTAAAACGTATTGCGTAAATAATGTATCTTTATGAAATTACGTTAAATCTGTTGAACTAAAAAGAAAAAATATATACTACAACACGCTTAATATAGGATCGTTATATATGAGCCTTTATATTGCGTGGATAGCGTTATTTTATGTGTGTGTGTAAAAATATTTATTAGCAGCAGAATATCTATAGAAAAAAATATTTTAAATGCGCCTAATTAAAAACAATAACGAGAATTTTTTGAGTGATCATAACATTTTTTGAATGATCATACTAAAGTAATTTGAAGCAAGGAAATGCACCTAAGTGATCACAGTACTTCTCTTTTCTTTGTAATTGAAAGGCACAAATTTTAGATCATAATTTTTCAAAATTCATTTTTATGCGTTTATGGCTCCTCGAATATGCTTCAAAATGTCTCCTCAAAAAATGTTGCTAGCATACTTAACTGCAGGCGACGTGGATGGCCTGCATTATAATCTTTAAAATAACATTTACAGACATATGCTTTGTTAAGAGGACAAATTCTTCATTAGTAGCATTTAAAATAAATAAGTTTTATTTTCAACAATTAACAGAAGAGAAAAGAAACACATATATAGTACCATTCAAATTTTCTCCAAATCTAGCGATAGAGCAATATCGGTAGAGATTTATCCTTATTATTATTATTATTATTGTAGGTACTTTCATTTAGACGTTTTCCTACAATGTTATAATGCTAATAACATTGGATTGAATAATATTAATACTGAAAATAGTATTGATTTATATATAGAAAAATTTATATATACATAATACTGATGCTATACTTTTAAAATTATGCGTATAAGAATTTTTTTTTTACTTTCCGAACACTATAGTGAGGAAAGTATTGTAATCATGTCAAAAATCCGAATTCGAGATTTTGATGTTTCTATACGTTTTGAGGTCCCCTAAGTCCGTTTTCACTATTTTTACGATGATGTATGTATGTGTGTGTGTATGTGTGTATGTGTGTGTGTGTGTGTATGTCTGTGAGTGAACACGCTAGCGTCTAAACGCTTTGTTCGAATAAGCTCAAAGTTGGTGCGTATATTCTAAGTCACCATAGTACGAACCCTATAGATTTTGGTGAATCTAGCACTTATAGTTTTTTTACAGGGACACAAAGAAAAATTCTTTATCATTATGGTCTATGGGACCAAAATCTTAAAAGTGCCATAGCATCTAAACGCCTTATTCAATTGAGCAAAAAATTTATACACATATTATAGGTCACAGTTAATCAATCTGTATCGAGTTTGGAGAATCTGGCACTTACCGTTTTTTTACAGGGGCACAAAGAAAAATTCTTTACCATTATGGCCTATGGGGCTAAATTTTTAAAAGTGCGATAGCGTCTAAACGCTTATTTAATCTGAACAAAAAAATTGTACACATGTTATAGGTCACAATTGCACGAACTGTATAGATTTTGGTGAATTTAGCACTTGCAGTTTTTTTACAGGGACACAAAGAAAAATTCTTTATCATTATGGCCTGTGGGACCAAATTTTTACTTTCTTCTATATTCAATAGAAGAAAGTATTGGATTCGTAAAAATTTTTGACCTCGGGTTTTTGATGGATTTACACGTTTTGAGAGCTGTAGAATACGATTTGACCATTTTTAGAAAATGTCTGTCTGTTTGTCTGTCAGTCTCTGTGTGTGTGTGTGACAAACTATTGTCGCAACTGTATCTCAGGAACTACTTCACAGAATTTCATACAAATTGGTATGTAGTTGCACCTTGATATAAATTAGTGCCTATCAACTTTTGGTAAACATTGTCTTACAGGTTGCGTTGCCATCCCGCTTTTTCTAAATTTTTAACTTGGTGGTATAGTACAAAATTTTGTATAAATGTGCATTAAGAGAATTATTTTTTAATAATCATTATGAAATTTACCAGAATTATTTATAATAGAGATAGTCAACTGGGAAAAATATTTTGTATGTGTAGGAGCCTCGTCTTCTTCCCCATCCCTGGGGGGGGGGGGAGGAATTCCCCCCTCGAGGGGAGTATATTTTCATGATGGGTATCTTTCAAAAGAGCTCGCCAGTACCTTTAAAACGAATGGTTGAACCATAGATCTGCGATAATTTAAAAAGAAGTTATCGAAGTTTTTTTTCATTTTTAACAATATATATACACTAAGCGACAAAAAAAAAGCCGCACTTGGATGTTTTCCTTTTTGCCTTCTACAACTGCCAATTTTATCGTTTAAAAAGCAAATTTTCGAACAGATTTTACTATGTTGTCCTCCACATACACTTTAGCTTTGAGTCTAGTGTTAAAAACAAAATGCAATTGTCAGGAAAATTGTAATTTTAGAATTTATTTCAAAAATGGTAAGAATAAGGCAGTTAACGATGCCACAAAAAGTATTAATTTTTAAATGAAAATCAAAAAATATTTTAATACGTGAGATGGCAAAATAATTAAATGCTAACGAAATATTGGTAAAATGAATTTTAGCAAAATATAAACTTTTTTGGCCGTTTAAACTGGGAATTTGGCTTTAGGCGGTCATGTTGCTCATCCAAGCTAGATAACCGCAAGTTAAAATGCGAATGTTTAAAAAATCGATTTGTATCATGTTCAGAACTTAAAAAAGATTTTAAAAAAGTGTATAGCAAATTAGTTTCTTCAAAAACAATGCGGGAACAATTAAACAAAGCGGGTTAAAGAACGGAAGATCTGCGAAAAAAGCCTTTATTAAGGAAAAGAATTAGAAAAAACAATACTTTAGTTGACCAAAATTTAAAAACATTATCAGTTAATTATTAGGCTGAACTGGTTTTCCCTGATGAATCAAGTTTTCTTTATTTCGTGCAGTTGAAAAAAGCTAGAATGAAGACGAAAATGTGACCGACTTAATGAAAATCGCACTTTTAAAACAGTGACACATTCTCCGTACATTATGGTACGGAGGTGCATAACTTTTCAAACACTCGGGGAAATTTTTATGCTCAAGGAATCAATTAACTCGAAATAAAACACAATCTGCATAAAAGTGGTGCCTGACCGACTATTTTGGAGGTATCTTAGACATTTCCGTAAACAGCATTTGAAGATAATAAGGCACCTTACTACACGGCGTCTGTGGTAAGTTTATTCACTTCAAATTGTCAAAATTTCTTATGCATTCCCATGAGAACCTATAATTCTGTAAGTAATCACACATTTTTTTCACTTTAAGTTAAATACCACAAAGGATATAGTAGAATTTCTTCTTTACCAGACATGGAAATGGTCAAAATCGCGATCCGCTCGAAAATGTTTCGTCTATAAAAAGGCGGGGGAGAGGGGAGAGGATTCGAAATTTGCAGCCTATAACTCTGCCAGAACTAGAAAAATTTATTTGTGATATTTGGCACATTGAATTTTCTGAGATTTATATTAAAACACTGTATAAAACTATGCCATTGCGCATTAATGCAGTAATTCCGTATAAAGGTGGAATTAACCCAATGCAGAATACATATTTTTAACAAAAAATTGCTTAGATCTAACAAATAAATAGTTTTATTTCATATATTAAAATATAACTTGTTTATTTCATATAATAAATCATAATAGAATGCAAAGTGTATAGTTATTGCATTATGTTCAAAAAGAAAGTTTTATGCAGATTTTTAAAAAGTGCTTCGTAAAGTGCAATAAAGCGAATTATTAAATCGAAAATATACATAGGTATCATTTCATACTTTTGGTATTATGCAAACAAGACAGTTTTATTTGTTTCAAACATTAATTTTAAAGTTATTACAAATAAAAAAGGTAAAGTCATTTTTTCTGCAGTGCGGCTTTTTTTTTTTTTTTTTTGTCGCTTAGTGTATATACATATATATATATTTTTTTAAATGTAATATTGACAATAAAATTGACTTTTTTTTGGATATTTAGTGTTATACTACTTCTCTAATATAGAAATCATCTGCATTATCATGGAAGATAATTTTATTTAATAATAATTTTAATAAATTATTTTTACTGAGTGAATTTGTATAGGAAAATATAGAAGAAAGTTTTGTGGTGGCCACAACATACTAGTTAAAAGTGCGATAGCATCTAAACGCCTTATTCAATTGAGCTGAAAATTTATATGAATATTATAAATCACTGTTGCTCTAACTATAAACATTTTGGTTTTTTACAGAGACACAACGAAAATTCTTTATCATTATGATCTATGGGCTCAAAGTTCAGTAGCGTTAAATAAAACATCGTGTAATATATGGAGAAAAAAACTCAAACACTTTATCATGGTTTTATCTCTTTTGTTTGTTTAACAAGTCCTCTTTCTTTACTTTATCTACAAAACTGTTAATTACTCAATGTTCGGAAAGTCGAGTGGAGTCACTCCAGATTTTTTTTTATAATAGTGCTCACTCAGCAATGAAAACTTTGTGATTCAAAGAAAAAAAATCCTAGGTTATCATTTAATAGTCTAAAAATACATATAGTAAAAAACATATACAAGTACATAAATTTTATGCGCATTTTGTCACACACACACACACACACACACACACATATATATATATATATATATATATATTTACAAAAAATAAATAAATAAATAAATAAAAAAGTTTGAACTTGTAAAATTGAAGTGAATCACCAGATAAGAATATTGTAAATCAGTTATATGACTTTTATAAGGATAAGGAATGGTGGAAAATATCAAGGTCGATGCATAATTCTTATAAAATGTACAAAGCTGTGTAATATTGTTAAAATACTAATATCATATTCAACAGCCCCTCAAACATTATTTAATATTTTTTGCAAAATTTTAAACTTTAAATTTATTTTTCTCGAGTTCCAAATTTAGGGGATAACAAGTTACTCTTAAAAATTTATCTAAATGTTAACCAGCGTCTTTGTCACAAAACTGCACATTCATTTTGTATTCCAGAAATTATTACTTTTATTTCGAACTCTCAAATTCAGTCTCATGACAAAAAATCCATGAAGATTTTAGGTTTTAAAATTATTTGTTTATAACTGATGCTATAATTAAGGTGTAAAGAATTTATTACACAGATCAACGAGATAAATAAAGTAGAGTGCTAATTCAATGGATAAAGAATTAGCTTTCCGTGGTTCAACATGAATCACGTGATATGAACCCATAGATTGTTATGTTTGGCTCTTTATCGCTATTTTGGCATTTAAAAACTTTGAGTTCGGCAAATTATCGTTATTATTAGGTAACACGACATTCCTATGACCGAAATAAAATGTTTTTAAAATAATTTATCAGCTATTTCACATTATAATAAATAATAATTATTTTCAATAATGGGAGAAAAAAATAATAATAAAAATAAAATAAAATCAATAAATCAATAAATAAGTAAAAAAAATCTGGAGTGACTCCACTCGACTTTCCGAACATTGAGTAATTAACAGTTTTGTAGATAAAGTAAAGAAAGAGGAGTTGTTAAACAAACAAAAGAGAGAAAACCATAATAGAGTGTTTGAGTATTTTTCTCCATCTATTACACGATGTTTTATTTAACGCTACTGAACTTTGAGCCCATAGATCATAATGATAAAGAATTTTTCGTTGTGTCCCTGTAAAAACCTATAAATGCTAGATTCACCAAAATGCTTATAGTTAGTGCAACAGTGATTTATAATACTCATATAAATTTTCAGCTCAATTCAATAAGGCGTTTAGATGCTATCGTACTTTTAAAAATTTAGTCCCATAGGCCATAATGATAAAGAATTTTTCTTTGTGTCACTGTAAAAAAACTGTAAGTGCTAGATTCACCAAAATCTATACAGTTAGTTCAACTGTGATCTATAACATGTGTACAAATTTTTTGCTCAGATTAATAAGGCGTTTAGACGCTATCACACTTTTAAAAATTTGGCCCCATAGGCATAATGATAAAGAATTTTTCTTTGTATTCCTGTAAAAAAACTATAAGTGCTAGATTCTCCAAAATCTATACAGATTGAGTATTTGTGACTTATAATATGTGTATAAATTTTTTGCTCAATTGAATAAGGCGTTTATATGCTATCGCACTTTTAAGATTTTGCTCCCATAGGCCATAATGATAAAGAATTTTTCTTTGTGTCCCTGTAAAAAAACTATAAGTGCTAGATTCACCAAAATCTATAGGGTTCGTACTATGGTGACTTACAATTTACGTACCAACTTTCAGGTTAATCGAACAAAGCGTTTAGACGCTAGCGTGTTCACTCACAGACATACACACATACATACACACATACATACACACATACACACACACATACATACATCATCGTAAAAATAGTGAAAACGGACTCAGGGGACCTCAAAACGTATAGAAACATCAAAATCTCGAATTCGGATTTTTGACATGATTACAATACTTTCCTCACTAAAGTGTTCGGAAAGTAATAAAAAGTGTTAATAATTTAACAGAATATTTATTTTTATGTATAAAAAATTAACAAAATTAAAAGCAGACGATCAGCATTTTCTACCAGCGGCTTTGGCGTAAAATATTAATAAAATATAAACAGTTCGACTTTCTCACCCTTCCTCCCCCCCCTCCAAAAAAAAAAAAAAAAAAAAAAAACTTTTTCGATACTGTCCGTTTTGATACTGATTATTATTAATTTTCTTTTCTTAAAAAAAAAAAAAAAATGATGAAATTCTGGCAAAAGCAGAACTTAATATTTTAGTATGGAGGACTATTAGTTTTTTATTTTTTAATTATAACATTGCTTTCAAATTATTCAGTTATATTTCGATAAATGTCAAACTATCGTAAAACTGGTATCCTAAAAGTCCGTAGATTGAGACTAATGAGCAACTCCATACTTAAAAAGAAAAAAAAAAAAAAAAAAAAAAAAATTGTAAGATAACACAATATATAAAGAGTGTAATATATAAACGTAATACACAATATAATATATAATATATGAACGATATTATAAGCAGAACAGTCTACGTGTTTTTGTTTATAAATAATATATTCCGAAATGTAGAGAAATTTAACTCTAGTAATTAATTTAAGCATATTCATTATGCGAGATAGATTTGTAAATTTTTTATGTCTATACCAGGTATCCCATAAATCTGTAGAAATTTGTAAAAAATTGAAGCAATTGGTAGATTTGGACGTGGTTTGCGAAAATGTTATTGTCGTGAAGGGGGATTTACTTTGGTAAAGAAATATAAATAATAATAATAAAGCGTAAAATAAGCGTAAAAATTGAAGGAATTGGTAGATTCGGACGCGATTTGCGAAAAGGTTATTGTAGTGAAGGGGGATTTATTTTGTTAAAGAAATATAAATTTAAAAAAAATATAATAAAGCGTAAAATAAGCGTAAAAATTGGTAGATTTGGTTATTGTAGTGAAGGGGGATTAATTTTGGTAAAGAAAAAATAAAAATAGTTAAAATTTTCGTCGATAGAGGGCGACGTACGTGTGCAAATCAAAAATTTCCATGAAAAACTGTTTTTTTTTTTTCATGCAAATCTTTACAAGCATATAAATTATATTCTATATGCTTTCTGTTACCGGAAATTACAGTTTGCAAATGAATTACAACACTGCTAATTACAGCTTCAGTCGGCGATTTTACGCTTTATCCACTAAGTCAGCTTCGCAATTAAAACTTCATGCATGCACAAATAGAAAGCAAAATAAGAAATCGTATCAATCGTATTAATCGTAAAACCGTGCAATTTATAGGATTCTGATTTGCATATTTCTCGCTACGCGTCCATACATCGCCCTCTATCGACGAAAAATATTATAACATTTGAATGGATATATATTTATATGGAAATAAATATAGTTTTTCATGGAAATGTATGATTCTTTCCATTTACTGTACCCTCTATTGACAAAAATTTTACTATTACTTTTTCTTTACAAAAAAAAAAAAAAAAAAAAAAAAAATCCTTATTTAGGAGAATAACTTTTCCGCAAACCGCATTCAATTCTATCAATTTCTTTAGTTTTTATGAAATTTTAAAATGTCTACAGACTTACGGAACACTCGATATGTATGTATGTTGATTAAAGTAGAAAGGTATCATCCTACTGGACAGTAAAGTACACTCATGTCCATAAATTAAGGATAATTCAGATTCACACTGAAATCGAACTTTAATGCAAAAATTTCACCTGTAGAAATACGACACACATCTTTAAGAATAATATGCAAATTATAGGAAGCCACCAGATGACGCCAATATGATGTTACAATGACGAAAGTGTACGAAGGGGGTAGATAAGGAATTGGAGCAAAGAAGGAAAAATGTTCACAAACATTCTTTGTGACGCTCAGTGCCACAACCGAATGGTTATGACACAGAGTACGCATGCAGATAATCTTTTACGTGGTAGTATTATCGGTCGACTAGAATATGGGCGTACTCTGATAGAAGTATCGGGGGAACTTAGAATCGCCCAGTGTCATCTCTAGGCTTTGGCAACGATTCAAAAAAAATGGAAATGCCAGTCGACGTTACAGTACTGGTCGGCCCCGAGTTATAATTCCGAATGACCACCGATATTTGGCAGTAACTGCCAAAATAAACAGATAAAGCACAGCATCAGACCTGTCTCGTCAGCTGTCTGCAGCCACGAGTGCCGCAGTTTCAACGCAACCGTGTATAGACGTTCGGGAGACATTGGTCTATATGCTCGCATACCAGTTAGATTTGTTCCACTCACGGCAATGCACTGTGCCAGCGGTTAACTTTGAGTAGACAACATGCAATGTGGACAGCGGCACAGTGAGGTTGTGTGATGTTTTCCGACGAGTCCAGGTTCAGCTTGCAGTGTGATTCACGCCAGACTTTCATATGCAGGTACCCTTTCATAACGTCAGGTACCCTTTACCAACAAAACAACATCATTGAACGACACCGTTACAGTGGGGCAGAAGTGCTCGTTTAGGGGGGGGGGGGATCATATTGGACACCAGAACAGATCTCCATGTTTAAATCGGAAGAATGATAGGCCAAATTTATCGGGACATCATTCGGGAGCAACATGTACGTTTTTTTAGGGGGTGCCATGAGCCCAGAATTTGTGTTTATGGATGACGACAATGCTCGTTCTCACCGTGCAAACGTTGTACACGGATGCCTACAATCTGTAGCTATCACCCGCATGGAATGGCCAGCATTCTCACCTGACTAGAATCCGATAGAGCATGTGTAGGACATGCTTTTCCTACGAGTTGTAGTCCGTCAACCACCTCCTACATGTGTACTGGAACTTCGGAGTGCATTGCTTAGTGAATAGAGTAATCTTCCCCAAGATCAGATCAATAATTTAATACTCAACATTCCTAGGCGTTGTAAGGACTGTATTTCATCATCTGAGAGACATATAATGTATTAACCATTATACCAACCATTTAATGTTAAGTTTTTGTAAGGGGGATATATTTTGTAATTGCTTCAGGGAGCAAAAATTGTAATTTTTATAAGTGGTATCCTATATAAACCATTTTTTTTGTTCTTGATCTTTCGTTTAATAAATGGACTTTATGAATAAGTCATGTTTGTTTTGCTTCTGAACCTTTATTTGCCTCAGCTAGCATTATCCTTAATTTATGGACATGACTGTACGTCCCGCTATGTCACCCTAATTTTGGAAACCCTACTTATAGAAATAGTTGATTGCTTATAAATCTAAATCTTTCAGATATGAAAGATTATTTATAAATTAGAATCGATTTAAACTTTTTTTTTTTTAATGTAAAACACAAGTGTTTATTTACACAATGTAATTTATAAATCCCATATTCTATATTGTTCTTCGTGGTGTTTCATTAAGATTAAAATTCAGTTTTTTTTTTTTAAAAAAAAAGACTAAAAAACTGAAATAAGCATTTTGAATTCGAAAAAATATGAAATTGACAATAACAATATATATTATATTTTAAAAACAAAAAAAAAAAAAAAAAAAATTAACGTGCTATCTAAAATGCAATTAAAAAATAATCTGGAAAAAAAAAAGACTTTATAATTCTATCCTTTTTTCTAATTTACACAAACTAGCTCCAATTTTCTGTTAGAATTGATCCTCATAATATATTGTAAATACGCTTCGAGGATTATTCTCTCTCAAAATTTGTCTCCTTCAATTTCAATTTCTTTCCAAGCAAATTTTAACAAATGATATGTTTCAGGATTTTTTAGTCTGCCCAATTTAAATTTTCCTCCTATAATAAATAGTCTTAAAAAAAAAAAAAAAAGCCCTACTGAAAATTTAAAAGTATCATTCACACACACAAAAAAAAAAAAAAAAAAAAAAAAAAAAAAAAAGATTTTACGACCTTCAAAAATGTAACAATAATTACATGTAAAATGATGACTAACATTATGTGAAAGATAATCTGGTTAATCTTTTCTCGAACAGCAAGTCCATGACCAAATTCCTTTCCTTTTCATCTCTTTTCTTTTCTGTAGAATTCTATATGATACTTTTTAATAATATAAATCTCTTTTTTTCTTTTTACATTTAAACATTTTATAAATTAAATTATTTTTTGAATCTGAGTATTCCGGAGACGATACAATGCATCAAAATAATAATAATCAAAATAATTATGTTTTAATATGCCCAAATTTTCAGAGAAATGTTTAAAATGAATATTTCAAATCTATCACTACTTAAGGAATCAAAATATTTACAGCATAATTTACAGAATACATTCTGTACAATAATTAATATTCATAATAATCATAGACATTGTATTGAATTTTAACTCATCATTAAGTTTATATGCGATAGTTAAAAAAAAAAAAAAAAAAAAAAAAAACACTATGGGGGAAATTAACTGAATTTAAATTAGGATTAATTGGTTAAATGTAATCATGAAGTTAGTGTAACCTCAACTTATAATGTGGACTTAATAGATATTATATCTGTTTGAACATATCCTTGTTACAACTAGCCTTAAGTATCCGAAATCAAATATAAAACAGTCATAGTTTTAGGAGTTTGAAAAATTCCTTATAATTCTCCTTCCGATAAAGTTCCCTTCTAAATATTCAAAGCTTTGCCATTTGCTGTACTCATGAAGTAAACTGCACAGTTTTTTTGTAAAGCAACTAGGTCTTGTATTTAGATTTTGAATGTAACATCAGATTTGTGACAGGTGACAAACCAAGTAGTTTAATAGTTTTTTGGTTTGTCACCCGTGGTTACACTTACCGCAAACCGCAAGAGTTCTGTATGTTGCGCAAGTGTAACCAGGTTGGGCAAATTCTCCCAAGCATCTCAACTACAAACTTATATTTTTACTTTCTCTAGAACATAGGGTCGAGAAAGTATTGTTTTAGGGTCAAATTTTCGAACGTGAGTTTTTGTTATATTTGCATGTTCTGAGGTCCCCTGAATACGAAAATCATGTTTTTAAAGAATGGTCTGTGTGTCTGTCCGTGTGTCTGTCTGTGTGAATGTTTGTGTGTCTGTTTTAGCATATCTCAAGAACAAATAGTAGCAGAAATTACAAACTCGGTATTCTAAATGTGTATCACATAGGGATGCTACAGTAAGCTTTTCGTTGAGATGAAGCAAATGGTTCGTGTACAGTGACACTGAAAAGTATTCAAATACATTACGTCTATGGGGAAAATGGCAGGTAAGTAGAGTTTAATATCTATAGACTGCACTAAACCAAATGAAATGAATATATATATTTTGTAATAGAGATAGTCAACGGGGAAAAAAATTATGTGTATGTAGGAGACCCGCCTCGCCCCTGGGGAGAAAGTCCCCCCTCGAGGGGAGAAAATTTTCATGATGGGTTTCTTTCAAAAGAGCTCGATAATACCTTTAAAACGAATGAATGAACCATCGATCTGCGATAATTTAAAATAAAGTTATTGATATTTTTTTTTCATTTTTAACATTAAAAAATAATAATAATAATAATAATAATAATAATAATAATAATATATTTTTTAATGCAATATTGAGAATAAATTTAACTTTTTTTTTATATTTAGTGTTATACTACTTCTCTAATTTGGAAATAGTTTGTATTATCATAAAATATAATTTTTTTGAATAATAATTTTAATAAATTATTTTTTAAAAACAGAATTTTTTTATAATAACCGAATTAAATTCTTTATAAATGTAGATGCATTAATGAAACGGGGGGTTGAGGGGGGCTGTAGCCCTCCTCACACAGAACTAATTATCATATAAAACTCTTCCTTAGCCTAATTTGAATAATTTAACACAGGTTTACATAACAGTACTCGTTATCTTACCTCTTAATCTGCAACCTGTATTTATAGTATTAAATTTCAGGGTAAGAGAAAGTCGTGTGACTGACACACCAGATTATTTACTTTGTTTCTTTTAATTCTTTCTCAATAATCTGATCTATTTTAAAATTTTTTGGAAAGATGACAAATTTAAGATGTGAAAAGTTTGCAACTCTATAAGGAGTTGATATATTTTAAAAATTAAAAAAAGTCCCAGATTCATGACCACACAGGGCACACCACCTCTGACCTAGGACCCTCGTGTAGTCAAAAGGCTTTAATTCCAAACACTAACATCCAGATTCATGAGGGATTTTTATGAAAACTTGACTTATACATCTCTAAATATACAGTATATGAGTACAATAAACTGAGGTTACACTTACCCCACACGATGATGGAAAAAGAATCGCGAAACATTAAATTTTTGTATATATTTTTTTCCCCTTCAATGCCACATTGTTAACTATAAAATTCTCATATTTTTAAAAGCCAATTAGTTGTAGTTTATCCCTAAAATTTTTAAAATTTGTAAGATAAATGGGCAAAATAAGGTCAAATTTGAACTACGCCAAAGCATTGCTATGCTCACCCTACTTCACCGTATATGGTATTAAATGGTTTGAAACTCTTTTATATATCTTACAAAAGAAAATTTCAGTTTGCTCTTTTCTTCAAAAACTACATTATCTACACAAAAGTTACATTTTTTTAATTTAAAATTGTTAAAGCATAATAACTTATATATATATATATATATATATATATATATATATATACTAATATATATATATATATATATATATATATATATATATATACTAATATATATATATATAACTAATATATATATATATATGGATATGGATATGGATATGGATATTAATAAAGGTTATTTAAAAATTTATTAGAAATATTTGAAAGTTGTATTACACGGAAATCAAGTTCTGTATAAAACGTCTTTATAAGAAAAAAAAAAAAAAAAAAAATATATATATATATATATATATATATATATATATAAAGAAAAAAAGAAAAAAGAAAAGAAAAGAAAAAAAAGAAAATAGTCACCATTTTTTTTAGAATACTAATTAAAAAAAAAAAAATCTAATATTTTCTATTACTGTTGGTGTTAATTTAAAAATACATCTCTCAATTTTAATGCTAAAACCAATTTCATAAACTAGAAAAAATTTTGAAAAGTCCACTGCATGACTCTTTCAATGTATTATTTATTTATCTTTGAACTTAGTATGACAGTAAATATGTTACACATGCACTAAATCTGTCATGTACTTCATATAAACAAATTTGTTGCATTATTTGAGGCTGTTTACTGATAGTATTATAGTGTTATAATGTTATTATTATTATTATTATTATTATTTTCTAAAATCCTTGAAAAAACAAGTTTTTAACGAAAATGTGTTTAATCTCCACATATTAGAAATTATCAGAAGGTAAAATATAAATGTAATACAGCTACATTCGTAACGTAATTCTTTTCCCTCATGTCCTTTAGTCGACATTGATTTGAAGTTCTAAAGAATTATAATTTCTGTTAAGAAATATTTACATCAAGATTTCTGAAATTAATTTATATATATATATATTTCTTTTTTAGAGAATGTATTATATTTTAACTTTATAGCTCTCCGTATGAAATAATGATAAATACGATAAAAACACAAATACCACTTTTATAATTTTCACAAATGGCAAATTTCAAGTAGCTTATTTTAAAATCAATCGAAATTACACTAAAATGTGCCGTTATGCTGGTATTGGATGATAATGAATAAAAACTTTATAAGCAAACACTATTAATTGAAAAACGAAACAAAAAAGAAACAGAAAGGTTTTTTCGTGTAAACCCGAGTGTAATGTGAAAGGAGCAATACAACATTTGCAATATAATGCAACAAGAAACCGGTGATAATAGGCAATAAACTAAATCACACAACATTATTTTCATTTATTTATTTATTTATTTTGAGAGTGGATGGAGAGAAGTGTTGAAACATTTGAGTACGACACTTTAAAAGAGTTAGTACGAATGGAGTGTGGAAACTACAAAAAGACATAAACAAAACATAAACAAAGCTTAAATAAAGCACATTTGTTTCATAAATAGCCAGGAGATGAAAAGAAATATTAACTACGAAATCCTGAAAAAATAAATAAATAAAATAAAATAAAATAAAAAATAATGGAAAAACTGAAGAGGTAGAGTTAGATTTATGAAGGGATAAGAATTTGTATTCAAGATATAATACAATCTTCAGTATGATGATTAGGATGACACATACTGGATCACGTTGTTGTTTTCAAGCTGCGTCTATTCTTTTTCTTCTTCTTCTTTATTACTTGATATAAAATCGAGTTGAATTGTTTAAACTTAAAATAAATGTTGTGTGCTTTTTCCAGCCGATGATGTGTGCTTACAATGTTTTTGTTCATAATTAATCAATATGCCCAAATGCTGATTGAATATACTTTTCGCTATAGAGAATAAACTATGATATTTCGTAATTTCCAAGACATAAATATTTAAAGAGTAGTATTTGATAGTACTCATGTATGATAACATAAAGCAAAGATTTTTATTCGAAAATACCAGTTCAGAAAAGTACAGACTTTCGCCATATTACAATGCTATGAAAGTGCAATTATACTTTAAAACCTTTAAAATAATTTAAACTATTAAATCAACATCTATGCTCAAGTAAAAAATTATCCGCGATGTAGCTATAAATTTCATTGAAGTACAGTATGAAACTCACATTAACACTATATTTCAATATAGTTCCTTTGCTTTTTAATGCACTTACACAACAACACAACACCTTTCAACAGAAAGAATGTCATGTTTAGAGACATTTTCAAAAAATTATTAGAAGTATTTATCTTTCAAGTTATTTGAATCAATATTAAAAGTAACAGTTCTGTGATATTTACTAAGAATTCTTTGATATACATGCACATGAGGACGTGCAATTTTTCATATACACAGTACTGGAAGAGCTTGATTTGGTTTTATTTGACAAAACCATTACTTAACTCAATCTAATACATGAGAATATAAAAATTTATAATAGTCACTTTAATTTAATCAACATAAAATTTATTTCATTAACAGCCATATACTTAAAAATAAATATTAAGTTATGCATAATTTATTTGATATAAAAATATATTATTGACATATGATAAACATTGAGGAAAGAAAATATACTCATATTTCCATTGACTGGATTTCATTACAAATATTTATTATTCTTTGAAATTTAGATTATACGCTTTTTAAAAACTCATCTAAATTAAAATATTTATTACAGTACGTTTAAATGCCCTTATAATTCCTTTCATTTTAGAACTCGGAACTAATAACGCTTATTTCCGGTAACAATCCCGCTTGTTTGAATGTCATAAAATGTTATGAACTACAATTCTAGTTGTTAATGAAGTAGAAAAACAAATTTCGCACGCTAAAAACGAACGACCATTCCCAAGAAACAGTGCTGAGAATTTCGTTAGTTTCACACCTGAATTGTTCACGCAGTCGAAACGAAGGAAAAAAATATCAGTAGCTAGCGTGCAAAAAAGGTATACATCACAAAGATGCGTCCATATATGTTCTTGAGAAAAAAGCTGCATTGACATGTTGACGATGAAATTGATTTTTAACAATAATATCGCCCAAAGCAACGAGAATTAAAAGTGAATGTTTCCTTTTCACTTCCGAAACTACTCAATAGAAGGAAAATAAGTGTTACCGTTTTCCACTGGTCGTTATTTACAATTACCTACTAAAGAAAGGAAAAACGCATTCGTATCAAATGATAGACGTTAGGAAAAGGACTATTTCCGGAGAAGACACGCTATTCGAAGTATATATACTGAAACGGCTAGAAGGCGGAGACATTTTCCTTTCTAAACAACCAAACATTTCAAAGACACTGGTAGTTAAATAGGATTAAGCGAGGTATAGTACTTTTAATCTTTTTTATTAATATTCTTAACTTTGTGTAATTGAAGTAAATTATAACTTTTAAAAAAGAGATTAATACGTCATTATAGAAATTAAGATTTTTTTTTTTTTTTTTTTTTTTTTTTTTTTAAATAAATAATTTTAAAGATATTCTTGAAATATACTAGATAAAACTTTTTTTTGAAATCATAAAATATTTCATATTTTTATGCTAACAGAAATATAATTTATAGAACTTGATATGATTTGACATCTGATTTAAGAAATCTATTGTTTTCAATTATCTGTATACATAGCACAATACAAAATTACACCATGAAAAACAGGAAAAGCATCCATATGAAAGTGTTGTACTAGTAGGCACTCAGAACATTGGCAGCACAGCGCCATAACCAAACGATCATGGAGAGCCCACATACTCTTCAATATCATTTATGTTTATCAGCAAACCATAAATTTTAAAATAAAAAATTCGAAGTATCTATAGTGAAACATTAGAAATAAAAATGTTTCTAATCCTATACAACTAAACATTTCAAAGTCACTGGTAGTTCGTTTGGATTAAGCGAGGTATAGTATTTTTAATCTTTTTTTATTATCATTCTCATCACAGTGGAACTAAAATAAATTGTAACTTTAATACAACAGAATTAAAATAATGATTTATGTGTCATTAAAGAAATTATCATAAATTAATTACATTATAAATTAATTTATAAGCAATAATCTGGAAATTTACTTTTTTTTTTTTTTTTTTTGCAAAATCATGACAGTGTTTCTGGCGTTTCTTTTAAGCTATAATATTTTCATTACATTTAACTTTTAGTTTTAGAGTCAATGTAATGAAATAGTTTATAACTTAAATAACAATTAAATTTAATTAGGTAATTATTTTTACGAAAGAAAAAAACGACATTTATATTATTTTAACAGGACTTTTAACAATAAGTGCACAATAAAAATTTTAATTTTATTTTCAATCTTTTTGTTTTCTTCTATGTCTGTAAAAGAAAGTAATGGATTCATAAAACTTTCGAACTTTCCGATTTTGATGGTTTTATATGTTTTTAGACATTTTGAACGCAATTTGACCATTTTTAGAAAATGTTCGTCTATCTGCGTTTGACAAAGAAAATTGTGTCAGCTCTAGATTAAGAATTAATGCACAGATTTGCATAAAAATTTATGCTTAAGTTCACTGTCATATAAATTGGCATCTATCAACTTCTAATGCTTATCGCACAACAGGTGTTTTTGACATCTCTCTCTTTTTTTTTTTTTTTTTCCTTACAAATTATTAAACAAAATTTTGTATAAAATTACACAATCAGTGTATTTTTTTTTTTTTTTTTTTTTTTTTTTACCGACCAATGTCAAATTAAAAATTTTTAGAATAGTCATAATCAACTTCCAAAAAACAAAAGTCTTGTATATGTGGGAGCGTCGCTTTCCCCTCCACATTGAAGAAGTCCCACCTCCCCTCGGCTATGAATTTTCTATAAGTATTTTATGAAAAGAACTCATTACTTTTAAAACGAGTAGTTATACCATACATTTGTGATAATTAAAAAAATATAATAATAAATAAATTAATTAATTAATTAATTAATTAAAAAAAACTAAAATATTTATTTTATGCTTTTTTTTTTTTTTTTTTTAACGAGTATTTTTTTTCTTAAAAGAAAGTTTTATGATACCGAAATTTTTATAATGCCTGCAACAGCCAAGTTCACATTTTTTTTTTTCTCATTTTTACTTCCACTACCCGATAACCGTAGGTAATGGAAGTGTTGTATTCGGTCCAAAAATTCGATATCGAGTTTTCACCTGATTTACATATTTTAAGGTCTCCTGGATCCAAAAATGTAGTTTTTGGCAATTGGTCAGTGTGTGTGTGTGTAAGTGTAAGTATGTGGGATCTTCTGACTATCATATCTCTGAAACTAATAAAGATAAAACTACGAAACGTCTGAATTAAGACAAGTCTAGTATACAGAAGCATTTTCAAAATTTTGGTGAGAATTTGAAAATCGGAAGTGGGACATCGGAAACCGGAAGTGAGACCGAAAGCCCATTCCTCAAAAACGACTCGAATATTTTTCTTCAAAGTTGCTATAAACACTCTATTAGATGTCGTTTCGAATGATATAGTTGGCTAGTTCTGGAAAATTGATAGGCGTCTTGTATAAATAGATCAATTTCAGATTTCGCAAGTGCGTTGCTTAAACAATGGCTGTGCGTTTTTTTTTTTTTTTTTTTTTTTTTTTTTTTTTTAACTCACCGTATCAACTCCCTTTTAAATATCTTATTATATGTGATTATTGTTTTCCGGTCAATAACTGAATATGCCAAGTTTTGGTAAAAGTTGGTATCTCAAAAAACGGCTCTAACGATTTTCTGGAAAATTGTTACATAAATACATTTTAGATATCTTTTCTCATGCATTATGTGGTTATTACGAGAAAATTAACAGTCATATTGATTAGGTAGATCAGTTTCAGATCTCGGAAATTGGTGTTTCAAAAAATGACTCTACCATTTTTTTTTTTTTTTTTAATACGCCATGTAAACTCTGTTTTATATGTCTTCACACTTGTATCAAGTTTCTCTTATCGGAAAATTTTTAGATGTTTACTTCATTAGGTCAATTTTAGGTCTTCTGATCGCATTATCTCCAAAAGAGGTATGTAATGCGTATAATAGTGGGTAATGGAAGTCGTGTTGTTGTATCACACCACATTTTTTTCCCATGCAGTCTAAAATAATGACTGTGTTTTTGTTTAAATGACATGAATTCGTGTAAGAAAGCATGGCAGATATTTTTGTATTGTTGATTACAATGTACTAGTTTATTATAATTTTCAGTATTGAGGAACTAAAATAAATTGCAATTTTTAAATAATAACAATGCATATAGAGTATGTCATAAAAAATTATATAAATTACGTAAAATATTCAGTTTAAATCAGCACTTTTGATGTATCAGATAACATGTTTATGCAATCCTGTCATTAAATCAGATTTTTCTTTTAAAATATAATTATTTTTGTTTACATAGATATCCTGCAGTTAATGAAATCTTAATGAAATACTTCGCATTTGTTTATATAAAATTTACTCAACGGATAATTTGATCTAGTCAAATTATTACTTCATCTAATTGTTGTTTTATTATTTTATTCAATTATCATTTGTCATTATAATAATCAGTTTCTCTCTCTTTTTTTTTTTTTTTTTTTTTTTTTTTTATTGAAGAATGTGAGTTTAACAGACTTGGATAAAATACCTGAGACCAACTCAGCTTATCACGGATCCCAAGGTCATATTTTTTTTAAATTAAAACAGATACAACTTTTCGTGTCATACCTTACCCAAACAATAAAAAGTAAAAATTACAGATAAAAGTTTATACCCACATCATTATTTTTCATCATATATTTTAAATTCAGATTGGTTAGGGTTTCAAGAGCAATTTTATAAGATTCATACTTATTCATATTTTCCATGTAAGCCGTTGGGCTATTACAAAACTTTCTTCTATATTTTATTACAAAAATTCATTCAGTGCAAATTATTCATTTAAAATTACTATTAATAAAATTTATTTTCCATGAAGAACAAAGACGGTTTTCATCTGAGAGAAACATAGTACTAAATGTAGAAAGGAAGTCAGTTTTGTGGCCCTGAGAAATGCTTATATCTATATATATAAAAGAGTACTTCCACTCACTCACTGACTTACTGACTCATCAACACGCAGCAAAATCTATTAGGACCACTGACTCGAAAGTGAGTCAGATTATAGAACATATATTATAAGCACTCCCTAAGGAGCGATTTTATAAAATTCAACCCTCAAAGGGGGAGGAGAGGGCCAAACATTATTTCACAATAACCTTTTTATCTCAAAGAAAAAAAAAAAAAAAAAAAAAAACAGTTATCCGTAAAATTTTTGGTTTAAAATATAGCTAACACATATAACTAAAACCTAATTTCTGGAATTTTAAAAATTCGGCCCACGAGGGGGATGGGGGCAACACGTCATTTTTCACATGCACAAATCGCGATTTCAAAAAAAAAAAAAAAAAAAAAAAAAAAATCATATATAAAGAAATAAACAGATATACATGAGATTTTTGCTTTAAAATATAGCTAACACAAATATCTAAAAACGAGTTTTTCGAATTTTAGAAATTCGGACCCCAACAAGGGGTAGGGGAAAAACGTGATTTGACGTGCGCAACATGTAATTTCAAAAAACACTTTATATTAGGTGTACAAATTAATTCGGTCCGGTTTCGAAAGATGGCGCTAGCTGCCACAAATGCTAGGCTATGACAGCTGTTTTCGGTGGTTTTAGAGAGGTTATATATTTGTTAAGAATCTTCAGTGTACAACTCTTTCGCTTGCTTGAAATAGCCTGATCAGCATTGCATTAAACATGTCAGGTTTTGAAGTCAATAAGCAGCATTTGCGGGAAGTGTTGATTTTTTTCTTTCATTGGAAGAAAAGTGCCGTCGAAGCGCATCGAACGCTCGTAGAAGTATACGGCGATGGTGCTCCGACTGACAAAACATGCAGGAAATGGTTTCGACGATTTAAAGATGGAGATTTTAGCGTTGATGACAGGCGTCGCTCTGGACAACCGAAAAAATTTGAAGATAACGAATTAGAGGAATTACTGAATGAAGATCCGACTCAAACACAAGAACAGCTTGCAGAACAACTGGAAGTGACTCAGCAAGCAATATCGGTGAGACTAAAAACGATGGGAATGATCCAAAAAGAAGGAGCATGGTTTCCTTGTGAACTGAAACCCAGAGACGTTGAAAGGCGATTACGCTAACCCGGTGAAACAATACTTGGAGACGCTAAAGTGGGACGTCCTACCGCACCCGCCGTATTCTCCGGACATCACCCCTTCCGACTACTGGTTGTTCCTACGAATGCAGAATGATCTGACCGGTCAGCGGTTCACTTCCTACGAAGAAATACAAAAATGGCTCGAAACATGGATGAGCGAAAGAGATGAGTTGTTTTATCGAGATGGAATCAGACGATTGCCGGAGAGATGGGAAAAAATAGTAGAAAATAATGGACAATACTTTGAATAATGTATTTTTTGTTTTGGTTTAATAATAAATACTTTTTTTATTGCTGAAAAACGGACCGAATTAATTTGTACACCTAATATATCAAACGGAAAAAATACGTATCAGTACGAATTTTACTTTAAAAAATAAGACACATACAGTCGGCTGCAAAATTATTCGAGCACTAGCAATAATCCTTGCCAAAAAAAAGTACACTTAATACAGCTTTGTTAAATAAATCCTTGTCGAGTCATGTTCTTAATCAGTCTAAGAACATGATTCGTCAAGGATTTACTTAGCAAAACAGTCTTAAGTGTACTTTTTAAATATAGGAATTATTGGCTAATGCTCGAATAATTTTGCAGCCAACTGTAAATACCAGAAAAGAATTTTTGGAATTTTAGGCATTCGGCCCCCAAGGAGTGGCAGTGGGCAAAGCGTGTTTTCAAAGGGGCCAAAAAGTGATTTCACATATCTTTCATATCTCAAAGGTAGAAAGAGATATCCTTATGATTTTTGCTTTTAAATATAGCAAATACAAACACCTAAAAACCAATTTCTAAAATTTTAGAAATTTGGCCCCAAAGGTGGGAGGGGAGGGGGGAGGGCAAAACGTAATTTCACATTACTCTACATCTATACATATAGAGTACACCCACTACTGAATCAACATTGCTGTGGCGATTCTGTGAGGAACTGGGTCACGAATTTTGGTGTGAAGCTCGGATCTAGCCTTTACAATAGGACGGTGTTTCGCAAAAATCCCCCCCTTTCCCCCTGGGGGCGGAAGGTAATAACGCGTTTGTGAGCATAACATGGCTTCAAATTGCTTTGCGGTAAAGAAATTGCACATGGGGAGACAAACTCAGTTGCAAAATAAATAAATAAATAAAAACAAATTTGTTTATTTCCGAATTTTTGATTTTAAGGGAGGAATGGGAATTTTTTTCTCGGGGGAAGGGAAATTTGTAAAATCCAGATTTTACATAGAACTATTTCAAAAATGGCACATAGAAGTTGAAATTGACTCTGCATCTTCTAAAATGTATTTCTAAAAACATTTTAGGATTTTTTTTTTGGGGGGGGGAGGGGGGAGGAGGGGTATTTACGACGGGGCAGATTCGAGAGTCATCTTTTTCCGTTAAATTTGTTCTGAGGAACCTATACGACCTGCATTCACGAATATTGACGTGCTGATTGGTTATTTGCATGAAACACTAACAGTGACGGGATTTTGCGAAATCTCCCCCTTTTTCCTGCAAGGGAGGGGGGAAACAGTTTTCCAAGTTCTGTCCCAAATTATTTCAGGACGACAGTTTTTTTTTTATATGTTTTGTCTATGTGTTTCCAACACGCTTTTTAAACGATTTTGCGAAGTGCCTCCCTTCTCCTTCTTGGGGATAGAGGGGGGGGGGATGTAAAGAACATGTTTCGAATTGTAACTTTCTTGTAATTTATCTCAGGAAGGTGATTTTTGTGGTGTATTAATTGGTTATGTGTGCCTAAAACACTCTATAAGTGATTTTTTTTAAATTTCCCCTTTCCCTTTTACAAGGGGGAGGGGGCAAAAAGCACGTTTCCAAGCGTAATTCCATTTAAAATTATCTCAGGAAAACAATTTTTTGTAATGTGGGTGTACAAACTTTACACAACTATGAAATGATTTTGCGAAATATCCCCTATTCCTTTCAGGGGAGACAAAAAACACGTTTCTAGTGGTAACCCTCCTCTAAATTATTTCAGGGATGTCATTTTTTGATATGTGAGTTCTCTATGTTCACTCAACCGACACTATAAGGAAATTTTGTAAATTTACTCCCCTTTGATGGGTGTGTGTGTGGCAAAAACACTCAGATTTTTTAATGGGTTTCAATTAATCCTTATATATATATATATATATATGAGATTTTTATGTTAATAAGTTATATGTAATTTTAAGAAGTAATTTAAATATAGCGATCAGCGAAACGGGCAACGCCATCTGGTATATATATATATATATAGATAGATAGATAGATAGATAGATAGATAGATAGATACAGACTCCGCAAAAAAAAATCCACACCCACCCTATTATCTCAAAAATACGTCGGATTTTTTAATAATGAAGAAACACGTGTTCAATGAATTGGAGGGGGACCACTTTTGGTGCAAAAGTTTTGGTCCCTGGAGGTGTATTTCCAGAGTATACATTGTTTCGGAGTCACCGTGGTTCTTTTTTCATTTGGCAAAGAAAGATGTTATATCGATCAATAAGCAATTACAAGTAATTCTCTTTTCATTGTATTAAAAAACAACACGAAAACAAAGAAATAAAAACGCTTTACACATTTCGCAATATATTAATGATTTATGTTATAATAATTATTTAAAAGAAGAAACTAATTACATCATAGATAAGTATCTAACAATATCTCAGCTTAAATTTATTGCAGTTATTTCTGCAAGAGAGCAGAAAGGATTTGTTTTTATTCAAAAATGTATTAATAAGTTTATATATATATATATATATTTAATTTATAATTTATTTGATTAAAAAGAAAAGAATGAGAACGAAGAATAGCCAGTCAAATAAATCACCACAGAAACAAAAGTCGGTAACAAAAGTCTCCGAACACTAGCAAAAATTCCTATATAAAAAAAAGTACACTTAATACAGTTTTGTTTAATAAATCCTTGTCGAATCCTGTTCTTAGTCAGTCTAAAAACAGGATTCGACAAGGATTTATTTAACAAAACTCTATTAAGTGTACTTTTTTTATACAGGAATTTTTGCTAGTGTTCGGATACTTTTGTTACCGACTATACTATACATCATAAAATGACAACTTAAAAAATAGGTGAATATTTAAACAGAATAAGATAGATGAAGAGTTTCAAAAAACAATTCTTTTTTTAACATCGTATATGTGTTTATGGCTGCTAATTTTCAAAACATTGTTTATTTTTTTATTTTATTTTTTTAGAGTAGAAATACTAATTTCTAAAGAACTATTCCTGAATTTCAGCTAAAAGAGTGCAGAAAGTATTTATTTCTATTCATGGATTCATAACTCATGATGTTTATTTATTTATTTATTTATTTATTTTATTTATTTTTTTTATTTATTTATTTATTTTTTCGTACTTCCTTCTATACAGTAGGCAGCAAAATTGTTCGAGCGCTAGCAATAATTCCTATGTAAAAAGAGTTCACTTAATACTGTTTTGTTAAATAAATCCTTGTCGAATCATATTCTTAGTCAGTCTAAGAACATGATTCGACAAGGATTTATTTAACATTAAAAAGCTTTCAGCTTTTTTTTTTTTAAACTTAAATTTTTATTTTGTGCGTTTTAGCGACCAAAAAAGCTTAAAAAAATTAATCAAAACTTCTCAAGTTACTATGTAGACAATGAAAGATTTTCTTTTATCATTACTTATATCTTCTGGTATCTATCTGCAGAAAAGGAGCTCATCGGCTTTCGAGGATCGAACACACGACCCTCGCGTTAATATCTTGACGCAGTGACGAAAACAGTTGTCTACATTTACATTAAAGTGTAGGTTCTTTGCTTTTCAGTGTGACACTAAGGCACGATGACTAAAACCTAGTTTCAGTAAAAAGCTTCGAACACAGGACTCTCGCGTTATGAACATGACGCTCTAATCAACTGAGCCAACAAGAGATGAACTGAACTGCGTACGTTTTCTTTAAAATGGAGGGTCCTTGTTTTTTAGCGTGACGCGAAGGCGCGATGACGAAATCCAATTTCAATAAAAAGCTTATAATTGCTGTATAACTCTAACCTTTTCACTTTTTTATATATATAAGAAAAAGAGGTAGCCTGGTTGGTAAGAGCAGCGAGTTCGTGATCGGAAGATTGCGGGTTCGGTCCTCGAGCCGGCCGAAGACCGTCGCGTACGCTAATGGCGACTGGTGCACGTTAAATTCCGTCGTGGTCGCAAAGTCCTCCAAGTTCCCATAAAAAATTATACTTCTGGGGGTACCGGAACATGGGTCAAAACTCGCTCTGATCCGGATCAAAATTCGAGTTTGGCTGGTGCTGCCATCTTTCACCAGCTTATGGAACTAGAAGTCGTACTTCCTCCCTATGAGGCGTTCCTAATAACGAAAGACGCAACCCTCTTGCCTTAAAAATAAGTCCGGTAGTTCCACTACCGGGGCTCGGAATTTCCGAGTGGCACACGACAACAACAACAACAACAAAAGAAAATATTGGATTCGTGAAATTTTTCGACTTCTTTCGACGTAGTGACATCTTTTGAAACATCCTGAACTTGATTTGTTAATGTTCAGGCTCTGTCTAAGTGCATGTAAGTATATAAAATTTTGTGGGTATTATCTCTAGAAATAATAACGGCATTCGACAAAGCTTTGTATTTGATTTGACCTTGATAATGTAATGACAAATAGGGCGCTGCTAAGCTGTAATTTCTCAACTTCTATAGCGTACAGTCGCACAAAACTGTATATGTGAACAATACATTATAATAAACTGGGCTGATTCAATTTGAGTGCATATCAGCCAAAAGACGGCTTATGTTTCTTTTATCATGTGAAGGCGATAACTCAGCTTCTTTTGCGTATAAGTGCACAAACTTGATATGCAAAATGGCTATCATGTAAACCTGAGCTAATTTAATTTGGATATAATTCAACCGACAGATGGCGCTGATATGCTGAAATTTTCTTGTTTATGGTAAGTCTATATCTAAGTTTCAATAAAGCATAAATGCATCAAACTTTATATGTGAGATGACTTTTACAAAAAACAATGTTTACTTAATTTGAAGGCATATCGGCCGAGAGGTGGCACTGTTATGCAGCAGCTTACCTTGATTTAGAGTACACTATATTTCATCTTCTATTGCATATAAGTGCACTAAATTATGAGATGGACATTACAAAATATTCGTATCGTAAATTGGTAAATTTAACCTTAATGTTATAAAACCATAATAAATATGTAGTATATATTATTATTATTATTATTATTATTACTAGGGGGCTCTGCCCCCTGCTCGCTCCGCTCACCAACCCCCGAGGAAGTCTTCGCCTGCCCCCGACTCGTTTCGCTCATTAATCCCTGCGGGATTCTACCCGACTAATCGCAACTTTGCCTTTCATTGAATTGAAATATTAATAATACATAACACAAGAGAGTTGAACAATATTATAAAAATCCACCATATTTGGTATCGCATTGAAATACACAATATTTAATATTATATCGTTTATAATATGTCAAAAATCTTTTATAATGCTCGACAATTTAATAACAATTTGCCATCATTTTGAGAGAGAACATAAAATAAACAACCATAGCACTAATTATTTAGAACAGAGAGAAATTCTTGACATCTAAATCATTTAGCGTTACAACTTTAGTATATGATCAACTTGTTAAATTTTTGTCACTGTTTGACGATGAATTTCTTGGGTGTTGTTGCTTGATTAAAGAAATTATGAACTTATTTTTTCTAATGCCTATATTTTTTTTACTATTGAATTTTTTAGTTAATTTAGGACAATATGTAATACTCTGCATTTATTTCCAGCGTACAGCATGGTTTAAAATGGTGCTTCCAACACTAAAGATGCAACTTTTTAAAGTGAATTTTTTCTAGAATATGATTTAGTCAGGTCGAAGATAAATATCTTATGCAATTACTGCAATTATTTTAAAAATTTCATTAGTAGTAGTAGTACGACAGGACAATTTCTTTCAGATAGCGATTTTGCATTGTCGCCACTTATTGTATTACACCATGAATTTGCCAAGATGCCTGTTAATATCGGATTTTACCATTTAATTTCTTAAACTGTATTAAATACTAAGGAACAACTTTAGTATATCCCCACAACGATATTTGGCGATTTTTTGTTAGCGATTATGGCTAAATCATAAATCATACAATCATAATTTAAATCATAAATTATAAAACATAAAATCATAAATCCAAAATAAACAACATATAGGCTGCCATATTATATCGCAAACAGTCCAGAACGACATCGTTATCGTTCAAAACGATCCCAAAGAAAAATCGCCAAATTCAGCTGTAGGAATATACTAATGTTATATCAATACTAAGTTAAATCGGGGGGGAAAAAATCACATTTTTCGAAATCTACTGATAAGTGAAAAATTCATCCTTGATTGTATTGTAAAAACGAATTGCCTATTTGATGTATTCGAGATAGACCATCACCATTCATAAATTGGATGGCTTTTGAATATTTGTTGACAATATTTTCTGAATAAGTGTTGATGATGGCTCCTGAATACTTGTTGGCGGTATCTGCTGAATAATTATTATTGCTGGCGATATCTACTGGATATATATTGATCATGACATCTTAATAGTTGTTGGCGATATCTCCTGAACTTGTGTTGATTTTGGTCTGAATATTTGTTGGCTACATCTTCTCGATATGTACTGACTACACCTTGATTTTTTTTACATATATATTATAAATAATCTCTAAAAAAATAAAGAGTTAAATTCATAATATTACATAAGAGCTATATATTATGTAATATTATATTTAGAAAATAAAAATGAGCGTGGAGAAGGAAATTTAATGATACTGGATAATTTATTTTAATTTATAAAGACATCAGTGGTACAGGAAAAACTACTTCAGTCATTTGATTTCTAATAATGAACAGAACGAAAAACGGATATTTTACCTGGAGATATTTTGTACATTTAGACCAAATAAAAAAAATTCTTCTTTTTTTCCCTGGTGAATTAAGTTGAAAAATATTTAAACTAAAATTGAAAAAAGTCGTTCTGAAACAATGGTGCAGTTTAACCTCTTGGCGAAATTTTAAATTTGGCACCGAAGTAGCTTAGACGTTTCTCGCGAAAATCTTGACATGTATAATTGCTATAGATAATTTAAGTCATCGTCAAAATAAATGAAAAATTTAAAATCAGCCAATGAGGTCCTGTATTAGCTGTAACTACAATATTTTAGCAATGCAGTTACTACATTCCTTTATATATATAAAAAAAATATGTCCTGTTGTATTAAATTCTGTTTTCTGCAAAGTTTTATATCAATGCTTAAAAACAAAAATAGGTTGAGGATTTTATTATTATTATCATTATTATTGCACTATTTTATAATTTATCTCTATAGGAAGGCATGGCTAGAGTTAAAATGGTTATTGTGGTTGCGTAAATGAATTCCTTGGCGAAAAACGTACGAGCTTCATTTCTAAATTTTAAAAATCGCTAAATTGGTCATAGTAAAGATCTATTCTATTAAATATGTTTTGAGTTAAAAAAAACTAAATCTTTATATAAACTAATATAAATTTTTATCTCATAAATTCCATTTTAAAAATGTCTGCGCTTAATCTTTAACTCTATACCAATAATTGTTTAACATAATCATGGTATTCATTACTAAATCTTTTTTGCCTAACGTTAAAATAATGGAACAACTTCAGTATATCCCCACAACGATATTTGGTGATTTTTTGTTGGCGATTATGGTTAAATCATAAATCTAAAAATCATAAATCATAATCTAAATCATAAAACATAAAATTATAAATCCAAAATAAACAACATTTCGGCTGTCATATTATATCGCAAACAGTCCAGAACGACATCGTTATCGTTCAAAACGGCGCCAAAGAAAAATCGCTAAATTCAGCTGTGGGGATATACTGAAGTTATACCATAATATAAACTAAAATAAAAATATAAACTAATTTTCGTTTCATCTTTATTAAATTTTTACGTAATATTTTTAAAATATCGGTTATTTTTAAATGTTTTGCTATTCTAAATATTTTTTCTTCTCTAGATCATCTCAAAGAGGCCAATTATTCAATTTTTCTTATTTACACCATTGATCACATTTTAATTTTCCTGCGGAAAGTGACGTCAGAGACACAGAAAAAAACGTCACAAGAGAAAGTTTTTCCTCCGGTGGCAAATAAAATACCTTTATAAACCTGCGTTTTTACTTAATAACTTCGTTAATTAAAATGATAGAAATTTGTAAGCAGCTGAAATACCTTCCTTGAAGCAGTCGGAATACACTGATATATCTCATGACGCGAAGAACCCTGCCCTCCGCGAGAAGTTGCTGTCGCAGACAAAAAAAATTGACGCCCGGGACCGTTACTTTTTTTTAATATATAGAGATTATTAAAGCATCCAAATTGTTACCAGAATTCTTGCACATATGTTTAATATCAGAACATAAATTATGTAAAGCCTTTTAACTTGAAATTTTAAACATTAAAAAGAGAGAGAAAGAAAGAAAGAAAGAAATATTTTAGCATCACTAAGTTTAAAATATATAGTGCATAAACAAATATTTTTTATGGAAGAATTTTAAAAATGTTTTTCTTATTAAAACAGTAATAATAAACTTAAATAATTACTTAGTGAATGTAGAATATGTATTTAATTAAGCAGAAAAATTAAAAAATTAAAAGTACTTAAGCATACATGTAATAATATCAAAATGTCAGTTTATTTTACTTTTACTTTTTATTTATTTATTTATTTTATTTATTTATTTGTTTATTTTATTTATTTTTTATTTTATTTTTTATTTTTTTATTTTATTTATTTATTTATTTATTTTTGTATGTGATGTTGTTAACTTTATATGAACTGTGTGTAGAAATAAAGAATTTTTTTTTTTTCACTTCTTTAAATTTCTGAAGAATTGTTATCAGTTCTAACAATAATGCGTCTGTCTTGCAAATCAACGTCTTTTAATTCTCCACGCCTATCTTCTTGGCTTTCAGGTCAACAGTGTTGCCGTTCGAGAGACACCATCCCGTGATTTTATACCTACCAAAATAAAAGGTCGCCAAGGGGGTTTCGAACCGATGTATGTTCTGTAAATACGCACCCGGGAAATCTAAGGGGACAGATAATGTAGGCAACTTTAAATTTTCAGATAAGAAGGTATGTCTTGTGATGCATCCCTGGAAACGTCTCCCTGAAACGAGACAATGAATTTGTTATAAATAGTTTTGTCTCGCGATGATTATTAAAAAAGATACATGAGTATAAAATTTAAATTTCAAAACTCTAGAAAATCATGCCTCTCCTTTAATAATCGTTGCAAGACAAAACTATTTATACCATTGTCTCGTTTCAGGGAGACGTTTCCAGGGATGCATCACAAGACAAACCTTTCCATTTGAAAATTTAAAGTTCCTTCTTTTGAAAATTTAAGATGCTCCCTAACAGACCCACAATCCTCTTCCGGGCCCAAAGTTTTTTCACCAAAAAAGGTCCCCTTCCTTCGAATTAATTGAATACATTTTTCGCCATTTTTCGAAATTCTGACACATTTTTGAGATAGAAGAGGTATGTGGATATATTTCGGTGTTTTTAAATAAAGATCTCTCTTAATAATCATCGTACGACAAAATCAAATTCATTGACTTGAAGAGAGGTTTCTGTGGATATATCACAAGACATACCTTCCCATTTGAAATTTTGAAGTTGCCCTCTCTAGCATCCTCCCTAGCTTCCTCTTGCAGGACCCAATATTTTTTTCTTGAATTCATTGAACACGTGTTTAACCATTTTTCAAAATTCCGATGCCTCTTTGAGATAGGAAGGGGTGTGGGACTTTTGGTTGATCCTGTATATATATATATATATATAATCAGTTTATTATTATTGTTGTTGTTGTTGTTGTTGTTGTAAATCTATGTTTCAGTCATTTATTTTAAAGATATTGACAAGTTCTTTTGAAAGATACCGATAAAAAAATAGTTTATTCATCGATAAAAATGTATTTTATTTACCGAATGGATATGAGAAATTAATTTCAATTCCTGAGCAGTTTTCCTGGACATGGTAAAATAAAGCACTTCTACTAATTACATTCCTAAAACAGATTGTTTTCGCTTAATTATTGGCAGCCCTGTATATCTTCTAAAAAGTGTATACACACCACATGGTGCACATAAATACAACCCTTTATTAATAACACACAGCACAATCTAAAATACGCTTCCATAATTTTCAAATATTGACCAACTATGTTCTAGATCTTTTGTGTAGCTTTGTAAACGAACGATTAGTTATTTTCATAACATATTCTGCATGAAAAATTTATTTATTCATATAAAAAATATTTATTCAATTAATTTGGTTTAGTGCAGCCTATAGATGTTAAACTCTACTTGCCTACAATTTCATCTATAAGCGTAAGGTATTTGAATTGTCTTGAATGTCCCTGAATACGGACTATTTGCTTGATCTCCATGAAAAACTTTGTGCAGCATCCCTATAAGATACGTATTTAGTATACCGAGGTTGGACTTATATGTTTTTGAGATATATTCATTACCGACACACAGACAGACAGGCACACACAGAGAGACACAGACCAACAGCTAAAAACATGTTTTTCCGATTCAGGGGAGTTTAAAACATGTAAATACATGAAAAGAACTCAGTTTTGAAAATTAGACACCAAACCAATACTTTCGCTATCATATATATATGGTCAAGAGAAAGTAAATATACATGAAATGACCTTGAAGATCAAACATTGAAAGAACATTTTAAAAATTCACATTTTCCAGTATCGATGTAGTTCAGAGTGCATTTAAGGAAAAATACCACAAATTACATTCGGCAGAAAAATTATTGAAACATACATCCATATTTTCCCTTTTTTTTATTTTTTTAGTTTGATCACTAATTTTTATCATCAATTTACTTTTTTATAAACAGTATAAAGGCTAAAATCATTACTCAACAAATATTTATTTAACGAAACTGTATTAGATGCACACCCCCAATTAGATCCCACCCCCAAAGGCGAAAAGAGGGGGGACTTTCGCAAAATCCCGTTACAATGGGTGTTGGACACACGTAAATAAGCCACACACTAAAATTTGTGACCTTAGCTCCTATAGATTTCCACGGATGAATTTAGCACTAAAAGAGGGGGTCCAATTTGCCCCCTCGTAACTCCCCCTCAAAATCAAAAATCAAAAAAAATTAAAAATGAGTTTTTGGAAATACCTTCAAGAAGACGCTTGGCGGTTTTTTTTTTTTTTTTATAACTTTGAGCTATTACTGGTAGAATTTTACTCGAAAATCCGTACTTTGCTAAATTTGCCGCTGAAAATCCTTCTTACCCCCTCCCCCCCCTAGAAAATACAAAATTCTGAAATCGCAGGAAATGAATTTTTTTGTACTTAAGTCTAGTCTCCCCATCTACAATTTCTTTACCGTGAAGTAATTTGGAGCCGAGTTATGCTTATAAAGGTGTTTTTGCCTTCTGCGCCTCCGAAAACCATTTTTAGCCCTAGAAGCCCCCCCCCCCTTAAAAATCCAAAATTCCAAAATCGCAGAAAATATCTTGTTTTGTAACAAGTGCAGTCTCCCCATCTGCAATTTCTTCACCATGAAGTAATTTGGAGCCGGCCGAGTTATGCTTATAAAGGTGTTTTTGCCTTCTGCGCCTCCGAAAATCATTTTTACCCCCTAACCCCCCCTTAAAAGTGCAAAATTCCAAAATCGCAGAATTTTTTTTTTTTTTTTTTTTTTGTAACAAGTGTAGTCTCCCCAACTGCAATTTCTTCACCATGAAGTAATTTGGAGCCGATTATGCTTATAAAGGTGTTTTTTGCGTTCTGCGCCTCCGAAAATCATTTTTACTCCCTCCCCCCCTTAAAAATCCAAAATTCCAAAATCGCAGAAAATGATTTTTTTATATTCAAGTCCTAGACTCTCCATCTGCAATTTCTTCACTTTGAAGTAATATGGAGCCGAGTTATGCTTATAAAGGTGGTTTTTGCCTTCTGCCCCCTCCATGGGGAGAACGAATGTGGGGGGGTGGGGGGGCTGTTTCGCAAAATCCCTTTTTAGTGAGTGGCTGGGTCCTAAAATGAACCTGCTCACCAAAAATTGTGACTCTGTCTCCCGTAGAATCGCCACGGCCGTGTTGAGTCAGTGATGAGCCAGTTTACTTTTATGTCAGTTTACTTTTATGTATATATTTTATGTTTTACACTGTCAACCACCGATGGTTGACACGGCTTTATATCATATTTGACACTGTCAGCCACCGATGGCTAACATGGCGCTCAACGTGTTAACGACCTTGACTGTAAGATTTCTTTACTAATCTTTATTCCCTTTCATATGTTCGCACAGTTTAAAAGAATTCACAGTTTATGCAATAATGATAATGATTTAAAAATAGCTCTTGAAGATCTAAGAAATACTTTGCAAATTAACTATTACACGCCCTAACTTTTAACCGAATGTTTCCAGTGTTTTCCTTTTTCGGTTTGTTCTATTTCTTCATTCAGAGGTTCATTCCATATATTTTATTTGCTTTATTGTATACATTCTGTAATTCTTTATATTATTGCATATTTTTTGTATAAATTAGTTTGAAGTATTTTTATGCCTTTTATAGAATTTTTTATATTATATATGCCAGATTTCTATTCCGTTAATGGTGGTTTTCTGTTTGGTGAGAAGTTGGGGGCTAAGGGTAGTTATTTGATAATCGCTACTAGCCTTTCAGAAACTTCTCTTTTACCCTACACGGAGGGACCTCCCTGATGAAGACCTCTGTGTTTTTTGGGGATTATATATATATATATATACATATATATATATTAATGCAGTGTATTTTTTTTAGCATTAGACAATGTATCATTAAATGCCTTTATCATATTCATCATATTACATTTATGAAATAAAGAACTTAATGCAAAAATATATTCTATTATTTTTGCAGGGAAAAAAAAAACTATTGATTATGCTTGTTATTGCACCGCCATCTAAAATAGGACTACTTCAGCTGCTAGTGGCATGTCTTTTAGTAGCCTTATTTACGTCTGAAGGTGAAGCCCATATGGGACCCATGCTTATGATCAAAGGAGGACATGGAGGTGGTGGAGGTGGAGCAGCTTCTATTCTCGCTGCTGGTCTTGTTATTCATCTTTTAAGTCACCTAAAAAAATCCCACGCAGGTGGTGGATATTCAGGAGGAGGACATCACGAATCTAGTCAGGGATATTCTATGGGAGGCGGACATGAATATGCTATGATGGGAGGTCATGGCTATGGAATGGAAGGCTATGGGATGGCTCACTCTTTCGATAGTCATGATGATCATTTGATGGACTATGGCTATGTACCGCAAGGATATGCATGGGCAAAATAAATGTTAATATTCTAGTCATAAGTAAATAATCTAATTTGTATATTAGTGCATAACAGTTTGTAAATACTATATCATTATCACTCTTTCATTAAATCATTTATGTCATTTTATTTTTTATAAAATTAAATAAAGTTTATTGCATATAAAAGTGGATTTTATTCTTTTAATTTTGTTTGAAAAAAAAATTTGAGGTATTCTTTAGAAGAAAGGATAGAAAACTAAACTAAAAATGCATCATTTCATGTAAATATTTCCTTTTCTTAAAAACTATGATTTTATCTTTTCCTAAATGCAAACGTTGGGAATAAAATAATAAAATATATTTTAAAAAATGTTTTATAAAGAGAAAAAATTTTAAACGTAAATTATATAATTATGCATTTTTGCTTTCATTACCTTTTTTTTTTTTTTTTTTTTTTTTTTTTCAAATTTCAATCATTTTTCAAAATTTAAGAATTTTTTTTTTCCGTTTCGTATACTAATCTTTTTTATTCTGCTAATTCTTCATGTCTAATATTCTGATGAATCAGCAAAAATATCAGTAAAAATTCTTTTTTAAATTCTTAAAAACATTATGCTGCAAAAAGTATTAATTCAAAAACTAGTCAAAAATAAAGATTACGTTTCAATTTAAAAATCTATCTATATGCATTTTTATGCATATATGCTATCATGTGCATTTTTATTTCAATTTTAAAATTCATGACATCCTTATGCTTTCGATATGTTCGTTTACTCAAAAAATATATATATATATGTGTATATATATATGTGTATATATATATGTGTGTGTGTGTGTGTCTTCTTCAAAACGTAACTGAGAGTCCTAAAGTTTATTTATTGCCTAGATTTATCATTTTTAAATAAAAAGAGAAGGCTGAGTATTTACATATACAATATTCATAAATTCCATCAAAAATATTATTTAAGAATTTGTACCTTTCAATCATTAGTGTAATAACCTGATCAAACTGTTCTGTCCGCAAAAATAGAAAAATAATATGTAATACTTTATTAAAGTTTTGTTATTTGCATTTGCGATGTTATAAAGTTGCTTTACTAACTAAGAATAAATTTGCAATTGATTATCGTACGTATTGAGGCTTTCCTGCAAAGTCATTATGAACAACAACTTCACAAATAAGATTTTATTACAAACATAGAAAAATGGTGAAATGTGAAGAAGGTCTTTTACACAGGGTGATTCAAAAGGTCATGCATTCATGTAATGTCATGTCATGTTATGAGAAGAAAGAATTACGTAAGAGCTAGGGGTCGGAAATGCGACTTTAACCTGTTATAGCGCTCGGACCAATTTGTACCCACTGAAAGTGACACAAGTGACGATGTGAAACATGAATAGTGGCTAATGTGATACAATTTGAACACTTCTTATGAGTTGTTAAATTTTTCATTCGTATTTTGTATTTCGATTATGTTTTTTTGTAAAATAAAGATCTTATAACACCGTTTGTTATCTTTTCTTTGCGTGACAGTCTCGATGCTATTCTAGTCTCACGATCTCGTAGCCGACTCCCAGTTCCTATGAAATTTTTACTCCTCATAACCAGGCACACACACACACACACGTGCTGTTTGAACATGACTTTTTGAACCACCTTGAATAGTTAAGAACTGATGAAAAAATATCTTAAAACATTCACTAAGAATAAAAGCAACAAAATGTATGCTACTTCTAGAAAAAATTACTTCGCTATTACTTTTAATAAAAAGTAAGCTAAAGGTAAGAACTTAAAAGGGACGACTTAGATCTTTATATAAAATTTTCTATGAGAGAATAAAAGCCATGTTGTGGTGGATTAAATTATTCTTTAAATTGAATAAAAACATACATTTAATTTGAGTTTCGCAGAAATGATGAGACGATGAATAAAATTGGATGCAATGTTAAATGAGAATACATGAACTAACGATTTTTACTTCCATTACCCTACTACCGTAGGTAATGGAAGTATTGTATTCGGTCTGAAAATTCGATATCGGGTTTTCACCTGATTTACACGTTTTAAGGTCCCCTGAGTCCAAAAAAGTGGTTTTTGGCAATTGGTCAGTGTGTATGTGTGTGTGTGTGTGTGTGTGTGTGTGGAGAATCTTCTGGCTATTATAGCTCAGAAACTAATAAAGATAGAGCTACGAAACTTTAGAATTGAAATACGTCTGGTGTACAGATGAAATTTCCAAATTTTGGTGAAAATTGAAAAACCGAAAGTGGGACATCGGAAACCGGAAGTGGGACCGTAAGTCCGTATCTCAAAAACGGCTCTAACGATTTTCTTCAAACTTGCTATATAAACACTCTATTAGATGTCCTTTCGAATTATATAGTTGGTTAGTTCAGGAAAATTGATAGGCGTCCTGTATAAATAGCTCAATTTCAGGCCTCCCAAGGGCGTTCCTTTAAAAACGGTTGTACGGATTTTTTTAAAACTCGCCATTTTAACTCACTTTTAAATATGCTTTTGTATGTAATTATTGTTTTCCTGTCAATAATTGAGTTTAACCGGAAATGGGATATCGGAAACCGGAAGTGCGACCGTAAGTCCGTATCTCAAAAACGGCTCTAACGATTTTCTTCAAATTTTCTATATAAACACTCTATTAGATGTCCTTTCGAAAGTTGGTTAGTTTTGGAAAATTGATAGGCGTCCTGTATAAATAGCTCAATTTCAGGCCTCGCAAAGGCGTTCCTTTAAAAACGGTTGTACGAATTTTTTTCAAAATCGCCATTTTAACTCACTTTTAAATATGCTTTTGTATGTAATTATTGTTTTCCGGTCAATAATTGATTTTTTGTGAAAGTTGGTATCTCAAAATCGGCTCTAACGATTTTCTCTTTAGGTCACTTTTATGTTTTCTGATCACATTATCTCTCAAAAATGCATATAATACATGTAATAGCGGGTAATGGAAGTCGTGTGGTTGTTTCACACCAGATTTTTTTTTATCGAAACCGGTTGAAAATAAGTTACTATGTTAAAAACTCCTGATGTTTTTAGATAGATCTTGCCGTATGTTAAAAAACATAAAAGATTCGGAAGAAAGCATTTAGTTGCTACCAGTAGCGACACATGACAGACGTTTTGAGAATACTGCATCTAAACGTATAGGAAAAGTGCACTCGAATATGTTTAGTCATATACAGGTTGTTTCAATTATTTCGAGTAACTTCGTAGAGATGATAACATTTCAACAGTCAGTCAAAAGAATGACCTTTTTATGATAACGGACTTTTCTGTCTATCCGTATACAATACTCTCAAAGCGACACTCACAGGGTAGAATGCTATCGAAAAATGTTTGTTAAAACTACAATGAATTAGTTTTCACTACATTATTATTCTCATGGACTTTGAAGTTAGATGTCAGTTATAATAAAAATTCTGCTCATTTCATGCTCTAATCGTGGATAAAATATGCAAGAAAAAGCTCGAAGGACCAAGCAGCATTACTAGAGAAAATAAGATTCACTTCACTGTTACAGGATGAGCTCGTTAACCGGTTTAATGGCAACGTCATGCAACAACACTTCATCATGAAGTGTGAATGGGTTAAGATACTTAATAGTCAAAAAATGCTTTCGTGTAATTAATTAAATATTAATGTAAGAATTTTTGAAAGATATTCTCGAAGATTTAGGTTAAAAATTGTGTCACAATCACAAATCGAAGATACCTCTTATGATCGCGGTAATTTTATTGATCCTTAATATAGGATTTTGATGATCCATGTAATAACCAAATAAGCAGGCTTAAAAAGAAAAAAAAATACTTGAAAAATGAAGCGAATCCTATGATAAGAAAGAAAGTATTCTAGTGTTAAAAATTTCTGGAAATGAAAAGTTAATGAACATTATTCAAATTCCCGTTGTTTAATACAATTCTGTATCTTTTTAGAAAGGTATTTACGAATAAAATGATGCCAAGTATTAAAAAAGCTTTTTCCATGACAATAAAAATAAAGCCAACTTTAATCTTTTTCTCTAATGTTGTAAATCCGACAGTGTAAAGTTAATTTCATAAAACAAATAATTAGTCCGAATTAGAAAATAAAATGGGATTTTTGGAAAAAAGACAAAGATGACAACCAGGATTGGCCTGTAAAATGAAAAGAGTAGAGAACAGTTTATGCAGAGGGCGCGAAAATTTTTAATTCACATGCTCATATTTTTTCCAGTAATATTGTATCTTGGATATGCTCGAACACTGGATCACATACCAGTGCCATATGAACTCCCGAGCCATCACTTTCTAGGGGATGAGCTGTTTTGAGTGTCGGATGATGACGACTATGGCCAGCAAGAATGATAAACAGCCTTAAATGTACTTAAGGTATAACACACGTGAGACTGTTATGAGGTGATAACACATGTATGGAGGTGTGTGTGTGGGGGGGGGGGGGAAGCTAGGCACAACTTATCTATTTTTTTCATCCAGTTTGTGTAGAAACCCATAATAGCTCGCAATCGTTGAAAATTTTATATTTATCAATAGTTTCAAGCTTAACTTTTCATATTTGACTGACCTTGGGTTGATTTTGTTAACGAATATTAAATTGCATCAAGGATCTAATATTGACCGCATTTAAAAGTAATAATTTTACTAAGCGAGATTATCTGGGGGGGGGGAAAGTAGAACTTTAGTGAACTCATCATAAAAAAGTAGCATGTCAGCATCTCCTTTAGACTTATAAAAACACAATTTACATTCAATATAGATTTAATAAAAATCATGAACTACATCATATCTACTCATGACATAAACGCTGAGATATATTTATCAAACACATTATAATAGCACTACATTAAATTTTTAACTCACATTCACAAAACTAAAATCAGTAACACTATCAGTAATACTAATTAACAGAGGTCCGCGGAATCACATTTTTAATACCTCAATTTCTATAAAATAAATTCTGTATTATTCAAGCCACGATAAGTGTTGAAAATGATTACTAAATTTCTCTATTAAGAAAAAAAATTATTACGACGTCAAAACTAAAGTCCAATGTTATTCTAGAATTTAATAAGTTTTTTTTTATGAATGTGTAGACAAAAGAAACAATTAATGGAAAAACATATGGATTGCACAAATAAGTTTCTACTAGAATTTAATAAGTTTTTCTTATGAATGTGTAGACAAAAGAAAAGTTAATGGAAAATCATATGGATTGCATAAATAAGTTTATAATTTAAAATAAAAAACTAAAGACGAGTCATGTAAAAATATTCGAAAATATTAAAATAAATAAAAAATAAAAAATAAATTAGAAAACTTTAAAAAATAAATTAGTAGATTTAATCAAATTTTTACTATTCTTTATTAATAAATGGGATAGATGTTTATGGCATATAAGTATTTTTTCTTTTTTTTTAATTGAGAAAAAAATAAAAATTTCCTGATAAATTTCAGGAACCTTTCTTTCATTTACTAGAATTACAGTGTCTGTGTTACGATAGCATAATTCTGGTACATAGCAGATTTCCTTCTTTAATGCTTGTTTTCCTGGCTTTTCTTAGATAATAGCAAAAGCTTTTTTCAAATTCTCGTCATATTTCATGTTTTATTTCTCTACACGAATAGAAATATCAATTTATTCCGTTTTTACATCGTGTATTACATGTTTTAAAACACATCGAGAGTAATTTTGGATGTAACTACATCATAGTGAAACAATAACCTGTTATCAACGCAGATTTATTACACTTTTATTTTTCTATATTCAGCTACAGCATCATATTTTACACTACTGATTGTTACGTGAGATTGAATTTCTGTATTTGAATTTCAATATACTTTTGCTTTCTAGTGTAACGCGAGAGAATTTATTGATGCGTATCTACTTGTACTTCCTTCGCGGTTAAGTAATTATTCCCTTAGTGAAACTTTCCTACACTGATTATAATGGACGATACGGGAAACAAAAATCATTCTCAATAACATAATTAACATTGATATTTTTTTCTGTCAGTTGTAGAAATCGAATGTTATTACGTCAGGTAATTGATTTGAGTAACGAAATGGTCGATAATGAGCTATTACCGATATAGAATATTGTATATTTAGAACTAATCTTTCAAAAATCCATTACCTTTTTGATTGTAGGTAACTGACCAATTTAAAAGAAGGGAAATACTAAATTTTGTATAAAAGACAGAGATGTGTTTTTCAGCCACTATTTTAGATATTTTATTCTTAAGCTGAGTTTCATTTCTTAAACCAGGTAAACTAAACCACTTATTCTTATTTTCTCTCTCTCTGTCTCTCTCTCTCTCTCTCTCTTTCTTATTTATAATGTATAGACAAAGTTTTGGCCAATATCAATTTATACAATTCATATCTCAGATCTTCAAAATTCTTATCTGATACTTAATCAGTATGATGTAAATTATTAGCGGATGTTGAAATGTTTTGAAACTATCAGTAATGAATGTATAAAGAACATAGTTTAAAAAGTCTGAAATTATAAAATTTGAAGATAAAAATAACTATAATTTTAATTTTTAAATAATTTGTAACAAAAATTATATTATAATTTTTCTTACAGGATCCTTTACTGTAATGATATGATTTTACTTATCTAAATTGGGACTTCAAAATCTTTTTAAAAAGGTTTCAGGCATATAACTTTTAAATAAATTTATTTTGAAAATTGGCATACAAACTGAAATACATAACATTTTTGTTGTAGAAAATGAAAGCTTCTGCTTTTGTTTTAAAAATTTCACCACATCTTCAAAAGAGATTTTGACATTTAATTGCTTTGATTCTGAAAAAAATATTCTTTTTAGAATAAATAATTATGTATTCCGAATAATACGTTTTATGTAATCTTTCAGTGTAAAATAGTATTAAACATAAGTCATTCACATGTTTAAATTTAGCTATGTATTACTCCATTAAAATATGCGTTCAAAAAATTCTTTAAATATTCATTTTGGTATTATATAATTCGAATGATGTATTTTAAATTTAGTATTATAAATTTAATTTTATAATTTAAATAGAATGAATCATTTCAAAATCATGTTTATATTGGTACATAATATAGACTCAATATGTTTATTTTACTTTACTAATGTATATAAAAATATTTTATTTTGCTAATTATTTAAAATATCTTCTTTTTTAAATTAATTTCTAATTTCAGTTCCTAAAAATATTCTATCAATAGATTCTATTCCATTAAGTGATCGAATGGGAGGAAAGATCGACATCGACTCGCAGATCGACTCGTAAAATAAAAATAAATAAAATAAAATACCCATTTATTCTATTAATTTACAACAAATCTTTACTTTTGTTTTTGTTACACTACATATCTATTAATATATTAACAAAAAATTACAATGTTATATATATTTTTTAAGTATTTGAAATAATGTAAAATCGTGAGAAAAAATTACCTCTATTAACTTCTAGGAAATAATATAGTTTTAATTATTTATTTTAAGGACTGTGTCTATTTTTCAATAAATAAAGTATAAATTTGTATTATATGAATGTGAATATTTTTCGCCCAAAAGCATTTCAATTTGCTTAAAAACATATTTTGAGAAAATCTACAGCACCAATTTAAAAAAACCATTTGAATATCATAAAAACCATTTCAACAGATTATAGAACCTTTTAAATGAGTTATTTATTTAAGTATCAACAATAAAAAAAAGTTCTGTGCCATCTCTTTTGGCTTTATTATGATCTTTTTATTTAGACAAATTAAAAAAGACTTAAAAGAAAAGGTTAAAATTATGCATACATGTACAGGAAATAATCATGGATCGATGTCAATATTTACTTTTTCTCACCCATATATAGTTAAAATTTCGAAATTAAATTTTTTTACAATTGCAAAGTTTCAAGTACCATGAATCCGAAAATCAATTTTTATCTGTTTGGTCTGAGTGTATTTGTCTTCGTGTTTGCTATCAGCAAAGCTCAAGGACAAATATTAGCAGGAGAATCAATCTCACAGTGTTTTAAAGCTGTGTCATATGGGGATGTTTGGTAAAACTCTTTATTTAAATCGAACAAATAAATCACGTACAAGAAGATTCAAAAGTTTCCATGTATATTAAGTATATTGGCAAAATTCCTGGTAGATACTGTTCGGCAGCACTAAATTGCATTAAACAAAAGGAAATTGGCATATTTTATGTGAACAAAAGCATGTTTTTACATAAAATATGGATGCAATGATTTTGTCCTTCATTTTCAGGGCTACACAAGAGAATTTCGATATATTAGAGCTAGTTTAAAACTCGTTGGAAGTTCATTTTAGGTTATGTCATTTTTTTTTTTTTCTGTGTGTGTGTGTTTGCTAAAATTTTATACTGTTTACTATTTACTACAAACTTTACAGTACAATATTACAGCATAATAAGAGTTTTTTACAGGCAGAACAAATCGGTTTATTTTTGTACTGTTTAAGTACACTGTTTAATGCGTACAAAAATTAAGGAAAATAAATAAACGTACACAAAATTAATCGAATAAGTTTCATAAGTGATGTGTACGTCAGTTCTCGTAATAATTTGAAATATAATCTTAAATTTAGTAAGAGCATTAAATGTTTTATGAGTAACTACAATATTCAAACAGGTGTTGAGCGAGTGGTAGCGCAAAAAAGTTGGTGAATTGAAATTGACTGTAAAACGAATTTGGACTATTGCTTGAAGGGCACTAGAAATGTTAAAATATAGTAACTTAATATCGCATTTTTTAAAAGTAATAAAAATTTTGAGGTGCTTTAGAATAATAGAAACTGATGTGCCATACTAGATGCATTTGAGGTTAATTTTATAATTACTATTTTTTGAATAAAATTACAACTATAATCTTGTAGCCACTACAAAACTTTCTTGTATATTTCCCTATATAAATTCACATTGTACAAACTATTTATTAAATATTATTTATTAACATTATATTCAATGATGAATGTAGACGATTTGCTTTTTACAGAAGCATAACACTACATGTTCAAAGAAAGTCGATTTTGTGCCAATATCTGAAAAAAGTTGTTTTTTTTTTTAATGGTTAAATATGTAAAAAAAAATCGACAACTTCGTTTTAAATTATCGCAAATATATAGTCCAATCATTCGTTTTAAAGGTACTCACGAACTATTTTAAAAGAGATACCCATATTAAAAATTTACATTCCAGGGAAGCACACTTTCTCCCCCAGCGAGGAGGAGCGATGCCTTTACATATACAGTCGGTAACAAAAGTAACCGAGCGCTAGCGAAAATTCCTATGTAAAAAAGGTACACTTCATATGGTTTTGTTAAAGAAATCCTTGTCGAATCCTGATCTTAGTCAGTGTAAGAACATGATTCGGCAAGGATTTATTTAGCAGAACTATATTAAGCGTACATTTTTTACATAGGAATTTTCGCTAGTGTTCGGACACTTTTGTTACCGACTGTACGAAAATATTTTCCTTGTTGATTATTACTATCATAAATATTTTTTTTTCACATTAAAATGCTAAAAATAATTCTTATTATATACATTTATAGGAAACTTTGTCCTACATCGTCATATTAAAAATTGTAAAAAAAAAAAAAAAAAATAGTATAACAGTGCCATCTGTCAAGCGACTGATCCCCAAATGCAATTAATTTCAGTTCAGATCAGAGTATAATTAAATTTCAACCAAAGTCAAACTAAATACTATTTTGGTTAAATTTGTTTATTGGTTCGTGAGGTATAGCGTCCAAAAAGATTGTGATATATACACAGGCAGATATATTATAAAAATGGTTAAATCGTGTTTAAGAAAGCAAAGCGTGTAAATCCATCGAAAACCAGGTGTCGAAAATATTACTGAATTCAGTACTTTCTTCCTTTAAACATCGAAGAAAAGGTAAAACTTCAATTCAAAACATACTTCAAACGTACATGTACAAGTTCAAATTGTATGTTTATGCAGAAAACAAAAACAAAATTTACAATAATTTTATTTCGAAAACTATTTTTTTAAATAATTGAAATTTTCACATTCAACCCTAATTTCATCCACAAATTCAACGGTTTTTTTTTTTTTTTTTTTTTTTTTTCCTGTGAAAGTTATATCTCTTTAACAAAAACTTTAAAAGTAAAGCAAATTGTACTATAAAGACTTTACAAACGCACCAATTAATAGTACATATTTTAACAATTCGACTAGTACTATTGTTTCATTTATTTTACAATACCATTTGCATAAAAATTGATATATAGATTTTTTTTTTTAACAATAAGAAATTTTTTAAACTTCTTTAAAGCTAATCAGTAAAATATTTTCTACTTTTTCCCGATATTATTATAATTATTTTATTCCTTAAAACACCACCTTTTACATTAATTCAGATCAGATAACTCCTATTCTGTTTTTTATACGGAATAATCTGGTGTGTCACTCACACGACTTTCTCTTACCCTAAATTTAATACTATATATACAGGTTGCAGATTAAGAGGTAAGATAACGAGTACTGTTATGAAAACCTGTGTTAAACAATTCAAATTAGGCCTCGGAAGAGTTTTATATGATAATTAGTCCTGAATGAGGGGGGCTACAGCCCTTCTCAACCCCCCGTTTCATTAATGCACCGACATTTATATAGAATTCAATTCGGTTATTAAAAAATAATTCTGTTTTTTTTTTTTTTTTTAATAATTTATTAAAATTATTATTTAAAAAAATTATCTTTTATGATAATGCAGACGATTTCCATATTACAGAAGTAGTATAACACCAAATATCCAAAAACAATCCATTTTATTCTCAATATTTATAAAAAAAAAAAAAAAAAAAAAAAAAAAAAAAAAGATTTTTTTTTTTCTAAGTTTTTTTTCGTTAAAAGCAAAAAAAAAAAAAGAAAAAAAAATCGATAACTTTGTTTTAAATTATCCCAGATCGATCGTTCAACCATTCATTTTAAAGGTATTGACGAGCTCATTTGAAAGATACCCATCATGAAAATTTACTCCCCTCGAGGGGGGGGGGCTTATCCCCCAGGTGGGGTGGCGAGGCTCCTACATACACAATTTTTTCCCCCTGTTGACTATCTCTATTACAAAAAATATATATTTGTTTCATTTGGTTTAGTGCAGTCTATAGATGTTAAACTCTACTTACCCATTAGACGTAATGTATTTGAATACTTTTGAGTGTCCCTGTACACGAACCATTTGCTTGATCTTAACGAAAGGTTTAGTGTAGCAACCTTATATGGTACACATTTAGAATACCAAGTTTGAACTTTCTGCCATAATTTGTTTTTGAGATATGCTGATAACAGACAGACACACACACAGACATACAGACACACAGACCATTTGCTAAAAACATGATTTTCGTATTCAGGGGACCTCAAAACGTGTAAATATAACAAAATCTCGCGTTCGCAAATTTGACCCAAAAACAATACTTTCTCTACCTAATGGGTAAGAGAAAGTAAAAAAAAAACTGAACAGTAGAGAAAAATTCTTAATTCAATTTTCCTTAATAAAAACCTCTAGACTTATCACTTTAAAAAGTTCAGTATACTTCTATTTCCCTAAGCATAAATGTCCCTGATACAAGCACAATTGGATCAGAGTTACTCATAGTTTTATATGGAACCAGTTTTAGAGCATCTCTGAAAATTTAAACTATTCAAATATGTATGTATTATGACAACTTCAAAAATAAGCCTTAATATATAGGAATAAGTAAAATTTTCGAAAACATGTAAATAAAATGATGAATTTTTCTAATAAATATTTCAAAATTGACATTTAATATCACAAATTAATAAAAATAAGGCGACATAAATGTTTTGATTTAATATTTTATTAGGGTTTAACGTTTTTCCATTAACATTATTACTATAGGAATCATAACAAAACTATATAAAAGTATTTTGATACTACAGTGTGTAATTTTACATAAATGCATTTGCAAAAACATTTTTTTATTTTTTTTTAAAGGTACTTTATCGTAAATTTCTACGCGCTTTAAGAATATTGCTTCGAAATTGGTCGCTTGTATTGTATGTTTAAATGTGAGATAAAAATATAATCTTTGATTGATATCCAACACGCCTGTTAAAATGTTATTAAACTAAAAGATCGAGAAAATAAAATAAACGTGTCATTTTTCTATTTACTGTCATTGATCACTTAGTTTTCAATTATTCGTATCATACTGATAACATTAATTCATGTGATAATTTTTGAACTAGAAGAGCAGCCGCCTCCTTAAAACCCCTTCAAAACATTTGAATTTTTTTAATAAATATGAGTAAAATATTATCACAAATGAACATTAGTAATAATTCAACAAATGTAAAAATGCATAATATATTAAAATTTTTTATGTTTGACCTCAAACATTTTATTTGGAAAACAACACCATAACCAAAATTTGACTTACATGAAACGTCTTATAATTACATGACAGGCTAGTCAAATGCATTCGCATATCCTTTGAAACGTAGTCATATATATTTCATTTTATAACAAAACGAAAATCATGAAAACGTATAACAGATATTTTAATACAGTCGGTAACAGAAGTATCCGAACACTCCTTTCCTGAGTAAAAAAAGTAGAGTTAATACTGGATTGTTAAATAAATCCTTGTCGAATCATGTTCTCAGTCAGTCTAAGAACATGATTCGACAAGGATTTATTTAACAAAACAAATTAACTCTACTTTTTTTACATAGGAATTATTGCTAGTGTTCACCTTTGTTACCGACTGTACGTCCTGGATTGCGTTGTCACCTCGTCATTTCCCCTTAAGAGGAAGGTTGAATTGAATTACGCTTCGGAATATGGTTAAAATTAATCATGCAACGCAGCTCTTTACGGAAGAAAATAAATAAATGAATTTTCTGCAACAAAACTGATTTCTTTCCCAAAACATTTCTCCTCTGTCTTCGAATCTTCTTTTGCAGTTGGTTTCCATGTTTTAGAGTCTAATCTTAATAAAACCATGTTCAATTTATTTTCTTTAAAATTTTGAAAATAGTAGTTTTATCTCGCCTTTTCTTTGCCTGTATTTTATTTTATTTTGTTTTATGTATATTCCGTTAAATTTATAAATGAGGTGTCAGACAGCTCGATAGTGATATTATTGTTATTATAGTGCAAATTTTTGCCGATGTATTAGTATAAAGTTGTAACTATAAACCAAAAAATCAAAATACGTAAATGATATATATAAGGGATATGCATAACGGACAAATAAAAAGGCAACAAATCCAGTAGTAGACATCCTACAAAATCGTTTGTTTATGTACTGAATAACTCAACTTTGTATATGCAAATGACATACATATACATATTTACATTAAATATGTATCTCGCATTACATATATATTCTTCCCTTTAGGTCGGCCCCTGGACCTGTTCCGAAGGAGTTAAACCGACGATTTCAGCTGGGTTTTTGGCCAATCATGACAACACCACGATAAGGCATTTTAGCTTCGAGAGTCATTGCATGTCATAATAACCTAATGATAATACCTAATTCATATTTTATCCGCGAGGTGATTAGAACCCTTATTTTTATTTAATTTGATTTGATTTAGTACAAAAATCACCTTAGAAAATCTATTGGTCCTCAGAATATCTGGAAATTATTACTTGTGTGTGTGTATTTTATCAGTAATTATATTAGTTGTGAATAGAACGAGAAAATTTTCTGAATCCTCCTTCTATTCGTACAACAGCTTTCATTCATTAAAATATTTTTAAAAAATAGATAAATTGGATTTTGTTTCGCAGTTTTACCGATAGTGGATTCGTAATTATTTACAAAGATAGATTAAATTTAAATTTGTGGGCAGAAAATCCGCTATCCGCCTTGTAATAACATCAATGGAGCCAAAAATTTAAGAAGTGATCATAAAGAAGTACAATCGGTAACAAAAGTATCCGAACACTAGCAAAAATTCCTATGTAAAAAAAGTACACTTCATACGGTTCTGTTAAATAAATCCTTATCGAATCATGTTCTTAGACTGACTAAGAACAGGATTCATTTAACAAAACTATATGAAGTGTACTTTTTTCACATAGGAATTTATGCTAGTGTTCGGACACTTTTGTTACCGACTGTAGGAAAAATCAATCACAATAGAATTGAGAGTCAATCACAATAGAATTGAGAGGCAGCTGGGCAGGAAGTGACAAGCCACATTTTAGCTGAATTAAATCTAATAAAGTAATATATTGATTATAATGTAAATTATAATATTCTACATATTATGAGCATATGAAATCACTAAGTGGCAGCGTGTATAAAAGGTTTAATTTTTGACCCAGAACTAGAACTTTTCTTGCTGGAAGAAATAATAAAATAAATATACGAGTATAATAGTCATATCATATTGTTATTCAGAATATGTCATAATGTTATCAAGAGACTAGCAAAAATATTATGTTGATCTAAGATTCGAATCGATATATCTCGGAATGTGGCATAGTAGTAATCTCTCGTTCTAACTCTAATTTTGTAATATTTAAGCTAACTTTAATTATTTTGTTGCAATTAAATAACCTTTGAGTATCCTTGTCGTGATTACATAAAAATTTGTGTGCTTCATATACTAAAACTAGCATTTATAATATTTTACAATAAATTGGTTTATTTCACATTCCTCAAAAAGGTGTTTTCTGATCATTATTCTGGAAATATATTTGTGTTTCTAAATAAATCATTAAATTCTGCAGGATTTTAAATTATGATGTTAATGGTCGTGCAGTCAAACAGGTTAACGACCTATGATCTAGAATCTAGAACATATCTTTGAGATCTCTAACTACTAAGAGTATTCAGTAGAATGATATTTTATATAATTTTCCAACCGTATTCGCCACCGTTTTATCGTAATTGCACACTGGGTCGCCTGGAACTCTTATTTTTTAAGATGATTAGCTGAATAGTCAACATTTGAGCTCGGGCATGGAGGAGCAACAATTTTATGAACTTTTTATCTTTCGAAGATTTCATATCGGCCTTTCTCGAACTAGTGGTCTAAAAAAACAAACATATAGCAACTAAACACCATGCCAAAAAATTACGCTGATATCGATAAGAGAAAAGCTAGAAATACGCATTGAAACACAACAGAAAAAAATACCTACACCAAGTTATAAATTTATTAATTTTCATTATTATAATGATAAAGAAAAACTATTTTAGCTGTTTTGAATTTATGTCAACAGAGTTTTAAAATTTCCTATTTTATGTATTGAATAAAGCCAAATCATTCAAAATTTGTGTTTTTTGTAACTAAAAGCTTTTTGAATGTCGCAGACTTAGGCATTTTTTTTTCTTCTTTAATTTCTCTCTATGCTTTTCTGTATTTTGATCATTGATGTATTCATAATTAGTTTAAACTACTAATGTTTAATTTTTTTTTCAGATTAATACGAAGAATGTTTTTCTTGAATCGATTCGCTTCCTTCCTTCTGGTGATATCGATTTTGGCTTGCATTGTTGTCGATGAAGCCTATGCCAAAAAGCACCATCATGGAGGTGATAGCGTAGTAGCACTGCTTGTAGCAGGACTAGTTGCAAAACTTCTCCAAGAAGAACATTACTTTGGTTAAAATAAAACTTCTTTTCTAAATATGATATTCTTTAGAAGAATGTGGTTTCTATGTATTGCTAATACTGGCAAAACTATTTACATACTTTAAAGTATAAATGTATGTATCTGTAAATAATGTAACAAATAACTTAAATAAAATTTGGAGAAACTTTTGCGGCGAATTTTTCTCAATATATTTTCTTGATTTTTTCGTTTTTGTCTTATGTTTGCTTTTAAATATGTAGTTTACAAAAAATGAGAAATAAGGAAAAAAAGAAAAATAAATCCTGAAAACAATAAATACATTCTAAGTTACCTATTGTACAAAACTTTCTTTTTCACAATGTATTACAAAAAACCGCTGTGGCAATTATTGGAAATTATAAAGGCACTTCATGACCAATCAAACCAGACGAGCAAAATTTTACATTTTTCTGTAATACACTTTTTTCATAATCTACTATAATATACATACATATATTTTTTTTCCTTTATAGATGGAAATAAAACCATTATAAATTTACATTAGATCTTCGACCTCAACAAGAATATGTGTTTTCAAACACATTTACAAATATAAAATAATTACGCTGTGACCATCCCAAAACTTTCTTATGTATCATTCTGTGTAACAGCACCATCTGTCTGTCAACATTCAAAAAAAAATTTATCAACATATCTTCTTATAATAAAGAATTTTACCCATGCAGTGTAGCGTAGTTTTACCAATGGATGCTGTAATACAGCCAAATGAAAAATTGCAAAACGTTAACAAAATTAATATTAAAAATTGCAGGAAGTTAACGTATACATACCTCAAATTAAATCAGTGATATTTTTCATAATGGACAACTCACATGTTATATTTAGTACATTATTATACCACAGAAGCTAAGATATAACTTTTCCTTAAATAAGGGTGAATTGCTACATTACAGCATAATCTGTCAGTCTAGATACATCAAAATTGGATCACCATACTTTTTATAATGAAAATAAAGACAGTCTCCCATATCGAATTCAGTGAATTTAAACGCTGTGGAAGCTGGGGTAAAGTCTTCCCGTGAATAGGTAAAACTGCCACAGAGTATTGTCATTTGTTGGTCGATTAGTACCTTAGTTAAATCTCAATAGAATTTTATAATGATCCTCTCACTTATTAAATTTCAAAGAGCAATTACATGCTGTATGACCTCAGATCAAATTCTACGTAAGGGGAGAAGGGGACTAATGTAGACACGTTGTATGTCTATATATATATATATATATATATATAATATTATTTATTTTATTTTTTTATTTTTATTTTTTATTTTTAAGAAAAGTGTATCAAAATAATCTTTTTAACACATCACATTTTTAACACATCACATTGAAGCATACTAATAGACAAACATAAAATTTGTTGTATATATTTAACATATTAATTATGGGAATAGAGGGTTGAAAGTGGTATCATTCAAAAGGTATGACAAGCCATATATACAGAATACAAAAATTATTTTCTTACGATGCCAAGAAAGTGCACTTTTATTTTTATGCATTTTTTTCATTTTATACACATACTCTTTTGTATTAAAAAATTCCTAAAGAAGACATTTGTTAAATCTGGCAATTATTTAAACCTCAAATAAAACCATTGACACAGTAATCTGTATAGATGTAGCATTCTTAAACTATTGACTACAGATTTTTCATTGTAAGAGGCAACTGCCATTAGAGTGGTAAAATTTATTATTAATGAATGAGTGGTAGATTGAAGTTTTTGCAATTTCCCCCATAGACGTAATGTATTTGAATACTTTTGAGTGTCCCTGTACACGAACCATATGCTTCATCTCAACGAAAAGCTTAGTGTAGCATCCCTATATAATACACATTTAGAATACCGAGTTTAGAATTTCTGCTAGTATTTGTTCTTGAGGTATGCTGATAAGAGACACACAGACAGACAGACAGACCATTCGCTAAAAACATGATTTTCGTATTCAGGGAACCTCAGAACATCTAAATATAACAAAAACTCACTTTCGAAAATTTGACCCTAAAACAATACTTTCTCTACCGTAAGGGTAACAGAAAGTAAAAATTCCCAGTCTGGCAACACTGATATGAGTTATGTTAAAAGCAATATATTTTCTGCAGAATAAAGTTATAAAAATGAGCTGTAAAGAAATACCTTTAAAAGTAGATAATGCATTAGAATGCATTTTTAAATAAACCATTTTAAAAACCAGTTGGGATGGTTTTCAAAGACCAGTTGGCCGTTTTTCGGTATATCTGTTTAATGATTCATAAAATTACTACTATGCACAGTATAAATATGAGAAATTAATACTGTATACTACACATGTTTATTAATCTTATTTTCTTGAAAAAAGCAACATATATTTCAAAATGTTTGCTACACCAGCCTTTTATTTTGACTATATATGCCGGAAAAAGACGGGCTAAACGCTTATAGGGTTAATACAATTTTCAATAGGGAATATGCCATAGTGAACTTAAATAACATATATCAGTTTCAAGATCATTTCACAAATTTTATGGAACACTGAGCGCATATAAGTACAACCGCAATCATAAACACTTTTCTTCCTAACTGGAAATTGTTAAAATTAACTTCGTACTCATTTCTTTACAAAGACTGCTGCTGTGAAGACTTTTTAAACATAAAATAACAGTGAAGTTATATTCAATTGAATATTTAATATCAGTTTCATTTTTCTACTATGATTTACGTCCTTGTAAAGCTCATTTCTTTTTAAAACTCGACGTAAAAAACATTGGTAATTTGCTTTTTTTTTTTTTTTTTTTTTTTTTTTTCAAAAGGAATGAAATTACATAAAAACCATGCATCCATAAGCTTTACAATGACGATGAGGGAACCTTCTCAGAACGGAAGAAAAAAAAAATAATCTCAATTCAAATTTAAAAAATATTTTCTAGAAAAGATGATACGGAATTTGCAACCGGAAGCATGTTGTTTCTTCAAAAACATCCATCGCTGTATTTTATTATGTTGTTTACAAGGGAAACAAATAATGATTATTTCTTTGTGGAAAATAGCGTTTGTGCTCTTGGTACATTTGAATATTTTAGGAAAAGAATGCAGCTCATGAGAACAAAGAAAAATTTATTCAAAAATATTTCTATGTCATTTTGAAACAACAAGAAAATAACATAATAATATAGAAAAAATTTAATTAATGTTATTTCATAGCACAAAATTTGCAAAATTACGATTTTTTTAAAGAGATTTTTAGCATTTTAAGGGATTTTAAAAAAATTTAGGGTCATTTTAAACTATTTTAGAATTTGTTTATGTTAATTTGCTGTAATAATAGAAATATTACATATGTCATTTATGAGATGGTTAAATGATATCCAATATTAATCATAGATTAAAATTAAAATTGATGTTATAATTTGCAAAAAAATTAATGCCACTTTGTACATCGACTTAAAAGCAAACTTTAAAAAAATGAACTAATTATCTTTTAAATATTCCAAAATTTCTGCAGAGTTTTTTCAGCTAAAATTTGGATTTACATGATCTATTTTTTTTTTTAATTTTATTATTATTATTTTAATCTATATTATTTTATTAAACTTTACATTTAAATATAAAAATACGGCCACATATTTTTGAAAAATATTGAAGAGTTATCGTACGAGGACAAAATAAATTATCGTTTAGAACAGTTTTTCATTATATTTCTTTTTTTTTTTTTTATTCCAGTAACCCTGCTTTAAAACGAATAGAAATCGTAGTAGAATAAAAATCTTCACTTTAATAGTGATTTGAAATTCTGAACCCTGAGTTCACATATACTTTAAAATATTTGAAGATTCAGATTATTATTTAATTTGAATAACTTCAAAGGAGAGGCCATAGAATAATTTGAAGGAAAAGACAGGAAATATTAAAAGAAATCAACAGCAAAACAGAAAATACCAAACTAAATACTGATTTTTGTAAATTTTCGGAAAAATTACATTCAATTACATCAATTTAGCATCTATCTATCATATCATTACTTGAAATGAACTGTTTTAGTCAAAACTATTTAACAAGTTTCAATATGGTGTGCACTGGAAAAAACTAGTTAAAATATACAGATTTTTAAAATCATTCTACGTACTTTGGTTCAAAAGTTAGGAGCAAAAGTGCAACCTGATATTAAGGTTGGTTGATTGGGTTTAAAGTCGCACTAGTTCTACCCAATGGGTAATAACTGATATTAAGTCCAAACTTTATTGAATTGCTTAACCTTAATGCTTATTTTCTCAAATGTGCTTTTTAACCATTATCCATAACATTTTTTACGTGAAGTTAACTTATTGTTTTTCTTTTATTATTATTATCATCTGAAATATTTGTACAAATGTATTTCATAAAGGTAATTAATGATTTAGAGATATATCAAAATTTATAACCTTTTAAAATGAGTAATACTTTTTTTAATTTTTTAAGAAAATAAAGTTAGTTTTACTAAACATTAATTCATCCAGTAGATATTCTTATTCCACATTTTTATAAAGGAAGGAGAAAACGTTTCTTTCAAAATCTTTCGGATAATAGCGAAAAAACACTTTTGAGAAAATAAGCTTTAAAATTTCGAAATGCAATATAGTTCGATCTTGACGTCAGGAAAAATTTTGTTCATAAATCTTAAACCAAAGTACATAGAATGATCAACAGAGCACCAAAATGTTAGAATTGTTTATATTTCAGAAAACATCTCTTCAATAAGTCTTTTCTTTTTTTTTTTTTTTTGTTAAAATCCTTTGCACTTTCATGAGTACATTTAACTACCAATTGCCATTCGTATTCTCAATAACATGATAGGCAATTTTTTTTATTTATTTATTTAATGAGAAAGGAATACTTGTTTCTGTATGACCTTATCAGATATTATAAACACCTAGAGGATAAATTTTCCGCTATTTGAATTGCATTATTTCTTGATAAAACCTATTTGGTCTATTTAAGAACTAAATTTCTCTAATTAAATTAAAATATATTAACTACTTAAAAAAAAAATGGTTCGAGACATATAAACATACTCATACTTATCAAACTCAATAGAATTCTGGAAAATATAAAGACAGATAATCGCATTCTTTCTTTTATTTTTTATGCGAGTTATAATTTTATTTGATCGTTTTATAAAATAGCAATATTTTAAAAATATAAATACAGATAAAACATAAATGTCCTTTAATCTTATAAAATACAGGAAAAATTATTATTATTATTATTCCTTTTCTTTTTCTTTAATTATTATTTATTTATTTTGAATCTTTAAGTGGTGGTATGACACATAATAAAAATTTTTCTTACATCTTATATATTTTCATTTTTACTTTCTCTTACCCATAATGTAGAAAAAGTATTATTTTGGGGTCAAATTTTTCAAAGTGAGTTTTTGTTATATTTAATCGTTTTGAGGGTCCCTGAATCCGAAAATCATGTTTTAGGGGTTGGTCTGTGTCTGTGTCTGTCTGTAAGTGTATGTGTCTATCAGTGTGTATGTCCGTCTCTGTGTGTATCCGTCTGTGTGTGTGTCCGTCTGTGTGAATGCCTGTCTGTGTGTGTATCCGTCTGTGTGCGTGTGTGTGTGTGTGTGTGTCCGTCTGTGTGTCTGTCTTTTATTAGAATATCTCAAGATCAAATTATAGCAGAAAGTCCAAACTTAGTATTCTAAATCTGTTTGTAATAGGGATGCTATACTAAGCTTTTCGTTGAGATGAAGCAAATGGATCGTGTACAGGGACACCCAAGGGAATTCAAATACATTACATCTATGGGGGAAATTGCAGGTAAGTAGAGTTTAACATCTATAGACTGCACTAAACCAAATGAAATGGATATATTTTTTTATATGCATAAAAACATGCCTCATGTAGAATATTGTAGGGAAATCATTCACTGTTCATTTACAGGGCGACAAAAAAGAAGTAGATTATAGTGAGACAACAGCTGAAAATTGGTGGAAGTGTATTTCAGGTTGTGCCGTGTAATATTGCTATAGGAATGTATTTTGGTGCACCATGTGGTCTGTAGATAATTTTCAAAAAATATACAGAGTTGCAAATATTTAAGTGATAACATTCTTTTTTATTGTTAGTGGACGTGCTTTGCTATAATATTTTACTGCACGGGAATTGAAATGAATTCCTCATAGACATATGGTATATAATGTATGTTTTTAAGCTAAATATTCATCTCTTGTTTTTTTGTATATTTACACGTTTTGAGGCTTCCTGATTACCGAAGTCAAGTTTTTTAACATTTGATCTTTGCCTGTGTCTCTTTGAGTAACTTAAAAACAAATAATTTGAGGAGATCCAAAAACTGTATTTTCAAGTTATAATAAGTTTGTTGCTGGAAAATTTTTATCAAGACTGATAAGCTTCAAGGAATGTTGCGTGTGAAAGTTGTCTGAATAATTTTAAGTGAAGTTATAATTTTAATAATCGTTTTAAATTCTATATAAATGCAGGTGAAGTAATGAAAGTGGGGTTGAGAAGGGCGGTAGCCCCCTCACGCAGAGCTAATCATCAGATAAAACTCTTCCAAAGCTTATTTGAATTGTTTTAATATAGGTTTACATAACAGTATTAATTGTCTTACTTCTTAACCTCCAACCTGTATTTATAATATTAAATTTCAGGGTAAGAGGAAGTCGTATGAGTGACAGACCAGATTATTTCTTATGGTTATATACGAATCGCAATTTAACTATTCATTTAGAATTGCAAAGAGTGTCTTCAACTTAAAACCGAAAGAAGACTTTAACAACTAAGAAAACACTATCACAATAAAAACTTGCTTTACTTTGTGATAACAGCTGAAGAAGTATTAAAAGTGTAAAGTTGTTTTGTCAATAATAGCAGACCGTGGGATTTTTGAGAATTTCGAAGTATCCATTGTTTAATTCAGAATGGAAGATCAACCATTCTAGATCTTTTTTTGGTATCATCATATTTCCCACAATTTCATACCAAGCTGTTATAAAACTTTACAACCTCAAAATTAACATATAAATCATAAATAAAATCCGTTATTTGGGTTGGAGTATAAATTTCTGGATTTCTGATTATGAAGTCGCTTATCATATCACCAAAAATTAAATGGTATTTATGTTGCAATAATTTGCATTATTACACATTATTGCAACATGCTCCTAAATTGTCCCCAATACATTACTACTTAAATGTTTTAGCCTTAATTTTACATCACTTTATGTTCTTTAAATGATATGTAACAAAATATGTTGCAAAATTTTCCTGATCAAAAAGAATAGAATTTAGTACTCCAACAAAGCTCATATAATTGAAATACGGTTAGCATAGCTCTAAAATATATTTTTTTTACTGAGCTTTTCCTTCAAAAAACATTTTAAAGTCATTCATTGAGCAGTTGTTTTTTGTAGCATTGTTTTATAAATTAGATATTGTTAAAAACTTTATATTTTGAATAAAAATTAGTTTCGGGGAGGAAAATTCAACAGATTCGTACATTTAAACTTTTGTTTACTAAAGTGTCTTCCGTAAAATGCTTTTGCTGCTTTATATATAAACTAGCAGGTAACGCCCGCATCGCTGGTCCCTATTTTTAAATGAATCACTATAATTACTGAATTCTCAAAATTGCATTAATTTTTATAACGTGAAAAAAAAAAAAAAAAAGAGAAACAAAATCTGATTAGGAAAAATGTCGCACCGGGTTCTCACTGCCTTCGGAAAAAATTCCCAAAATGCTCTAACTCTTATTTCTATTATTTTTCCCCTTCGCCCCCTCCCCCTCCCGTCTATCCGAATAATTTTACAAATTCGAAAATATCCGCAATCGATATGTAAGTATCAAAAACCTCTATGCACCAGTTTTGAACGATCTATCTCTATTTTTTTTTGCCCCTCCGCTCCCCCCCCTCCCCCCCCCTCCCGCCTCTCCCAATAATTTTAAAAATTCGAAAATATCCGCAATCGATTTCTAGGTATCGAAAACCTCTATGTACCAATTTTGAATGATCTAACTCTATTTTATTTTTTTATTTTTTTGCCCCTCCGCCCCCCCCCTTCCCGGCCCTCCTAATAACTTTACACTTTCGAAAATATCCCCATTCGACTTGCAGGCTTTTAAAACCTATCTGTACCAATTTTGAACGGCATAACTGTATTTCTATTTCTTTTTGCCCCATAGCTCCCCCTTACTGCCCCACCTGGGGGCTGTATTTCTAAAATTACAGAAATTGGTTTTTAGATATTTGTATTAGCTATATTTTAGAGTAAAAATTTCACGCATATCTATTTTTTTGTTTGAGATATATAGGATTATGCGAAATCACGTTTTACGCATGTGATAGCACAACAAATCGTTATTCTTTATGCTACTATTTTAAAGAGAATAAATAAAAGGTTTGACATGTAAATGGAATATATATGTATCGTTTCGTTTCAAATAATACAGAGGAAATGGTTCATAATTTGTATTATTATGTTCCCGAAAGGAACACCTTTCTCTGTATTTATTACACGTGTAATTAGCAAAATAATTGAGGAACCTCAACATAATTGCAAGAAGCCCATCAATTAATTTTATTGCGGTTCCCGCGAAAAAAAAATCCCTTTCTCCTTCCCACCTCTCTTGTTTGTCCTGGATATTACGCTCCGACGGAAACCTTGATGACTTGTTAAGGAGTACGATATTGATTGTCGATCCTTTTCTTTTCGTGTTATGCTTCACTGCCGTTTCAAGCGGACTGAGAGAATGATGAGATTTCACAGAAATAAAAAGTAAGAGAAAGTCATGTATGGTTTTTGGATGACGAATAATTTATGTTTATGAATGTGAGTGAAATTAATCTGGGTCGAGGGAATGTCCGTCGGAAGCGACCCACTTCCGGAAGATGGGTCGAGTTTACTTCCTCTAAGTACTTTGCATTTTATTACATGCAAGTAGATGGTCAGTATAAAAAGCATTCTGTAGACCCTCTTGAGAAAATTCATTCTTTACTCGTGAATTTAGTTTGACAGGTAAGACTTATCCTCTTAACCTCTATACCACAAATTTTAGTCTCTGCTTAAAATATAATGCTATCATGTTTATACTATAGAAAATTATTTCTGTGCTTTTTCTGTGCATTTATAGAAGCTATTATAGACTTTATGATCATATTCATAAATTTTCGCTAGCATTGCGTGAATAACTACATTAAGAGGTCTTTGCTCATAGGAATTTAGTTGAAAAAATTTTATCACTAATAATATTCAAAATAATTATATTTTAATTAATATATAGAATTTTGTAGATTTCCTGCACTAAAAAGTTTTATGTATATATAGACTGTTTCGTAATTAAGAATACATAATGATCTTTCGGATTTTTCTCTTTTTTTTTTTTTTTTTTTGGCACTAAGTAACAATAAATAAATTTCTGTCTGATATAAAAACAAAAAGTTCTGCAAGTAATCAGTCTTTAACAGAAAAAGCATTTAATTAATACAAACCTATTTAAGTAATTGTACTAAAATTGCAATTTCATATGAAGTAAAAAAAAAAATGTCGTGAGGGAATATAACGTTATTTTAATGTATAATTTATTATTCATTTTGATGAAACATTTCTCGTTAACTGAAACATTAATAAACATCTATGTAATAATTTTTTAACGTGGTCCAGTTACGATTAAATTTTGTCGAAATGATATGATAGTGATGTAATTAATAAAATACGCGAGGATAAAAAAAAAAAAAAAAAAAAAAAAAAAAAAAAATTAATAAACGGACAATATTTACGCAAGTGGACTCAGCCGAATGATCTTATAAAAAAAAATGACGACATTTGTCTGATAAGAATATTTTATGGGAAAGTGTATTTTTAAAAGTTGAATCTTAAGTACCTTCCCAAACTTCATTTTAAACCTAGCAATACTTCAAAAATATACACAGAATACGAATTATTATCCTAAATTCACCAAAAAACAGGTCATAAAAAGTATAATCAAAACAGGATAGTTATTTATTATTATTATTATGTCAAAATAAATAAATAAAAATTCATCGCGAATACGGCGACAAAAATTTAAAATTCGTTCATGGTGGGTCCTAAATTAAAACAGCACTACCTTGCGGAAATATACAAACTGGGTTGTCAACTATGAATTTCATTTCGAAACATTTCTTTGTATTATTTTAGCTTCACTATTGCACAATAGTAATTTGGTTCTAATAATAATTTGGCGACTGGTGAATTAAAATTTCAATTAAGTGGAGAAATTCATATAATGTTTATGAATTTCAAATTTTAAAGATAATAAGAAAAGAAATAAAATGCAAAAATGTCGCATGAGTTTGCTAGTATCGTAATAATTCGTAATGAAACATTAATAAAGCTTATTTACACATAATTTATAGCAAAATGTAGTTTTTAAATAATATGTTTTCGTATTGCATTGATATCTAAATTATATTTCCCATATTTAAACAGCTTTTGTGAAATTTATAAGTGAGTTTATAATTGTATAGTTAATATATTATTTGTTATACCCGTTCTAACATGTCCTTTACTTTTACAAATTTTAATTGTTATTTTCTAAAATAAGCAAAATTTTAATTAATTTAATTTCTAAAAGACATAAACATTATAGTAATAAAGAATATTTTTCCGTACTGACATAGCCCACCAGCGGCCGAGCGGTTCTGCGCTCAAAGGTAGGCGTGAGGTGCCTGGCTTGATCCCAGGTCGCGCTTATCGGCTAGCCGTTCAGAGTTTTCCGTGGTTTTCTCTGAAACTTGCATAAATACGGGCTAGGACCCCTTAGAAAGACCTCCATGGAAGGCACTCCTTCTCAGACCTAGTACCCTAGAGTTGTCAATCGGCCGTATCCCCAAAACGCCAAACACACCGTACTGCCATAATTTTAATGCGCCTTTAAAATTGGGAAAAGATTATATATATATATATGTATATATATATATGATTTATAAGTAATTTGTAAAAGTAACTTTAAAAATACATAAATCAATTTACAAATAAAATAAAACAAAACAAAATTTACAGAGAATGGGTTTAATTTTGTAATAACAATAGAAAAAACAAATTACAGCAGATTAAGTTTTCCTTAGATATGCCTCATTGAACTTAAAAGAAAAATTGTCTAACTGAAAAGTTCATAGGGAACGATACAAGCTTTATATGGTAATATTTCCTTTAAAAAGACATTTTTCATGAGATAAACATTATTTTTAAAAGATTGATCTTTTCTTATTGTTACAAATAATATTATGATACAAATAATCAATCTGTGTCATTTGAAATTGAATCTTCAGAAATATACAAAATAGATTTCTCCTCCTTACTCCAACATGTGTAAAATTTTGTTTTTCTTACATTTTTCTTGTTTTTGTATTACAGTTTGCTCCTGTTTGTGTAATTAAATTCTTATAATTCGCTTAAGTATAACATTAAAAAATAATCTAATATTATCTATATTTTTTTTTATTAATGTACAATAAATTAAACTGTTTATAGTTATTTATTATTAAAAATCAAGATCGATTCTTTTAAGCATTAAAAAAAAAGTCATTTCAAAGCGTTTTAGATTAATGCATATTAAACATTTTTGAAAAAATAGATACAAAAGTTCTAATTATACTTCATTTGCAATAGACAAAATTTTCTATAGCTATTTCCCCTATCATTTTATTTTTCTAGAATTTGAAAATATAGACGATTTTCTTTTAATGTAAAAAGTACCAAAGTGTTTTTTTTTTTTTTTTTTTTTAACAGGGAAAAAAAAAATCTGTTCATATTTAAAACTATATCCAAACTTTTTGTAGTTGCTGCTGCAGACTCTGGCAGACTTTCTACATATCCTATTTTGTGGCATTATTTTCTGCAGAGGATTAAATATATAGAAAAAAGTTTCTAATTAGCATGAAATATATGAAATGTGAATTTACTTTGTTATTAACTCTGATATTAATATTATTTAAATCTTACTAAAATACCAAAAACAGTAAGAATACCTCAAATAATATCCATTTAAATTTCCTTTACAAACAAATCATGTTATACTTAAAATATTATATGCCATGTTCCTCAGAAAACTTTCTGCTATATTTTCCATTACAAACTCGCGCAGTGTAAATTATAGATTAAAAATATTTTCTATGATGAATGCAGACGATTTTTATCTCAGAGAATTATTAGATTAAATAATAAAAATATTATTCTTGTGCCGTAAACATGATATTATAAAAAATGCGATTCTTATTATTTTTTTCAATTTTTCATTTATTTATTCATTTATTTATTTGATTCTTTTTAAATAAAAAATTGATAGCTTTGTTTTAAAGTATTACACAAACATAAGTCAATAATGTATAGTAAAAGTATTGACGACTTTTATTGAAAAATACTCAGAGTGAAAATTTATACCTTAGGGAGTACTTGGGAATTACCTTGTCCCTAGATATACATTTTTTTTTTTTTTTTTTTTCCGGCTTGACCAAATACAATTTATAATAATATTTCAGGACAGTGCTTCAAGAATGTACTCCAGAATCATTATGTAATACTTTAATTAAATAAAAGAAATTCACGGACGACGACTTCCATACTTATAAATAAATACAATTTTACAAAACCCCTTTGGGTTTTCGCACACAGTAAAATACAAATTATAGGATTTTTAATTAAATACCGGCAGCAACATCTCGCAGCTAACAACTTGCAGTCTACTTACTAACTAAAGAATAAATATTTGCACTTCACTTTATAATAGGCAGTAATTTACGTAAGGATTCACCTGCATATAAACATATATATGATTCTGTGCATTAGTTCTTGAATTAGCGGTACCACAAAATTTTTATAACAGGACATTTTCTAAAAATTTGGTAAAATCGTTTACTGGACATCTTAAAACATATAAATCCATCCATAATCGAACATCGAAAATGTTTATGAATCCAATACTTTCTACTTATTATTATTGAATATATGTAGAAAAAAGTAAAAATTGATCTCCTTTTTTAGTTTGATGTATTTGCATGAACAGATTAATAATAATAATAATTATTATTATTATTATTATTATAAAAGAATGTTTAAAAAAAATTATACAGATAATGTTTTACCATTAGAAATAATTATTAGATTAAAAAAAAAAGTTTTTATATACCATGTTTTCAAATTTTCTGTTGAATCCTATAAACTTGACAATTCTATGTATTAACAAGAAATCGAGTTGAAAGCGATATAAAAAAAAAGGTTTGTTTTAAAGCTAAAATATTAATCCTTTTAGAACAACATATATTAGCATCATGAACTACATTAGCACTTTATCAATGTGTAGAATTTTTTTAAAGTTATAATGACGTCAATTTTTGGGACATACCTAATTTAACTTTTTATAATTTTTTAATGTTCACATTTAATTACATGCATTTATTTTTATGTTAAAAGAAAATGAACTAGTATTTTTTTTTTTTTTTTTTTTTTTTTTTTTTTTGCAACAATTAAATTAGAGCTAATATTTAAATGGCTAATTTTAAGGCTATTAGGAGGTTATTGTTTTCATATTTTAATTAATTGAAAGAAAACTGATCAAAAATTCGAAAATCGGGCCTCGAGATATTGCGTTGTCATCGTGTTCTGAACTATTCTGAAAGTTCCAAATGTCTAGCTAGTCGGGAAGTAAGTTAAAATCCGATTGCAAGATTTGTACTGTACAAACAGACAAACAAACAAACAAACAAGAAAGCGAGTTAATAAAAACATGGTAAAAAGTAGTGTTTAATCTCATTTCCACATTATGTAACATATCAATTAAAAAATATGTTTCTCTGTCATTTCGACTCTTTTAAATTCGATTTTTTTTTCTTCTATGTAAAGTATAGTAAGAAAGAACACTTTATATAAAGCATTAACACATTAAATATTTGAAATCTTTATTCGCTTACAAGATTTAAAAGTAATTTTTTTTTTTTTTTTTCAAATAAGTCGTAATGAGAAAGTATTTTTAGAATTTTCGATCTTTAAGCAAGTTAAATCAGTTGATTCGTGACATTAAAGCTTTTAATTAATACATCTAGTTACATAAAACATACAAATAACATTAATATATATAATTTGCATGATAAAAATACATATTTAAGCTTTAAAATTTCATGAAAAGAATTTGTTGTAGAATTTATATACAAGTTTCTATAAGGAAAAGAGATTTAAAACAAATGAAAGTTAGTAGCCAGTTTCAGTCTACAAGTTTGACATTAGATACTATTGTAAATGGCATGGTACCTTTATTTAATTTATGAAATTTTGAAAACGAAAGGGGGAAAAAAATCGTTCTATAAATATACTCTGTGTTGTCTTACATTTTCTTTGCCCTAATGGTTATTTCGAAATAGCCATTAAGTTATAATTATTTTGTTAACGTAATATATATATATAGATAGATAGATAGATAGATAGATAGATAGATAGATTTTTTTTTTTTTTTTGTGAGAATATATAAGTTGTAAGTAACTTACTTAGCGTTTTTTCAACTTTCTAGCTTTTACTATAAAAGTTGTCAAAATAAAGGTGATATTTAGAAATGTATATTTCCACATGTTTTTTTGCAATCTGAACTAGATATTTCAACATCCCCTCTCTCTCCCAACACAAATGCAATTGTAAAATAATAAGAAAGCACCACAGAATTGACGTTTTAAAGTAACAATTACAAAACTCTGAATAAACACCATAAAATGCAATAAACTCGCAACAATTGTTTCCTGTCAAAGGAACCCACGACCTTTCGTCAGGCGAACAAAGTATGCACGAGTAATGCAGTCAAAGCAGCAACACAAGTTGCCGCTTTGCTGCGAGTTTATTGCATTTCATGATGATTATTCAAAGTTTTGTAATTATTACACATGCAATTATTTTTCCTTTATAATTGTAATTTAAAAAGATAATAAACGTTGAAATCTGCTCAGTTGTTTACTGGAAGATATAACATATATGTACACTCAGGCACACAGCCACAATATATATATATATATATATATTTATGAAACTTTCTTGATTCAGTCTCTGTAATTCCAGCAATTTGCATTAATTATGAAAGTTTACTAAGAAAAGGCGTCTAGATATATTTGTTAATTAATATCTATATACATAAAACCGTTTGTCTTGACTGAGTGAGTGAATGAGGAATGAGTGATTCATCATCGCCCAGCCCAAATCCCTTCACTCAGAAGCATGAAACTTGGTGAAAGCAATATAGCTGAGCCTAAAAACCAATTTCTGGAATTTTAGAAATTTGGTACCTAAAAGGGGGAAGAGGGTAAAATGGGATTTTACATGCACATAACGTGATTTCACATAATCCTTTATATCTCAAAAAAAAAAAAAAAAAAAAAAAAACAGATATACGTAAGATTGCTATACGTGAGATTTTTGCTCTAAAATATAGCTAACATAAATACTTAAAAACTAATGTCTGATTTTAGAAATTCGGTTTCCAAGGGAAAGGGGGGGGGGGGCAAAACGTTATTTCACATGCGCAACACATGAATACATGTAGCTCTTTATATCTCAAAAAAAAAAAAAAAAAAGGGTAACCGTATGATTTATAATTTAAAGTATAACAAACACAAAAAATAAAAACCATTTTTTAAAATTTTAGGTATTCGGTGCCTAAGTGTGTGTGTGTGGAAGGGGGGGGGGGGCAAAACTAAATTTCACATAACTCTTTATCTATATAGAGAAATAGTACATCCACTATTGAGTCAACACTGCTGGGGTGTTTCTGTATGGGACTGGATCACGAAATTTTGGTGGGAAGGTTGGTTCTAGAGCACTAATACACACTAAAATGGGTTTTTACAAAATTCTCCCCTTCTTCCTGGGAGTGCGGACGACAAAAACAAGTTTGAGACATAACTCAGCTCCAAATTACTTCATAGTGAATAAATTACACATGGAAAAACTAGACTGAAATACAAAAAAAAAAAAAAATATCTGTCAAAGACGGAATTTAGTTGAGTACGGAGGACTATTAATTTTAATCTGTAAAATTTTAATTTTTAATTTTTAATATTTAATTTTAATTTTTAGCTTATTTTTTATCCCATTTTTTGACCGTAAAAGTGGGGTACTTTTTAAAATAACTGAAATGAATTAAAATGAAGTGTTACCACCTAATTTTCATACTCCACAGTGAAACTAATAGTCCTCCGTCCTAAAAAAAAAAAAAAAAAAAAACATTTTAAGGGAGAAAGGGGGAAAATCTTTTTTTTTTTTTTTTTTTGTGTGTGTGTGTTGTTGTTGTTGTTGTTGGGTTGCAAAATCCGGAACTTACAGTAGAACTCTTCAAAAAATGGCACGTAAAAGTTCAAAATGACTGTTCATCTTCTGAAGTGTATTTCTAAAAACCAATTTTTTGGTTTTTTGTGATTTATATTTATTTATTTATATTTATTTATTTATTTATTTATTGGGGGGTGCAGGGGGGGGGGGGGTTACGACAGGGTAGATTCGAGAGCCCTCTCCTTAGTTACATTTGTCTTGGGGAATCTATGGGAACTGCATTCACGAATTTTGGTGTGTGGGTTGTAACATCAACTATGACGGGATTTTGTACTTTCCCTCCTATAGGAGTAGTAGGCAAAGTACAGTATCCAAGTGTAACTTTGTCCGAAATTATCACAGGACGATAATTTTTTGGTATCTGTGTGTGTTATGTGTACCCCAACACGGACTGTAAAGGAATTTTGCAAAGTGTCCTCCCATGCCCCCTTTGGGATCGGGTAAAGAACACATTTCCAATTGTAACTCTTTTCTAATTTATCTCAGAAAGATGATTTTTCGGTGTATTGATTGGTTATGTGTGCCTAAGTCACTCTATAAATGGATTTTGTAAAATTTTCATTTCCTCTGTTGGCCCTCCCCCAAAATTTTATTGAAAAAAAAGAATACGCTTCTAAGCGTAACTCCGTTTAAAATTATCTCAGAAAAGCAAGTTTTTTTTTCCCCTTGTCATGTGAATGTGTTATGTGTACCCAATAAGCATTATAAAGTGATTTTGTGAAAAAAAAACCTCTTCCACCCCTTTGGGGTTGGCAGGGGTAAAAAAAAATACGTTTCCATGTGTAACGCCCTTTAAAATAATCTTAGAAAAGCAATTGTTTTTTTTATGCGGGTGTGCTACTTGTACCCAACACGCATTTAAAGTAATTTTGCGAAACATCCCCCTTTCACCCCATTGAATTAGGGGGGGGGGGGACTTAACGATCTCAGGAATGTGATTTTTTTATGTGTGGGTTAGTTATGTGTACCCAACACACACTATAAAAGAATTTTGTGAATCCCGTTTCTTTAGGCGCGGGGGGTGGGGGCAAAAAGACTGTAGTTTTTGACCGATTTCAATTAAACTTTTTTTTTTTTTTTATGGGATTTTTTTTAATAGTAAGTTATATGTAATTTTCAGAATGAATTAATATATAGTGACCAACGAAGCTAGCCACGCTTGCTAGTTATTAATATTAATACTATTTATTTTAATTGTTAAATTTTAGTGCTTAGCAGAATAGGTACAAGATTTTTTTTTTTTTTTTTTTTTTTTTTTTTTTTAGTTCCCCATCATACTATAGGTATGGGGAACTTAGGTAATCGTGAAAAATTTCGACCTCGGTTTTTTGACTTTTTTATACGTTTTCAGGTGTGAGGAATCCGAAAATGACAAAATTTGTATGGTGTCTGTTAGTGTGTCAGTCCGTTAGTGTGTTAGTCCTTTAGTTTGTTAGTCCGTTTACACGATACCTCACGAACAAATGATCGCAGAGAGGTCAGATCAGTTTTAAAATATTACTTTCGATACTGGCAAGAACGCTATTCATTTGCAACATTCGAATTAAAAAACTTCGTAAGTTATTAGAAATTTACGATTTTCTTAACATGGGAGAATAGGACAAAAATTCACTTAAACGTGCATTAAATGGAAACTTTTTACTGTAAAAATGTCGGACCAGTTTTAAAATATCAGTTTTGATGAATGAACATCAGTAACTATAAATATGCTACTTTGAAAATTTCGCTAGTTATTGGAAATTTACGAATTTCTTAACATGGCAGTCTAGGGCAAAATTTCACATAAACGTAATTTTGAGAGATATTTTTATCGTAAAGATGTCAGACTACTTTTGAAATATTATTTAGAACACTGGCATGAATATTAATGACTATGAATTTTCCAATATAAAAATTTCGTAAGTTATTGGAAACTTACGAATTTCTTAACATGGCAGAATAGAGCAAAATTTCACATAGACGTCAACCTTGAGGGATATTTTCATCGAAAAGATGTCAAACCACTTTTTAAATATTATTTTGTATACTGGCATGAATATCATAGACTATGATTTTTCCAATTTAAAAAATTCGTAAGTTACTTGCAATTTACGATTTACTTAACATGTCAGAATAAGGCAAAATTGAGCATAAACTTCCATTTTGAGGATCATAAATACATTAGACAACTTCAAAATTACATTTATGATGTTTGTTTGAACATAATTGAATACAAATATTCTAATAGGAAAATTTCGTAAATTATTCGTAATTTACGATTTTATCAACAGAGCGAAATTGTAAATTTTTCATATAAATATGAATTTTGAGGATTATTGCATTGGAAATAGTAGCATGAAAACTAAACAACGGAATTGACCCTGATAAAATAAATTAATAGATTAGAATAAGATAAATATATCGAAGTGAACGGTGGATAGCCTATTAGGCGGGGATTTCATTCTGTCACTGTATCAAGCTGTGGTCAAATTAATTTCTTTTAACATGATTATAATATGTCTCGCACTAGAAATTTATGAGAACATAAATATGATGGGGAACTGAGCAGAGTCCACCTATGCCAACTAGTTTTTTTTTAATACTGCAAAAAATTAATTTTCCTTATACAAACAGTCATTTTGTAACGAAAAATTCAATCATATGTTTTTGCATTGGATATTGTAATATACCTACCGTAAAGAATGCTTTGGAGAGTTTATTGTGAATTAAACAAATGTAAAATAAAATAAAATAAACTAATTTAGGTTTTTCAAAATTTGTTTTTGCCCATTCTTTGATATTTTATCGACTTTATACAAAGAAATTTAATTAAATTTAATTAATTTTTATAAGGTTCACGCCAGCATGGCGACAAAGTGACTATTGTCGCTAAATTATTAGCGAGAGATGCCAAAATCACACATAAGGATGACAAATTTACCTGAAATATTTTTATAAACCTATAAAGATTCTGGTAATGTTTTTATTATTTTTTTTTTCTAATGTTATTTTTTAATGGATACAAAAATATTTTTATATTTAAAAAATATTAGTAAAAATCTAAATCTCTATTTTTTAAAATAAATTTCGAATCATATTGTTGTGAAATTGCTGAGTACAATGTTGCTTTCACTCACCACTCCCGCCAGATTTTTCTGGTTGATGAAGGGTCGATTAATTATTTCCACCCAAAATTAAATGTTGTGACTTATTAATTACTAGCAGGCTTTGCCCGCTTCGCTGGTCACTATATTTAAAATAAACTCTTTTCTATATAGATTTATGAAAAAAAAAAATGATAATACTGAAATCACTCAAAAGCTCGCTTTGGGTTCCCGCTGCCTTCGGCACCGCCTTGTTCGTCCTCGCAAGCCTGTTCCTATTGCCTGCGACAATGGCTTACCCGTGGGCTTCCATTTGGGTGCTTATCATATATGACAATTTCGATAAGGACAATATCGAAAAATTTGAAGTAACCCTTTTATATTTGAATCCCAGTTGCATATGAACAACATTATACGTGATGTACATAATATTTGCTTTCAAGTTATTGCCTATATTTATTTGATTTAATCGATCAACCATAGAATGACAGCAATTTCAAGCCAAATATAATATTATAATACGCTATGATCGGCTACGTCTATCGCATGAGACAATTAATATTATTATTTTTGTGTGTGGTTATACATACTTCATTTTTAGTTAATTGTAGTTGGTATATAGAAAAATAAATAAATTAATTAATATGTAAACTTGATCATGGTACAGCCTTAATATAGCTCCCCTTGGCGACCTTTGAATTTTTGTCGCCATTTTAGACCAAAATATAATTTACGCGATTATTGTTCCTATTTCTTTCTATCTTTTCCTTGACGAAAAATGTCCGATCTACTTCAGCATCAAAATTTAAAAAATTGTCCAGAATTATCAATAAGTAAATACCTTTAATATAATGCTGAATTAGCTTTTATGCCAAGCGTGATTCACCCGTCCTATAAAAAAAATAATCTAAAGTTGGGGTATATAAAAAAAATGCTATGAAATAAAGTTCAGAAGAAACATGCTAGATTTGTATTATTACTATTTTATTTTAAAATTATAAAGACGTCATTTTCTCATTCATCAATTTAACATTTAGTAATTTTTTACTTTTCGCGTGAAAGCATAATTCATTTTATGTAGAAAAAAAAAAAAATCGTAAACATTTTTGGCAACAATTAAAAACTAGTTGGCATAGGTGGACTCTGCTCAGTTCCCCCATCATATTTATGTTCTCATAAATTTCTAGTGCGAGACATATTATAATCATGTTAAAAGAAATGAATTTGACCAAAGCTTGATATAGTGACAGAATGAAATCCCCGCCTAATAGGCTATCCACCGTTAACTTCGATATATATATCTTATTCTAATCTATTAATTTATTTTATCAGGGTCAATTCCGTTGTTTAGATTTCATGCTACTATTTCCAATGCAATAATCCTCAAAATTCATATTTATATGAAAAATTTACAATTTCGCTATGTTGATAAAATCGTAAATTACGAATGATTTACGAAATTTTCCTATTAGAATATTTGTATTCAATCCTGTTCAAACAAATATCATAAATGTAATTTTGAAGTTGTCTGATGTATTTATGATCCTCAAAATGGAAATTTATGCTCAATTTTGCCTTATTCTGACATGTTAAGTAAATCGTAAATTCCAAATAACTTACGAATTTTCTAAATTGGAAAAATCATAGTCTATGATATTCATGCCAGTATCCTATATAATATTTCGAAAGTGATTTGACATCTTTACGATGAAAATATCCCTCAAGATTGACGTTTATGTGAAATTTGGCTCTATGCTGCCATGTTAAGAAATTCGTAATTTTCCAATAACTTACGAAATTTTTATATTGGAAAATTCATAGTCATTAATATTCATGCCAGTGTTCTAAATAATATTTCAAAAGTAGTCTGACATATTTACCATGAAAATTTCTCTCAAAATTGACGTTTATGTGAAATTTTGCCCTATACTGCAATGTTAAGAAATTCGTAAATTTCCAATAACTTGCGAAATTTTCAAAGTAGCACATTTATAGTTACTAATGTTCATTCCGGCATCAAACCTGATAAGTTAAAACTGGTCTGATATTTTTACAGTAAAAAGTTTCCATTTAATGCACGTTTAAGTGAATTTTTGTCCTATTCTCCCATGTTAAGAAAATTGTAAATTTCTCATAACTTACGAAGTTTTTTAATTCGAATGTTGCAAAAGAATAGGGTTCTTGCCAGTATCGAAAGTAATATTTTAAAACTGATCTGACCTCTCTGCGATCATTTGTTCGTGAGATATCGTGTTAACAGACTAACAAACTAACGGACTAACACACTGACACACTAACGGACTGACACACTGACGCACTAACAGACACCCTACAGACAGACACCATACAAATTTTGTCATTTTCGGATTCCTCACACCTGAAAACGTGTAAAAAAGTCAAGAAACCGAGGTCGAAAATTTTCACGATTACCTAAGTTCCCCATACCTCTAGTATGATGGGGAACTAATTATATGGCTTATATTAAGGCAATTACCAGTTTATTATTAGTTCTATTTATTTATATCTTAACAGCAACTTTTCAGTTCATTTTACTGCAAATTGTTATAAAAGCTGTCTTTCATAATTTGTTTGTTTAAATCAATTACTAAAACTAAACTTTTTCGAACTTCGCAGAAATAAAACAGTATCACATACATTGCGTTTCGTTGTCTTTAACTTAAGTGTTTGTATTATTTTTACATAAAAATATGATTGTTTGGTTAGTTTTGTGGCTTAAGGCTGATTGACTGAACTAGGGTCTTAGGCCTACAGGAGAAATGCCCTGCCTGAGGGTCTTCCTGAGAGGTCTTAGTTCATATTTACAAGAGGTTTTTTTTTTTTTTTACATACAAGGAATAAAATATATCGTATAAAAAATTTATAAAAATATTGTGCAATATATTTATTTATTTATTTTGTTTGTTTGTTCTGTTTCCTCTTTGTTCCCAATTTTATATTTTTGTGCCACATAATTACAATCTAGGTAGTTCTTATGAACCTTGATTATAAATGTTAATGACACAATCTTCGCTAAGCAGAGCTTTTTAAACCTAAAGTTTTTATCGCCTTCTTTAAAGTTCTAACCCACAAGAGCAAACGCAAATTCTGAATATAGTATTATATGTAATACTAAAATTTTAGACTTTTAAAACTACAAATCACTTTTGTGTGTGTGCGTTTCGGTTATTCTTCATGGTTCAACACTAGTTTTAGATTTTTTTTTTTTTTTACTGCTGTTTGTTCTTTGGAAAATATAGAAATACGACTTTTATAAACAGCATTATAAATATCTACTTTATTTCCAAGCTCTAAAAATTATTTATTTAAGTATAGCCAAGCTCTAAAAATTTTTTATTTAAGTATAATTTTATCGTTAATTTAGTTCATTCTAGCGTCAAAGCTGAAATTATGCAAAAAGAGAATATTTATTCCTTTCTTTCATAAACAAAAGTGAGACGTTTTTATTTTACAGTTAAGTAGTCGTTAAATAATAAAACAGCCTGCAATATCAATAAAACGTTAAATTTAAATTTTTTCGATATTTGAAATATATTTTAGTCAGCAGATGGCAGCACCAGAGATAAATTTTCTTGAAAGTTAACAGAATTTTACATTTACATGTCAATTATGAATTGCTCTGAAAAAAAAAATTCTACGTGAAAGTTTTTCTTAAAAGTCCTAAAAGCGTAAATAAATGTCATTACTAAAAACGATAATGCAGGTGTGGTGTTGGCGTTCAGGAAGGCTAATTGTCTATATCATGTGTTGTTGTTGTGGGTTAAAACCGAATGACTACGCTGGGTACTAGACCTATAGGTGAAGAACATTCTAAGGGGTCCTAGCCTGTATTTACGTGAGTTTCTTTAAAAACAACGGAAAACTCCTAATGACTAAGTCGATGAGCACGAACTTGAATCGAACCCTGCACTTTCCGCCTGCCTGTTTTGAGCGCATAACTGCTCGGCCTCCGTCTACATTAAGGAACTAAAGGGGGGGGGAGGAAAAGATCCTTCTTAGGAAACATATCCGTGGGGGGTTTTCTAAGAGGTAAATGCCCTCATTTACAAGAGTTTCGGGGGGGGAAAATCACAAAAGCTTCCAACAGCTAAGTCTACGAGTGCGACCTGGAATCGATCCCGGCACTTCACATTTACCAGCTTAAGAGCAGAACCGCTCGGCCAAGGTTAGGGTCTTATAAATCATCGTAGGAGAATTGGAATTGCTTTTATCCTCTCGGCCACTGAGATCTCCACAACAATACTGGAAACTATTAAAAATTTACACTGTAGCGCAATCATTTGTTGCTTAACGAATCTATAAAAATATTCTTTTATAATTTTAAAGTTGTGTTTAGGTAGAAACAGCTGCATCAAAATAGCTTAACACTATCTTTAATCGCTCAACATTAAAGTATTTTTAATAAACTGCCAGTGCTCAAAAAAATTATTTTATTTATTTATTATTTTATCTTTTTTTATCTAATATATCTAGACTTTTCCTGTGTGAAATTAAATTTTATCAAATATTTTTATGAATATCAATAGAAAGAGCCATTGGCATTTTTTAGCATAACAATTGGAGAAAAAAAAAAAAAAAAAAAAAAGAACTCAGAGCTGATTTTAATAAATAATGAATTAAAAATGATGATTAGAAATTGGAAATTTCTCGTAATAAATTAAAATATATTTGTACGGCATTGTCAATATCCATTCAAAACATTCAAAAAGGCTAATGCAAATTAAAGTTTGAGTAAGTTAACATAAGTAATGGCACTTTCACCAACATGTCTAAAATGTTAATGAAGAAATATTTATAAGAAATAGTAAATAAAAAGCATAGTAAAATTTAATTGAATTACAACTAGTTAACTATTGGTATCAATATGTATGTAAATTATGAATTATAGAAATTATTCGTGGATTTAAAAGGGAAAAAAAATAATACATTATCCATAAGGCTGCATCGATATTCACAGAAAGGATGAAAACTGACACGAACTGACTTTTTCATACGAGCTAACATTACCGGCCCAATGTCGATGAGGTTAGCTTAGTTGGTAAAGCATATGAACATTATGCAGAAATAAATAAATAAAGGTATCTTCAAATGATTGTTTTGTCATTTTTGGCTCTTGTTAAAATTGATCTGGACTTTTTATGAAAAATAATCCTAAGTATATAGATACCGCCGAATCTCGGGTTGTTCCACTGCCGGACAGTGTTGTCCTCCCAACAAATGGTTCCAGGGTCCTATCCGTCCTCCTAGCGGTCTACGAAGACTGTTGAAGTCAAATCTTTACAGCAATAACCCCCATGTAGAGATTATGCGGCACAATTCGTGGAAACGTTTAACAGGATTTCTAGGCTTCAACACCCAAAATACCAGAGGCAATGGGATCTGGATACCTCATTCAAAAAATTGTATGAAACCCTTACTTTCGAGTCATAGCCCTGAATATGAGCCCCAGTCTAAAGAGAGAACCAGTGAAACACGACCAAATAGCTGTTTATATGAAATAAATTAGGTCAATTTCAATATGATCACAACAGCTCAAGAAAAGTAAAACTTAATATTAAAAATCATTAAAATGAATCTATTTAACATAATTTTTCTTATTTTACATTACTAGGTACCAAATTTAATTGAAAACATCCGTATAAAAAAATGGTGTCGCTGAAGAGCCTGACAATATACGTCGTCATTGCTTTGACCAGTGTTCTATTATTCAGTATCAATACAGAAGCGGGACGCCCAATGCTCATCATAAAAGGTGGCAAAAGACACGGCGGAGGTGGTGGCGGACATTTATCGACACTTCTTGCAGCCGGAGTCGTTGCAAAATTGCTTCAAGGAAGCGGTGGTGGTAACGTTGAATTCTTTTTTCTTTTACATTTTTCTTAAATGATATTTATTATCTTTACTATGTTCCATAATTCTTTTTTCTATTTCTTTAATCTACTGTCATTTTAGTACGTGATTTATGTTTTACTTTTCTCAAGAAATTTTTATTACCAATTTTCGTCACTTTATTCTGATGCTTCTTACTAACTCAATTTCCACATATCACGCTTGGATTAATTATTTAATCATTAGTTTCAAGAGAACAATTACTGTCTTTATGTATTTCAGTAATTTTAAATTCATTTTTAAATCAGATAGATATCTAATTGTAAAATTCTCCGTTATAAAAATTCCTTTGAAAATTTAATAAAATGTTAAAAAGTTATTATTCAAATATTAACATGAACAAATCACAGAGTTTACTTTTTTTTTTTTTTTTTTTTTTTTTTTTTTCCACTCTTTTTAAGGATATTATTAACATTATAAAAAATGAAATGTGCTTATTTTCTCATAAAATATTTAGTTTCATTAACAGTTTATCAGTTTTGTGTGAATTTAAAAATGAATATTTAAAAATGTACAGGCGTGTAGAAAAAAAAATAAATAAATAAATAAGATTCTTTTTTCTCCAGTGCTATAATTAAAAAAAGTTTTAATGATCTAATAGAGAAAAAAACAAATCTGGTGTAAAACAACCACGCGATTTTCATATATATGTATGTGTGTGTATATGCAGATACTTTTATTAGTTATATTTAGTTTATATTTATATATATATATATATATATATATAAAGAGTGAGAGAGATTTTTCATGAATTGCAGAAAAGTAATCATTATTTCTTATTTATCATGATGAGTGAGAGGGTATTTTTAAGAAGTACAACAGGGTTAAATAACCGCTATGTCTAAATACAGTTAAATTATGAGACAATTTATTGTCGAACAGATGCTTCAGAGCTTCAAAGTGCATTTGTTTATTTTATTTATTTTTTCCTCTGAAAGCTTTTTTATTTATTTTTTTTATGACTTATTTTGCTTCATTCAGAGTAATGGCGAATTTCCAATGACATTCTTTTTTTTTTCACTGTGTATGCTATGTAATTTTAATCTTTATTCACAAATAGGAGGCAGCAGTTCTTATCACAAGGTTCAGCCTGTATTTATACCAGTTGAAGTTGGACATGGTGGAGGATATGGCGGAGGATTTGGTGGAGGATATGGTGGTGGAATGGGGATGGACTGGTGGTGATAACCCTCTGCTCTAATAAACCTAATGTAATAACATTTATTAACATATTTAACAATTGTGTATTCAGTATAATATTCTTAACATTTTAACAAATATCCACTACATTAATACTTTAATATTTATACTGATTTAAAACCATTTTTTATTTCATATTTAAATGAAAAGTAGTACAGAAAGAATTCAAAAAGTGTGTTTCATTAATTTTATATGGCCATTAACGACATTTTTTAGATAAAAAAATGTGAGCAGCTTTTCATTCCACGTATTTTGACAAATTCGTAAACCTTACACGCCTTTACAAACCTTTTACACGCTTTTACAAAACTTTATTATATACATATATATATAGTTTTTAACCAGTATTTTTCAATGGTCGAAACTCGAAAAAACTTGTTTGAGTATGCATGTAAACCCTAAAATGCCGCAAAAGTGTGCTCGCTAGATTAAAACCCCTCTCTGCTTTTCACGAGATTTTCGTCTGTTCTGAGAAAACTTAATAAATGCTCTCTTATGCTTAGGCTCTATCCGAAAAAAGGACAGATTTTTATGTTATTTATTTCTTTTATAACATTCGCCTTTTTAAATATAAACATTGATTTGTATTAAATTAAATCGGACCGTGAATATTTGAAAACTGAAATAGTATGCTTCCTAAAATAGCTGTAAATATTTCAAAACAATTTATTGCAATAAGGACGAAGTTTTAGTGCATTTCAAAGTTCTTCTTTCTGCGCATTTCAATAGCAAAGAACACTGTCTATATCAAAATATATGTCAACAGTTAAAAAATAAATAAAATTATGTTCACTGTTGCAAAATAAATGAGGAATGTATAGATATTTCTTTCTTCTTGAAAAATGTTTAATTATCATATATATATATACTAGCAGGCTTTGCCCGCTTCGCTGGACATTAAACTTAAATGAGTTGTCAAAATCCCATATCTTTATTAATAACCTAAGTTCTCGCTGTGATTGGTAGAGGTTTTTTCCTTCGCAAAGTGAGGAGTCTGGGTCTCCACTGTCTTCGGCACAACTTACTCACTCCTTACTTCCCCTTCCTCAGCGGGTGTGTTCGAAGTTTTGCAAAATCACACTAATGTACATAATGCGTACACTTAATCAATATCGAGTCTGGGTCCCCACTGCCTTCGGCACAAGTTAGCCACTTCTTACTTCCTCTTCCTCAGCGGGTGAGTTCGAAGATTTGCAAAATCCCACTAATGTACATAATGCGTACACTTAATCAATATCCGCACACCAAAATTCGCCATTCTAAGATAATTCAAAGCGAATTCAAACGCAAAAGCATGTTTTTACACATGTTTATTGATAACGACTTCAGTATAACCCCACAACGATATTTGGCGATTTTTTTGTTAGCGATTATGGCTAAATCATAAATCTAAAAATCATAAATCATATATGATAAATGATAAAATCATAATCTAAATCATAAAATCATAAATCTAAAATAAACAACATATTAGGCTGCCATATTATATTGCAAACAGTCCAGAACGACATTGTTATCCTTCAAAACGGCGCCAAAGAAAAATCGCAAATTCAGCTGTTCAGTTATACTAAAGTTATACCGTTTATTGCCCTCCGACTCGGAGAAGGGGGGGGGGGATTTCGGATTTCGTGAAATCCAGTTACAATAAGTGCCGGATGCAAACAAACAATTTAAGCACCAAATTTCGTGACCACAGAATTCTTTAATAGAAAATATTATAAATAAATAAATACAAAACGCACAGCTTTAGTATGGGAACTCTTTGGTGATTTTATTTTAAGCCATTTTTGCGATGAACTGAATTGGCTATCTCAATTGTGCAATTAAAGATCTTGGCGAGAAACGTCCGAGCTACGTCGGTTCCGAATTTCAAATTTTGCCAAAGGGATCCAATACTAAAGCTGCTCCATATTGAATCTGGGTTGAAAACGGAAAAAGGGTAAAATAAATTAGAAATATCAGACCTATATTTATAAATCTGATACCGAATGAAAGAGGCGATTTTGCTGAATCCAGGGATGCAAACAGTTTTTCGATGCGACAATTAGATTTTTAAAAAATAACTAAAGTATGAAATTTAAGTAGCAACGGAAAAAGGGAAAAATAAATTAGAAATATCAGACCTATCGCTACAAATTCAGTATCAAATGAAAGAGGTGATTTTTCTGAATTCTGGGGTGTAAACAGTTTTTCGATACGACAATTAGATTTTTTAAAATTAACTAAAGTATGAAACTTAGATGGCAAAACTTCATTTCAATCTTTTCATAATTTGTAGTGCGAATCACGCGAATAAGAAAAGTCTTTTTCTTAAAAAAATATTTTTGCATTTTATTTTTCCATTCAAAGCATTTTAGTGAAAAAATATTTATGGCGCATGCGCAGGCGTTTTTTACCCACAATTTAAACACTAATCATAATTTTGAGAATTTCTATAGATATAATTTCAAGTTGGGTGAATACCTAAGTTTCTGCCAAGCGCCGTTGAATTCCGTCCAGCCGTTCTCGAGTGATGCCCGGACAAACGTGTTTTAGTCTTTTACCCCCTAGAGGGGAACGTGGGGGAATTTATGAAAAGTTGATAGATATAATTTTAAGTTGGGTGAAGACCTAAATTCCTGCCAAGCGCCATTGAATTCCGTCCAGATGTTCTCAAGTGATGCCCGGACAAAAAAAGCGGCATTCGGACACGATGACACACACACACACACACACACAGGCAAAATTTTCTGAAGTCATTTTCGGCTTTCATGGGGTGTAAAACGTGAAGATATCGCAAAATTTTTTGATTCCGACAAATTTACAGACAAAACTCTGATTTTATTAATATAGATATTTATACATACAAAAGACGAGTGATAAAGGAACATTTAAAGAAAATTGGATATCTGAAAATTTTTGCTTCTAGTTTTCAATAAGTTTGCACATTTTCTATTTTTTTTTTTTTTTTTTAGACGAATCAATCATTCTTAGAAAATGTCCGTCTGTTTACGTGCGTTTTAGGAAAATATTGTGAGCGTTGTGTATATCGAAACAATAGACAAGATTATATAAAAATGTTATACTTGGTAATACATTTAACAAACATTGGCGCTGATTAGCTTTCGATATATATATTCCAAAAGGTGCCACTTCTATACTGCGATTTCCTCCAATTAAAGGAAGGCTATATCTAAGTTTCTATAGCGTAAAAATGTACTAAAACTTGCTATATGAGAGTATATTAGGTAAAACCCTGCTGATTCAATATTGGCGAATATCAGCCAGCCGGTGGAGTTGCTATGCTGAAATTTAATCCCATTTACAGAAAAGTTTCGTCTCAGTTTCTGTGTTATAAAAATACACCAAACATGTTATGGGAGATATATATTATAAAAATAATGCTCAATGAAATTACATATATATCGGCTGAAAAGTGGTGATGCTACTAATTTTCTTCCTATTCACGTTTGAATTTTTGTGCAATTTTTAACAATAGATGCTTAGATATAGCCATTTGGAAAATCGCAGAATGTAATAACAGAGCCACCTGCAGAGCCACCTATACAACCAAAATGAATCCGCATAATTTTTTTATAATATTTATCTTTCGTAGCGAGTTTGTTGCATATCTATAACATAGATGCTTCGGTAAATGGAATTAGATTGTAGCATATCTAAAAAATTATATTAAAATGCAGTGCAAACTATCGTCCTATAATACCCAAATTGAATCAATAGGGTTTTACATATTATCCATCTCATTTATCAAGTTTGGTACATAAAAAAATGAGATATTACCTTCTCGTAACCAGAATTAAATTGTAACACAGTAAATTGTAGCCATGTGTCGGCCGATATGCACCCAAATTAAAGCAGCACAGTTTTATGTTATATCCATCTCATACACCAAGTTTGATGTGTTCAACGTTACAGAGGATGAGCCTTCTCGTAAATAAGGAGAAAAACAAGATAACAGTGCCACCTATTGGGTTATGTATTACAAAAGCTAGTTAACACCACTTTTAGTCAATGTCTAACAAAAGATCAATCTTGCTTAAATTCCGTCTATTGGTTCCTGAGGTATAAAATTTGGATAACACATCATACACAGACAGGCAGTCAATTCCTAAAAATAGACGAATTAGTTTAGGAAATGTCAAAATGTAAATACATTCATCGAAAAGCAGAAATCAAAAATTTTGATAGATCCTATACTTTTTTATTAGATAAGCAGAAGGTAATAATAAATTCACTTTTACAGTAATAAGTACTAAGTTTTGTTTGCTTGAAATGCATTATATTTCCCCTAAAATCATATCTTCAAATTAGAGCTAACGTAAATTTCGATATATATAAATATATTGGAAAAAATTTTGTCTTTAAGTCTAATCTTTTTTCAATTTTCGTATATGTCCAATAGTATAAAATATTAATCTACTATTCATTAATTTAACCCCTTGGGTACGGATTTATTTGAGAAAATATTTGCATGTGGAACGGATATAATTTTTGGTTGCTTGGAGTAATACGTAAAAGCAGTACATTTTACGTAAGAATTTATTTATTTCTAAAATATTGGTGACATATGTAGTATTAAGATGTCTTCAAGTAATTAGAATTGCAAAACAAAAATAAAAAACAAAAAAGTGAATGACGTGTCTCAGACGTCAAGTGTACCCAAGGGGTTAATAAGCATTTCTATCACTCTAATGCCTGATCGGTAATCGAGAATATAGGAAAGGTACGTCTATACAAATTGCCATGTCTATGGCTTTAATGAAATTTAAGAAATTGCATGTGTAGATTTAATAACTTTCTTCTGCAGAAATTTTTAATACAAAATATTTTGTGTATAAAATAAGGAAGTACATGAAAATAAAGTTATTTTTAAATACGTTCTTGACATCATAAGAAAATAATTTTTTCTCAAACTCACATTAACCATACCTTTCAAATAATACCACTTTTAACCCATACTTTTATAATTAATAGGTATATTAAAAACGTACGACAAATTTTATGCTTACGTATTATTATATATATGAACAATGCTTAAATTATTTTTAATAAACAAATCTATATATTGAGGAAATTATGAGATAAATCAGTTTATATATCTTCCTTCTCTAAAAAAAGAATTTAATTTTTATATTTTGAAATTAAGTTTTAGCGAAAAATATTTGAAAACTCAAAGAAAAATAAATTTTTATTAATGAATATTCATTATTTTTTATATCTACAGGTGGTTTTGGAGGATTCAGTTTAAGAAATGCCTTGAGCAACCATTTAAGTCCTCGCAAAGCTGAACCAGAACCATTACTTATCGGCATCCCAGTTCCAGTGCATAGCACCATGGAGATGGGGATGGACTGGTGGTGAACATATACATAAAAAAAAAAGCTGTACAGCTTTAACACTGTATATATAATATTGTACATATATATATATATAAAGCATTGTAAATTGTAATTATTCTTTCATTGTTTTCATTAAATCATTTTTCTATAAAATCGTCAAATCTATGTCTTCTTTGGCGAGTTTTTTACTATATATTTCCAAACACGGATTAATTATGAAGTGCTTTTATTAATATTCTAGAGAAAATCTAATTTATTTCACCTTTGAAATATACTGTATAAATATGTATTGCTTAGATATCCAAATACTGCAAACAAGACTAAATGAATATATACACAAAAATATCCATGTTTATAAAATAATAGACAATCATATAAAGTAATAGACAGAGCAATCTATACATAACTGCCATATCTCCCGCTTTTTGATTACCAGTCTTTTTAATAGTTACCTTCGCTATATTTAATTGGAAAATTTGATCCTTAAATAAACAAGAAAATTTTATGAAGAAATAGTGGTATGGAATAAGAAACGCCAGACTAAGCAGTTGTATTTTCATTATAATGGCTAATCAAATGATCTGAAAAAAAAAAAAAAAGGCATGAAACAATTAACATGACCCTTCAATGAGCAAGAAAAAATTAGGCACAAGTGCAGTGTAAATTTTCTTGCTTTCTTTAAAATTGTATGAATGTTTTACAATAAAACGTTCTTATTTCTCAATAAAAAAAATACAAAATTTGTTGCATAACACTACCAACAACACAAAGCTTTATTTCAAAGAAAATAATTTTCATTTCTGTACTTTATTAACACCTGGTCGTCCTATTTAATTTCGCTGCAGAGGAAATTGTCACGATACAAATCTCACAAATAATGGTCATCCAATCGTGTCGATTTTATAATATGTCCAATTTTAAAATTGTTTTTCTCCAAAATGATGTAATTCAAAAACGATACAGTAGAAACAAATGAGGAAACGGATCTAAACCACGGAGGTGGAACAAGAGGGAAGAAGGAAACTTAAAATGCGGAAAATGGAATTTTTCAAGTGTAATAAGAAAACTATATGCATTCCTTTTTCTTGAGAATTATTATGTGTTTTCAGCATGATATTTCTTTCTCTTAGACTTGCACTAAATTTTATGACGCACGAAAGAAAAAAAAAAATGTGACATACTTCCTGGGAGTTTCCGCTTTCTTTAGATCACGCTAACATAATAAAAAGTATACTTCCTATAGTAATCATATATAAATATATATACCTTCATTTATTTCTTACATGTATTATAATTTTATTTAAGAAATTTTAGATCATTTACTAATGTCAATCTCACTTAAACAATATTAATGATATCTGGTGAAAAGACGCAATTTAAATATAAACACAAAGCTAAGTATGATTATAAAGAAAATATAAATGTAAGCAAAATATCCATAAAATAATTACCGGGTAAAAATTTCCCAAAATTAAACCATATGCCAATCTGTACAATATTTAGAAAAAATATTGCTTGCGATTTCCGGTGATTAAAAAGAAAATAAAATCTGAAAATGCTCAGAAAAATAACAAGGAAATGAACAAAAATGCACTAAATTTATAAAAGCAAAGTTTTTCGAATGAAATTTTTGGATATATGAAAATGTATATATGCATATAAGTTAATATGATTACGTTACTTAGAAAAGCACTATAATGCAACTAAAGTACTAAATGATCAAGTATTAAATTAAAAAGGGTGCTACCAACAGTGTCATGGTAGAGCGATGGATACTTAAAATTAAAATCAGCACAAAGTTATTTACAGATAGGTTTTTTTTTTTTTATTATTTTTTTTTTAATTAGTACAATACTTTTTCAGTTTAAACGATCAAAATTTTTGTGGTATTTGTATAAAGATAAACAATACAAAAATAGTCAAACCTTCAAAAAATCTAAAAACGTTTATACCAATTAAAAAACGACAAATGAAAATGTATAAAAATCCAATATATACGAAAAAAATCTGGTGGGAAACAACCACACGACTTCCATTACCACCGACTTTCATTAATGCAATTTTTGGAGATATTATATGCATTTTTGGGGATTTTCCAGTAAGAGACTTGATACACGTATAAAGACATATAAAACAAAGTTTACATAGCGAGTTAAAAAATAAGGGGAAAAAAATGAAGTTATCTTTTTAAACACCAATTTCTGATATCTAAAACTGATCAACCTAATCAAGATGACCATTAATATTCCTGAAATAACCACGTAATATATGAGAACGGGTATCAAAATGGATTAATGAAACAATTTTCAAGAAAATCGTTAGAGCAGTTTTTGAGATACTTACTTTTACCAAAACTTGGTATACTCAATTATTGACCTTCTGGTTAATAACTGAGTAAAACAATTGAGTAAACAATAATTACATACAAAAGAATATTTAAATGGGAGTTAATATAGCAAGTTAAAAAAAAAAAAAAAAAAAAAAAATCAGTATAGCCACTTTTAAAGGAACGCACTTGCGAGACTTGAAATTGAGCTATTTATACGGGATCACCTATCAATTTTCCTGAACTAACCAACAACATCATTCGAAAGAGCATCTAATAGAGTGTTTATATAGCAACTTTGAAGAAAATCGTTAGAGCCGTTTTTGAGATACGGACTTACAGACCCATTTCCTGTTTATGATGATCCACTTCCGGTTTCCCAATTTTCACCAAAATTTGGAAAGTTCATCTGTACACCAGACTTGTATAAATTGTGAAGTTTCGTAGTTCTATCTTTATTAGTTTCGGAGATATGATAGCCAAGGTTCCACATATACATACACACACACACAAACACACATACACACACACACGCACACAGACACACACACACACATACATATACACACTGGCCAACTGCCCAAAACCACATTTTTGGACTCAGGAGGCCTTAAAACGGATAAATCAGGTGATAACTCAATATCGAATTTTTGCACCGAATACAATACTTCCATTTGCTATGGTAGTAGGTTAATGGAAGTAAAAATATAAATATTGCAAAATTATTTTTGGCGGTTTAAAACCTAGTTTTTAATGTGTAACATTTATTTAAACCAAAGAGAAAAAAAATATTTTCTACAGATTATTACCATTACATTATAAGAAAATATTAAAAAACCATGCTTGTAAGATAATTCCCCATGAGACACTTGTGAACTCAAGTAACAGAATTATTCCGATTGAAATAGCCTTCTTATTCCATTTAATAAAAAACTCGCTTTAGTCATAAACCATGAATATTAAATTAAAATAAAAATATTTAATTAAATTCAAATTAAATGAAGAAGGAAAAAGCATGGGTTCGTACATTACTAACGCTTTACAGCTGTAAGTTGCTCGTTGCATCATTTAACCGCCAATATACTTTTCCTATGTGATCACTAATAGGACAGATAAAACCTTAGTCATAAACCACGAATATTAAATTCAAATTAAATGAATAACGAAAAATCATGGGTTTGTATACATTACTAACGCTTTACAACTGTAAGTTGTTCGTTGCGTCATTTAACCGCCAATGTACCTTGCTCATGTGATCATTCATAGGGCAAATAAAAAAACAGAAATACAGACGGGCAGACTATCTGATTACATAATCACTTTTAAACATTAATTCAAAGTGTTGAAAATACTTAAAACAAACGTAACTGCAATTCTAGCAATATTCAACTGTAGCCTTAATGCATCTGAATATTTTAGCGTATTTTTAATGTACTGTAAATCTTAACGCTAAACATGTCATATACTTCTTTAGCATATGAACAATAAATATCGATTTCATTATGATTTGTGCAGTATGCGGTTTCTTAAATATGATTTATAAAATACCTCTCATGAAACGAAATCAAATGATATTTTTTATTTCCCTGTACACAAAGCATTTATGCATTTTACATGATTCTAAATAGGGAACATGCCGTACTGAACTTTAATAAAATGTATTATTTTGAATAAATTCTAGAAATATATACGGGCGCTATAGGTGGACAGATGGGCAGTCAGACAGACAGAAATACAGATAAGCTAATTTAAATTATAATCGCTCTTAAACATTGTTTTAAAGTGTTAAAAACGCTTAATGCAAACGAAAATACAATGCCATCAATTCCCAATAACAGTTCTTAATATAACAGAATATTCCTGTGGGGCCCAGTAATTCTTAATTCTTATCATATTACATTCTATAGAAAACATAATTTATTTCATTTTTTATTTAATTTATTTATTTTGCACATAAATAATAAACATCAATTTCATTATAATCTGTGCAAAATAAAGCTATTAAAACATAGTTTATAAAAATACCTCTCACAGAACGCGAAGCTTTTGAATTTTTACTTTCTTCTATATTCAATAGAAGAAAGCATTGGATTCGTAAAAATTTTTCGACTTCGAGATTTCGATGGATTTACACGTTTTTAGAGGTCTGGAACACGATTTGACCATTTTTAGAAAATGTCGGTCTGCCTGTGTGTGTGCGTAAAAAGCATTTGTGGTAATTGTATCTCAGGAACGTTCAGAATTTTATAAAATTTGATATGTAGTTGCACTTTACATACATCAGGGCCTATCAATTTTTGGTAAAAATCGTCTAATAGGTGGCGGTGCCATCCTACTTTTTTGAAATTTTTAACAATGCGGTATAGGAAAAATTTCATATAAATGTACATAAAGAGAATTATTTTTTAATAATCAATATGAAATTAAAAAGAATTATTTATAATAGTGATAGTCAACTGGGAAAAAATTGTATATGTAGGAGTATCACTTCCTTCCTGGGTGGGGGGGAGGGGGGCAACTTTTCATTATGAGTATCTTTCAAAAGAGCTCGTCAATACCTTTAAAACGAATGGTTGAACCATCTATCTGCGATAATTTAAAATAAAGTTAATGATTTTATTCTTTTTTAAATAAAAAAAATATCGCAATTTTTAAGATGGCCTATAGCTGAGTTAAATAGATTTTCTTTGGATATTTAGTGATATAGTGTTTCTCTAGAATAGAAATCGTCTGCATTCATCATGAATTTTAATAAATAATAATTTTAATAAATTATTTTTAATGAGTGAATTTGTATAGGAAAATATTGAAGAAAGTCATGTGTTGGCCATAACATATTAGTTTCGAATGTCTTTGTATACAAACAAGACATGATATTTACGCCCATTTTCAGTTGGAAACATATGATATTTAATTTGTATAACATATATCACATTCAAGGAATTCAAGAATTTGGATTTTGAATTTCAAATTCCATTTTTTCCCCTTAAAAATACGCATTTTTAGGTCTTCTGAATACGAAAAATCAAGTTTTTATCGGTTCATCTGTGTATATAGTCCAAGAGCTCGTAACTAATTTTAGAAACATCATCCCAAATTATTTAGAGAAATTCCACACACACCACTCATTAACACCTGCTCAAATTTCAAATGGTAACTAGGACTGGGCGATATATCGATACATCGCGAAACATCGATTTAAAGCACGCAATTTGAAACCGATAACGAAATCTTTCAGTTGGCGATATATCGCAAGCTCCACGATTATCAGAAACTCGGCTGTGAACGTACTGCAAGCGACCATATCAGTTTCCGTGAGCCCAACTTTTCGTCTCGTGATCGCCGGTAATCGTTGATACGGAGAGTGGATGATATACGTATAACGCATGCGTGATATTAGACATTGGTTTCATCTGAAATCGCTACTCACAGCTGCGATCTGAATCGCCTTTTATGATCATGATCTTGCTTTATTGGGAATCGATTATAAGCTGAGCATGAACGCATGCGTGATATCAGACTCTGATATGACTGAGACACTGCGTGATATTCATCCGATCTCTTTATTCTCTGCTACGATATGAATATTGGTTGTCGCCAATACGACATTAATACTATTATTGTCTATAAATACAATTAACAATAGTTGATGTCATTAATTTTATTAAGAAATAGCTGAATAATTTCGTCATTTATATACGTCCATATTTGTTTAAAATAATAATAATAATAATAATAATAATATTCTGTTTTTTTTTTTTTTTTTTTTTTTTTTTTTTTAAGATTTTAACTGTTTTTATTTAAATAATTTTTTTAAAGCTTTTTCATCAATTTATACTGAATTTGTTTTTAATATTTTAACAATTATTTAATTTCTTTCAAATCTTTTATTATATCTGATCAATATAGTGAAAATTTGGTGTTATTTGTTTTTATATTTTATTTCGTTAAGAAACCAAAGAAATTTCTTTACTCAGGATAATGATTGTTTTCTACTGTGAATCTAATTTCAGACGGCAGGAAGGAAGCGCCTTTATTTTAGAAATCTTAATATTCTATAGTATAATCTATAAATATAAAAGAGTAAACTCACGGATTCAATGATCACTGATTCAATATAGCCGAGTCGATTCTATGGCTGATAGGGTTGCAAATTTTTGTGAGCACGGTGATTTTAGGACCTTGACGCCCACCCACTAAGACGGGATTTTGCGAAATAACCCCGTTACCCCCGGGGGGGGGGTAGAAGGAAAAACATAACTCGGCTCCAAATTGCTTCACGGTGAAGAAATTGCAGAGAGAGTCATATAATAATGTACACACAAAACACAAGCACATACGCATACACAAACGTGCCCTGATTAACTTCATGTTAGGCCCCGGAAAACACATGTTTTCGTGGGCCCGCCTCCCTCTCGCTCTGTACACCAATCAGTACAAGTACATATATACCTGTTTATAGGACTAATATGGCAGAAATTGCATTATAGACACCATTTTTTCCCATTTTTAGGCATAAAAGTCAAAATGGTATTTTCAGGGCCAGTTTTATGGCCTTCTTCTACTCAGGTCACATGCCCCGCATGCCTCTTGTTAATTGGCCCTTGTACGCAAATCTTTCGTCTATATTTTGCTGTACAAATTTTCTCGAAACAAATAACTTTATTAAAACTTAAAAAAAAGAAAAGAAAAAATACTTTTATTTAAATTATCACAGATCAATAGTTCAATTACTCGTTTTAAGGATATCAACGAATTTTTTTAAAAGGTGCCCATATCTAAAATTTGCCCTCTCGGAGGGGATTTACCCCAGGAGGAAAGCGCTGCTCCTGTGTGTCAATTTTTTTTTTCTACTTGATTATTACTATTATAAAAAAAATCTGGAGTGACTCCACTCGACTTTCCGAACATTGAGTAGATAACAGTTTTGTAGATAAAATAAAGAAAGAGGAATTGCTAAACAAACAAAAGAGAGAAAACCATAATAGAGTGTTTTTTTCTCCATATATCACACGAGGTTTTATTTAACGCTACTGAACTTTGAGCCCTTAGATCAAAATGATAAAGAATTTTTCGTTTTGTCCCTGTAAAAATCTATAGATGCTAGATTCACCAAAATGCTTATAGTTAGTGCAACAGTGATTTATAATATTCATACAAATTTTCAGCTCAATTGAATAAGGCGTTTAGATGCTATCGCACTTTTAAAAATTTGGTCTCATAGGCCATAATGATAAAGAATTTTTCTTTGTGTCCCTGTAAAAAAACTGTAGTGCTAGATTCACCAAAATCTATACAGTTGGTGCAAATGCGACCTATAACATGTGTACAATTTTTTTGCTCAGATTAATAAGGCGTTTAGACGCTATCACACTTTTAAAAATTTGGCCCCATTGGCCTTAATGATAAAGAATTTTTCTTTGTGTCCCTGTAAAAAAACTATAAGTGCTAGATTCTCCAAAATCTATACAGATTGAGTATCTGTGACCTATAATATGGGTATAAAATTTTTGCTCAATTGAATAAGGCGTTTAGATGCTATCGCACTTTTAAGATTTTGGTCCCATAGGCCATAATGATAAAGAATTTTTCTTTGTGTCCCTGTAAAAAAACTATAAGTGCTAGATTCTCCAAAATCTATACAGATTGAGTATCTGTGACCTATAATATGGGTATAAAATTTTTGCTCAATTGAATAAGGCGTTTAGATGCTATCGCACTTTTAAGATTTTGGTCCCATAGGCCATAATGATAAAGAATTTTTCTTTGTGTCCCTGTAAAAAAACTATAAGTGCTAGATTCACCAAAATCTATAGGGTTCGTACTATGGTGACTTACAATATACGTACCAACTTTCAGGTTAATCGAACAAAGCCTTTAGACGCTAGCGTGTTCACAAACATACACACATACACACATACACACATACACACATACACACACACATACATACATCATCGTAAAAATAGTGAAAACGGACTCAGGGGACCTCAAAACGTATAGAAACATCAAAATCTCGAATTCGGATTTTTGACATGATTACAATACTTTCCTCACTATAGTGTTCGGAAAGTAAAAATCTTTTTAATTTCATAATGATTCGTTAAAAATAATTCTCATTGTGTACGTTTATAAGAAATATTTGTCTATACCACCAAGTTAAGAAGTTAGAAAAATCTGGACGGCAGACACCTGTTGAACGATTTTCACCAAAAAGCAATAGGCACTATATTATGTCATGGTGCAACTGCATATAAATTTACATGTAATTCTGTACAGTGTAATAGTTCCTCAGATACCATTGGAACAAAATTTTTCTCACACACAGATAAACATCTTCTGAAAATGGTCAATCGTGTTCTAGATATCTCAAAACATGTAAATCCGGCGAAAACTGGAAGTTGAAAATTTTTATGAATCCAACACTTTCTTCTGTTGAATACAGAAGAAAGTAAAAAGATTGAATTCATGACGTAGAATAACATAGCTATAGTACGAAGGTAGATGAAATTAAGCGAATTTCACATATATTGCGAATATAACATAGCATGATTAAGGAAGAATGGGTTTTACGACGCTCTAGAGCTTAAATATAGGGGAAAAAAGGGGGGGGGGACATGATGGGAAGATCCCTTAAACTTAATTAATGAGCTTTATAAAATTATTTGTATATGGAGTATTTTTTTAAACCTTTTTTTAGGCAGCAATGTTTGCTTTATACACGAAACTACACGAAACAATTATTCATCATTTATTTTGGTGGGAGGGGGTATGGACCCTCCCTTTGCCTACGGCCTTGCACATAACATCACATTAATACAAATCATTCCCATTTTTTTATGAAACTGAGTGACTACAAATAATTATTTTCTTAATTTGTTTATCGTTGGTTCCCTAAATTCTCTCGTGGTTAAAGTTTTAATGGATAAAATGGTACTTCTATCTTGTTTGCTTACACTGCCGGCTTTGAACGAAAATTAATCTAATAATTCTCAGAAAAGTCGAAAATAAATAAATCCTTATTTTTTACAGGTACTACTTTTATAGAACTTGGTGGATATAACATATTTAAAAGTTATAGTACTTTTTTCACGTGAACTATTCAGCTTAAGCATGCTGAAAAAATAAATTTTGATGCAATTTTATTGAAATAAATGATGTTTTTTCCATCTAAAAATGTAATATGTGAGTTTAATTTTACTTTAAAATTTATAATATCAAGTTTCAAGTAGGTTATAAATATACGAAAAATGGAAAATTCCGAATTTGTAATTTAAACAGCGGATAGTCATTATAGAAAAAAACTGGGTATATATTATAACAATAACTATAACACACACACACATGTGCGCGAACGAAACCTTATATTAACAACTTTATCTAAATTAAATGCGCATGGCTGTTAGCGTTACCCGAGAAACACCACGTGGAGGTCGCCATGCATCGTTTCTCATGGGGAGTTTTGATAAGGCAGGTCCCCTTGCCTACTGCCAGCAAGCATCCCAAGGTAATTTATTCTTTTACACTACGAATGCAACAACAACAACATATTTTCAGAAAATTCCTCAACTTTCGGAATTTCTTTTTTTTATGATGTTGTGGAGAAACAGAAACTAGTTCATTTTCAATAATGGTTTCCACTGTCTGACAAAGAACTGATTCCACTTCGATAAACGGAGGTTCGTCAGTAGAATTATCAGGCAGTGCAGTAGAAACTGTTTCATTTTCATCGAGTGTGTCCACTACCTGAGACTGAACTGAGTCCACTTCGGTGAACAGAGGTTCATCAGTAACAGTATCAGGCAGTGAAATAATATAATCAACTTTTGGCAGCTTTTTTATGTCCAACATTGGATGCTTGGAAATCCGAGCTTTATTTAAAGCTGGGTTAAAAAATTTTTGACTATCATTATTCAATAATAAATAACGTCCAGCAAAGATGGAAGTCACTGGACACGCATACCTTTCCCGAGCATCATCCATAGGATGATGCTCGAAAAATTTAAAAATAAACCACATGAGGAACTTTTTTAAAAAGTAACTCACGAAGAAAACACCTAAGAACAAAAGGTAAGTCATTCTCAGATGAAGGTCAGTAATTAGACTGAAGAAAATTGCTAAAAAGAGAAGCTTTTCATTGTTGTAAAAAAATATGTATAAACATTGTTGTTTATCAAACAATTATTTTTTATTAAATAGCTGTTGCAATTGTTCAATCAATTGTTGAACTGAAATATTGGATACATTGTTTAAAAAACAAATGATGGGAAAATTTGTATGACACGAAAATTAATTTTGTATTCCATGTCATGTGAAAATGTCGATCAAATTAAAATATGTCATTAATATAGCGATAAAGTTAACAGGGAATGATATTATGTCAAATAGAGGAATCATTCTATAAATTGGGTTGCAGCAAGTATTAAAACTCTTGATATTTTTTATTATATGCTGTTGAAAATCTGTTGCCTGATGGTATGAAATTTTGAAACTTCATCAGTTTCAACTATATCACGATGAAAAATTTCACCATAACTAATTTTCAGAATGCCTAAAAGGCACAAAAATGTGTCAAAATATTTAACAGTCTTATGGCAGTGCCTACTATAGCCTCTAAATTTATGTGTTGCGCAGTGTTGTGTTGTCTATTTTAAAGCCGACTACAACGCGATTGGCTTAAGTCTTAGTGAAGTACTCTTCGTGGAGATCTTTCTAAGCAGTTTTATCTGTATAACAAAAGAGTAAACTCACTGATTCACGGATTCACTGATTTACTGACTCAACACAACCGTGGTGATTCTATGGGAAATAGAGTTTCGAATTTTCGTAAGTACGTTGGTTTTAGAACCCTGACCCCCACTAAGACGGGATTTTGCAAAATACTCCCCCGTTCCCCACTCCCTGGGGGTTGCAGAAGGGAAAAACACCTTTATAAGCATAACTCGGCTCCAAATTGCTTCACAGTGAAGAAATTGCAGAGGGAAAGACTAGACTTGAGTACGAAAAAATAATTTTCTGTGATTTTGGAATTTTTGATCTTTAAACCCTTTGCGGCGCAAGACAATTCGGATCATTTAAATTATACTGCCAGCGGAATTCACGAACTAAATTAAACTAAAAGAAATTTTTAATTTTAATGTTAAAAATACCGGCCTTTTCTGCTATGTTAAAAACGTAAATTTTTGCTAAAAAATTTCCGGGATGAATTTTGGCAGCTGGATCTTAAATTTTGCGTCCTCGCAGCGAGGACAGCGCGCATTAAGGAGTTAAGGGGGGAGGGAGTAAAAACAACTTTCGGAGGCAAATTTATCAAAATATGGATTTTCGAGTAAAACTCTGCGAATAATAGCACAAAGACGTAGAAAACCACCAAGAGTCTACTTGGGAATATTTTCAAAAACTCATTTTTGCTTTTTTGCGATTTTGGGGGAGGAGTTACGAGGGGGCAAATTCGAGCTGCCCTTTTAGCGCTAAATTCGTCCTGGGAAATCTATAGGAGCTGAAGTCACAAATTTTAGTGTGTGGCTTTTTTACATGTGTCCAACACCCATTGTAAAGGGATTTTGCGAAAGTCCCCCTTTTCTCCCCTTGGGGGGAGGCAGTAAACTCGTTTCCAAGCATATAACTTTGCTTCAAATTATCTCAGAAAGATTAATTTTTATGTGTGGGTTGTTTATGCCTCCCCAACACGCACTGTGAAAGGATTTTACGAAATTTCTCCCTCCCTCCTTTAAGGGCGGGGAGGGAAGCAAAAATACGCTTATAAGTGTAACTCTGCGCCAAATTACCTCGGAATAGCGATTTTATAATATAACAAGCATAATATAACTTTGCTTCAAATTATTTTAGTAAGATTAATTTTTACGTGTGGGTTGTTTATGAATTCCGAACACGCATTATAAAGGGATTTTACGAAATTTCCCTTTACCCCTTTAAGGGCGGGGGAAGGGGGCAAAAAAACGCTTTTAAGAGTATCTCTGCTCCAAATTTTCTCAGAATACCGATGTTTTGATATGTCGATTGGTTATGCGTACTCAAGACGCACACTACAGAGGGATTTTGTAAAATTCCACATTATCTCCCTTGAGGCTGGGGGAAAAATCATCTTTCCATGCGCAACTCTGCTCCGAACTATCTTAGGCGTTTTCTTATTTGTGGGCTGGTTATACGTTCCCAACGCGCATTATAAAGGGATTTTCTGAAATTTTCCCTTTTCCACCTTTAAGGGTGGGGGTGGGGGGGCAACTCTTCTCCAAATTATCTTAGGAAAGCGATTTTTTGGATATGTCGATTGGTTATGCTTACTCAACACACACAAACTACAAAGGGATTATTCGAAATTCTGTGTTATCCCTTCTTGAGATTTGGGGAGTGGTAAAAACATGTTTCCATGCTTAACTCTTTTCCAAATTATCTCAGAATGGCAATTTTTGATGTGTGGACTGCTTATGCGTATTCAACACACACTGCAAAGTGATTTTGTGAAATTACACCTTACCGCTCTTAGGGAGCGGAGGGGGGGTGTAAATATGTATTCATGCGTATCTCTGCAGTAAATTATCTTATGAAGGATATTTTCGGTGTGTGGGTCAGTTATATGTATCTAACTCATAATATAAAGATATTTTACGAAATTCACACTCCTCCTTCGTTCCTTTAAGAGCGGGGCAGGGAGGAAGGGGGGCTAAAAAACACGTTTTAAAACATAACTCTGCTTCAAATAATCTCAGGTTCCCGATTTTCTAATGTGTCGGTTAGGTATGTGTATGTAACATGCACAATAAAGGGATTTTTTGAAGTGTGGCGAGTAGGAAAACCGCTATCGAATGTAACAAGAAAATTAACTTAAATATTGTCTCATTTCAATGATTTTTTAAATTATTATTAATGATATGTATATAAATATATATATTTTCTTTCTTTCTTTCTTTTTTTCTTTTTTTTTTTTTTTTTTTTTGAGAATTCATTTCAATAGAATGACCAGCGAAGCGGTCAAAGCCTGATAGTGCATAATAAAATAATTTATATCGTTATTTTTATATGATCATTCACTTATTTACTTATTTTGTGCGTGTTTGAATTTAGGTTTCATGTTTTTATTAATGTCTTCTGCTTACAAAAGACGAAAATGTTGGGTCCATGAGAATTTTCGATTACCAGTTTCCAATGAATATTTATTCATTTTTCGGTGTCTTGACACAGGATTCGACCATTTTTAGAAAACGTCTGTCGTGCGATAGTACAATTTTGTAGATACTGTATCTCATTAACAAAAGGACGGAATTCAACAAAATTTTATACTTGGTTCAACCTTTACTTAAATTAATGCTGATTAGATTTTGAAATATACCGCCCAAATACATTATATGCAATTTCCGCCATGTAAGATAAGGCTATATCGCAGTTTCTATAGCGTATCAATGCGCGAAACTTGATAGGAATGAGAGTCGTGACGAAAAGCTATGTTTATGCTGCTATGATGCAATGTAACCCAGTTTACGGGATAAGCAGTATATCAACTTCTATTATATATAAATGCACCAAACTTAGAATGTAAAATGGATATTTTGAAAAACTATCCTTTGACAATTTGTCAATTTACAGTGGTGGCTGAGAAAGAAAATCGGTATATCCCTAATTGATAGTCCTTACATAGAATTACATCTATTCATTTAAACTTTCTTTTATTCTCGATTTATTTATTTCGTATCGCAGGTAAAATTTATTTTTTCTCAGTACATTGTTGCAATTGTGACGTCAATGTTTTTCTGTTGAATCATCCTTTTTTAGTTATTTTATTCATCCCTCCAAACCACGAAAAAAAAATATATTATCTATTCTTGTAGCTATGACATTAGTTTCAGCATTATCTCGGGCAAACTTGGGCTTTTATTTTATTAAGAAGACTTTGCAAGAGTTTATTGCCTTAATTACGTACATAATTTAGGTACTTTTAAATTCATTTCAAAAAACATAATTTAGGCACTTTTAAATTCATTTCATCTCTTAATTTAGCTTTTTTAGAATACAGATATCATAACAGTAGGCTGTTTTTGCAGTTTTAAAACGTAACCTGATTTCTCTAAAATTGTAATATTTACGTGCGTAAAATATATAAATTAGGCACTTTGGAATTTGCTTCATCGTTTCATTTAGTACCTATAGAATACAAAAATCATAACTGCAGATTGTTTTTGTGGTTTTAAAGTATAATCCAGTTGCCCTAAAAGTGTAGTTTTTTGTAAGCAAAAAATATTTTCAGGCCTTTTGGAATTTTTTAATGTTTTAATTCAGAATTTAAGAAATACAGAAATGAAATACCAATGCTACTTGCGTGGTTTCACAGTATATCCCAACTTCTCCAATTATGTAGTACTGAAGTGTGTTAAAAACATACTTTAGTCACTTTGTACTTTTAATTAGGTAATTTGGCATTTATATAATACAGAAACCAGTATATCAGACAATTTGCCTGGTTTTTCTTTTTAAACTAACTCGACGCCTCAAAATGTGCATTATTAAAATATACAAATAGGGTAGATGCTCCAGTGATTGGCATGCTCCAGTAATTGGCATCTATCCCAAAATAATTAATAAATAAGAAAAATAATAAAATAATATATTTTACATATGAGAATTTTAACATTTTATGTCAAACATTGGAGCATAGGGTGCTAATACCTGGTAAAAGGAATAACTAGCAGTGTCAAACACTGGAACATAGGGGGCCAAATACTGATAAAATGAAAAACTGGCCGTCTCAGTTACTGGAACACTGAGTGGGTGTCAAATAAAAATTCATAAAAAAAATAAAATATTATAAAATGTATATATTTTAACATATATGTGGTTCTGAATGTCTTTCATACCATTTGTACTAACTTAAGATTTCTAAAAATATTTTCTGATGACTAGAACATTAAAAATATCAGAGATTGCTCTAAAAGTGTCAATCACTGGTACACTTACCCTACCATACATCAAACGCTTTTAAACCTTTAATCTCTTAGTTTAACATTTAAAGAATAAAAAATACAAATCTCTAAATATTTAGACTGTTTTTAAGTGTAATTACCACAGACGTATATCATTCATATATGCAAATAACATACATTAGGTAATTTGGAATATTTAAAATCTCTTAACTTAGCAGTCATTGAATATAGCAATCACAACTGCAGACCATAACAACAATATTTATGTGTAAATCAAATGTGTTGAATTTATATTATTAAAGTATTAAAAAATATATATATATTTTAGGCACGATGACTTTTTTTACTCACTTAGTTTTTATGTATAGAATAGATAAATTAAAATTCCAGACCATTTAAATCTTTTCAAACAGTCTGCAATTCTGATTCTTTTAAACGCATATAATATATTTTTCTATTCAATCAAGCGTAACCCGATAATTGAAACAAATTCCAAAGTACCTAAAATATGTTTTTTTGCACATAAAAGTTACAGCTTTGGGGCAACCGGGTTACGCTTTCAAACTGTGAAAACGGTCTGCAGATGTAATTTATGTATCCGTCGGTGCTAAATTAATATATAAACCAAATTCCAAAGTGCCTAAAATAAGTTTTTTGCGTACATAAAAATTACATTTCAGGGGCAAAGGGCAACTGCGTTACGCTTTAACTGATCTGCATGTTTGATTTCTATATTCTATGAGTGATAAATTAAGAGATAAAGAAAGTTCTAAAGCGCCTAAAATATGTTCTTAGCAATTATTTTTTATATTTTTATGTGATACGTTGTAGCTAAATAACCTCAAACCTTAATCCGAGTGTCGATTCTCTATTCCACTAACACTAAGTTCATTTTTTATTATTTCATAGTGCGTTATCTTTTTTTTTTTTTTTTTAATAGTTACTAAAATATGCTTCCAAAATTCGTTATGAGCTCTACGACTAATATATCTGCTAAAAGAATAACTTTAAAAAGAATAATTGCAGAAAAATTAAATTCGGTATTTTGAAGATACTCTGAGGACCACTTGAAAATTTTCATAAAAACTGGTAAGTTCCAAGAAGTGGTGTGGGTGAAATATGTATGATTAATTTGGAATAAACTTTTATGTTTAATAGCAGTAATAAAATTTTATCTGTATTTATAGTACTCAAATGCAGGGTAATAGAAAGTCGTGTGAGTGGCACATCAGATTATTTATTTACATAAATAGCTATAAACTGCTTATTCTAATTGATGCCAGTGAAAAAAACTGTTCTTATTTAGTCTATCGTATTTGAAAGAAAAAAACTGTCTTAAAAAAACTGATAGAAGTCTTAAAAAATTTTTTCTAACCAAATAATGAAATTTAGTCATTGCCTCCCTTTTTAACACTTCCCAACAAGGTTGAAAAGTGTTAATGACTTCAGATTGTCTGTTCGTTAATAGGTTCTGTACAATTAGTCTATGTTTTAGAATTTTGCAACTCTGTAGCCCCTTAGAAGATATTTAACGGTTAAAATAATCCGCCCCCGTCCTAAAAATCAAATTTATAGCCATAAAATCACCGAAAAATGATAAAAATAGGGGGGGGGGGCGTTCCTAAAAAACGGTGGGTGATATGGCAAAATTGGCATACCTAAACGGTCATAATCCGTAAAGTAATGTTTCGGAAGCATAATTTAGAAATAACCGTATAATTTTACGGGAAATGACCGTTTTGCTAGCTAAATGATCGTAGCCCGTAAATTGATGTTTCGAAAGTATAATTTTTTTAATTTTTACGAGAAAAAGCCGTTAATCTACGCAAATTACTCTTATATTTCACCATACCATTTTCTAATGAGAAAATCTCTTCAAATGCTATAATTTCAGTGACATCAAGAGAGAATTCCATTTTCTTCCCTTTTCAAACTGAAACTATGATTGTTATTTATACTAATTGAATGTGTTTAATTATGCACGCATGATGCATAGAAACATCCATTGGTTTTAATAAGCAATTGTTTTTGAAGTTAACCACACGTGAGCTAGACTTAAACTAACGTTTATTTACATATGTACAGTTACAGAAAAAAGAATGAACACACAGCGCCATCTATTGGCGTATTATAAAACACTCTGAGCATCATCACTACTTATATTATTCCAACATTCTCCCCCTGCGAAAAGCGTTTTATATTTAATCAAAAACAATAATTAATATTCAAATATATACTTTTAAATCAAACAAATTTTTTCTAACGTAAATGATAATTTTTCCTTTGTAACAGCCTTTGTTAGAAAATCTGAAATAATTTCATTAGTACAATTATACATAACTTTCACAGTCTTTTCTTCAATTAAGTCTCTAACAAAATGAAATTTAAGATTAACATGTCTTGTTTTATTTGATGACTTTGCAGTATTTAGCCAATCTATGGCTGCTTGACTATCAGAATAAATCGTCACAGGTCGTTCAACAAATTGTTCACACTTAAGTTCTTGTAACATATTTAAAGTCCATGTTAATTCTCTTGCAGTATCTGCAGTGGCTAACAGCTCTGATTCACATGTCGATAGTCCTACACATCTTTGCTTTTTACTTTTCCATACAATAAGAGAATTTCCTAACATAATTACACAACCTGAAAATGATTTGCCTACCTCTCCATTTCCCCAGCTTGCATCTGCACTACAATTTATTAAACCGAATTTTCTCTCGTAAAACAAAACTTTATTTTTTGTTCCATTTAAGTATTTTAGAACCTTTTTAGCTAATGTATAATGTCTTTTCTCAGGACGTTTATTAAATGATATTTGATAAATAACTAGTAACAAATGCAAGGTCAGGTCGAGTTCGGTTAGCCAAATATAGCAACTCACCTATAATTTTTTGATACTCAGTTTGATTAACTAAATTATCTGTAGGTGTAAAACATCTATCGTCGCCTTTAACTATTGGTAGATTAGACTTTTTAGAATTTTGCATACCATATTTTTCCAATAAAGATTCAATGTAGTTAATTTGCGATAAACTGATACCGTCTTGATTTTGTATTACTTCCATGCCTAAAAATTTTGAATTTTTAGTTGTTTCATTTAGAACAAAAATTTCTTTAAGTTTACTTATTTTTTCATCGCATAACTTAGAATTATTTGAAAAAATTGCTAAATCATCTACGTACACACAAATTGCTAGAAAATTCGTATCATCTTTATAAGTAAATGCACAATTATCAGATGCAAGTGGAGAGAAGCCAATCACTTTCAGTTCATGTTTAAGGTTTTTATGCCAATTTCAGCCGCTTTGTGGCAAGCCGTATATACTACGTTTCAATTTACATACATTATTTTTGCCAAATTTATTTTCATAACCAGGGGGTATTTCCATATATATAGTTTCTGCAATGTTACCATATAAATAAGCCGTTTATACATAAAAAAAATCTTACAGATAAATTCAGCTTAGAAGCGATTGCCATTTATAATCTAAATGATTCAATATTCACTACCGGTGAATATGACTCTGAATAATCGACTCTTTTTATTCGATTGAAAGCCGCTGCTACTAATCTAGCTTTATAAATTTCTTCATTATTTACCCTTTTAATTGAATAAATCCATTTACTTTTAATTATTTTTTCATTTTTTGGCCTTTCAACTATCTCAAAAACATTGTGTTTATTTATGGAATCGATTTCTTTTTCCATAGCGATCTCCCACTTTTTGCGATTTGTTTTATTTTTTATTTCCTCAAAATTTCTCGGTGCCGATTCCCCATCACGGTCATTTAAAGCCAAATTAGCTGACATTTTATTGTTTATGCTTTCTGATCGTCGCAATTGGGGTGGCGATCTAAAAATGGATTCTGACTCATTCTGTATTTCATTTTGTTCTAGCGTTTGTTGTTCAGACGAAAAATCTGATAAATTATCATCATCTTTTTCGGGTAGGGGAGAAGTTTCTGTTTCATTAAACTTGGTTAATTCTTTAATATCCCACAAATAAGTTTTCGGTTTCACTTTTTAAGAATTTACTACCTTTAGATGTTTCGTCAAATTTAACTGATCTTTCTTCAACAATTTTCCTTTTATCTCCTTATATTATTAAAATCTGTGCGCATCTGTCTGTCTGTCTGTGAGAAATGCCTTGTGACCGCTAAAGCTCCGGCGCTAATGGTCGCAGCGCCTCGAAACCGGTGTCGACAGACGCAGAATTTCTTCATATCGACATCGCGATAATTCACTAAGCGATGCGACCCTAATTAGCAGAGATATTAATTAAAACGTCGACCCATATCTACTGAAAAATGACCCAGAATTTATGATTAAATGTTTAAAAAGTGACATTTTTACGGAAAAAGTGGAAAATAAATTAGAAATATCAGTCGTATCGTTACAAATAAGATACCATTGGAAAGGACTTTTTTTTTCTTAATCCGATGGTTTAAACGGCTTATCGATCGGACAATTAGATTTTTTAAAATTAACTAAAGTATGAAAAAAAGGTGGCAACAAATCACAAGAGTTTTATTAATTTCCTTCTAGACGTATTTCGGTTACCATGGCGCCGGGCGAAAGAATAAATAGATTTTACTTCCTGCTTTACTGATTTTGTACTGGAAATAAAAATTGCAAATTTCAAAATGCTTCAATTTTCTTCAAAATTATTTCAAACATGCTACACACTTTTAACATCACAAGACGAAGTTGCAGTTAAAATTTCACCGGGTTTCCAGAATAAATAAAAAATGTACAATTTAATTGCAAATTAAATTTTATTCTGATACGCGTATTTCAAATTCTAACTATGATTAAATTATTTTTAATACATCATTCGAAAGATATTTTAAAGTACTTTTATATTATCGAAAGTGGGATTCAAGATTTCGCTTCATTTACACGTTTTGAGGTCTCCTGAATCGGTTTTCTTTCGTATCTCAATTACTAATTAAAATAACTTCATAAGTAATACATCATTAGATAGCTTTGTTGATTTGGAATCCAATAGTAGATTACAGAAATTTGTACCGCCAGATGGCGCTGTAATATTTTCAAATTTCAATATTTCAATTTCTAATTATGATTAAATTATTTTTAATACATCATTCGAAAGATATTTTAAAGTTTTTTTTATATTATCGAAAGTTTTCACAAGATTTACACGTTTTGAGGTGTTCTGATTAGGTTTTTTTTTTTGCATCTCAGCTAATTCAGTTAGACCGTTCAAAATTGGTATATGTAGGTTAATTAGGAAGGGCTGAAAGGGTGGGGAAGATATAGGCGTGTATTGCGCGCACGGGACAGCGCTGCCGAAGGCAGTAGTGGGGACCCGGTCCGACTTTTTAACCGATGAGAAATGATTTTTTTTTTTCATTTTCTTTTCTTAAAAATAAAAATTTGATTTGAGAAGGAATATGTGCGCGTAGCGCGCGTATACCTTCACACGTGCGCGGGCAGCGCGCATGGGTCTGCGCTGCCGAACGCAGTGGGGACACGGTGTGAGTTTTTACCCGATCAGAAATGATTTTTTTAGGAGGCACGAAGGATCAGGGAAGGAATACGCGCGCAGCGCGTGTATTCCTTAACTTAAGCGCGCGCAGCGCGTACGGGACTGCGCTGCCGTAGGCAGTGAGGACCCGGTCCGACTTTGTACGTGATGAGAAATGATTTTTTTAATTTTCTTTTCTTAAGAATAAAAATTTGATTTGAGAAGGAATATGTGCGCGCAGTGCACGTATACTCTGTAGCGCGCATGGGTCTGCTCTGCCGAAGGCAGCGGGGACCCGGTGTGAGTTTTTACCCGATCAGAATTTTTTTTTGAGGGGTTGGGCACGAAGGGTCAGGGAAGGAATACGCGCGCGCAGCGCGCACGGGGCAGCGCTGCCGAAGGCAGTGGGGACCCGGGCGGACTTTTTACCCAATCAGAAATGATTTTTTTTTTATTTCTTTTCTTGACACTAAAAGTTACTGTTAGTGATTCATTAATTTTAGTGATTCATTTGAAAATACTGACCCGCTAGCGGGCGAAGCTCGCTAGTCAATATCATAAATTCTGTATGCGCGCCTCTCTGGAATATCCAACAAATATACCTTTCTTAGCGGGGACATCGAATTTATTTCTGAATTGTTTAGGAATGTGATAGTAAGCTACACAACCAAAAGTTTTTAAATAAGTTAGTTTTGGTTTTCTACCTGTCCATATTTCGATTGGGATTTTTTGTTTACCTTTTCGCGGTGTGTTATTAGATATGTGGGTACTACAATTTATGGCTTCCGCCCAAAATCTAAGTGGCAATTTACTATCATATAACAATGTTCTTGCACGTTCTACCAGTACTCTTACACATTTTTCTGCAATACCGTTGCTTTCAGGATTATATGGTACTGTTTTTTCGGGAACACACAGCGCCATCTATTGGCGTATTATAAAACACTTTGAGCATCATCACTACTTATATTATACGAACAGTTTTCTTAATTTAATTCAAAAAATTTCCATCTGACTCAAACTGAGTAATTGATATTGGTGAAATTGATTTTCTTTTTTTATTAACGCGAAAACATTAAAAAAGAAAGCTAAAATGGTTTCTTGATTTGAAGCCAGATTTCAAAAACACAAACTACAACCTAATAATTGTTTTATCCACTAAACGCATTTTTTTAATTTTAGTTTTTTTTTTTTTTTTTTTAAGCATACAGCATTCTATTTGCTCTTAACCCTTTAGTTAAGCCTTAGAAAACGGAAAATTTTAATGTTGTTTCCACAATGCATTTTTTACAATATGCTAAAATAAAGTTTATTTCAATATGAAATGAATATGTAATTAACCATTTGAAGGTAAGTCTTATGATTATTTTGTATGATCTTCACTGTTAAAAAACAAAGCTGTTTTATCTGAATATGGCCATCAGATATGTACATTACATCATATATAGCAGGTTCTGCTCTCGAAATACTTCAGTACTTTCTTCATTCAATGTAAGGCTCCCTTCAATAGAATACAGCTTAAAGAAAAGAAAGAAAAAAAACTCTTCTTCTATTTGGATTTTGGGAATAAGGCCGATTGACTGCTATAGGTCCTAGGCCAGAGGGGGAGTGCCCTCCGTGGGGGTCTTTCTAAAGGGTCCTAGCCCGTATTTACTCAAGTTTCGAAGAAAACCACGGAAAACTCCGAACGGCTAGGCCGACGAGCGCGACCTGGGATCGAACCCGGCACCTTATATCTACCAGCTTTGAGCGCAGAACCGCACGGCTGCTGGTGGGCTCCCTTCAATAGAATACAGCTTAAAGAAAAGAAAGAAAAAAAACTCTTCTTCTATTCTAAAAAGTGCAAATACGCCTAATACTTCATAAACACAATTTGAAATCGGCCTTATAATGAAAACCTGTTTGGATGAATAAGAATTAGGCTCTAGTTATTTCTTCTTTGCACCCACTACTGAAACCGTAAAGATCGAAAACGATGAAAAAATCGTATTAATTGGAGATACAAATTCTCTGTATTTATGTAAAAGATTTATTATTATTATTCAAAAATTATTCTGCGTCTCGGTTAATTTTCAGAGATCTCGCATAGTTTTCAAAAGCTTCATTTTGTTTTTGAAAAAGGGTGAGAAATTCTCACCCATTATTTACCTCTAATGAGAACCTTGAAATAAGACTTTTCGAAAAACAGTTAGATTTTCTTTCACAAAATTCAGTATCGTAGTTTTCATAGGGGAAAAAAAAAAAAAAAAAAAAAAAAAAAAGCTTTTGTTTTTTCAATATGAGAATTGACTGACTTCTTAATTTTGTCAAAAATATCAAATTTAGATTTTAAAATAGTCTTAAAATAAAATAATTTTCATGCATAGTTTGAACGTTAACAATTTAATCACTGTAAAAAATTTCTGTAAAAATAAAGCACTTTTTTTGACATAAATACAGCATATGTTGCTGTAAATTTTTATAGCTAGTTCTGTAAAAATAATTGAAGATTTGTTACTTCACATTGTGCTGTAAATCGGTTTAAAAAAATATCCAGAAGTCTTTTGGTGCATATGACAATATTTATCAACTAGTCAGTTCTGATGTTGACTTTATCTGTTTTTGTAAAGTAAAGTCTCTGTGCTCCCTACGGCGCGGTTGGCAAAGCGCTGGCCTCTGACACAGATGATTGTGAGTTCGAATCCCAGGCTACCCAAGACGGTTTGCTTCGCATGGAAATTAATAAATTAGCTTTTGCGTGTAAAAAAATAAATAAGTTTTTTAGTGTTGTGGATTTCTTCCTGCACGCATGAGTAATAATTGCAAGAAACTTTTTTAAGCATTCGAGAAACTCAAACTTTAACTTTTAATTTTACGGTTAATGCTACTTTTTTTGCAGGTTGGTTGTATGTTTCATCACAACGTAAAATTACTGGCGATACATCATTCATCGTCTAAATGTATTTTTACGGGCTTTGACTGGAATCTCTGCTGCCGGGCTTTGCCCGTAATTTTACTGCAGCATTTTTTACAGTGTATGAAGAAGTTCCCAAAACATTCGGGAGTATTTCAAAGAAATTTCTGCAAATGGTATCAAAATATTCCACCCGGAGAATTCATGTAATCTTTGACCAATATTTGTTTCCATCAATAAAAGATAGTGAAAGATGTCTATGTCATGAAGCATCGTTGATTGATTACACAATTTCGGGGCCTGAACAGGCGCGACTATCGGATTTTGCAAAAGAATTGAAGAATACTAAATTTAAGGAAGCTCTGGCAGATTTTTTACAAATCATTGGAATAGAGAGGAAATGAAATCATTTTTGGGCAACCGACAGATTTTTTTTTTTTTTTTTAATTTTCGAAATTGTCAATCTTATCAAGTTGTTGATGAAGAGATCCAATCAAGTGTTCTTGAAAACTTATGTTGTCCTTCACATGAAGAAGCTGATACCAAGATTATCTATCATGCTTGCAATGTCGCTGAGCAGTTGAATATTGTTATTAGAGCCTATGATACCGATATTTTGATTATAATGATTGGGAATATGACACAATTACAAAATTCTAATTCTAATATTTGGATGCTCAATGGAACAGGAAATAACGAAAGGTATATTGACGTCACAAAAATTTATAACGAGCTTGGAGAATTGTTAGCCAAAAGCTTAATCGGCTTCCATGCGTTCACAGGATGTGATTTCAATCCGGCTTTCTTTAATAAAGGGAAAAAAAGACCTTTTACTTTTCTGAAAAAAATATAGAATTTCAACAAGCATTTGCTACTCTTGGTGAAGAAAATTTGACCGAGGATCAGTTAAAAGAGGTATTTAACAGTATTCAGAAGTTTACCTGCCAGCTCTAAAATGCAAAAAAATCTATTGACGTTGATGATGGAACGTACCAACTTTTCGCCAGCAATTGAATCAATTTACACATTCCTTTTATTCTATAATTTACGTTTTATTTTTACAGAATCCGATTCAATGGATGATGAAGACGAGTCACACAACGTCATACATGACTCCTATGATGATGAATGAAGATTCAAACCAATGGAAAGAAATATATATTTTGTAATGCATGCATGATTTATTTTTTTAATTAATTTTTGTTAATTGTGTCTTAAGTAAATAAAAAGAACAAAATAAAATAAATATTTGAATAATTATTTGTTATCTGCAATACACCTTAATATTTGAGATTCTTTCGAAATATATTTACTTTTTTAACATCAAACATATAAATTTTAGTCCATAGTTTACAAAATTAAATACTAATTACTATAAAAACATTGATAAAGTAAATTATTGATGCAAATACATACTGGTCAAATACATACAGGTAGCTTTTCACTGGCTCTTAGACTATTAAATTTGAAATTCATATAAAAGATTTTTCCACGTTCTTCTTCATATTTAACTTCTTCCTATTAACAATTACTTTAATGTACGATAGGGAGCCCGCTATAAATTTGCTATTATAGCCACTAGCAAACGAAATCGTGCATTGGTGCTCAACGGTGAAAAGGGTCTCCCATGATGAGTTTTTTCACTGTTCTGAGCTGTTTCTAACTAAAAAAAAATTATCGAAAACAGTGTTTTAATTGTTTATTTTCTCACTGCTTGTTTGATTCTTTTGCTTTGGTTTCTTGTCGTTTTAACACACAGGCAACATTATTTAAATAGCAACTAACTATCTAGGAATAATATTAAAGTAAGTTTCATAGTAAATTTAATTAAATTAATATAAATAAGTAAAATTTATTGTTTCAAATATCAAAAATAAAATTCTTTCAATAACTAACAATCAGTCTTCACGGGTAATTTTAGTTTGATAAAATTTTATTCTTATTAGTCTATGTGGTTTCAGTGGTCTTAAATCTTCTCTTGTTCGGCTTTTACAAAGTTTCAAAAATGTATTAATATATATATATGAGAAGAGGAGGAGGCTAAGTAAATTAAATATCATTTTATTAAATAAGGAGGGGTTAACTACAGTGGAGCTATAAATTAGATGCTTATTAATCTAGATATTTCAGGCTATAAACAGACACAGGCAGCATTCAGCTGTAAAACAGAATTCGGCCTCACTCCTCCGTCAGTCACCCACTCCGTCAGTAGCTCACTCTGCCAATCTCTTAGGCACGGATTAAAAGAGAAGGATGTATTACTAATGTTACGGAAAGGTAGTAATTTTCATCTTACAGATAGAGGGCGACCAAATCTCGAAAATACACCAATCAGCGCTTTTTACATTTCTGGCTGTTCCTTCGTTGGATGACTGAAGCCGAAGGGGCGGGCTTTCCCTTTCTTCCGATGAGTTTCAAAGATATTACAACCAGGCGGCGATCGGATCGCTTACTCTGTTCGGCTGAATTAATGCGGAAAATAAAGCTCCGTTCCCCACGCTGACCGCCCTATCTAGTTTGTCATCCTGTATCCTAATCCGTGCTCTTAGGCGAGTTTTTCTCATGTTTTTCGCTGTGGCCATCTGTTTGAGAGAATCTCGTAACGGAATTGCGCTGCCAATCTGGAGAGACAAATCTTATTGGGTCGTAAGTTAGGATAACGAACACAGGAGAGTGGGGTGACAACAGCCAATTCACACTCGACCATTTGACTGAGAGGCACCGGAAGAGCTGAATCTGAAAGTATACAAAGCAGAACCCCCTCCCCCCAAAAAAGGGGAAAGCAAAAGAAAAACAAAACAGAGGACTAGAAAAAGATAAACAGAGAAAAAACATTTTCTTTTTTTTTTACGAAGACAAACAACAACAAAAGAAAAAGAAAGAAAAAGAAAAAAAAAAAAATGACAGGATAGACAAAAAAAAAAAAAAAAAAAAAACGCAATCAGCAAAATAGTTAAAAAAAAAAAAAAGCAGTTAAACAAAAGAAAAAAAAAAAAAATGGAAAAGAAGCGGAAAGTTTATGGAGCAGCCCATGGTTTTAAAAAATCTACTGCTGTGGATGTGACATTTGGGCCTTCATGATTCTGAACTTCATAGTAATCATGAGACTTTAATACAGTAATCTGACAGGGTCCAAAGAAGCGAGGTCGGAGCTTTAACCCTGTGCCGAATTGAGTACGGGCGATTGCTACGCTGTCGCCAAGTTGGTACTGATGAAGCTTTTTCCTACTCTTGTAATATATCCGTTTGTTAGTTTCTTGCATTTTAAGTATATTCGCTTTGACGATGACACGAAGGGTATCACTTTGATCCATAAATGAATTAATGTATTCATTCTTTAGAAGTTGGAGGATGTGCGAATCTTGTTTATATTTTAGTGGGACACCAGTGAGCAGTTCAAATAAGAATTCATTGGTAGTGCTACTGATGGTGCTGTTTAAAGTTCCCTGTAACGCTGCAACGTTCTGGTACCATTGAAGGGGTCTGATATGGATAGTTTGGCTAACACTGGAATGACGGTTTGAAACATTCTCTCGATTTGGCCATTACCTCAAGGTATCCCGGTGGTTATGTGATGTAGTTGAATGTCGTTATCTTTGCAGTACTGTAAAACAAATTTCGAAGTGAACGCTGTCCCACGATCCGTGAGTATTCTAGACGGATTTCCAAAAGTCTCTTGTAAGAGGGATAATTTTTTAATTACTTCCTTAGTCGATGTTGTTTTCACTGGATACAGTCATATGAATTTTGTGAAGTAATCCACGACAGCGAGAATGTGGTTGTATTTTTTGTTGGTAGAAGGTAAGAGTCCCAGAAAAATCAAGATCGAAAGTTTCAAATGGCATATCCTCTTTGGGGGCAGGATTGAGGAATCCCACGGCTTTGCCATGTTTTTTGTTAATTAATATGCATTTTACACAATTGGCAATAACATTTTCAACACTCTTTAGCATATTTAGAAAATAAAACGACTGTTTGAGGATATTCCCTGTTATATCAGCCAAAAAATGGACTTGTAGATGGGTATTGCAGCTTCAAAGTGCCGTAGTAAATTACAAATTTGATTTGGTTCGCAAGTAACTTTATTTTATTTTATTTTATTTTACTTTTTAATTATTTAAAGACAATATCTAGTTCTTATTCTGCAATAACTAAGAAGCGAGAAGTTTAAACGGTAAGATTTTAAATTTAAAAGAAACTTTTAGTAAAGTAATGATGACTTTTCTCAAAGAAAAGCACATCGGAACTTGGAATGTGTTTGATTCAATTATTTTGAAGGAACGATTAAATAATTATTTGTTAAAAATTAATTAATATTGTTTATTAATTCCATTATTTGGTACTTTTAGAAATTTATTTTCAAATTCAGGGAAGTAATAACTTTTCTTTCAATGCAAGAAAATTCGCCGGATGTAAAAATCAGTCGCTTAATAAAATCAATTTGGCTCAGAACGAATATGATTTTAATAAGCGGCGGGTCCTGTATATGTGTAAGGATAAAAGTTTAATTACAGTTTTGTCGAGCATTTTAAATGTTTCTTGGTGAATTCTTTGGGAACAAAAAGAAGATACTTGACCACATATTTTTTCTTGACGACAAGTAAAATTTTAATTTCTTTATCTCAGTACTCATCTTTGCGATTTTGATGCAAACTTTTCCATTAAATTATTCTTTTTTATAAACTTTATCCAGCTTAAATGCACGCATGAAAATCATATATATATATATATATATATATATATTTAAATACATCGTTTTAGTTCGTAGCTACATTTGATAATATCAGTTAGGTACAATTTCGAAAATTATTAAAAGGTGCTTTTTTTTTCCCCAGGTCCTTTGCATTAATTTTTTTAAATTTGACAGCTGGCAATCTTCCATATTCCAAATAATGTTACATTATAAGTCACGTAGTTTTTTTTTTTTTTTTTTTTTTTTTTTTTTTTTAATAGTATAAAAAGGATTTTTTTTTTTTTTTTTTTTTTTTAAATCGCGAATTTTAAAACGATTTTGTCAAGCATTAAAATTGGATGTAAATAGTAATTATGAATTAACAGTCCAAAAATCTTTAGATGTGGCAGAAAAATTGAGATTTTACATAGTTCTTATATATATATATTAATTAATTAGCATATCCACTGTCGCGAGCATCGCCGGTGGATGTGGATAGCAAAACATTTTCATACTCTGCCGTGAGCATCAATTTATTTCGACATAAAAAGAAATATGAAATTAAGGTGAAACACTATACAACTGGCGATAACGCAAAATTTCAGATTGAAAGAAATAGTCCTATCGTACAAAAAAAAAAAAAAAAAAAAAAAAAAAAAAAGAAGAAGAAAAAGAGGGGGGGGGGATATTTGATCTGTCTATTATCGGTTTAAAAAAAAAAAAAATCTAAATTTAAAATTTTATTTATTTTTACTACCACATCCATGTGTGCAGAAAGTTATTAGAATTTTATATTTTAAACCTCAAAACTATTGTTTTTACTGGAAAAAATGTAATTATTTCTTAACCAAAATTATTTGAATTTTTTTTTTATATGTGTCTCTACATTTTTATTACATTTACAATATTTATTTCCTTTACAATATTTTACATTGTCAAAAATGAGATAATACGATCTTTTACAAATTTTCAGTATCATCACCGGTAGTCTTATTATATTTCTGCAAACTTATGCTGAATTTTGTTTATGATAATTACTTTACACCGAATAAACCCTTTTCAAACAGTTAGTGTTTTTAAGTTTGCCGTACTGACTGGTCATCATTTTAAATTGGTGTTGTGTTAAAAAAGTGTTTAAATGTGATATTTATTTTCCAGGCTACTTTTTATTGATATTTGAAAATATAGAACCTGTCAATCTTCCAAAATCTAAGCCATGTAATATAATAAATCATGTGTTTTATAGTTTATAGTTTTTTTTTTTTTTTAATCATTTGCGACCTTTTAACTGATTTTCACAAAAATAATTAAAATTTGGCTAACTATAATGGTTATGAATTCATAGTAAAAAATCGTTAATAGTTGAAAATTACAGATTTTAAAGAAAATAACATTTGATTAAATTCAATGATAGTCCTGCGTTGGCATTTTATAATTAGCCAGCTAGCATTCTTTCAGCTGAAAAATTCAGATTTTATAGAAAAAAATATTTATCTAAATTCCATATGAGGGGAGATTATAATGCTAGTTTTAGATTTGTTAATAACAAGACGCATATTAAGTTTTTGTGATCAAAATGTTATCTCATTACTAATGTTAATACAATGTGTTCTATTTAAAGCTGAATATGCATTTCCTCTATTAATAACATAAATTCATTTTCATCTCCCTCTAACGAGGAAATAAAGTCCATACAGTGACTAACAAATTTACTATAGTTTCTTTTATTTAAATAAACACACTTACAACAAAAAGAAGAAAAAAAAAATCTTTAAATTTCCTTTCCGTTTCATATTAACCTTATACGCAAAAATAAGACATAAAAAACACATTACAAATCTTTTATATTAATCGTGAAAGAAAGTAATAAAAAAAAGAAACATAACGTGAGAAACAAAGTGAAAATGACATTTGTAAAAAGTAGAAAGTACAAAACATTTTCCGGAGTTTAAAATTTATTTAGAATGAAAATAGCAATTAACGTTTCCGCCCATTTTGGTTTTCCTTTTGATAAGTAGCACACTTTTTTCTCATTCAATGAAAGACTTTTTTTTGGTTCATAAAATTTCCTGTTACTTTTTTTTCAATTAAATAATATAAAACGAAGAAAGGTTTGATGTTTATTCATATTGGAATTGAAATTGTCTAATCAGTTAGTGTTTCGGTGGAAATCTTTGATAAAGTGGATTGTGCTTGAAAAAGATTTTTAAATCTTTTTAAAGAAAGGTAATGAAATAATCATTCTTTATTTAGTATCCATTATAATGTAAATAATGCAAGTGTATTTGAAAATTTATAAAAAGCATTGCAGAACTTGCTTTTAAAAGTAATAAGTACAGAACATTGAGTAAACACCATAAAATACAAGAAACCGCGAAAATTGTTTCGGGTCGAAAGAAGACACGACCCTTCGTCAGGGGAACAAAGCAAGCACGAGTGCGGCAAACAAAGCGGTTTGTTTGCAGCAATCGTACCTACTTTGTTCACCTGACGAAGGGTGTCTTCTTTCGACCCGGAACAATTATTGCGAGTTCTTACATTTTATGTCTATTCAAAATTCTGTACTTATTGCTTTAAAATTTATTATATAGTTTATTATGCATTTAAATGTTGCTATATACTCTTTTTAGAAAAAGTTTTTACGTGTTTTTCATTTTAAAAAAGTTAAGGGTTTTCTGTCTTTAGTTCGGCTGTGTCATTTTGCCTTCAATAATCGAGTGCCAGTTTTTAAACAAATTTCATAAATAGACAGACATAGTGGTTCAAAATTCACTTTAAGCCTTATATCTAGGTCTAATTATCCTTAGTATTAAAAAAAAAAAAAAAAAAAAAAAAGCGAGAGAGAGAGAGAGACCGCAGAGCAACAAACTGAACAAAACCAGTCTGTCCGTTAATCCTACCGTTCTATTACCTTTATAAAAGTGATTAGAATGCCTCAAAACTGCTATATGTTATACAGATTTATTATTATATGTTATCTATTGAAAATTTTACAAATATCACTGAAGATTTGAGTATGAAATGTTATAATAAAATTCAGATAAGATATATTTCTTTAAAACATTCTTTTACTTTAATAACTTTGTGATGCCTAAAAACTGCTACATGCTATACAGATTTATTATTATGTGATACTTATTGAAAATCTTACAAATATCGCTGAAGGTTTGAGTACGAAATGATATAATAAAATTCAGAAAAGATGTATTTCTTTAAAAAATACTTTTGCTTTAATATCTTTGTGATGCACAAAAGATATATTAAACACTTTAAATGCATTATCACTTTAAACCTTACATCTAGGTCTAATTATCCTTAGTATTAAAAAAAAAAAAAAAAAAAAAAAAAAAAGCGAGAGAGAAAGAGACCGCAGAGCAACAAACTGAGCAAAACCAGTCTGCCCGTTAATCCGACCGTTCTATTACCTTTATAAAAGTGATTAGAATGCCTCAAAACTGCTATATGTTATACAGATTTATTATTATATGTTATTTATTGAAATTTTTACAAATATCACTGAAGGTTTGAGTACGAAATGTTATAATAAAATTCAGATAAGATGTATTTCTTTAAAACATTCTTTTACTTTACTAACTTTGTGATGCCTAAAAACTCCTACATGCTGTACAGATTTATTATTATGTGATACTTATTGAAAATCTTACAAATATCGCTGAAGGTTTGAGTACGAAATGATATAATAAAATTCAGAAAAGATATATTTCTTTAAAACATATTTTTGCTTTAATATCTTTGTGATGCACAAAACATATATTATACACGTTAATATGCATTATCACTTTAAGCCTTATGTCTAGGTCTAATTATTCTTAGAATTAAAAAAAAAAAAAAAAAAAAAAACGAGAGAGAGAGAGAAAGGGAGAGATCGCAGAGCAACAAACTGAGCAAAACCAGTCTGCCCGTTAATCCGACCGTTCTATTACCTTTATAAAAGTATTTAGAATGCCTCAAAACTGCTATATGTAATACAGATTTATTATTATATGTTACTTATTGAAAATTTTACCAATATCGCTGAAGGTTTGAGTACGAAATGTTATAATAAAATTCAGATAAGATGTATTTCTTTAAAACATTCTTTTACTTTAATAACGTTGTGATGCCTAAAAACTGCTACTTGTTATACAGATTTATTATTATACTGTACTTTTTGAAAATCTTACAAATATCGCTGAAAGTGTGAGTACGAAATGATATAATAAAATTCAGAAAAGATGTATTTCTTTAAAACATACTTTTGCTTTAATATCTTTGTGGTGCACAAAACATAACGAAACATATATTAAACACTTTAACATGTATTACTTAAATCTACAAAGTTAAATTTTCTAGAAATTGTGATTAGCATTCATGATTCATATACAGGGCAAACCAAAAATTGTCAAATACATCATAGAATATAAGTAGAAAATACTCGGAGTAGATTTTCAGTTGTGTTATTTATTGCACTTTCCAACAAAATTGAAAGATGTTGATTCGGTTTGTCTATCAGGGCTTTTATTTCAAAAAATATTTTTAGCATGCCGCTAAAGAGATTTATGTTATTCAAATATACTATAGCATGTTTTATTTTTGAAATCTCGCATTATACTACAAATATGTGAAATTTTCTTTTAACCCGTTAGTAGTCGCTATAGACAGCGCCACCTATTACAGATTGCGCACTTTTTATTTAACTGTCACCAATAATTTTAGATGTGACCGACGTTTCTTCGATTTTATTCGCGTTTTATGTATATCAAATGCCACTTCTAAAAATTTTTGGTGGCTATTGAATAAAAAAATCTGGCAGCACTAAAAGATGGGCGGCAAATCGACCCACTAGCGACTACTAACGGGTTAAATTGTTTTCTGTGTAGTAACTCACTAAAAGATTTAAAAGAAACATACAATTGAAAAGAGTTTTATAATCTAAATCCGCACGATTTTTTCTTTCTTGCTTAGCTTGCAATCTACAGCAGTGCAAACATAAATGTAATTTAAAATCGATTTCTTGCCTATAAAATTCGGCAGTACGGGATGCTTTGAGAATTTATATATATATATATATATATATATATATATATATATATATATTCCGTAACATTTACAGCGAATATTTTTAGCCTAGCAGCGTCTTTTAGTCATTTGAAGTTAAAATTTGAAGTTAAAAGAGGATGAAAATTTTCACATGAAAAATATCTGAAGAAAATAATAGAAAAAATGCGAAAAAGTATTTATACTTTTTTTTAAGAAGTACTAGGATAGTTTAAGATTAACGCTTACAATTTTTATGATATATTTGTATTGAAATATACTCATAAATGAGGAATATTTTTATATAGATTGGATTATTATTTATGACAGACGCTATAATTTACTTTTTATTTTTATAAAGTCGAATAGGTCGAATATAAAATGAACAATATATACATTAACCCGTTAGCGCCCAGTGTCCTCATTTGAGGACAGCTAATAAAATGGCACGTATATTTTTTGTGGTTTCTTGGAATGATTTCTGCTTTTTAGTGACAGTTTATAGCGTCACTCTAAATGATCACTGAAAACTTTATGTACCTACTATTAATTATTATTTTATAATTTGGATAGTTATTTTATGATTTTTCATTCGTCGCACATATACTTGCTTTTTTAGCAGGTATACTAACTTAAATCAAGTTGAATAATAATATATATTATAATACTTTACTTTCGAGATCTTTGTCAACATATAATAGGAAATTAATCTGTTATCTCAAAGTTTTTCTATTTTGAAGTTTTCTCACTAGAACACTAAAAGTCAATAAATGAGGATTGGCTTTAAATTTAAAACTATCAGAAGAACTGTTTAAGTTAATATATTTTACTGTCAGTTGTCTATATTAATTTAGAAGTGAAATAATCAGCTAATAATATTTTGCGAAATTTATTTGGGCGTTAACGGGTTAAATTCTAAAAAACTAGTTATTATTTTTCAATCAAGTAAATCAAACTTATAAGCAAATTTTCTGAAAGAATATTAATCTAAAGTGAATCCAATGATTCAATAAATAAATTTTGTTAATTATTATTATTTATTTATTTATTTATTTTTTAATGTCAAATGACAAAACTACTCAATTGATATAATTTTTGTAGCAAAAACTTTAAATTCAAGAGACTGAATTCTCCAAGACATATTGGCATTATTAAGTCAAACTTGACCATAGCCGCCTAAACTAGATGCCTGTCGCGTGGCTCAGAAACTTGGCAACATTTCAAGCGGTAGACAGCGCCACCTGGTACAGATTGCGCGACTTTTTTATTCAACTGTCACCAATAATTTTAAGAAGTGATATATGATAAATAGAATCGAAGTTTCTTCGATTCTATTTGCCTTTGTGTATATCAAATAACACTTTCAAAAATTTTTGTTGGCTGTTGAATAAAAAAAAACGCGCAATCTGTACCAGGTGGCGCTGTCTACCGTTTGAACTGTTGCCAAGTTTCCGAGCCACGCGACAGGCATCTAGTTTAGGAGGCTATGACTTGACTCAGAAGGTGTTATTTCATAATTATTATTATTATTATGAGTTAAAATGTAATTTGCCAATACCATAAATTATGAATATATATATATATATATATATATATATATATATATATATATATTTATGTTAGGTGAAAAGTTTCGGCGTATTTATAATTTAACTTAACATCTGATATCTTATAAGTATTCAAAATTTGTAACTTTTTAAAATTAAATAATCATTAGGTACTTAGTTGTCAGATTTCTTATGACTTGATCTTTGTTGGAAAAGGAATAATGTGAATAACATAAGTGTAGGGAGACTTCGATGTAAAAGAAAATATTTCGTTAGTATTTAAAATATTTATTTAGTTTTTTTTTTTAAATAATGTTTACTATGGAAATTATCATACTTAATTATACGTTTTAAGATTGTCTTACTAGCGGTATATTACTTACTGGCATTCTTTGCAGTTTTTATGCAGCACTTATTCACAGGCGCTAGCATATTTTTCTCTTAAGGCAGATAATACTTAAATATTTCGATATGAAACAATTATTGTTGTTAGTTCAATCTGTGGTATTAACTTGCAGTTTTCATAAAATTTTATTAGTTATATCTGACATCGAATGCAGAAATTATTTACTTTTATTGCGATTTGTGATTATTAAGATTATTTTTTTTCTGAAAAATATTTATTTTAATTTAATTTTTTAATTTTAAAATTTCATTGTGGATTTTTTAAATTGGGCATTTAAATATCATAATGAATTAGAATTTCTTGCTGTATTGGAAATAAGAAAGTAAGGTAAATAGGTTAGGACAGAGACTACCAAGATCTCTATAGAAAAAGGCCTGTAGAACGATAAGCGCCACCTTGAGTGAAACTAAACTAAACTAGATTTTAAACTGAGTAATATAAACTTCATCTGAGTTCTATAAAATGACGAGTACATTGGTGAAATTGAGCCAAGATTTAAATTATAAAATATTTATTAGCGAGTTTTTAATCGAAGCAGGTTGAAGATACGCCACAGTCTGAAAATCACTGATGGTTTTAAATTGATACTCTCGTAATATTTCAAGGGCCATAAAGCAATTCGTAGTTAAACTTTTTTTTGCGCGCAAATGTGATGTGAAACATGAATAATTTGCATCTACTACCACGTGTTATCACTTAATATTAGTCTCACGTGTAATCTACATTTAGTATTTGTATGACACCCTCTTGCTTGCCCTCATCATCCGACTCATCAGTAACAATTGGTAATTTATTCCCTCCAAAAAATCGGTTGGTCATTAAAGCACTAATTTGTTTTGAGGTTGTTCAATCCGGAAATTCTCCCTCTTGTCTCCTTTAGGTATTTAAACTTTTATTGTCATTCTTGAACGTTTTCCCTCATTCTTACTTTAAAGGACAATCATAGCTGAATAAATTATTCCAAAAGAAACTACTAATATATATACAGTCGGTAACAAAAGTGTCCGAACACTAGCAAAAATTCCTATGTCAAAAAAGTACACTTCATACGGTTTTGTTAAATAAATCCTTGTCGAATCCTGTTCTTAGTCAGTGTAAGAACAGGATTCGATAAGGATTTATTTAACATAAACGTATGAAGTGTACTTTTTTTACATAGGAATTTTTGCTAGTGTTCGGACACTTTTGTTACCGACTGTATATATATATATATATATATATATATATATATATATATATATATTAATTAATTAATATAGTCAGATTTCTTTTCATTTCCCCTGACAATAATAATAGTTTTATATATCAATTTTAGAATCATGCACAAGGCCTTAGCTCTTGTTTTAGCAACGGCTCTTTTTCTTCAGTGTGGACTCCCAGTCGCTCATGCTTTTATGCATCTGTTTCATGGAGGAGGAAACGACAACAATGGACTATTAGAACTTCTAGCAGCGGGTTTAATCGCCAAGTTCCTCAGTCAGCATCACCAGGAAGAGGAACACCATACTCATTACATACCTATACCCATATATATGGGTCATCATTACAAAAAGAAGTAAAAATGGTTGTATGAAAAATTGTTTTATGGAACTGATGTTGTTAGAAGTTAGTTAATTATTTTTAAAGATTGTTAAAAAATATAGCTTTTATTCAATTGTACTTTTGTATTTTGTAAACAATAGTGTATATAACTCGATATGGATACTGTACAGTCGGTAACAAAAGTCTCCCAACACTAGCAAAAATTCCTATATAAAAAAAGTACACTTAATACAGTTTTGTTAGCTAAATCATTGTCGAATCCTGTTTTTAGACCGACTAAGAACAGGATTCGGCAAGGATTTATTTAACAAAACTGTATTAAGTGTACTCTTTTTATATAGGAATTTTTGCTAGTGTTCGGAGACTTTCGTTATCGACTGTAACTGTACAAATATCCATAACAAATTATTAGTGCCATGTACTTTGTTTATTTTAAATAAATATGATTTAAAGATCGTCTGTTGACTCATATATTTATAGAAAATTTATAATATACATTATTTTTAACGAACTTAAACTAAAGATCACGTGATAAGTACAAAACTTTGAATAAACACCATAAAAGGTAAGAACTCGTAACAGCTGTTTCGAGTCGAAAAAAGTACGACCCTTAGTTAGACGAATAAAGTAGGCTGCAATGCAAACAAAGTGGTAACGCGCAAAATTGATTCGTGAAGAGCAGAAACAAATAAAGTCGAATGTAGATAAAAATACTGATGCGACCAGAATTATAAAATAAAATAAAATAAGTAAGTGAATGAAATTCTAAAAAATACCCAAACTGAACGAAAACCGATGTTATGTGAGTAATGTATAAGCATCAAGCAAGAGCGGTATGAAAGTAATATCCTTATCAAGATTTTTTGAATTTTTAAGTATGTAAAAAGCTTCATGGCTATCCAAACGGGAAGAAGAGATAAAAGAAGAAATTATATTAGTTTTAGAAAAATCAAAACAATGACCGTTTGGGAAGCAATAAAATATTTTGTTGTTTGGTTGTGTTTAACGTCGCACTAGTACTGCGCTATGAGTAATTGGCGACGGTGTGGGACACATTCCTAAGAAAATAAAAGATTTGAAAATTTCTTCATTATGAACATCCCGATGGTGCTCATTTTTAGAATAAATGAGAACCGTCGGAATGTTCGTCTTATGAATGAATCGCCAGTATGAAAGTATTGTGTATTTTCTTCTTTTATTTTATAATTCTGGTTACACGAGTATCCTTACTTACATTTGACTTAATTTGTTTTTGCTCTTCTCTTTAATCGGTTTTGTGCGTTGCTGCTTTGTTAGCATTGCAACGATCGTGCTTACTTTGCTCGCCTGACGAAGGATCGTGTTTTCTTTCGACCCGAAATAATTGTTGAGAGTTCTTACATTTTATGGTGTTTATTCAAAATTCTGTACTTATTACTTTTAAACGCCAGCTCTATGGTGCTTTCTTATAATTAAAAATCATATAGCGTACCTTGTTTCTAAAATATAAAGAATACCATAAGTATTATCTGTTCATACATTTAAAATATTTTTACTGTAACCACACAGTTATACTTTTTACCACATTTGTATGTATCACTGGTCTAAGTTATTACGTAAAGCAATGATTTATTAATTTATTTATTTTTTCAAAGGGCCATTAAGAAAAAAAAATTATAGAAGTAGTGGATGAGAATGACAAATTTTCCTTTATGAGGATTCTGAATATAAAATTGTTCGTGAATTTGTTGACAAGAAGATAGATATTTTCTTTTAGGCTATTTAAAAATTAATGATTTTGTTTTATTCATTACATACACACACACCAAAAAAAAAAAAAGACATAATTAATTACGCTAAAGAAATTTTATGTTGTATGTTAAATGTTGCATTCAACGTATAAATATCACTGTATATTCAACAAATTAAATTACAGCTGTAAGATAAAGCAAAATTTAACATTGTTCCTTAGAAGAAAAGAAATTAGTTTAAAATTTGTCTTCCTTGAAGCATCAGATGTTAGTATTGTGAGCTACGAAGACTGTTAGAATAGTCTCAAATACGTAGTGAAACTCTTCGTGTTGCTATAACCATACCATTTAATATCAACTTTGATGAATGAAATTTTCGTTAATATTTACTGTTTCAACATTCTTATTAGTTTAATATTGCAGCTTCAATATTTTGTTATAATTTCTGAATAAAAAAGGTGAATTCATTTCTTTTTCATTGAATTTAATTTTGTAACCCATTCATAACCTTCAATGGCTAACCAACCTCATAAGAGGGAATAAATTGGCCAACTTTTGAGTATTTTTATTTTATTTTATTTATATTATTCTGTTTCAATTTATTTTATTTTTACACGATCATTTCCTTTAGATTATTTTCTAATCCAATTTTTATTACTTTTCCAAACAGTAATCAAATAAATAAAGTAAACATTGTATCATTCTTAGCCAATAAAACAGAAAACTACAAATATAATATATAGATTTTAAAACTTCTTTACACACCATAAATTTTAAGCCAGCACGTCTTGCTTTTGCCTCCATGGCAGTAGTACATGTTCTTTTGCTCCTGATGAAGAAAGGCTACGTCCTTACGAAACCGGTTGTGCTGGCTTAAAATTCATGGTGCGTAAAGAAGTTTTAAAATCTATATATTGATTGTACACCAGTTTTGAATTTTGTTTTGGTACAAATATAATAAACCAACAGATGAGTGACAAAATAATGTGAGAAAACTTTCGATTTTACACGTTTCGTCGAGTATTATAAAAACTTCTTGAATTCTTTTATAACTTTGAAAATGCAAAGAAGACATTTGACCGCATATTTTCCAATGACATTTTGGGCACTAGGATATTTAAGGAGTCTACAACAAATGCAATTAAAAAATAATTCTAATGATCACTCTGTACACAATGCACCTAAATGACGTGGTTGTAAGGTTTTTGTAAATAAATATTACTATGTAAATAAATATTTCAGCTCATTAATTAAAAAATAGAAAAATAAGGAAATTTAAAAAAAATTAAAAAAAAAAAAATTAAGAACTAGAAACTAAATAAGTTCAGTTAATATAACAAAATAACATTAAATTGTTATATAACGCGTTTAACCTAAAATTAGTCATTTTCCATTTCAATTTCAATGTTTTCTTCTTAACTGATCTCAGCCATCGTTGTCTACAACTGGTGCATTTATTGTAAATTGTGCAGCTTTCGTACATCCACCTACCACGGGTAACATATTTAATACAGTCAAGTCACTTGTCGGAGATGTGTCCTCCCTGGTAGAACAAACGATTATGCCATCACCGTCAAGTCGTGGATACCCATGGTTTCCCAACGGTTAGTAAACCGCTTTGACAAACGTCTCCTAACAAATCATTTCTCAACAGAAGCTCAAGAAACTTTTTAAAAAAGTTGGGGGGTTAATGCGCTAGACTATTGGTGAAATGAATGCGGACGCAAAACACAATTTCCTAAAAACATCTCAACGGCGCTCAGAAACAATTCGGCCTCTATTACAATCGGTAACAAAATTATCCGAACTCTAGCAAAAATTCCTATATAAAAAAAGTAGAGTTAATACTATTTTGTTAAATAAATCTTTGTCGAATCATGTTCTTAGTCAGTCTAAGAACATGATTCGACAAGGATTATTTAATATAACAGTATTAACTCTACTTTTTTAACATAGGAATTTTTGCTAGTGTTCGGATACTTTTGTTACCGACTGTACATAATAATTTGCAAGTCAATATACCATTTCAACAGTGGCTTAACGAAAGTGGTTTTTTTTTCATTTGGTCTAACAGCACTCTCAAACTGTTAGGCCTGCGCTAGATCATTATTGGAATGCCAGCACAAAGGTTTTCCGCAGTCCAACCGCTGCCAGTTTTCACCCAATGATCTGCACTACTTAGACTGGCACAGTTCCAGACATTCAAAGTCCTCATTATTTTATCATTAGCAATAAGCAGTGTAATCTCTTCTAGCATAAAAACTAATGGTAACAATGCACAAGCTCTCCTAAGCAGCAGATGCGCAAATTTACTCATTTCGATACAAGAGATTGGGCAGCCTTTTATTCGATGATTATTCCCTTTTAAAGAGAACTGTTGGTGTTTGTCCAAAAATCTGTGTTAGTAACTTATGAGAAATCGTTTAACCCTTTAACGTTTATTGGTTTTGCAGCGAAACCAAACATTTGACATAATTTAACAATTTTTATGCAGCAGTGGTTTTAACATTTCCTCCTTGTTTTAATCAGGTTTTAAACTTTTGTTCCTTTTCTGTTCGGTAGTTAGCAGCACTATTCCAAAATTTAACAAATAATGCTTCAAAGGAAGCTAAATACATAAGTCATTTGAAGTTTCTCAGTGTGCGCGAGTGCGAATTGCTAGTTTGATGATGCACTCATGTCCAGTTTTTTTCATTTAATGAAGAGCTGGATTATTATTTTCACCTGAAAACACTTTTACGAGTTTCTGTAGTCGATAATGTTTACTTACAAAGGGTTTTACTTATTAAATTAAATATTATTTGAATTTAATAAGGTTAACTTATAGATGTTTCAAACCAAAAATTTCTCGAAAAGGAACAATGCTATTTTTTTATTTTTTAAATATTTATGATCAGCTATGCGTTTAAAAGCCATTTTTAAAAATAGTTTAGTATTTTTTAAAATAAATTAAGTAGTGAACGTTAAAGGGTTAACTTAAAATTATTTCGTACTATTACCATTCAATAAAAATTCTTATGAGGTATAGATCAAGCATTTATTTTCGAAAATTAAACAAAATAACTATGCTTTATCCGATATGCACAAAACAATCAACATGCAATCACACTCAAGTAGGCATTCCACTATCGCTGTTGTATAAATACCTGAAGTCGCAGCTCACGCACATAAACATTCGAAATTAAATGTTTTATGCAAATGTCAATCAGAAGTTTATTATTAATGTGGAAAATCAGATATTTATGAATTTGATATTACAAAGAAACTTACACTTAATGAAAGGAATTAAACCACATCAGTGTTTAATTTCCCGTTCCACACTATATTGATAATATTTACATAAACGAACAGCTTTTCTCAGTTTATAAATCTCTCACTTGATGAAATCTTCTTAAACTTTAAAGATATCAAGAGCATGAGCCCCTCATCTTTTTAAGTGAAAATCGGGTTTTCAATATATCCTAATAAATAGACCATCTCATATTAAAACCTATTTCAATTATCGTAAAATTCAGAAAGATATATGTAGAATATTAAGGCCGAATAAAATAGACTGTTCATTAAGAGGATAATAAATAATCCGGTGTGTCACTCACACGACTTTCTCTTATTCTGAAATTTAATACTATAAATACAGGTTGCAGATTAAAAGGTAAGATAACGAGTACTGTTATGTAAACCTGTGTTAAACAATTCATATTAGGCTTCTGAAGAGTTTTATATGATAATTAGTTCTGTGTGAGGGGGGCTACAGCCCCCCTCAACCCCCCGTTTCATTAATGTACCTACATTTATATAGAATTTAATTCGGTTATTAAAAAATAAATCTGTTTTTAAAAAATAATTTATTAAAATTATTATTTAAAAAAATTATGTTTTATGATAATGCAGACGATTTCCATATTAGAGAAGTAGTATAACACCAAATATCCAAAAAAAGTTCATTTTATTCTCAATATTAAAAAAAAATAAAAAATAGATAAAAAATAAAAAATACAATTTTTTTTCTACGGTGTTTTTTTTTTTTTTTTTCGTTAAAAGTAAAAAAAAAAATTCGATAACTTTGTTTTAAATTATCGCAGACCGATGGTTCAACCATTCGTTTTAAAGGTATTGGCGAGCTCTTTTGAAAGATACCCATCATGAAAATTTGGGGGGAGGCGAGGCTCCTACATACACAAAAAAAATTTCCCAGTTAACTATCTCTATTACAAAAAATATATATTCGTTTCATTTGGTTTAGTGCAGTCTATAGACGTTAAACTCTTTTTACCTGCAATTTCCCCCGTAGATGTAATGTATTAGAATTCTCTTGATTGTCCCTGTACACGAACCAATTGCTTGATCTTAACGAAAAGCTTACTATAGCATCCCTATATGATACATACTTAGAATACCAAGTTTGAACTTTCTGCCATAATTTGTTTTTGAGATATGCTGATAACAGACAGACACACACACAGACACACACACAGACACACAGACCATTTGCTAAAAACATGATTTTCGTATTCAGGGGACCTCAAAACGTGTAAATATAACAAAATCTCGCGTTCGAAAATTTGACCCAAAAACAATACTCTACCTTATGGGTAAGAGAAAGTAAAAATTGATATTTTCATAATAAGCCAATGAGTAATTTTATTTAAATGCATAAAAACACATTATACTTTAAATATATGTGCATATTTATTTATAAATGAAGATAGATAAATAATATATATTGCAATACATTTTATTTTATATATTACAGCATAAAATTCTTTGAGGTATTTCTTATAACTTTTAAATGAATGATTTTTAGTTATTTAATTTAATATAGTTATCAACTGATATATAATCAAAAATAGTAATTTGAGAGTATTTCCCTGATTAAAAAATTCAACTTTATTCAGTAAATCAAAAACATGTCAGTATTTTCCATATGTTTTCCTCAGCCTTCAGGATATTTGGAAGGACTCTGTATGTAGGATGGTGCGTTTATTTGGCTATCAAATTATGCAATTAAAGATTTTTTTTTTTTTATCATTTGCGCATATATATAATATGAGTGTGTAGATGTGTATTATCAGTTTTCCTTCCAAAGAAAATACCATCGTTCTTTTTCTCAATTCTCTCACTCATTATTTTTATTCTCTCTTTTCTTATCAACACAAAGTTTTGCAAATAATGTTTATCATTCATGGTTGATGTATACATAAATTAATTTCAAGAATAGAAAAATTCTGTGTTTTTACAAACGTTTGATAAATATAAAACAAACACTATCATAAAAAATTTTTTATACATGAGATAATTCCATTTTATATATCCGCTGTTTTTACTGAAATCAGAGAAAGTGAAGCTTGTAATGCATGGTCGTCAGGGCATATCTTTCGGCAGCTAACATTTTCTTACAGATGTACAACATGCAAAATAATCAATAATTCGTCTAACTTCCCTTTTTCTCACGCAGTTAGACATTCATGATCAGTGAAGCAGAAAAGAAGAATGGTTATTCGTGTTATATTTTTAATATTTTTAGTAACTGACGAGAAATTCTAACTACCATGGTGGACATCCGAGAACAAAGAAAACAAATGATGAACTACCAAACAAGGAGTTTCCTTCCTATTATGTTTATATTTGTGGACCTTCCTCTCGAAGCAGAGTAGAAAATTTAAAAAAGGGGCAATTACTAAATCAAAAGTGACAAATGGCTAATAAGTCAAAGATTTAGTAAAAACGATATGCTTCAAAAAATGGTAGAGTATATAAAGATAATTATAGAGGCCTTGCAAAAGTAAACAGTTTATTGTGAACATGCAAAAACATTCTACTAGCAACGAGTTGGTGTATAGCCATTAAACAATAGCGAAATACTTACATAGATTAGCGGTGAGTGTTTGTTGTTTTTAAAAGTGAATTATTTTAAATTGTTTGTTCATTTTATTTTATTTTATTATTTATTATTTATTTTTATTTTATTTTATTTATTTATTTTTATTTTTATTTTATTTTATTTTTATTTTTATTTTTTTCGCTAACATTTTACATATCATAAAATAAAGATATTTCATTAAGCTATACTAATAAAAAAAAAAAATTAACAGATGATTTTTCTTTTAAATCTAATAAAACTATCAAATATTTTATGAGGCCGCAGATAATTAAAAAATAATCTGGTGTGTCGCTCACATGACTTTCTCTTACACTGAAATTTAATACCATAAATACAGGTTGGAGATTAAGAGGTAAGATAACGATTACTGTTATGTAAATCTATGTTAAACAATTCAAATTAGGCTTCGGAAGAGATAATTAGTTCTGTGCGAGGGGGCTACCCATTTCATTAATGCACCTACATTTATATAGAATTTAATTCTGTTATTAAAATTATAAGTTTATTTAAAATTATACAGACAATTTTCACACGCAACATTCCTTGAAGCTTATCAATCTTGATCAAACTTTTCCAGCAACAAACTTAAATTAACTTCAAAATACAACATTTGGATCTCCTAAAATTATTCATTTTTAAGTCACTCTAAGAGACACAGACAAAGATCAAACGTTAAAAAACTTGACTACGGTAATCAGGAAGTCTCAAAACGTGTAAATATACAAAAAACAAGGGATGAATATTTAGCTTAAAACATACATTATTTACCATATCTGTATGAGGAATTTATTTCAATTCCCTAACAGCTTTCCTGAAAATGGTAAAATATTATTAGTAAAGTACATCCACTAACAGCAAAAAGGAATGTTATCGCTTAAATATTTGCAACCTTGTATATCTTTCGAAGATTATATACAGACCGCGTGGTGCATCTAAATATAATCTTATAGTAATTACACATGGCCCAGTCTGAAATATACTTCCATCAATTTGCAACGATTGTCGCACTTTTATTTAGTTCTTTTGTGTAGCCCTGTAAATGAACAGTTAATGATTTCCCTACCCTATTCTACATGAGACATATTTTTATGCATATAAAAATATATATTCGTTTCATTTGGTTTAGTGCAATCTATAGACGTTAAACTCTACTTACCTGCAATTTCCCCCATAGACGTAATGTATTCGAATACTTTTGAGTGTTCCTGTACAAGAACCATCTGCTTCATCTCAACGAAAAGCTTAGTGTAGCATCCCTATATGATACACATTTAGAATACCGAGTTTGGAATTTCTGCTACTATTTGTTCTTGAGATATGCTGATTACACACACAGACAGACACACACACACACACAGAGAGACCACTCGCTTAAAACATGATTTTCTTATTCAGGGTATCTCAGAACATGTAAATATAACAAAAACTCACTTTCGAAAATTCGACCATAAAACAATACTTTCTCTACCTTATGGTCAAGAGAAAGCATAAATCTTTTTTATTAACTCTACATTGTACTTGCAAGTAAATTATTTGAAGAGTTCAGTACAAGTTCTTTTTATTCAAAAGAAATTTTCTTGCATTTTAAAAAAAAATAAAAGTGCCTAGATTTTTTTTTCTGTTCACTAGTTTCCACAACATAACAGATACTTGTATTTTTCCTTTTGTCTAACATAATTATCTAAAAAAGTTATTCAAAAAACACTTGTATTTTTGAACTACATTTTAAATTTCTCTATGCTCTAATCTACCTTTCTTGTATTTATATCCGGATACTTTTGTGTATGTGCTTACAAACTAAAGCATTCAACGTTCAATAACATTAAAGATTAAACTCAAATAAAACATAGTATGTTTTACATTCATTCAGTTTCGATTTTTAACATATTTGCAAGACAAAACATTTTTTTAAGTAAATATTTCATAATTTTATAAATAAATTTAAAGAAACAAATCGACTATGCATTTATTATAAACACAGTGGGATGGTACATGTCATTTAAAATTGAAATTTGCTCATGAAATGTAATTTAAGTAGTTCTTGTATGTAGTTCCCTAGCTGAATACGCATAGCTTTTCACTTTCTCTTATCCATATATCTCTTATCCATATATATTGTTAAAAAGTATTGTTTTGGGATCAAATTTTTGAAAATGAATTTTTGTTATATTTACACGTTTTCAGTTCCCCTGAATCCAAATATCAGGTTTTAGCGGTTGGTGTGTGTGTCTGTATGTTTATTATCAGCATATCTCAAGAACAAATAGTATCAGGAAGTCCAAACTCGGTATTCTAAATTTGCACGATTTTCTATTGCTAAACTAAACTTTTCGTTGAAATCAAGTGAATGGTTCATGTACAGGGACATCCAAGAGAATTCAAATTCATAAGATGCTATACTGGTAAGTACAGTATAGCATCTGTGAGCAAAATTTCTGGTACGTACAGTATAGCATCTATAGGCTGCCCTAAGCAAAATAGAATGAGCATACTTTTGTGATAAAAATAATTCCCTTTAGACGGCGCTGTGTCGCCGCTGAAAGAAAACAGATGAACTTAAATGTTTTTGCTTCAGATTTTGGCAACAGCCAATAAAAGTTTTAGTTTAGATTTTAGATTTTGATTCTTCGACTGCGTTCGAAGATGAATTTTTTCGATCTCTCACTATGAGAGTTTATTAGATTTGGAATTATGTTCCCTTGAGTATTTTTTTTTTCTGTAAATAATGTATAAAACGTATATAGAATTTCTAACTTCATTTCTAACTCGAATTTCAAGAAAAAGTGTGCATCGTTCTCCCTTTTTCATTCCCTTGTTTAAAGCAATCCAGCATTTTGATTTTAGTCTTTTTTTTCTTAGATTTCGAATACCACTGAACCGCGAAATATTTACCATTTTTACTTTCTCTTACCCATAAGGTAGAGAAAGTATTGTTTTCAGGTCAAATTTTCGAACGCGAGATTTTGTTATATTTACACGTTTTGAGATCCCCTGAATACGAAAATCATGTTTTTAGTAAATGGTCTGTGTGTCTGTGTGTGTGTCTGTCTGTTATCAGCATATCTCAAGAAAAAATAGTAGCAGAGATTCCAAACTTGGTATTCTAAATGTGTATCTTATATAGATGCTAGAGTAAGCTTTTCGTTAAGATCAAGCAAATGGTTCGTGTACAGGGACAATCAAGAGAATTCTAATACATTAAGTCTATGGGGGAAATTGCAGGTAAGTAGAGTTTAACGTCTATAGACTGCACTAAACCAAACGAAACGAATATATATATTTTGTAATAGAGATAGTCAACTGGGAAAAAAATTTTGTGTATGTAGGAGCCTCGCCTCCACCCTGGGGGGGAAGTCCCCCCTCGAGCGGAGTAAATTTTGATGATGGGTATTTTTGATGATGGGTAAGAGCTCGCCAATACCTTTAAAACGAATGGTTGAACCATCGATCTGCGATAATTTAAAACAAAGTTATCGATTTTTTTTTACTTTTCACAAAAAAAAAAAAAAAAAAAAAAAAAAAAATCTTTTTTTTTTTTTTTTTTAATATATATATATTGAGAATAAAATGGACTTTTTTTGGATATGTAGTGTTATACTACTTCTCTAATATGGAAATCGTCTGCATTATCATAAAAGATAATTCTTTTAATAATAATTTTAATAAATTATATTTTAAAAACAGAATTATTTTTTAATAGCCGAATTAAATTCTATATAAATGTAGGCGCATTAATGAAACGGGGGGTTGAGGGGGGCGGTAGAACTAATTATCATATAAAACTCTTCCGAAGCCTAATTTGAATTGTTTAACATAGGTTTACATAACAGTACTCGTTATCTTACCTATTAATCTGCAACCTGTATTTATAGTATTAAATTTCGGGGTAAAAGAAAGTCGTGTGATTGACACACCAGATTATTTATATGCATAAAAGCACCTTTTGTGTAGATTGGAGTATGGAAATCATTCACCATACTTTTATATGGCTACCCAAGAGCTATACTTTCAAATTCCTGAAAGTGTATTTCATTTTGTGTTATGTGTTTTTCACATAGGGCCAAATTTCGATACACAATGTGATGTTTATACAGTTTTTAGACTATGTACAGGGCTATCCAGAACTAGGTAAACGTTCTTTTCTATTGAATATAATTGATGAAAGTGCATTGCTACATTTTACTATGTCGACGAATACTGCTCAGGAAGGAAAATTAATTTCGCCTACCTTTACTGTAAATAATGTATTTTATCGAAGTCCTATTTATTGCTCTTTTTTATACAATATCATATTTTGAGGTAATCTGAATAAGAAAGTCCAATTTTTAGCGGTTGGTCTGTATGTATATCTATTGTCTGCACAATTTAAAAAGAAATCACCGTAGAAAATTTATACTTAATATTTTGATGTTCATATGAAATTGCCACTTAAAATGTTTGATCAAAACAGGCAAGTTTCGAGCAAAATAATAACAGCATTGAATTTTATTCATTTATTTATTATAACTATTATTAATTAATAACATTATATCAGCCCAGATTTATATGTGAAAAAAACTGTTCCTAAACTTATTTTCTTTTATTTTTAAGAAAGAATGGAATTTATTATCTTAATTTATTGATCTTACGTATAAATCTGCAATCTGTTTTTATAGTATTGATATGCAGGAGAAGAGAAAGTCGTGTGATTAACACCAAATTATTTTCTTTCAATGCGCTTTCTCTATATCTTTTTTTTTTTTTTTTTTACTTTTATCTATTATTTTAAAAATAACAATATTATAAATAAATTGTAACATTTGGAAATTCATAAGTTAGGAAAATTAATTTCAGTTAACAAAACGAATTTGTACTCATATCAGATAAAAATTCATGCCGTAACTTACAAATATGATGTGCATGAACATTGTTTTCTGAGACAAATATTTAAAGATAAGTATTCTCATTTATTATGTTCTTTTAAATTCGTGTGGTTTTGACTTCCTGTAAAATCACATGGTTAGAAAATAATAATAATAATAATAAATAAATAAATAAATAAATAAAAAGAGGGGGGGGGGGTTCAATGTTTCCCTATGAAAAAAAGTGCAAATAAGAAAAAATTAGCTGCAAGAAATATTTTAAGAAATTTGGTGCTTATGTTTCACCATTTTTATCAGTGCTATTTGAAACGTAAGAACCGTTTTAATGGTACTTACTATTCAAATAGCACTAATAAAACAATGAAATATAGAACTCCAATTTTTTTTAAATGTTGATTGCAGTTATTCTGCACCTTTTTTATACATTTTTTTCTCTAATTAGCAGCTTTTTATATATTTTTTTCTCTAATTTGCAACATTTTTATGGTGAAACGATGAACTATTATTTTTGAAAGTGTATTTTACGATAATGGAAAAAAAATTATTAATTTTAGATTTTAATAAACAATATACATATATCCAAATTATGTTGATACTAGTTAGTTGTAGGGCGACTAAAAGCGCCTGTTGAAAAATGATCATTTCATTTTATTTATTTCTCACTTCTAATAATTCATTTACTAGCAAGCCCCTGCGAAATTTTCGCACTTTATTTATCTCTTCGTTACCTTTAAAATTTAAAATTATTATTATTATTATTTTATAGACGTCATTTTTTCATATGCATGAGCAAATTTTATATTTTATAATTTTTGCTTTTTTCACGTGAAAGCGTATTTCATTTTATGCTGGGAAAAAAAAAATAAAAAATAAAAAATGGCGACAATTAAAAATTTAAATGTCCATTTTAAAGCTGTTATTCTCATATTTTAATTAATTTTTTAAAAATCTAATCAATTATTCGTTTGAAATAAGGTACTAAATGAAAGGAGTGATTTTTTTCTGAAACCGTCGGATTAAACAGCTTATCGATAGGACAATTAGATTTTTTTTTAATTAACTAAAGTATGGAAATAATTAATATTTTAATGATTTAATATTTTAAGGTGGCAACTTGCGTTCACACATAGACAGTTAAAGGGAATCTCTTAAGCCTTTTTAAGCGTGACAGAGTCAGGCACTGAGGACCGTAACTATATATGCTGATTAATGAATTCGACAAAATAGTTTCTGTGTGATTTTGTTTAATCATTTATCATTTCAGTTATTCAAATCTATGACAAGTAAATCGATCAAATTACATTAACATGAGTTAATTCAGTGAAATATCTTCTGAATATTTTGATATTTGATCATATATTCATATCTTTAAATAAACTTGAGGGGCACTCAAGTTACTTTCTCTTACCTTTCATTACTAAAGATATATTAATGCAGTTTAAGGCGCAACATATAAGGAATTAAATCTAAACATTTCTTGTGTATTTTAAAGCAATAATTAAAAACAGTTTTACTGACAAAACTTTTTGCATGAAAACCACTACCTTCCCCCTCAACCCCTGCTTTACTATTGTAGCTACATTCATAAAAGATTTAAGGCTATTATTAAATTTTAAAATTTATTTCAAATATTTCAGAGAATTGCCGCCCACACTCCTCTCCGAAACTTATTGGACTAATTTTAAGTAACCATGTATATTAACTATATAAGTTATATATTTACCAAACAATATACTTAAACTTAACATGACACAATTTAAAATGCACACCGAATCATTTCAATAATAGCACTAATATATCAGGATTCTCTTTAGATGTCCTGTAAATAGAGATGTGAGCGGGGAAAAAACCCGGGTTTAAGCCAGGGAATAAACCCGGTTTTTTGGGAAGGGAACTTTGAAAGTTTTCACAAGTTGCGAATTTATCTTTTTTTTTTTTTTTTTTCTTAGATTAGAGATGCTCTAAGGCATTTCAAAATGTTATCTCACATTCGGATGTTTTTTATGATCTTTCAATTTTTAAATGGTGCTTTTAACGTCCATAAATTTAAAAAGTGTATTTATATTTTAGTTCTGACTGTATACAAAGTGAGTTCAATATTAATTCAGTCAATATTAATAAGTTCAATAGGAAGAAATTTCGTATAAATGTACATAATGAGAGTTATTTTTAACCTGCGATTGTGAAATTAACATGAATTACTGATAATAGTAGTAGTTAATTAGGAAAAAAATTTGGGGCATTGCTTCCCCCCCCCCCCTAGGGGGAAGTACCCCCCGCCCGAAGTAAATTTTCAAGATCAGTATCTTTCGAAAGGTCTCGTCAATACCTCTAAAACGAATGGTTGAACTATAAATATGTGGTAATTTAAAACAAAGTTATCGATTTTTTTTACTTTTAACGAAAAAAAAAAAAACTGAAAAAAATCTTTTTTTTTTTTTTTTTTATTGTTACTGCGTGAATTTGTATAGGAAAATATAGAAGAAAGTCTTGTGGTGGCCACAACATACTAGTTTTTTTTAATCGCAATCGCATGTTTCAGTTGTATATCTTTAACATTTTATTTCAAAAATAAAACAAAAATGCATCAAAATATTCTGCATTTACTAAAGCAATCAACAAACACTGGGAAATATTATTTCAATTAAAATTTCAACAATATTAATATGCAAAAAATAAATGAAGAAAGAAATAACAGCCAAATTATTAATTATTAGCTATTGAATATTTTATGTATTGATTTAATGCATTAAAAAATTATTGCTTGAATTCTTAATAACCGAAGAACTCATGTTCGATTTTGTTCCCCGTGCTCTTTGACTGGTTATAACAAAATTTCATCAACTAATGTGAAATTTTGTTCGATGAATTACAACAAAATTTAATAATTTTGAAGCATTCTTACCATAATTTAATTTCATTGTATTATTTTTTATAACATATTTTATTATGGTATTCATTAACAAAAAAAGAAAAAAATTAAAGTTATTTAAATAGGCAGGCAAAACTTCATCATTTATTATTTTCAATAACGTAAACGCTCATTTTTTTTTTTTTACAATTTTCTGTAAAATAATCACATAATTATTGATACCACTTTTATTTAAGCAAATAGAATAAAAATGATATTGAAACAAGTTGTTTGGTACACCTAAAAGCAGTGAAATTAAATCTAAACATTGAATATTAGTTTCTTCCCATCAAAGTTTCCAAAGTTCCCAAAATTCCCGGTTTAAACCTGAAAATTCACATATTTGTTCCCCAGAAGCAAAATTCCCCGGTTTTTTACATCTCTACCTGTAAACAAAGGATAAATATTTTTCATGCCATATTTTATGTAAAACGTGCTTTTGTACATGCAAAGACTATATGCCAGCTAGAGTCCTGCATCGGGTCGGTTTGACAGAATTTTTTCTCTTGCGGGTCGGGTTCGGGTCGGGTTGACTGATCTTTTTTTCGTGCGAGTCGGGTTGACTGAATTTTTTTTTCTTGCGGGTCGGGTTTGGTTTTCAACAAGTCGGGAGAACACCGTTCAAAATATTTTTTACAATTATAAACATAAATTTATAGGCATGTTTACAACTATGTAACTAATTTAAACCTTCTGCACATACTAGACATGTATCGATTGGTTGGTTGGTTGGAAGATTTAAGGCCGCTTGACTCCAGATGTGTTCTAGGCCTATTGGGGGATTGCTCTCCGTTTGAGTCTTTCTAAGGGATCCTAGCCCATATTCACGTGCGTTTCGGAGGAAACCACGGAAAGCTCCGAACGGCTAGGTCGATGAGCGCGACCTGGGATCGAACCCGACACCTCCCATCTACCAGCTTCCAGCGCAAAACCGCTCGGCCGCTGGTGGGCAGACATGTACCGGAGTTCCCTATTCGTATCCGCGGATATCCGCCAGAAAAATATATCCGTATTTGTATCTAGATCTGTTTTCTTTTCTTCAACGGAACTAATATGTAGAAATTTTAGAAATTTTATGAAAATTAGAAAAGTATTATAAATCTTTCTCGACTGTTGTTAATACATAAATTAAAGAAATACAAAATACAGCAAAACCTTGCATTTGCATTCTGGAAATTGAAAAGATTTCGCAATTTACAAGTTTTTTTTTTTTTTTTTTACTTTCTTCTATATTTAGTAGAAGAAAGTATTGGATTCTATCAACTTTTTGTGTCGACCGCTCGACGGATGGCACTGCTATACAGCGATTTCTGCAATTTCAGGGGAGGCTATATCTCAGGTTCTGTTACGTATAACCCAACAAAACTTGATATGTGAGAAGACCAATATGAGGTATTGTGCTCATTCAATTTTAATGCCTATCAGACAACAGGTGGCGCTCCTACACAGCGATTTCCGCAATTTAAGGAAAGGCTATATCTCAAGAACTACTGCACATGATTTCATATAAATTTGTATGTAGGTGCCATTTAATATATATTAGCGCCTGTAAACTTTTGGTGTAAAGCGCTCAACAGGTGGCGCTGAAAACAGCAATTTCTACAATTACAAGGAAAGCTATATCTCATGTTCTATTGAGTATCATCAAGCAAAACTTAATATGTGAGAAGGCGAAATTATGAGACATTATGCTGACTCAGTTTGAATGCTTGTCGGCCAATAGGTGGCGTTGTTATACTGCAAATTTCATCGATAACAGGATGGGTATATCTCAACTTCTATGCCATATAACTGTACGAACCATGATATGTGAGATAACCAGTATAAAAACGCATTGTTTAAGAAGTTATTTATAGACGATAAAATGTCTCTCTTTGGATATTTAGTGTTAGATTTCCCTAAGATGAAAATTATTTGCATTCATCACGTTAAACTTCTTAATAATAGTTTTAATAAATTATTCGCACTCAGTGAATTTGACAGGAAAATGTAGAAGAATGTCTTGTGGTGACCACAACATACTATTTTTATTCAAATCACACAATCAACTGTGGAAGAAAATCATATTTATGAAATTTTATTTTTCCGACTGAGTGAAAATAATGCCTGGACCGGGAGTCGAACATACGGATCTTTGACTTACAAGGTTTATGCAAGTCAAAGATTCGGGGTTCGACTCCCGGTCCAGGCATTATTTTCACTCAGTCGGAAAAATAAAATTTCATAAACACAACATACTAGTTTTTTTTATAATTTACCAAGTGTGTGACAATGAAAATTTACTTTATTTTATATCATGTTATATCATTTTACTGTGTTTTGCATGATTTTTAGATGAATAAGTAATATTGATTTATTTTTCGGGTTTCGGGTCGGGTTCGGGTTAGTTAAGTCGGGTTTCGGGTCGGGTTCGGGTCGGGTTCGGGTCGGGTTCGGGTCGCAAAAAATTCTCTGTTGCGGGTTCGGGTCGGTTTTCGGGTTGATGAAAAAATTTTTGTCGGGTTCGGGTCGGGTTTCGGGTTGCTTTAAAATTCATCTGTCGGGATCGGGTCGGGTAAAACCCGACCCGCTCAGGACTCTAATGCCAGCTTCATTTACTTTCTCGAGTTGTATTGTTTTGTTACTCAGGCTACATTTCCTGCTTAAGTATTTGTAGTAAATAGTCTAAAATATTGAAAATTGTTAACCAAGTACTGTCATAAGTCTAATTTATAAATTTTATTCAATCTACAGCACAATTTTTTTTTTTTTTAACTTTTATTTTATTTTATTTATTTACTTATTTATTTTTGTTACTATAATTCTCAGGTTATGCGGAATTACCTTTCTGCTCTTTTCATAATTCCTAATTAAAAAAAAAAAAAAAAAAAAAATGCATTTTAATTTTTTTTTAATTGTTTTTTGGACAGACATAAACTAAATATATCGCCAGTTACTTTAAAAATATTTTTGTTCAGAATATACATGCTTACCCTGAAACCTTAAAGTTCTAATCTAAACCGTGTGTTCTTTTAATACCCGCTTTCTCTTCATCAAAAATTTCACAACCTTTTTAATAATATATTTATTTTTTTTCTATTCTGAATAATTTTATTCTAAATTTCTGAATGCATTTTTTGCACGTAAAGTGTTTCTTCAATACAATCATTATCAGCTGTTGTTTTTCGTAAGGTAAAATACAATTAAAATATTTTATAACTAGTTTTTTCTGCGCAGTGCATCTGTGCATATGATTTTCAGAAAAATCTCATAAATAAAATCGTTGGAAATATTTAGGGGTTCCCCCCCCCCCCCCCATCCTAATAAAAGATATTTAAATCTTTAATATTTCCATTATAATTCAATTTTAGAAAATAATGTTTTCCGGTGATAAATAAATAAAAATGTTTATTTATTTATAATGAATGAAAAATCTAAAGAATTACGTACTTTTTGGCTTTCAAAAATTTATTTAGAATAACATAAATTAGATTTAAACTTTTATATTCTCAGCATAATTTTAATTTTAGAAAATAGGTTTTTTCGTTACTAAGTTAAAAATTCTTAGAGTTAGATTAAATTACTGTCATATTAAAAATCGAATTGACTGAATTAAATTACCGTACAGCCATACATAACAGAAATTCCATAGTTGATAAATGTAGCTACAAAATAAATAAATAAAAGAAATAACGTACATTTTATTAAAGAGAAAAAATATAAAGAAATGCATAATTTTGGCTTTAAAAAATTTATTTAATATCACATTTTAAAAATGCATCCTAATATGATGGTTTCGATTTCGAACAGCAGATGGCGATACCACCGTCCTGCTGAATACCCAACCGAAATAATAGGCTGAACTTGCTTTATATTCTTACAAGTAAACCTTCTCTCCTTTGATACCGGTTTTCCGGAAACCCATATATTTTCTGAAAGCTTATGTCACAAGTATAAAAACTGTGAAATCTTAGGGGCAGAGGGACAAGTGTTTAGGAGATACAGGGCCCACAAAGTATCAGTAAAGTGTGTATAGAGGGACATATTCCCATAAAAACGTCTCTATTCCTTGTATGTTCCCGTATATTGCTGTCAAGTACTAACGTATTGTATGTCTTCTTCTTACATTGCTTATTATATGGATACTATAGTCGTTGTGGTGGCCTTGGTCTCCCGATTCGGAACAAGTAATCGGTCTCCGAACATCCAGGAATCGGAGATGATAAAACACATAATTATTCTCCTGGAAAATTATACGGAGATTGTGGAAGGGATCCGGACATTAGGATTTGCTAGAGGCGATGGAGAAGAACGGACGAGGATATGGACTTCGAAGATGATGGTGTCTATAAGGAACAGCAATGCTCGTCGCAACAGTCACAGTCTCCGCTTCTGTCATGACATATTTTGGTCAAGTATGGCTAATGACAGGAAGAAAATTCTGCTTTTAGTGGATTCATGGTGTTCTAACAAAGATCATGCATTGTCTGCTTCCGAAGTACTTGATGGTAAAGTCCTACAAAAAGAATTGGTACCTGAAGGATGTACAGGAAAGATTTAGCCTCTGGATATTCATTTTTTGAGACACTAGAAATCTTTTGTTCTTTACATAATGGAAACAATTATTATCGAGACACATGAGCACATCTGGAACCGCGATAGTTTTCTGGCCCTGCAGTCTTTTTTACCTATATCAGTTCAATGCTCCTCGTTTCAAGAACTTGATTAAGTATGCTTTTTATAAAAGCGGATACTTGGACGACAAACCTGGAATGTGGATTGCGCCAATGGATTACTGCTTCAATTCATTGACAAATGATGAGTTTGCAAATGTGCGGCTATCACTTTTGTAAACTTGTGCCCATTGTGAACTGTCTTTCTGTCCGTCTCACTGTTTATTTGGTGAATTGTACATTGATTGTCTCTTGTAATGGACTTCATTTGAAGTCAGTAGCAAGTATCCCAACGTATACTGTTTCTTTTCAACGAGTTGTTTCTTCCTTTATAACGATACCTCCACCTTCTTACCATATTATTAGTTCATATAAATACGTGAAACGAACATTTTAGCGACTTTTGGTGTCATCTTTCCAACATTTTATGTCCTATAACTCCTAAACGCTTATCCCTCTGCCCCTAAGATTTCACAGTTTTTGTACTTGTGGCATAAGCTTTCAGAAAATATATAGGTTTCCGGAAAACCGGTATCAAAGGAGAGAAGGTTTACTTGTTAGAAATATACTTCTAAAACATATTCCAAATATATATAAATGTGATATTTTGAGCACATGTTTCATCACTTTTTTTTATGTGCATTTCAAATGTATTTGATTAATTTTTTGTAGCCGAAATCTTTATATAGCAGCCAAATTTATGCTTTGATCAATTGAAACTGGGTTGACCAATCAGTTTACTCCATACTTCAGTATCGTATCGTTTCGACAAAATTTAATCGTAAATGGTCCACTTTAGAGAAATATTATATCGAGTACAATGATTTATATCACATTTAATAATAAAAATGACATTTCTTTAATATATACATACATACATATATAATATAAACTTTAAAAATTAGTTGAAATAAAACTTGATTTTTTAAAATATAAAACTAGAGCAGAGTATTTATAAACCAATGCGCAAATTCAATAAAAGGAAATATAAAACTATAATAAATAAGCAAAATTATCAAGGAGAAATGAAAATTAATCCCAAAACACAAGAGGGCCTTCTTCAGGGGAGCTCTCCCATGTAGGGAATGAAATAGGAGAAGTTCCTGACGAAACGTTGGCTATTTAGCCAAAAAACACGTTTCTCGCCACCCAAATTCTCACAGATGGAAGCAAGACCATACAGCGAACGAATTTAATTAATACAAAGCATAAAAAGCAATTAAATTTATAAATAAATTACAAAAGTAAATACATCAATATAAAATACAAGAATATAAATAAATACATACAAGGACAAACTTAAATAGTCAGTAGAATAAGGAAAAATGAACCCCCTCCCCCCCCCCATCAAAAATATAGAGCCCGCTTCGGCTGGTAGGTCCACCTACCAGCTCTTAAATGTCCCCCAAAATGGATTAAAAAAAAACACGTAAGCAAGATTATCCTTCCCACCTCTCATACACACAGAGAAAAATTTCCGAAATCGTTTTGAGGTTACCTGTTGTCTAAAACGTAAATATAACTTTTTATTTTTTTACATTCAAGTCGTTTTACTGACAAAATCTTTATGGCGCCTGCGCAGGCGTTTTTTACCCACAATTCAAAAACTAATCAAAATTTTGAAAAATTCTATAGATATAATTTTAAGTTGGGTGAAGACTTAAATTCCTGCCAAGTGCCTTTGAATTCCGTCCAGCCGTTTTCGAGTGATACCCGGACAAAACTAGTGACATTCAGACACGACGACACACACACACACACACACACACACAGGCAAAGATTTCTGAAGTCATTTTTGGCTTTCATGTGTGAAAAGTGAAGATATCGCAAAAATTTTTAATTATTACAAATTTACAGACAAAAGTCTGATTTTATTAATATAGATATAATATTACATTTATCTTATTTTATTTTTTTAGATTACTTTGCTTGTGAATTCGTAAATAATGGTTCAAGTTAAAAGAATGAAAACAAAATTTCTTGTTATAATAGTACTAGCTGTGCTTCTGATTTCAAATGAAGCAGGTTCTATGATGGGAGGTATGCTTGGAGGTGGAGGTGGAGGTGGAAATGGTGGTGGTAAGAAAGGTAGAAGTGGTGGAAACAGTGGCATAGAAACTTTGCTAGTGGCTGGTCTTTTAGCAAAAGTCTTGAGTAATACTGAAATTAAACATAAAAGCAGTCCTGAACCAATAGTGATTGCCTATCCCATGATGTCCATGGGCGGACATCACAGCATGAGCGGACACCACAGCATGGGCGGACATTATTCCATAGGAATGCATCACCCCATGGGTGGACATCGATCTATATCTTATAGATAGCCGCATTATAAAGGTATGTATAAAATAATTTTAATCTGTAAATTTATGAATTTTGGTATTTTTGTGTACATATATACATATTACACATAGTTAAACAATAAGTAAATATTAGAACATTAGAATCAAAAGACTCCCAGCTAAAAATGAACTGCAGATTTTCTACGGAAGTAAAGTAGTTTTCATGTTCTTCTACATATAATCAACTGTAGATTTTCTGTTGTGCACATTCTACTGTAAAAGTTCTTTAGTTATTTTGCAAATGATTCGAAGTATTTTTGCAGTAATTTATCTCAAAAATACTGAGCAATTATCTGCAAAATTATTTTAGTTTTAGTGAAGTCACATTACAGTTATAAGATTTAAAACTATTTTAAATCCGTAGTAATACTGCAGTAAATTTGAAGTAATTGTACCGTCATCAAGTCAGAAGTATATTTTCTAATATATCTACAATAAAGCCTTTTTTTTTTTTTTTCTAATTGAGAAAAACTTAGTAAGGAAAAACAGTACGAACTCAAACAGTAGGTGGCACTGTTTTACAAAATGACATGGAATTTTTTGTGGTAGCCAAAAAACACTTTAGGATTAGATGCAAACATATAAATTTATTTCGGAGTATTTTTAGCCCCACCTTTTTTCATACCACTTATTTTTTAAGGATAGTTTTTTTCTTATTTTATCGAAGTTATAGACCGGAGAATTTTTTTGTATAAATAGAGTGCTGCGAAATAAAGGCGGGGCTAAAATTACTCCAGAATATATTAAAATACTAGCATATATGCTTTAGGTTGTTTTTAAGCACGTAAAAGGGAGGGGGAGGCATTTATATATACTACTTGTAAATTTGATGATGAACGCTAAAACATAGTTTAATGGTTCAGAAGGCAGAAAGACGGGTTGTACCTATATAAACATTTTACACATTTGCCGTAAAGTTGTTTAGTTATTTATTATTATTATTATTATTATTATTATTATTTTAATGCTGTTTAGATATACCAGGAAGGGAGAGTGTTAAGAGGACAGGGAAAAAAAGAACATTTTGTCTTTTTTTTTTTTTTTTTAACACTTTCCAACAAGGTTGAAAAGTGTTTATGACTTGGGTTTGTCTGTCTGTCTGTCTGCGTCTGTCTGTCTGTCTGTCCGCGCTCTAACTCCCATAAATATTTATGGACTTTCTTGAAACTGATATATATTATTCAAGTTCACTATCGGATGGTCCCTATTGAAAATGGAGTTTATACCTCTACTGGTTTGTCTACAGGGACCCCCGAAAATATTTCAAAGCATTGTGTTCCGTGAGAGGCATTTCTATAAACCATACTTTAATACCCTTACTGTACAAAAATATTAATGAAATTGAAATATGTTATACAAGTTCACTATCGGATGTTCCCTGTTGAAAATGGAGTTTATACCTCTACTAGTTTGTGTACAGGGACCCCTAAAATATTTCAAAGCATTGTGTTCTATGAGAGGCATTTCTATAAACCATATTTCCATACCTTACTGTACACAAACCTTAATGGAATTGAAATATGTTATTCAAGTTCACTATTGGGTGTTTCCTGTATAAAATAGATTACATACCACAACTAGTTTATGTACAGTGACACTAAGAAGTACTCCAAAGCATTGCGTTCTTTGTGAGATATTTCTATAAATCAAATTTTAATAACTTTACTTTCCACGAAGTTTTAGGAAATTTAAATATGTTGTTTATATGCACAAAAGAATGCTTTGCATAGAATATAGTATGGTTACCATTAGATTTACAGGGTGACACAAAAATATTCAGTTATATTAAGAGCTATTAATAAAAAATTGCTAGAATTGTACTTTCGTTTACATTAAGCGTTTTTGACACTTTCTATCATTTTTTTAGTGTGAATATAATTTCAATTTGTCAGACTGTTCTTTTGTCCGTCTGCCTGTCTCTCTGTCTGTTTTTCTTCGCTCTAATTTACGTAAATATTTATGGAATTTCTTTATACCGATATATTTTATTGAAGTTCACTATCGGATGTGCCCTATTGAAAATGGAATGGATACTTCTTCTGCTTTGTATACAGGGACACCCAAAAGTATTCGAAAGCATTGTGTTCTATGAGAGGAGTTTCTATAAATCATATTTTAATACCTTTAATGTATAGAAACTTTAATGAAATTTTAATATGTTACTCAATTCCCTATCGGATGTTTCCTATGTAAAGTAGAGTACATTTCTAACTGGTTTGTGTACAGGGGCACTTGAAAGTACTCCAAAGCATTGTGTTGTATGAGAGTTATTTTCTAAACCAAATTTTAATAATTTTATCTTCCACAAAGCTTAATGCAATTGAAATATATTATTCGTATGCACAAAAGAGTGTGCCTTCTATGTAATATAGTATGGTTAGCATTAGATTTACAGCGCCACACAAAAATAATCAGTTACATTAAGAGGTATTAATAAAAATTTGCTGGAATTGCACTTTTTTTTGCATGAGAGTTCTAACACTTTCTTATAATTTTAGTGGGAATATGATTTCAATTTGTGCATCTCTCTGTCCGATTGTCTGTCCTGTTTGTCTCCGGCTCCTATCATCCGTGAATATTTTGAGATTTTTTTTAAAATGATACTCTCATGTTCCTTGTGGAATGTTCCCTATTTAAAATGTCATTAATAGGTCCTGTACAGCTAGTTTGTTTACAAGGACAACAACAATAACAATAAAAAAAAGCCAATGTAATACGTTTTAGAGCAGAATTTTTTAAAAGTTATATTTAAAAAACTTTCTACTACAAAAATCTTAAAAACATTGACATGTATTATTAATATTCTAAAATATTGTTTTATATAGAATATGATATGATTAACTTTCAGATTTACAGGGTTACCGTAAAATATTCAGAGAGTTTAAAAGCTGTAATTCGGCTGCATTTTCTTTTGCGTTAAGCCTTTTTAACACTTTCCAAAATGCCTAAAAGTAATTTTAAAATCAATTAGTCTATCTGTGTGTTTTTCAGTCCTTCTTTCTGTTTTGCGATAACGTAGGCAAAGAATATTAATAGATATTCGATACAACAATTGCGTACAGTTGGAAAGTGTTACTAATCAATGCGTACTGCATAATTTTTCTTTCTTGTTTTTTTTTTTTTTTTTTACTTTAGAGAACTATTTAATAATAAAAAAGGGAAGAAAAATGCTATTTTATTTCGATACATCTGGGGGTAAGGTGTGGATAGAAACAAAGATATAACTTTTACTTCAGTTTACACTGCCTTTCTAGATTTCCTCAAATGTAAAAAATTTCAGTGTTTTGTCTAAATTAATAAATAATTCTAATAAATCTTTATTAAAATCGATAAAAAAAGTCATCTGAAACCTCCTTTGCCTTCCCCTTTTTCTCCACAAGCTACCCCAGGTACACCTGACTTTAACGTTCAATGAATATTTTAGTTACTATAAGTAATATCGCTACAACGTTTAATGGAAACCAGAAAAAATGCTGCAAAATACTTTTTTTTAATTCATTGCCCTCCCCACCCCCCACCCCACCCCTCCATACCTACAATATTCAAACTCCATAGTATTCAATTTTTTTATTTTAATTGGTTAATTTGTATTATAATGATCTGAAATTGGTGAAAAGTAATACAAGAAAGAGAAATTATACAGTACGCACTGATTATTAACACTTTCCAACTGTACGTACATGTTGTATCATATAACTTTCAACATGCTTTGCCTACGTTATCACACAACAGACAGACTGAAGCACTGAAAAATATACAGATAGATTAACTGAATTTAAATTCACACTTAGACATTGTTGGAAAGTGTTAAAAAGACTTAACGCAAAAGTTAATACAAACATTAGATTATAATTGCAGCCTTTAATATATCTGTCTATTTTAGTGTAGCTCTGTAAATCTGTAGGTTAATCATGTCATATTCTATACAAAACATTATGTTAGAATATTAACAACACATGTAAATTTAAGATTTTTACAGTAGAAAGCTATTTAAATGTGATTTTTCAAAATGTCTGTCCTAAAACGCAATTTATTGTTTGTTTTTTTTGTTTTTTTCTTCTTTTTGGTTGTCCATGTACAAACTAGTTGTAAAAATTTGAATACTTCTATTCTAAAAAAGAAAATGAATACTTTATGGAAGAAATTGGGTGAGTGTTTTCTCCTTAAATGACTCTTTACAGTAGAAAATGTATATATTTGGTAAATCTTAAAGATTTAATATATTCGTGTTATGAATGTAATTTAAGCTAAATAGAAAGAATCATTATCCTATTTGTTTTTCGAATATAATTTTTATATTTCCAATAATATTTCACGCATGCAAAAAAGGAAAAAAAAAAAGTCTCCAGTATCCGAAACTCCTTTGACTATACAAATTTTCTTTTTATAATGAAGGTCTTTTATAAAAAAAATTTCCTTTTAAATATAAATATTTGCATAATAAATTAAAACTCATTTTCGAGTCCGATATGCGTACTTGTTCCCAGAATTTGAAATAGCAAATAGTTTTGTTTTGTAAGTCTAAATCTAAATATATTTTTAAATAAAGATTTTATTTTTTTTTTTTTTATTATGAAGTAGTTACTATATTCAAGTAGATACTTTATTTAATACAAATAATTGTGCGTGCGTGTGTGTATACATACATTAAATCAATACAGTATTAAAATTATCAAAATTAAATTTTCTAACATTGCTACACAATAAGCAATAAAATCATTTACATTTTCGTCCCACAATGGAGTAGTTGGTTAAGCTTAGATCTTGTAAAAGTACTGAAAGTTAAGTAGCATTGAGAGTGGTAGGTTGTAGTGTTTTGCTCAGTCTCGAATAGCTTGCGAAAGGTGGTGTGTGAATTAAGGCCTATCTTCTTCGCATTCTACTGACGGAAACAGACAGAGGTATGTTCGAAATACCTTCACATTTTGACTGCATTTATTTTTATAGATATTCTTTATTTTTTTAGATGAAAACTTCTCTCTAAAAAGGAAATGCAGAAAATATGCAAAACATACGCAATCCAAAAAGCGTGTGATTTGACCAATTTCACTACAGAATTTCTGAGGTCGAAACAATTACAAAATTATTGCAGTTTGTAATATGTTAGTAATTTTGCAGTTAAGTTTTCAAAAAATCTGTAGTGGAATCGGCCAAATCACTTTATATTGCAAATTTTCTGCAGCTCATTTTTCGCTGGGAATCATAATTTTCTTTTTTTTAACTATATAAATTTGAATCAATTAAGCATTGTGGAAATGTCTTACTTAAATTTAAATAACTTTTAGTAAAATATACTTAATTTATTTCCATACTTGTTCTATTTAAAGTAAACAAAATAATATTCATTTTATAAACTTGGTTAATTTATAAATAAATTTCATTTAAATGAAATGTTTTTGGTGAGGTTGCGGCAAAAATAAGAGTGAAAGCCTCTGATTTAGATGTACGGTATCCTATAGATAATACAACGTTATTTTACATGAATGGCTGAAAAATAATTAACAAATGTCATGGTACAAAATCAATTTATTATAATTTTATAAATATAGAACACAAATTTCATTAGTTAAGTGTGTGTTGCTATTAAAAAATGACTTAAATAATTTTCAATCGAATTAAAACTGATGTATATCAGTAACTGTAGCTTTATAAAAACATTTGTAAATTTACGTTTGTTTACAATTTTTAGATTGTAGATTTTTTTTCTTTTTAGAAATGTGTGTATGTATTCAACTAAATCGTAAAATTTACGGCTGAAGTTTGGCAAAGACGTTTCTAGGTTATACATTTGGCTTCTGTTCTTTTATAGTATAGATTTTCAATTTTGCTACTAAAAAGTTTCTTTATTATTAATTATAACAATAGAAATTTATCTACTTTAACGAGAGATTTAAGCTTCAAAGAAGGTAAAAACTGTTTTCTTTTCGCCTAAGGATATGAAACGCTTTTTATGCTAAGATGTTCACGCTTGAACAAGAAGACAATGCCAAACATTTTAATTCTGCCCTTGATTATTCAGTTTTGTATTAAAAAAAAATTAATGATCGTTTTTTTATACATCGAAACAATCTTTCGAAAAGGGAAAATAAAAATAAAAATGTAAAATAAGTGGATTCTTAGTCAAACGTAAATTAAGTAGATTCTCTGTCAATTTCAAAATTTAAATATTACAGCTGAAGTAAGAAGACATTTAATTGCAAGTGGAAACCAGTCATTCGCTTTTGTTTTTCTGTTTAATACTTTTTAACATAGATAAAATATATTTTAAGACTTCTATTTGTTTGCCTGTCGGAATAAAACGAAATACTAAATAAAACATGTTTGTAAAAATCCATATTGCATTGAAAATGAAGTACATAAAATGCATAATTCTTTTTAAAGGAACGTATAAATTAAGATAAACGTCAACATAACAGAGCTAAATGTGCGATGTGTTTTTTAATGATATTAATTTACTTCAAATGAATGAAATATATTAACATTACAGTGTTTTACTCTAATATGATTTGAAATAATTTTCTTTTAATATATATAAAACAAAAAGTATGAAATCATTATGATTTCATTTAAAATAGTTTCATATAAAGTTAAATTATTTTTAATGAAATGAAACTAATATACTGGGTGGTTATATCAATAAATTTCTTTTTTACACTTTTTTTTCCAATATATACTGGATGAAATGGCCTTGAAATTCAGACATGAAAAGAATAATTTGAGATTCTCACTTCTTCTTCTTCTTCTTCTTCAAGGATTAGGCCGAAGGCCTGTTCCGGCTTCTTGGTCAAACCACCGCTTTCTAGGCCTACCTCGGTCTCGTCTGCCTTGTGAGTTGTAATAAAACGCGGCTCTAGGTAGTCTTCCGCATGGCATACGTCGGATATGGCTTAACCAATCTTGTCTGTATTCCCTAATTTTATCTTCTAGGCAAAATATGTTTAATTCTTTACGTATATCTTCGTTTCTAATTCTATCGGGGATTGTACAGCCTTTAACAGATCTCAATCTCGGCAGCTTGTATTCTGCTTAAGTCCTGGGAGCCCATAGTCCATGTCTCAGAACCATATAGGAGAGTGGGGGCTGCCATCAGTGCTGCCAGATTGAGGGAAATTTTTATTTAACTCCCACCACTAATTTTTAACTGAAACGGTTTTCTAATTACTTCGAAGCATTTTTCCCAAAAATCGTGTATATAATTAGTTAACCGTTACAAGTAAAATTTAACGGTGGCTGTTGAATAAAAATTTCCCTCAAATCTGGCAGCACTGGCTGCCATGACTTTGTAAAATTTTAGTTGAGTTTCAGGTCTAGTATTTCTTTTCAAAGTTCGGATTAGGGTTCCACAAAGATGTTGGAATTTATGTAATTTCTGTTGGATGTCATGATCATAATCATAGGTTATGTCACAACCTAGATAGGTGAAATGTTGGGTTTGCTCAATGAGTTTATTATCTATAACTAATTTTGTTCTAACTGGTTCTTTGCCTTTGAATGCCATGGACTTCGTTTTTGAGATTCAAATTTTCATATTATAGTTTAGACCGATTTTGTGAAGCAAGTAGATGGATCTTTGAAGGTTATCTGAAGAATTATCTGGTCATCTGCAAAAAGCAAAGTATTCTCACTTCCCAATAATAATTTAAACATGAAGACAATTAGAGAATCAACCACAAATTGTAAAAAAACAAAAATACTTTGAGATACCCTGTACCATTGAAAGCTACAAATAACTTGTAATTTCAACACATAATTTCAGAAACTGTTTATAATATTTGTATAATATTTTGTAGGAATATCAGAAATATTAAACAGATTAAAAAAATAATAATAATTAATAATTTTTTAGCGAGTTTTTTTCTTAGAACAAGAATTGATTTCAATAAAATTTTAGAAAATTTACAGAAAAATCTACAAAATATTACAGAAACATTATTTTGAAACATAAAATTAAAACTTTTAATTTTACTGACGTATGAATATTTGTAATAACTGACATTTTATTGTGCATGAGCTGAAGATAAGGAGCTATATTTTTTAAAATTTTTTAAGTATTGAAAGTCCATAATATTTTCATGTCGTGTAATTAATTTGGAGTTAAATTACTTCACCCACTTTGCGAAAAATCTTTTGTATGAAAGTTCGCTTATGAACTAAAAATCCTAGTAAATAAATAAAATTTCCTTAGAGCTGCAATCCAATAAGGAGTTTCACATATCATGTATTTAATTTAGAGATCCAGTTATTTCAAACACACTTTTATAAATCATTTTTATAAAATATCCCTTATAATCTTGAAGAAAAAAAATCCTTCTCATTTTTTATTTAAGTTAGTTTTCTTAATTTTTTATTCCAATTAAATTATTCGTTTTACAAAGTTTGCCTTATATATCTATAGCTTTAAACGTATATAATAAAAGAGTGCTATCGTTCGTACAAGCGTAGTAAAAATATATGTATTTTACGTTTCAGAATAATGTTTTGTCAATTTTTCTGAAATGCATTCTTGTTAAAAAGAAAAAAACTTACCAATAATAATAATAATAATAATAATATAAGATATAAGAACTGAAAACTATGCGAAACAAGGGCAAAATTCAAACAAATAAAACTGAAAAACCTTTGCAAACATTGCGCAAGAAAAAGAAAAGAAAAAGGTTATACATAAACATTACGGGACACTGAAAATGCAACACCAAGAAGAGTGCCCACCGCAAGCCCCTTCTAACTCCGTTCTGCAGCATATTCAAGACAACCTAGATGTTCCCATAACGACCAGAACCATCCCCCATCGATTAGTTGCTAGTAGCCTGCACTCGGCACCTAACGGCGTCCGTTAAGAAGACTCTTATTGAATCCACAGCATAGACAACAACGTCTGCAATGGTGACGGGCTAGAGCGATGTGGACGACGGAATGGCACAGAATCGTGTTCTCACATGAGTCAAGCTTCTGTTTCTATAACGATAGTCGCCACGTACGAGAGTAGCGTCCACGTGAAGACAGTTCCAATCCGGCAGCAATTGCGGGACGCCTCACCGAATGACAACGCGACATGATGGTTTGGGACGCAATTGCGTACGATTCCAGATAACCTCTGGTTCGTATTCAGAACTTCCCTACGATACGTGGATGATGTGCTGCAGACGGTGACACTCCCCTACCTTCAAAGGGCGCTCAATGTCCTTTACCAACAGGATAATGTACAACCGCACACTGTTCACATCAGCCAGGTTCACATCAGCCACTGTTCATATATCAACTGTTCACATCAAGGTGTACACATGATTCCCTGGTCACCTCTACTCATCTCTCCCCAATCTAACACATTTGGGATATGACTGGGTGCCATTTGTAGACTGCTGCGTTCAGCAGACGAACTATGGTAAAGGGTTGATAGAGAGTGGAGAGCCATTCCTCAGGACGCCATATGAACTCTCATTGACTCTGTACCTAGACATATTATTTCGTGTATCGCCGTACACGGTGGTCCTACAACCTACTGAGCCGACGCTGTTCTCACTCTGTATTATAAATATTATTTCGAAATGAAGATCACTTATTGTTCGTTGCTGTTTCTCTCTGTTTGCAGAGTCTCATCACTTTCTGAGCACTCCTTCTTGTTGTTGTATTTTCAGTTTTACGTAGTGTATATATGAAAAAATAATGAGAATCAATAAAATGAAAGCATACGACATCAATACGTTTTCAGAGGCTTTGATTGAATAATGTATACAAATAGGTGTAATTCCTGTATGCAGTTGCCACAAATTTAGAGTACACAAAGCTGAGTTACACCAAACAAGACATTGTAAATGAAATGCATAAAAAAAAAATGAAATAAAAAAATATAACTGTCTAAATAAGTCCTATAAAAAAGCATGCAAATATTGTAAATAGTAAATAAAACCATATGTTTAAGTTACTAGCTATTTACTGTATTTATGATACAAGGTAATTCAAAGTATTTTTGTTTTCCTTCGATTTGTGGTTGGACTGCTATTTGCAATCGGCAATGAATTGTTTCTGGAAAGCGTGAGTCTCAAAATGTTATATTCATGTTTAAAGTTCAAATTCATTTCGTCCAGTGTTTCGGAGAAAATAGTAAAAATGTCAAAATAAAAAATAAGAAATATTTCTAAGAATAAGAACATTCATTGTACATCATTAAAATTTAATACACTATATTCTGTTTTCAAAATTACATGTTTAAATTTAATCGTTATTTTTTGAGACCACAAACTACATTCTTAACGTATTATTATCATCCAAAATTAATTATTTAATGTACATTTTCAAACATGACTAATATTTATACAACCTTTTACCTCATAAGGGAAAAAATTCATAAAACAGTTTTTAATATAGTTTTATTTTATTTTGTTTTACATCCATAAATAGAGAAATCTTATATATAGCGCTACTAGTAATTGTACAGAGACTCAGAAAATAATTCCGCTGTACTGCAGTGAAAAAAAAAGTTTTTTTTTTTTTTTTTTTTTTTTTTTTTTTTTTTTTTTTATAAGAATATTTAATATTTTTAACACTGCATAAAACGTAACGAATTTAACATACGTTTTTCAAATACACAAATGCATGTTGCCTATAAAATATAATTATTATTAGAATTTTTACAGGCTTACACAGCTATGTAGAAATATATCTCAATACATTTTATTATATCAATGGAAATTTTCAGTTATTCCTCTTGAAACTAGTTTTAAACTAGTATTTTGTGGCCACCACAAAACTTTCTTCTATATAATCTTATACAAATTCACGCAGTGCAAATTATTTATTAAATTATTATTTATTGAAATTGTTTTCCATGATGAATGCAGACGATTTTTGTCTCAGTGAAGTATAATACTAAATGCCGAAATAAAACCAATTTTGTGCCAACATCAGGAGAAATGAGTTTTTACCCTTTAAAAATGAAAAACAATCGATAATCTTGTTTTAAATTATCACAGATTTATGGTTCAGTTATTCGTTTTAAAGGTATTGACGAGTTCTTTCGAATGGTGAGCATAATGCAATTTTGTACACCCCGGGCAGGATACTTTTCCCTACCCCAGGGGGCACAGCGATGCTCTTACATATATGCACTTTTTTTCTGAGTTTACTGCTACTATTATCAATAATTCATATTAATTTTATAAGCATGCGTCTAAAATAACTCTCATAATGTATATTTACACGAAATACTGCAACGTTTAAAATACTGCAACGTTCCTATACTGCAACGTTTAAAATTTAGAAAAATAGAATCACAGCGCAACCTGTCGAGCGCTCACTGATCCCCAAATGTAATCAGTGCCAGTTTATCTCAGGATTCAGCTAAATACCAAGTTTGATTAAATTTCGTTCATTGGTTTGTCAGATACAGCGTCCACAAAATTTGTTGCACAAACACACACTGACACGCATACACGCAGCATGCATTTTCTACAAGTAGTCAAATCGTGTTCAGGACATCTCAAAACGTGTAAATCCTCGAAAACTGAAGTTCTAAAATTCTCACGAATCCAATTCTTTTTTCTTATATATATATATATATATATATATATATATATATATATATATATATGGAAGAATGTAAAAATCAAAATTAAACGATGTATTGGGATGTCAAACGATAAAGTACGGTAAAATGTATTTTATAATTTATTTGAACCTTATTATTTTTCTTATTTGCTGAAATACATATTTAGTTTATTTAATCTAACACTTTTAATATATATATATATATATATATATATATATATATATATATAATAAAGATGATCTATTAAGCATAGTAGAAGCCAAGCAACAGACACAAGATCACTGAAACACCAATGACCAATAAGATAAAAAAAAAAAAAAAAATCATCAGTGGATGAAATACACAATGCAAAGAAACCAGATCTATTAATTAACAGTCTGCAAAACAAACGAATCAATAAAGTAAAACAATAAATCTTAACTCAAAACCATAAACTCATCAAAATTAATGAAAAAACAACCCAAGAAACACAAGATAGGAAGAAGGAGGCAGGCGGCAAGACTTGTGACTTGCCTGTGGGGTTAAACTAGTTTTACGCCGGCAACACTCCCCCAGCCTGCCACAACCAGAACAGGAACCATATGGATCCAAAAATGCAAAATTTCAAAGCAGATGAACAACAATGAAACCACGAAGCCACAATGAAATTCACCGATTGATCACATTGTGTTTAACAGTATAATTAGAACATTAAATATAGTTGACAACTCAAAAAGGAAAAATCTGAAATTTTAATACAAAGCAAATGCAACAAGCCTTCTACTTTTTTTTTTTTTTTTTATAATTTAATTTCACAAACCCACCCAACCATCCAGCCTTACAACACCACCCCACCTCCGTATATATATATATATATATATATATATATATATATATATATATATATGTATATATATATATATATATATATATATATATATATATATATATGTATATGTATATATATATATATATAACAATCATAAGGTGAACTTTGTTCTAACAAGTGATATTCTTTGCAAACTAAACAATGATTTAAAAAAATTCTTTCTCAAAACAGGAAATTTTCTTTTGTAAAAGCGAAAACATTCATGCTTCAGCAATCACGGTTATAATGGCATCAAATTTACTCTAGGTTACATCTACTATAGCAAAAGGAAAACCTCTTGTCTATTTCCGACCGCTTATTAATTAAATAATATCTTCCGGGCGGAAACACTCTTTGTCACGCTGTCAGTTTAAGAATCTAGAACACATAATAAATCTTCTAAGATACTTACTATACATTGAGGATATTTTGTTTTAATATTATAAGAAATTGAAATATTTTTTTCCCTTATTAACGAAAATATTAAATAATGATGATGTGCTTGATATGTTGTTATTCATATTTCTAGATACAGCTAAAATGTATGTCATAAACAACTTTTCCTTCAATTGCTTATGGATATCATAGAGTATATAAAGAATATTTTCAAAAAAAAAATATCTTTTGATATGAAAAAGTAAATAAATAATAAATTAATTAATGAAAAATAATGAAAAATAATGAAAAATAAAAATGCTAAATTTTGGTACACATCTTTGGTAATTTTTTTTTTTTTTCTTCAGTTAACATCTTATTAGTAAAAATTGTAATAGAATGGACTATGTAATTAAACGCATGAAATATATGAACAACCAGCGTAAGTCAGGTGTGGGAATTTCCTTAAAAAATTTACCAGGCATGTGCTTTTTTCTTACAGATAGAAATATAATGTTGAAAACAAATGACAAAATGACCGTTGCGTATACAGCAGCAAATTGTTTTGTACCAATCTTGCAACTAACCGAAATTTATCTGCGACTCAAAAAAGTCAAACCAGGTTTACGATAGCAGTAAATGATAGTAACTCGTAAAATAAACAACATTTGCATTTACAAAGAAAAACACAATTACCATAGTGTAAAGACGTAAAATAAATTTAAGTGATTGTTAAAAGCTCAGTATTTATTTTTAAATTATTGAATTAATCTACAAGATCTAAAATCATGCTGTAGTTTTGTATATATATACATACAAAAATTTTAGACATATTTAGTGAACCAATCAGCAACGACCACCTTATCAGATTTTTTTTTATGTGTTTTTTTGAATTTTTAGAACTTTAATCGTCATTGTAATTCATCACCTCTTTGACATAAGCACTGGTAATTTTTAACATCTTAATAGTTATACATAAATTAGATTATAACGAAAAAAATACGAACAATGTCTTATGAGCTGCATTATTATACATTATCTATATATATAAAAGAGTACTTCCACTCACTTACTCACTCACTGACTCATCAACGCACAGCAAAATCTACTGGGGCCACTGACTCGAAACTGGGTCAGATTATAGAACATGTAGTGTAAGCACCCCCTAAGAAGCGATTTTGCGAAATTCGTCCCCCAAGGGGGGTGGGAGGGCAACACGTGATTTCCCCAAAACCGTCATATCTCAAAGAAAAAAACAGATATCTGTAAAATTTTTGCATTAAAACATAGCTAAAACAAATGCCTAAAAATCAATTTCTGGAATTTTGGAAATTCGGTCCACAAGAGAGGGTGCGTGGCAAAATGTGATTTCGCATGCGCAAAAAGTGATTTCTTAAAAACATTCATATCTCAAAGAAAAAAACAGATATACGTGAGATTTTTGTTTCATAATATAGCTAACATAAATACCTAAAAACCAATTTCTGGAATTTTAGAAATTCGGCTCCTAAGGGGGTACAGGGGGCAAAACGTAATTTCACAAAAACCTTTATATCTCAAAGAAAAAAACAGATATCCGTAAACTTTTTGCTTTAAAATATAGCTAACACGAATACCTAAAAACCACTTTTTGGAATTTTAGAAATTTAGTCCCCAAGGGGAGGGGAAGGAAGGAAAACATTCTCTATATTTTATCTTCTATATAATAATATAGATATTTCTTCTATAATAAAGTTTAAAAATTATTTTAATTTTTAATTGTTGCCAAAAAATTTACGAGTTGATTTATTTTTCGACATATAATGTAATATATTTTCACGAGAATAGTAAAAGAAATATTAAATAATAAATTTGCTTAGGCTATGACAAAATGACGTCATTATCAAAATTAAATATTAATAATAAAAATCCAACATATTTCTTCAAATTTTGTTCCGTAATCTTTTTTAACATACCACAATTTTAGATTTCTTTTTAATAGCGTTTTTATTTATTTATTGGCGAGTATAATACGTTTGGCATGAAAGCTAATTCAGCATTATATTCAGATTTACTTATTCATAATGTAGGGTAATTTTTTAAATTTTGATGCTAAAGTAGATACGACATTTTTCTCCAAGGAGTCTACTTTTGGGATAGCCACTTTAAGCCAAGTAACCCATAAACAAATAAATTATAAAATATTGAGGGGGGGAAAAAAGGCTAGAAAGAAAGAAACAGAAACAATAACCTCATAAATTATGTATTTTTGCTTAAAATGGTGACAAAAATTCAAAAATCACCAAGGGGAGCTATAATAAGCCTGTACCACGATAAGGATAAATAAATATTTATTTATTTTTCTATATACGAACCACTGTTAACTAACTATGAAATACATCTAGCCACAAAAGGGAGTTGTTTCACAGCATATTGTAATATTATATATCATGTGAAATTGCTGTCAGTTTATGGTCGACCGGAAAAATCGAATAAATATAGGAAATAACGTAAAAGTAAATATTATGTACAGTACGCATAGTGTTGTTCATATGTAATTAATATTCAAATATAAAAGGGCTACTTAATTTTTTTCGATACTGTCTGTTTCGAAATTGTTATCTGATAAGCACAAAAGTGAAAGCCCGCTGGTATGGCATTGTCGCATGCAATAGCGACACACACCCGAAGCGAGCTTTTGAGCAATTTCAATGAATTTTATTTTTATTTTTTATCTGTAAAGCGATATAGAAAAGAATTTTCTTTAAATATAATGACCAGCCAAGCGGGTAAAATTTGTCCAAAAAAATCCATAGGAGCTGAGGTCACAATTTTTAGTGAGTGGCTTTTTTACGTGTATCCAACATCCATTGCAACGGGATTTTGAGAATTTCCCCATTTTCCCTCCTTAAGGAAGGGAGAGGAATAAAGACGTTTCCAAGCATAAACTTGCTTAAACTTATCACAGTAAGATTAATTTTTATGTGTGGGTTGATTATGCATTCTCAACACGCACTATCAAGTAGTTTTACGAAATTTCCCTCTGCCTCCCTCCTTTAAGGGTGGAGTGGGGGCAAAAACACGTTTTTAAGAGTAACTCTGTTCCAAAGTACCTCAGGAAAGCGATTTTTTGATATGTCGGTTAGTTACGCGTACTCAACACGCACACTACAAAGGGGTTTTGTGAATTTCCACCCTACCGGTCTTGGGAGGGGTGGTGGGGACAAAAAATGTATCCATGTATAACTCTGCACTAAATTATCTTAGGAAGGAGATTTTTGATGTGTGGGTCGGTTATATGTATATCTAACTCATAGTATAAAGAGATTTTGCGAAATTCCCTCCGCCGTCCCTCCTTCATGTGCAGGGGGGGGGACACGTTTTAAAACATAATTCTTTTTCAAATAATCTCAGGATCTCGATTTTTTTTTTATGTCTGGTTAGGTATGCGTATGCAAGATGCACTATAAAGGTATTTTGCGAAATTATCCCCTTCTCTTCTGGGGCTGGCGGGGGCAAAAAACAAGCTTAAATATACTCCAGATAAACTTAGAATGATGAATTTTGATGAGTGGGTGTTGATAATGTGTACGCAATATACACTTTGATGGGAGGAAAGTTTGCGAAACTTTCAACATTACCCGTGAGGGAGGGGGAGTAAAAATTAGGTAAGGTACTGCCGAAGGCATTGGGGCTCGAGATTTAAAAAGTGTGGGGAGGCGGAAAACTGCCGAAGGTAGCGGGAACTTTAACTTACATTTTGACTGATTTCTTTCTTTCTTTTTTTTTCCTTTTATTTATTTATTTATTTTTTATTATTTTTTTTTTTTTTTGAGATTTTTTTTTATTATTAATGATATGAAATATTGAGAATTCATTTCGATATAATGACCGGCGAAGCAGGCAAAGCCTGCTAGTTTAAGAATAAATTTAATTTTTTATTTGGTAATGTTTTTTAAATATCATTTTTTTTTTTTTTAATATATATTTTGAGCCGAATATTATATGGTGATGTAACCGAGTGTAGATACTTGAGAACAGAAATTTTCTCTTGTATAAAATTTTACTCTTTAATTAATGAATATGATATCAAACATGAAGATGAATATATACAGTGAGAATTTTATATACACAAGAGTACCCATGTACTCATATAATAATAAAAATAAAACAACGGAATAAATCCGTGACTCGGGTGCGCCAATTGCACCCTACGTTACAGGCCGAAGGCCAAGGCCCTCTGCTGCGAAAATACCTTCTCCCGCTCACGGCGGTGTCGTGCCCTTAGCGACCGTGCCCTTAGCGGAACGTGCTCTTAGCGGAATGGGGTGAAAGGAAAGAAAGAGGAATAGAAAAAGTCGTGCCCTTAGCGGAAATAAGAAGGTGTGCGTGTGGCAGAATGAAATATGTTATTCAAATGCACAAAAGAATGCTTTCTATAGAATGTAGTATGATTAGCATTCGATTTACAGAGTCAAACAAAAATACTCAGTTGACACTGAGGGTTATTATTGGAAATTTGCTGAATTGCATTTTCGTTTACATTATGCGTTTATTATACCATTTTTTAAAACGTGAATATGATTTGAATTAGAGTATTTGTCTACTCTACTGTCCGTTTATCCGCCTCCAGCGTCCGTAAATATTTTATGAATTTTTTATTTTTACTTTCTTCTATATTCAATAGAAGAAAGTATTAGATTCATAAAAATTTTCGACTTTCGGTTTTTGACGGATTTATACGTTTTGAGAGTTCTAGAACACCATTTGACTACTTTTAGAAAATGTCTGTTTGTCCGTCTGTCTCTCTCTGTGCGTGTGTGTGAGACAAAAATTTTGTGGCAACTGTATCTCCGGAACTACTGCTCAGAATTGCATATAAATTTACATGTAGATGCACCTTGAGCTAAATTAGTGCCTACCAACTTTTGGTGCCAACCGCTCAACAGATGGCGCTGCTATATAGCGGTTTTCACAATTTAAGGGAAAGCTATATCTCAGGTTCTATTGCGTATAATCAAACAAAACTTGATATAAGAGAAGACCATTATAAGACATTATGCTGATTCAATTTGAATGCTTATGGACGACAGGTGGCGCTGCTATACAGTGATTTCTGCAATTTAAGGGAAAACTATATCTCAGGAACTACTGCACAGAATTGAATATAAATTTATATGTTGATGCACCTTAACCTAAATGAGTGTCTGTCAACTTTTGGTGTCAACTGCTCCACAGATAGCGCTGCTATACAGTGATATCTGCAATTTAAGAGGAGGCTATATCTCAGGTTCTATTGCGTATAATCAAACAAAACATGATTATATGTGAAGGCCATTATGAGACATTATGCGTTTTAAATTTGGATGCTTATTGGTCAATAGGTGGCGCTGCTGTACTGCAAATTTCCTCGATAACGGGAAAGCTATATCTCAACTTCTGTAGCATATAAATGTACGAAACTTGATATATGAGATAACTATTATAAAAATGCATTTTTTAAGATGTCATTTATAGCTAATAAAACTGTCTTTCTTTGGATATTTAGTGTTAGTTTTCTCTAAGATAAAAATTAATTATTTGTACTTAGTGAATTTGTATAGGAAAGTAAAGTCTTGTGGTGGCCACAACATACTAGTTCTTATTTTATTTTATTTTATTAATGATATGTGTTATTCAAATTCTTTATTGAATTTCCCTACTTAAAATGGCTCTAATAGAACCTATGCCACTGGTTTGTGTACATGATGGACATCCAAATAATGCCCATGCATTGCGCTTTAGGGGAGACATTTTTATAAATCACATTTAAACAACTTCATCAAAAAATCATAAAGAAATTCGCATTTATTGTTTATATGCTAAGAAAATGTTTTGTGTAAACTATAATATGCTTAACGTCCAGATTTACAGGGCTAAGCAAAAAGTTTCGAAATATTAAGGGCCGCAAATAGGAAATGAAGACCAGCATTTCTGTTTGTGTTAAGCCTTTTTAACACTTTCCAACAATGTTTCAGAGTGATTATGAATTCAATTAGTCTATATGTCTGTCCATTGTGTGATAATGTAGACAAAGAACATAGAATGTTATACGATACAAGGAGTACTTACAGTTGGAAGGTGTTGATAATCAATGTGTACCTCCTTATTTTTCGTTTTCATTTTGAAAGGTGTAATGCTTAATTATATTTCCAAAAACTTAAATAAAATAATAAAATGGCAATAATGTATGTTTTTGTATTGAGTACTGTGATTCATTAAACTTTATATGGTTACATAACACCGTTACCTCAAATAACGGATGTTCTACAGTACGCATACCTATTTTTGCGGCATGTTTTACTTCTGAAGCAAAATATAGTCAGTGCTAAATGTGGATAAAGTGTGGAGGAAAATTGAACAGTTCAATTTTGTATTTATTAATTTATTTTAAAATTTATTATACATTTCCGCTAAAGGCACGTATGCTAAAAGCACGCCACAGAGGGGGATAACATTTCCGCTAAGGACACGGGTTTATAGATTTCCGCTAAGGGCACGGTCGCTAAGGGCACGGCCCCCTCACGGCGGCTTCCAAGGTTGGTTGGTTGCATAAAATAAACTTAGGAGTGGTTGGTTGCATGACAGATGGTATGACACTGCAGCCGTCTTAGACTTCCAACTTGTAATTATTTTCCTCTGAAAATATCGCACTTGAAACTTTTTCTATTCTGATTGACCATAAATGAGATACAAATATTTGACGCGTAATAATTCATTTAATTGGGTAAATTACAACTTGAGTTATTTTACCATGTTTTTATTAACTTCCATTCTTGTTTGTTTGTCCGGTACAAATCTTACAATCGATTTTTAACTAACTTCCCTACCAGCTACTAAAAAAAAAAAAAAAAAAAAAAAAAAACATAAACTTACGTGCTTTGCCTATTTAATTTTTACGGTCAGGACCGTTTTCTACCTACAAAACGGGCAGACCCGTATTTTCTGATATGACTTAATATTTTCCGTTATACGACAAGGTTCTCAGCAGCCTTTTACCACATTTTTTTACAGTAAATTTCATTAATCGTTTGTAGTACATATCTTCAAAGGAATAATACAAAAATTGATTTCTATATAAAGTGGTAATCAAAGTTAGAAATTACGGGCAAAACATTAAATAATGAGTATTTTGCCGGAACTTCTGCTGATGGGTAAAAACCCGTACATTTTGCTGCATTTTTTTTTTTTTTTTTTTTTACAGTGTAGACATTTGAAACTTTCAGAATAGCTTAGAACCCGATGACAAGATAATACTTCAAAGCCCAATTTTCGAATTTTTGATTAGTTTTCTTTGAATTAATTAAAATATGGAAATAATAACCTCGTAATAGCTTTAAAAATAGCCATTAGAATATTAGCTGTAATTTAATTGTTACCAAAAAAAAAAATTACGAGTTCATTTTCTTTCGACATAAAAATAAATACTTTTAATTAAACGTGAATGTTAAAAAATTGTAAAAAGTTAAATTATGCATCTCGCAAAAATTGACGTCATTATAACTTTAAAATTTTTATACACATTGATAAAGTGCTAATGTAGTTTTAAAGCAATGATTCAACAGAAAATTTAAAAACATGATATATAAAAAAATTTTATCTTATAATTATTTTTAGTTAGTTTAAAATATTAAATTTTTGAAAATGGTAAAATAGTCTGTTTATTTCTATTTTCTGAAAAAAAAAAAAAAAAGAGAGAGAGAGAGAGAGAGATTTTTTTTACATTTTACTATTTTAATAAAAATGTCTATTGTTTTTTCTCTTAAATATCAATTAAAAATAATAATAAACTATTACAATAAATAATAACTCTTTGAAAAATAATTTTAAAATTCCAATTTTAATAATTTGTATATTTATTCTATACTAAGAGACAAAAGAAAAAAAAAAAAACTGCACTGCAGAAAAATAGACTTAAACCTTTTTTTTTTATTTGTAATAACTGGAAAACTAATCATTAAAGGAAATAAATTTGTCGCATTTCTATAATATTATAATAAAATGATAAAAAGATACATGTATACATTTTACGTTTACTAAATCCCTTTATAACACTCTACAAAGTACTCAAAAAAAAATCTACATAAAACTTTCTTTTAAAACATAGTATAAGAAACATATACTGTGTATTCTATTATGGTTTATTATATGAAATAAAAAATTTACATTTTAATAAATAAAATAAAACTATTTATTTGTTAGATCTAGACAATCACTGAATAAAAAAAGTATATAGTACTGGCTAATTCCACATTTATAAGGAGTTACTGTTTTAATGCGTAATGGCATAGTATTATATTGATTTTAACATAACATTCAGAAATTCCATTGTGACAAACATCGTAAATATTCTTTTCTAGTGTTTTCAATTTTTTAGGCTAGAAATTTCGAATTCCTCCCCCCCACCCCCTTTTTTTTAGGCTAAACATTTTCGAACGGATTAAGATCAGGACTATTTCCAGGTCTGGTATAGAAGAAATTCTACGATATTCTCTATATGATTTAAACTAAAGTAAAATGAATAAATAAATAAAATAAAGATTATTTACAGAATTATAGGTGCTCACGGGGATGGATACGCAATTTTAACAATTTGGATCAATTAAATGTACCACAGACGTCGCGTGGCAAGTTGCATTAATATCTTAAAATATTAATTGTGGAAAAATCTGAAATACCTGTAACAAAGTTGGGTAGGCACCCAATTTTATAATGACCGTGTTTCATTTCGAGTTAATTGGTCCCTTGAGCATTAAAAATTGCAGGGTTCCTTAAAAACTTACGCACTCCTGTATCATAATGTACGGAGAATGTGTCGCTGTTTTAAAATTACAATTTACATTAGGTCGGTCACCTTTTTGTCGCCCGACTAGTTTGCTCTGGTCAACTCCAGATAAGTTAAATATGACTCACCAGAGAAATTTACTTCAGCCTAATACCACCTTGATCAAAAAGTTCCCTGAATTCATCCACAAAATTATAAAACAAGTTTATTCGTACAAATTGATGTTGTCCCCTTCGAAGAATTTCCATCGACTGCAACGCACTTATGCCAGTATTTGATACAATTCTCAAAGCATTTGTGGCACACGATTTTCGTGCCAGCATTTGATCCAATTCTCAAAGCATTTGTGGTACACGATTTTCGGTATGTCCATCAGAGCTTTCTTCGATTTTTGTATTATCTCCTCTTGGCTGCTAAAACGTGTTCCCCGTAACGGTTATTTGAGTCAATCAAACAAAATTCGCAAGAAGAAAAAAGTCGCAAGAAGCTAAATCAAGTGAATTAGATAGCTTCTAATTGCTATTCGTCATGTTTTTGGTGAGGAACTCGCGGATAATGATAGCACTATACAACGGTGCATTGTCAGGGAACAAACTCCTCGAGTTATTTGCCCAGAGATCCTTTAATTTTAGGCAAATTGCTTCCCACTCTGATGCTCTGATTCTTAATTTACGGTTTTCAGCCAACATTTCTTTAACTTTAACGATGTTCTTGTCTGTTTTTGATCTCGAAGGCTTGCCACTGAGTCCTTTGTCTTCGACGGACACACGACCAAGTGTGAAGAGTTCGTGCCACTGGTGAACCACTGTTTTTCTTTTACAGCATCATTGCCGAAACAGTTTTCCTACATTTCTAAGGTCTTTTTATACCATTAAATCTGTTTTTACAGCAAAATGTACTGCACACTGGTTGTTGCAATTTTAACTCCATTGCAAAAATCGAAAAATGCTCCAAAAACATTTGCACTCAATACTGCATCACTTTCATAAATGTGAAACTAGGATGATGCAATTTGGAGGGAATATTGCTGACAGGTCTAGCCACCATTAAAAAAAGGAACTAAAATCGGGTGACTCAGAATGCTAATCGGTGGGGATTCCAGGAACTTTTTGATCAAGGTGGTAAGTAATTGATCATTTTAAAAATATTCTGGCTCACTGAAGTCTTGTTTTCTTATTTTTTTCGTTAATAATGGCTGTTTTACAGATCTTCTGACTTTTAAACATTCTTTGTTTAATTGTCATTGCACTGCTTTTAAGAAATTATGTTGTTAAATACTTTTTTCTGAGTCTTTTGTAAGTTCTGAAAATAATAAAAATCGTTTTTCTTAAACATTGTCCTTTTAACTTGGTTCATCTTGCTTGAACGAGCAACGTGACCGCGTAGAGCCAAAGTTCGAATTTAAAAAAACAAAAAGTTTTATATATTACTAAAAACTAGCTCACCAATGATTCATTAACATTTAATCATTTTGTTATCACACGCATTAAAATATTATTTGCTTTTAATTCTAAAATTAATAGTTTTTGTGGCTTCGTTAATAACCTTCTCCAAGCCATTTTTAAAATGCTTTTAAAAATACAACTTCTTAACAACTGTCTTTTTTTTTTTTTTTTTTTTTTTTTAATACTTGGCTTAATATTGTATTTTATAGGGAGGATAAGGTAGGAAGAATGATCAAAAATTTGCTTTTAGAATGATAAAATTGACGGTTACAGAAAGAAAAGGAAAATATCCAAGAATTTCCAAGTGTGGGGGTTTTTATCTTGTCCCTTAGAGTAATCTAAAAGTATTTTTTATCTAAATTTTAAACATTTTAACAAATAAAATAGTACACACAGTTAAAAATTTCAACAGAAAACTTTGCATAATCTATTATCTTAAGTCTTATGTAAAATTACAGAGAAAAATAAGCGGAGATGTTAAAAAACGTATTTTATACATTCATTTTAATAACTAATATTAATTTAATTAATTATTGTTGAGAATATATTTCGGACATAGAATGCTTTTTCTAAAGTAGAAACAGTCATTTTTAATTTTAATTTAAAAAATAAATAATAAAATTAGGTAAAAATACAGAATAAAGATTGAGAGTCTCGATTATTCAACTTTAACTAAGAATTACTGTAAATTTACAGAGACTCTGGATAAATATTTACATTAAATTTACAGAAATTTTTAACAGTGCATGAGTAAAAAGTTGGTTCATTTTTAACTAACATTTCAAAAAATGTAAACTGACATGACATCGCTCATTTAGTAATATATAACAACAGTAATGCATAAAGAAACAATAACATAGTAATCCTATGTTAACTCTAAAACAGGTTTGTGTAAGAATTATGAAAGTTTGAAAGAGAAAGATTCCACAACAAAAAAAAAAAAAAATAAAAATAAAATCTGGTATGTAATAGTCATGCAATTACTAACTACCGCACATTTTATAACTTTTTTTTTTTTTTTTGAGTCAGAGGACATAAAATTGATAGCATGGTCAGAGGACATAAAACTGATCTAACCGAGTACCTAACCTAGCCTAAAAATAAGACCTTTTCCTATAGTAGCACTCTTATATATGTTGAAAAATACATATAAAGCGATTAATTAATTAGTGAGTTTTAACAAAAACCATTGGAACCATAAATAGACAATAAGACTTCTTCACACACCATAAATTTTAAGCCAACGTGCTTTTGCCTCCAAGGCAGTAGCACGTGTTTTTTTTTTTTTTTTTTTTGCACCTGATGAAGGAAGGCTAAAGATGACCTGATGAAGGAAGGTTCCTTTCGAAACCGGTTGTGCTGGCTTAAAATTTATGGTGTGTGAAGAAGTCTTATTGTCTATTTATCGTTTGTACACCAGTTTTGCTTTTAGTTTTGGTCATTGGAACCATTTTTGAAACACTAATTTCCAAGACGTAAAACTGACCTATGTATTCAGTACGATTATCAGTTATCTGTACGACCAAAAGTAAAACATCCAAAAGGTCATATAAAACGTGTTTAATATAGCAAGGTTAAAGAAAATCATGAGAAATGTTTGTTTGTTTTTCAGATACTGACTTTCATTCCCATTCCGATTTTCACCAAAACTTGGATAATTTTGAACAAATTCCTTAAAGTTTTTTTTTATTGAACTCACTTGCGATATTTAAAATTTACCTAATTACTAAAGTCTCTCAATTTTCGTAAAGTAACCAACTAATACATACGAAAGGACATAAGAGAGATTATGCAGCAATTTTCAAGAAAATCGTTTCAATTGAATTGTTTTCTAGATACGAAATTGCGCTCAAACGTCCGGTTTTCAAAATTTCACCAAAACTTGCCAAGTTATCTCTACACTAGACCTGACTTAATTATAAAACTTTTGTTGTTCTTTTTTTTTCTTTTTTTTCTGTTTGAATATATGTTTAGAATTATACACTGCAGTTGTAAATTATAGAGCGAGTCGATTATATTCCCTTTTAAGATTATTCACCGTCATTTTATACCGTATTTGTTTATATGAGATTTTATTTTGTTTGCTTGCTTTACCTTGCCACTCTACCGTCATCTAGTTCCAATTTGGAATCAAAATTTTAAGAAACTTAAAAATATTTTTTACCTTTTGTAAAATTTAAAGAACATTGTTTTTACCCGCAAACATTTTTTTAAAGAACACTCTTAGCTTAAAATAAAGAATTTTTCTTATGCATTTACACTCATCTCTTCAATTAAATGATTTGAATTATTCCATTGCAATGCAAATCTTGTTTAAATATCTAATAAAAGAAATACTCCAGTCAAAATAAAACATTTTAAAGGAAAAATTAAAGCATAAAATTAGTCTATAATGCCAAATTCTCAAACTTTAAGTATTTAAAACAAATTTAAATATTGAACTAATTATTCCTACCCGCATCATAATAGAATACGAATGAAAACTGTATCACTTTTAAAATTTAAAATTCTTACTCTAAGTAAACTGATTCATAATTAAGTATGAATATTTTAGTTACTGCACATCATTCATTCTTTAAAAAATTTTGACTTGGGAATAAAATCCTCATTTATAGAGAAGACAATCGAAGAATACGTGATATGGAATCTTGTTATCTTTGAATATCTTATTATCGGATTAAATATGAATACAAACTTAAAGAGAACCGGAGGGAAACACGCATCTAGCATGTAATTTTAAGAGGGGAGATAGGAAATTATGACAGATAATGTCTAAAAGGAAAAAAATAAAATATTTTCTTATTTTTTTTCTATATCCGGTCTGTGTAAATATCTGGCGAAAGGCACGCTTTGTTGGCGATACTCACATAGAAGGAAAATTTATCAAAGATATATATCACAAGCTATATAAAACATAGCAACTTCGTCAGTCAGTCAGTACTCAAAATATTCTCACCAGTGTTTTCATTTACAGACTTTGCTGAGAATTAAAGTGAGTGACGTATTTAAGTTTCGATGCTGTTTTGATTTTACTATATAAAAGTTTTTAATTGTACATGATACCGATATTTCTTTTGTTTACGGAATTTGTAATTCTTCTTAAACATTTCTTTTGTTTGCAGATTTTTTTTTTTTTTTTAATTCGTCTTTAACATTTGTTCTACTTTTATGAATTTCAGCAAATTAAATTTATCAACTTTTAACTCATTACACAAAGTAGAGGCTTCTTTTGGAATAAGTGTCTAAACAGGCCATTGGGATGTTTTGAAATCCGTTAGGCTCTTATTTCTTTTTGTTTGTTTGTTTGTTTTTTTAAACACTTTCCAACAAAGTTGAAAAGTGTTTATGACTTCGGTTTGTCTGTCTGATGTCCGTCTGACTGTCCGGGCTCTAACTTCCGCAAACATTCATGGAATTTCTTGAAATTGATATATGTTATTTAAGTTCACTATGGAATGTTTCTTACTGAAAATAGAGTAAATACCATTAATTTTTTGTGTACAAGGTCACTCAAAAGAATCCGAAAGCACTGAGTTCTATGAGAGGTATTTCCATAAAACCTATTTTAATATCATTATTATATGTAACTTATAATGAAAGTACTTAATTTATTTTTCATATGCACAAAAAATAGTTTTCTATAGAATGTGGTATGTTTAGCATTAAGATTTATAGGGCCATACAAAAATATTAAGATGCATTAAGGGACATAACTGAAAATTGCTGAAATTGTATTTCTTTTCTTAAAAATAAAATAAAATAAATAAATAAAGCTATCTTAACTCTTTCTAACAAAGTTTAATAGTGACAATAATTTAAATTATATCTATCTGTCTTTATGTGCATCTCACCGTCCGTTTGTCTTTCTGCCCGTCTCTCTCCTCAGTCATCCGTAAATATTTTCAGAATTTATTCAAGGTGATATTATATTATTCAAATACACTACCTCATGTTCTTCATTGAAAATTACGCAATTTTGAATTCAATTAGAATGTCTTTCTGTCATTAGTCGTGTCCATATTGTGATCCCGTAGTCAAAGTACATTAAAGATTAAACGATGCAATGAATATGTAGAGTTGTAAAGTGTTAATAATGTATGTAAACCGCAAAATTTTTCTTTCTTTTTTTTTTTCTTTTAAATACTAGTATTGCTAAATGATTTCTAATTTTCTACCTTTGAACATTTTTTAATTAATTTAATTAGTTAATTATTACACTGTAATTTCCAAACCCAAACACATTTACTAAACGATTCAATAGATTTTTATTTTCAAATCGTATTATCTGAATGTAGTTCATTTGACAAAATGTGATATCTAGTTTTTACTTTAATCTTTGCATGTTATATATCAGTTTTCGCATAAATTATATGCTTTACATATGTTTAAGACATTTTATGTATCCAGAATTTATTGTTTTGAGCATTTTAAATTTTAACCGCTAATTAATTAATTTATTTACTAATTCATTATTTATTTATACTTTTTTGTTTCTTTTTTTTTCCCATCCAATTTTATTATATGCCTTTATATGCCTTTCTTTTTAGTGCAGTTATGCCTCACAAATTGTATATGGTAATATGAGTGTAATAAGAGATTGATCACATTCGTTGGTCAATTATCTTAATGTCTTGATCATTTTAATCAACAAAATTGTAATACTTAAATATTATTCATCAAATTAGCTTTCTAAATCTCTTAGTTTTAAAACTATTAAAATTTTTTACTTATTCCATAGTAATTATTTTACTGGCTATATTTACGTACTTATACAATTTAATATATATATGTGTGTGTGTGTAAAATTTCACATGAAAATTCAGAATTAAGTTGTAATTTTCTTCTAAAATATGTTTCAGAAAAGTTATATTAACATATTAAGTTCATAAATTTCTTTCGGAAAGAAATGGAACTATACCAATTTTACTTAATGCGACCAGTTACTAATTTTACTTAATTACCAGTTATAATAATATTCTAAAATATTTTTAATTAATATGAACTACAATTTGAATCGTCACATTTTATGATAGTTTTGTACTCTTTAACGCATTGACTTGTGATATGTCATGCTATAAATTTTTCTATCAAAATAATGTATCATACACATGCATACGTAATTTATAACTATCATTAATATCATTAAATAATATTTCTGGTTCAGTTTGATTTTGAAAACTATTTATAATTACATGAACTTAATATTGATTAATTCGTGGTAATACAACTTATAAATAATAATAATAATAATAACAATGAATACTGATAGCTTGTAAAATTATTTATTTCTTTATATAAAATCCTAGTTAAGCATACAGTCGCATTTTACAATTGTCAGTGCAAAATTTCTTTTTATTTATTACAACATTAATTTAACTTTGGAAATTATATTTACAGTGATACAAACAGTTACTAATTAATTTTTTATGTGTATGTATTACCGACAAGGCTACACATCAGTCAGATTCCCCCTTTCTTCCTTCCCATGTTACCCTATGGGATTTCTGTTGCTTTAATTTATAAACGATATCTCATTCAAAATTAAAGTTTTTAAAAATCTGTTATATATATATACAGGCCTCGCAGCGTTCCTAAAATTTTGCTCCCACTTTATTATATTGACACCACTATCGTAACTAAAAAAAATTTCTTGAATGTTTTGATGCTAAAACATGTCTAAACACTAAGCAAAAAAGTATTACTTTGCCATAGTGGTGCGAGTATTGAATGAGTGTATAAATTTAGGAACGCTACGAGGCCTGTATATGTATATATATATATATATATATATTACCCTTTGAATATGTCGCTCCTTTTTTTTTTTTTTCAGTGAATAATTTTAAAAATAAATAAATAAAAATTAGAATTTTTTTTTCCTTTCATAGAGTTCTAAGTTTACTTAGTGACATAAAATACTTTAATTTATTTAATAAAAAAAAAAAAAAAAAAAAAAAAAACACAAATCTAAAAGGTGACATATTCAAAGAGTAATATTTAAAAAAAGAAAAGAAAGAAAGAAACATAATTCGAAAAACTTTATTTTTGAATGAGATATCCTTATAAAACGAAGCAACAAAAATCCCATGGGAAGCAAGAAAAGGAGTATCTGAATACAACTTTAATTTAAATATTATGGGTAATAGACTTAATCAAACTATTTATTAAATAAAATATCTAATATGATAATGTAAACGTCAAACTTCAAAGGAACCAATAACCTGAAAATAAGATGGCAAATCAGGAACATCAAAATTAATTACAAATTTTATAATTTATTCATTTATTTTATTTATTATAAATTAATTTTATTTAAAAATAATTTCATAACTGGCTGTGACAAACGCCAGAAAAAGGTATAAAACCCAGACATTTTTTTTTAATCAAGTGAGAACTTAAAAATTATTATTTCTATTGTAATCAAGTTTAAAAGTACTGAATTTAATACAAAATACTGAAGTAAAACTTAAAAGTTGAAAACAGGGCAAATTTATTAATATTTTTATTCATATTTATAATTAATAATATTTATTAATATTTTTATCACGCATAAAATACAGTTATATTAATATCAATTGTATGTTAATCAATATGCTTTGAATTTTCTAAAAGTGAGTGTAATAGACTCAACGGCTTTCCATGGAAGAGAACTGTGCGCTTCAATTTTTAAATAACTGTATATTGAAGTAAAGCAAACGTATTCATCAATAACTATTTATGAACAGTTTTATTTGATGAAATATATTTCACTTGAAGTTACATTTTTAATGAGTAGAGTCTTAGAAATAAACTTTTGGTTTTATCGATATTATGATAGAAATTTCCTGATTTTATTTGCGTGTGAAAATTAGATGAAAATAAGAGTTTTATGAAGAAAATTTTTCTAATTAAACTAACCAATATGCCAAAGCACAGTTTTTCATAAATATTTTTTAGTAAATGCTAAATTAGAAATATAGCAATTTTAAATAAAAAAAAAAAAAAAAAAAAATTAGTGAAATTTCAGGAATGAATTTGGATATCTATAATAAATGATAATAGTAAATGTTTTACAAATCATTTTATCAATTTGAGGATTTTGCCGATACAAAGGGGTGTTCACAGCCCTACTTACACTTAAAATACACCAATTTTAAGAAATGAAGAAGAGTGGGGGTAATTTGAAATATAAAAACTTCACATTGTAAACTTCACAAAAATAATTGAATTATATTTCAAAATAATTGAGTTATTAAAGAATTTGTAGTAATGTTGCATTCTTTTCCTGTGCATGTGCGAAAATGCTATTAGGAATGATAAGTATTTATAATTATTTCGGAGATTGTAAAATAAAACCTATTCACGTCAGATGAGAGACCCCGCAGTTTTATTCAGAATTTCTTGGTTAAACTTCTATCATCAAATTTACTTCCAAATGTCGGAATAAAATGTAAAAAATGCTTTCATCAATATGATTTACATTGAATGTGTTTATCTGTATAATAAATTGTTAGAAGAGTTACTCACAGTAAGTCAGTCGGAAATGGACACGATTAGAGAAATTAGATATATGAATCAAAAATAGATGTGAACAGCTTAAATATCTTATTAGTATAGTGTTAGTTATAAGGATTGTGGCATAATTCATTCTATGAATTTATCTACTTACGTGTTATATGAAAAGGATATTTGCTTCGCTGCAGTAAAAAAATATTTTCTAAGGATCTCCAATTTGTTTCTTGTTATTTAAGCTACCATTTCTTCTGATACCTTTTCCTAACTAACACACAAAAATAAATGAAGTAAGTTTTTGACAATATGTCAGGAAAATAATCTGGTGTAGCACTCACATGACTTTCTCTTACCCTGGATTTTAATACTATAAAGAGAGGTTGTAGATTAAGGGGTAAGGTAACAAGTATTGTATATGAATCTACTTTAATAATAATTTAAAATAGTTTTAAGAACAACTTTTTTAAATATATAATTATGATGGACTACCACTTCGTTTAATTCAATTTCTTTTAATCATTCAATCATGCTATACTTTTTTTTTTTTTTTTTTTTTTTTTAAGATAATTTATTTTTTTTTTTTTCCTTATTAACAAAACAAAAAAAAATATGTGAAGAAAAATGACAAAAATGTATTTGTCTATCTATTATAAAAATTTACATTTAGAAAAAAATCATCGAAATACATCAGAAATTTTCGAAGAAGAAAGTAAAATTTGCCAAATATAGAAAGGGATTAGACACTGCCTACAATAAACTATCGTCCATGCGATCAAAAGTTTGTTAAATGTAGCTTTAATACTGTAATACATGGCTTTAACATAATTTTTTTTTATTTAAAAATTGTCTACATGATTATGTGTATTGTAAATTTCTTTAGAAAACTACACATTTTCATTTTTATATGTGATCCTTATTGCAATAAAAGCCGTTAAAAAAATAATAAATAAATAAAAAATAGTTCATTTAAATATCGAAGCGGTAAATATATATATATATATATATATATATATATAATAAAATAGAGAAATAATAAACATTTAGTGCGGCTGAATAACACGCATAACTTAGTGATTATGTTAGCCCGTTTTTTCTTTTTTCTTTTCTTTTTTTTAACTAGATCTTAAAAAAAAAAAAAAAAAAAAAAAAAAGATGAATAAACAAAATCCAGAAGCATAGCTTAGTAATTATGTTGGTTTGTCTGTTTTTTTTTTTTTTTTTTTTTAATAGATCTTAAAAATTAATAGATCGATAAACAATATCCAGAAACATTTTTTAATCCTGCCTTGAAGGTATTAAGAAAAAATACACTCATGTTTGTGAAAATTGCAATACCATAAAAGAATTATGCAAACTGAACCAAACTTACAGTAAATGTAAAGTGAGGTAAGGCATGCAAATGATTAGAATTACAAAGCGATTGAGCATGGGTGGAGCGAGAACCGACTCCTTATCAGTCGCTTGTTCTAGGTATATAAAGGACTGTAAAGCTGCGTTGAAATCTCTCTATCGTCCTCTGTCTGCGGTAAACGTTTCATTGGTGGTCAATATGCCTCGTCAAAAGCTGAGGGTGCCATACCAACAACTAACGGAGTTCATACGAGGCCGCATCGTTGGTATGCGAGAGGGTTTATTTTCGTATCGAGAAATTGCAACCCGCACGCAGTGTAATGCCACAACAGTGATGAATGTTTGAAAGAAATGAACAGAGCAGAATCAAACAAGCCGAAAACCTGCCAGTGGGGCACACAATAGAACAACGGCACGAGACGACAGACACATCATCCGCATGGCTGTGACGGACCGTACAACGTCCTCTCGTGTGTTAGCACAAAGTTGGAGCACGGTTAAAGGTATTTGTTGCCTAGTTCCACGGTTCGTCGCCGTTTGCTGCAGCATGAACTGCGTGCAAGGGCTACGCAGAATTCCCCTCTTGCTGAATCACAGACGCCTCCTCCGACTTCAGTGGGCTCAGCAACACAGCACGTAGCGGGCCTAGTGGCAACAATTTGTTTTTTCCGATGAATCTCGCTACAATTTGGAGTACAATGATGGAAGAGTACGCGTCAGACGTTACAGGGGAGAACTTCTGCTCCCACAGTGTGTTATACAGTGTCATACTGCACAAACGCCTAGCATCATGGTGTGGGGAACTATTGGGTATAATTGTCAATCCCATCTAGTGCACATTACGGGCAACCTCAACAGTGACCACTACATAAGGGAAAATTTGGAGCCAGAGGTCCTTCCCATTCTTCGACGCATTCTGGGTGCTGTATTTCAGCAGGCTAATGCCCGTGCACATGTTTTTCAGACTGCACAAGTCTTCTTCAGGGCCCAACAGGTTTCGCTTCTTCATGGCCTGCTTATTCCCCGGATATGTCGCCCATCGAGCATGTCTGGGATTTCATTGGTCAGCGACTCGCTCGTACAACTGGTGGGGCGCACAGTAATATTGAACTTTGGCATCATATCGAAGCCATCTAGAATGCCATTCCATAGGATCACATTCAGAACCTGTATGATTCAATGCCACGACGTGTACAGGCTCTCATCGCTCAGCGTGGCGGACACACAAAGTACTGATTTCAGGCGTTCTTTTTTTTTTTTTTTTTTTTTGTGTGTGTGTGTGTGTGTGTGTGTGTTGTACTTTTGGTCGTTTATTTTATTTGTACCCCTATCAGTAATATGTGGAATGAATTTCATTAATTTCTGACAAATCTTTCATCGTGTTCGAATTTTTACAAACATGAGTGTATTTTCAGCAACATATATTATAGTACAATATTGTTTATGCTAATAACCGTTACTGCTGAACTTTCAAAATATTTATTATATATATTACTCTTAATTCGCAAATATCTGTCTTAATCTTTAAAAAAAAAAAAAAAAAAAAAAAAAAAAGCTAAATTATTTATCAAATAATTTCTTATTACATTTCTTTTTTTTTTTTTTTTTTTAATAATGCTTTTTTAAATATCACATTCAATCAAACTTTTCCTGAAATATTAATTCTAATTAACTATTTTTAATGAACCATATGTATATTTTTATAGAATTCTTCAGAATACAAAATGGTAGCTTCCAGAAGACTTGTTGCTTTTTTTCTTGTACTCGTACTGTGTGTGCTGATTCCAGGACCTCAAATGAATGCCGTTGAAGCTGGACACCATGGGCATGGAGGTCATCATGGTCTCGAGGCCTTATTAGCCGCAGGCATTCTTGCTAAGCTTCTTGAAAACCATCACCATCACCATGGAGGATGGGAATGAAGAGCTTTATTTCACATTAAAAAAATAATATATCATTTGAATATCAATCAAGTTTCTCAATTGTATACAATTATTTCAGCATGCTGCAAAACAGGTCATATATTTTTGTACATACTTTTTTACTGTGTATATACTTGTGTATATATACTACTGCCATTCATGTGAAATAAATTTTCATTTAAAAAATTGATTGGAGTTTGCTTTCATTTATTTATTTATTTATTTTACAGGGGTAACGTTCAATAAAAGTAAAAATTGCATTCGTTTCGAAATATAATTTTTATGCTGATTATAATAATATAAACTTTATTCGCTAAATTAAAAAAAATAAATAAAAAATGTGCTTGCGAACGTTTTTTCTGTATCTATAAATCGAAAAGTTTCAGGCATTCTAACAGGAAAACAACTGAAAGAAATTGCAAAAATCTAGTTTCAAAAATCTAGTTAAAAATCTCTCTCAATTTAGTTAAGCTTTGTCATAAATCGGTGTTTATTTTATTTCGGCATATGTCACTGTATAAATGGCAATTGAAGACCTCAATTTTAACTTCTCGCATAAAATTGTGCAGAAAAGATGTTATACGAAATCATACTGGTTCAATTACAGTGCATAAAAATAAAAAACGGACTCTGCTATTTCGTTTTTATCATTACTTGCATGATAGCTAAATCTTAGCCTCTGAGGCATAGAATCACCTTCTATGTTTGATTTGAATAATATAACAAGTTTGTTGCTGTACTATGCTTTTATTACTGAATTTTATAAAAAAGTAAATCACAGTGATATTTTTAATCTGTTTCACAGACTACGTTACGCAAAAATCGAACAAACTCATGAATAATTCTCACAATACTAAAAACAGCGGTAATATGCTACTCAAATACAACGTTAGTATAATAGAGAAGAAAGTTTTATAATCGTTTACAGCATGCTAAATGTCATTAAAATACAATATTTAAAGCACATTTTACAAAATACACGTTTTAGATATTCCTATAAAAATAAAATAATAAATGCATACAAGGATAAATCTAGGGAAATGGAGCAATGGATTTTCTCATCGATATCTATCAGCCAATAATGAGAACAGTGATACTGCTCAACTTAAAATATTCTCCCATCTGAATAACATTACCTTCAATCATCATTAATGTTGAAAGACATGTCTGAAATTAAATTATCGTCTGCCTTCTCTACCGATTTTAAATAGTATACTTATGGTGTCTGCCTACCGTCGGAGGTGATTCTTTTTTTTTTTTTTAATAATTGAAAAATTGCCTATTTATATGAATTATATGATAGAATATAGTAAAAAACAATGAATAACCTGAAAAAAATATATTTAAATTTAAAAATATTTTGATATTTAAACTCAAAATATGCATAAAATTTGCGAAAAAAAAAGCACTTTTACAAAACGTCATAAATCAAATTTAAATAAAGATATTTTTAATCTGTAAATTTTATTGAGATTATTCAAAAGTCCTTAAGGGAGGGAACTACTCTCAAATCTATAACCATGTTCTTTAATATTTTAGAGAAGATAACATTTTTACATGCTGAAAAAATCATGAATATACATGGCAGTTCATAACTTCTATCGATAAAAAAAATAAATAATAAATAAATAAATAAATAAAATAATTTAGCTAGATTCATCGTCGTAGTTCAATCCCTAAAGCAACTCCTCTAGAATATTTTGTCAAAGTTTCATACCGTTTCAATTATAACTTTTGGAATTATGATGTTTTGGGATAAAGCAAAATGCTAAAAATCTCATTTTAAGAAAAAGCAGAAAACATATTTAAAAACAAGATTTTACCTATTCAACAAAAAATAATTTTAATAAGTTCCTGATTTATTTCAAAGCCTTTTATTTTCTTTTTTAAATTCATTTGATGCTTATATAGAGTAAAACATTTATGTAAACAAACATTTACGGGTCATTTACGGTCACTTCCGGTTTCAAAAACTGGCGAGTGACTTATATTAAAATGCCTGTAACTCAAGTTCTAAGCAAGATAGAAACAAAATTCAAACTGATTTAGAAAGCTAAAATGTCAGGCTTTAATACTAACCCAAAAATAGAAAATCGGAGTTTTGACTGAAAATCGCATTTTAAAGGTAGGCAGGCCCCTTAATGAAAATATTTTTAAACATACTCTTTCAACATTGATATGACCAGGACTCACTTATCTTAATTTATTCAGCAAAAAGTTCAATTAACTTTACACTTTCTGGAGGAAACGTATTATCTAAAATTTGCCTAACAGATACTTTGCAACCGTGCAAATTGTTTAATTAGACATATCAAGCATTGTTGAGACTGACACATTGGCAAATTAATAATTTACAGCAATTAAAAGCCACAGTACATCACAGAGATTATTTTACTATTGAAAAAAGTAAATAAATAAAAATAAAAACTAGTAAGTTGTGGCTAACACAAAATAATTATTTTCTATATTCTTCTATACAAATTCCTGCAGCGCAAATTATTTATTAAAGTTATAATTTATTAAAATTATTTTCTATGATAAAAGTAGACGATTTGTATCTCAGAGAAATATAACACTCAATGAACAAAGAAAGTAAATTTTTGCCGACATCTCAACGAATGCTTTTTTTTTTCAATTATTTTATCTATTTATTTATTTTTAAATGAAAGAAAATGATAATTTTGCTTTAAATTATCACGGATCTATGGTTGAATCATTCGTTTTAATAGTATTGACTAATTCTTTTGAATGATACACATATTGAAAATTCCCACCTCTCAGAGAGCCATACCCCTAGATATACACACTTTTTTCCCTGGTAAATTACATTTATGTATAATTAAACTTTGAAAAGTTAAAAATAATCGACATTATGTATATTTATACGAAGTTTTGTCCGATTCTGACATAATGAACATTATCAAAAATCAGTATTAGAGCGGTATCTGATGTGCGATTGATCACCAATTGTAATTAGCACCAGTTTAGGTCAATGTTCAAATAAATACAACGTTTAGTTAAATTTGGTTAAATAAAAGTCATTAGTTCGCGATATTGGTTGTAGTGTTTAAAACCAATTAATTACGCTAGGGTCCTAGTCCTGTAGGTGGAATGCTCTCCGTTTGGTCTTTCTAAGGGGTCCTAGCCCGCATTTACGCGTTTCGGAGGAAACCATGGAAAACTCTGAACGTCTAGGTCGATAAGCGCGACCTGGGATCGAACCCGGCACTTCCCATCTACTAGCTTTGAGCGCAGCATTAGTCCGTGAGATACAACGTTCACAACTTTTTTATACACAGAGACAGACATTTCCTAAATATGATCAAATTGTGTTGAGGATATCGCAAAACATATAAATCCATTGAACACCGAAGGTCGAAAATTTTACGAATCAAATGTTTACTTCTTATATATATTGAAAAAAGTAGTGAAAAGGATGATGGTGTAATAAACTGACCGTGACATAAAATGATAGTTCCAAATATTATTGTAAAAAAGGCCCTTCCTTCTCTCCTCAATATCCAAAATCAAAAATATATTTTAGAATAATTCCTATTTAAAAAAAAAAGGAAAAAAGAAATGTTAAACACCAGGACAGGGAGTGTTTGAGTATAACTATAAGGTGCAAAAAACTTTTTCACCGCTCCTATGCCCAATGATTAATGCATTTCAATAAAGTAATAGAAAACACTTAAAAATATACCACTTTTTTAATAAGGTTCTTTAAACCTTAATTTAACAAGATAATTTTGTGTAGAAAACCTCAGATTTCAATTATGAATAATCTATGCTTTAACTATATTAAATTTAGTGCCTGTGAAATTAAATTTATAGCTTTGTGGAACAAAGTAAAAAATAAGTAGATAAAAGTTTCACTTAATTATTTCCAATTACAAATCAATTGGTAATGTAAGCAATAAGCTTTAATTCTAAAAAAAATCAGATAAGCAACTGAAATGTTTATTAATGCGACAGGATTATTCTCTTCCGAGAATGATTTTAGCATTATAGGCACTATAGCACTTTTAAAAAAGCATGTATATACATACAACACATATATATATATATATATGCATATATATATATATATATATATATATATATATATATATATATATATATATATATATATCATTCGTAATATCAACCAGAAAATTATGAAGTATCTCGTAATAGTAATAATTCTTTCCCCCTTATTTTTTTTAATTATTTAATTCATCAATCCTCCCAACCAACCAGCCAAACACCACCACCCATCCTCCTTAATCAAACATCTTCCTAACCATTCTCAATCTTTTTTACTTTGTTTTATTATTTTTATAACTTTTCTATATTATACATTAAACATGTATATATATATATATATATATATATATATATATATATTATGTTATACAGACACTGAATAAATAAAATTCTTTAGTTAACTCATTTTTGCAGCAGCTTCAATGATGTGGTTGATATTTTTGTTTTTATACTTAGATGAACAAAGATTATGTATTCGAAAGAGGTGATTGAGAATGATATTTCTGTACACAGAGATATGAAGACAAGATTTAAAATGTGTAAATAAATTTACTTTAAAACAAAAATCTTCTCTTTTGTCAAAAAGATCAGTATATATTTTACGTTCTTTAAGTTTAAGTTTTAAATCTAAAAAATTAATGCAGTTATTGTTAAGAAAATTTCGAGTTAAAGTTAGGTGAGATGGATATTCTAATTTTAATGATGTAGGAGAGTAATTTTTGATAGAATGGAGTAGAAGGCTGATTTTTACCAACTATGTGAAAAATACCAGAGCCGGGAATCGAACCCCGGGCCTTCCGCTTAACGCGCGGATGCTCTAACCGCTGAGCTACCCTGGCTGATAACCAGCTCGGCACTTCTCACATAATTTACGTTGGCAAGGTCACCGAGTCTGCATTAAAGCAGCTATATCAAGTGACAAATTTGAATTTTCAAATTGTTCAAATGAATTATTCAAATTTGTCACTTGATATAGGAAACATGCAAGATTTATCATTAATAATAGATGTGATATTAATTTTATTCAATATTTGATTTGAAAATTTTATAATAAGATGAGAATTAGGCTGGATTTTTTGAGGTTTTTTAGAAATTTTTCGATTGAATTGTTTTTATGCTATATAAGAACTATATCAGAAAAGATGTCAGAAAAGTGTTGATGATAACTTCGGTTTTGAAATACATTTAAATAATTTGTCAAATACTTTTTTCATAGTAAATATAAACTTTCGAATTGTAAGCCAACCATAATTATTAAGATAATTTGACTACAAATCTAAAAAATTCTTAATAATGGCATTTTTTGATATATGCATTTGTGATAATATACATTCAGTAGAATTTTTACCACGTTTTAAACGAGAAGTTTTCTGGTTGACATTATGATTAAGTACGGTGTAAATAAGGAAATAATCAAGAGGGAGGATTTATTAAAATATTTCATATAATGGGATTAAAAAAAAATCAGCTCACTTTTTTTTTTTTTTTTTTAAATCTTTATCATTTCTATGGTACATGAGCAGAAATCATATAGATTAAATGTTTCAACTCAAAATTGTTGATTTACTAGGAAGGACATTTGAAGATAACTCTTTGGAGTCTGATCCCTGTTGATTAATTTTGAAATGTAATGGAGTAGAACTTTCACCAATATATTGTATTTTACACTTACCGCAACTTATTTTATGTATGACAATACAGACCTGACAAAAAGGAACCAATTTTATATCAAAAATAATTTGGGACTGTAAGGCATTAGGGCAAGTTTTGCATCGAGATGAGTCACTTATCTAAATTGAAGACTGGAAGGAGAAGAATATAGTTAACATGATGACTATCCAGGAATATCCTTATACATCTTACTGTACCCGAGAGAATACTGTTGGTTAGTAAAGTATTTCTTGCCAGGCACTACAAACTTACTTAGAACATTCCTAACTGAAGAGTGATTTTATGGAACATATGTTAATAAGTTTTAAAATTCAAAACCATCTAACAATAATTAAATCAAATAAGAAAGTTTGAAAATTAGTAAATTCTTGATTAATACATTGCATTCCATATTTAAGAATTTTTTTTATAATTAACATTACAAATTTATTTTGCATAAAATCATAAATTATATACATTATTTACAAAATCTTTCAATCTGAAGCATACATCATCTCAAAACAAAAGGAAAGGCATTGCGCACAACACAAATAAGTAAAACACAAAAAAAAAATTATTTTTTTTCCTATTAAAAAACCATTGAAATCCTATAATGGTCAAGACGAGAAATGTAAATTTCATTGATTGTCAGCATATAAAAGCATAAAACACTAAATATCCCTTTATTTATATTTTTCAGACTATGAAAGCATGAAACACTAAAATTCCCATTATTTACGATTTTATAACACGCTTAATGATTAAATTCACTGCTATATTTAGTCCAAACAAACAATTGATAAAATTTCCAAATATTAAATTTTAAAAAGTTAACAATTCAGTTTACAAGAATATAGTTGGTATAACATACATCTAGTTAGTAAAACTAAATATTATAATTAGATTATGAAAAAAATTATTAATTGGATTAAAAAGTGAAATAATACACAAATGTTTAAGCTCATTTGCAGCTATAAACAAAGTGTGTGTAATTTTTAAATTAATAGTATATATATATATATGGGAATGTCTTTGGTTGTGTGCACAGTTTTTATTTTTACTTATAACTTTTGATAGAGTAAATATTATGCAAACATATGAATACCAATGGAACCTTTAGTTAACGTTTGATAAAGTAATTGCATCGATTCCGTCAACCAGAAAATTTTTATCACCAATTGCGTGAAGTTGTCATTTTTGGCCAAAAAAAATTTTTAACTCGGTTGTGAACATACTTGAAAAATACGCTAAAATGGATTCATCATCTTCTTCGTCCTCCAAATCAGGTGCAATGCTCGCAAATAAAATAATTTGCATGTATGTATATTAGCACGCTTCAAATGCACCAGAAGGTTGCCCTCGTTGTACTTGATTGAGTTGGCTCTTGTTAGGCATGGTAGCAGGTGCTCCAAACAGATGATGCAAAAGTCGACATCATTATCAGATTGTGCATGTTCCTATTTTTAGCACACTAGGCTGGCAGTTTTAATGGAGGGGTTTCATTACTTTTTCCAGTCTTCTTCTGGAAGGACATAGATGCTGCATGGAAGTCCATATTCTCGGCAGTCGATTTTATGGATTTTTTATCTACTAAGCATTTTAACTAGCGCATTAAAATCCATTTCTTTTGGATCGGTTGAATTTTTCAGGGTTGACATGGTTAAAAATGCCTAAAAATACATAAAAACAGTAATGAAATATGTTACGTTGACATAAACAACCATATTTGACAATTTTTAAGTCAAACACACGCGCTTTAAACGAAAAAAAAAGTGTGCCCACAACCAGTTACATGAAGTGTCCACAACCGGGAATGGCAGCCATTTTTATAATGACAGAAAAAACAATTTTCGGTCCCCATTTTGGCTGAATTCGATATTGCATTACAAAATAAAACGAATATACACAACACTTACATTTCTGAATTAATTCACTTAAATTTATCTCGGAAAATATTCACAAATTACTTTTGTGTTGCTTTTTATCTTTTTTTTTTTTTTTTTTTTTTTTTTTCCAATGCTTGCACTTACTAAACAACAAGTATGTTAGTACTCAAATTTACCATATTTGCTTTCTGTTAAAAGGTATGGTGGGGTGGTCCGTTACCTTCGAAATACTCAGTATTTCGAAGTCACGAGTGGCCATAACCAGACAATGCCATGACAGGATGTATTTCCCTATACATGTGTATAACTAGCAAACCCGTGCGAAATTTTCGCAATCTCTCTCTTTTTTTTTACCTTTAAAATTTGAAAGTCATAAATCTTAAACCAATTTCTCTACCCAATTTTAATTTTTATTCATCAGAAGACAAGTTATTGTGAAAGCCAAATTTATAGTGTGCGATCAAACGCTAATGATGTTAAACCAAAATCATCCAAAGAAAATGTTTCAAAATAAAATTTATGTTTGACTGCCCAGTTTTCGTATTTTGCCAGGTAGTACAGCTTTAATATAGAATCCCCATGACGACTTTTGAATTCTTGTTTTGTCGCCATGTTGGCAATGCATTTTTATTAATTATTTATTTTGGAATATTTTTTATTATTGCGTTTTTTTTAGTTAATTTATGATTTCATATTCTGTTTATATTTTTTAAATATTTCTATGTTTAAAATGATACTTCCAAAAATTGTAAAGGTACAACTTTTAATAATACATTTTTCTATAAAATTATCAAATAACGAATGAACTGAGTCTTCGTGCTTAAATATTACGCATGATTATTTTTTACCATCACGTATTTTACTTATAATTTGTTTTACTATCGTATCGTTACGACAAAATTTAATTATAACTGGTCCACATTAGAAATATTTATATAGATATTTTGATTAGCGACTATTTTCGGAATACCTTTAGTATGGAACTCTCTTGGCGATTTCATAGACCTATTGTTACAGTGGACGGAGCATATCTTTATTACGGAAATATATAGTCGGCGGCGAAATTATTGAAGCATACATCCACATTTTTTCAATTTTTTTTTTTTTTTTTTTTTTTTTTTTTTTTTTTTTAATATAATCAACTTTTTGTCATCAGTCATGGTTCGACAAATATTTACTTAACAAAAAAGTATTAGTTACACATCTTTTAAATACGAATTATTGCTAGCGCATCAATAATTTTTCTGCCGACTGCAAGAAAGTGTGGCAAAGATGAAACAGCAGAGAGTAAGAAAAGGGTTAACTTCTTTGATATTTATTGCGTTATTGGCGATTATTTGTTTTGAATATATTTGTATTTATTTAATTAATTAATTAAAAGATACAGCAAGCAAAACTTGTGAAAAACATTACATTTTAAATTAAAAAAAAATAAATATAAGTTTTTTAAATAATGAATATGAAATAACAATATATATATAATCATACCAGTGAAATGTTATAGCTCCTCCTTTTACAAAACACTTTTTACAGCCTTATCTAACTTTTATAGGGAAATAAAAATTAAAAAAAAAAAAAAAATCAAAAATAAGAAAAGATGTCGTCTGTGTAAGAGGAAGAAAAGTGTAGACCTTGGCGAAAAAATTTCAGTGTTGGCCAGTTTGGTCTACTGTAATCACTGTAGTACCTTGCGTCACGATTTTTCTATAAGTAATTTTTGCCACATAAAAAGGTTGCCATTGTCCCGTCCACTCTAGCAATAGGTCTTTTTTAAGTTCATTTTCGTGAAAAAACCCTTATGAACTCACAAATCTTAGTAAATAAATAAAAATATGTTAAAATTACAAGACTATAAGGGGTTTTTCACAAAAAATAACTTTTGCAACGTAATTGAAATAATTGGATCTTCAAATTAAATACGTGGAATGTGTAAAATCCGTTATGAAATTTCAACTCTGGAAAATACTTAAAATCTAGGTCGTTCTTTTGCGGACAATTTATTTTTAATTTTTACTCTATTTAAATAAACTTTTGACAAAAGTTGCTCAATATATTTAGCTTTCAACCTATGCAATAAAATTTTCCCTATCTCTCGCGCATGCCCAGTAAAATAATATTTACTAAAAATGCTCATATGTCAACAAATAATACACGCGTGATTTTTTTTTTTTTTTTTTCGTTTTATTGAACATTTTAGCCAATTATTATTATTATTTTCTTTTTTTTCGTGCAAAGTTCATCGCCCAAGCAATGAATTAGTATGATAATAGTGCACCCTAAAACACAATAGCAAGAATATTTTGTGACCTTAAAATCTTTGAAACATTCAAGGAAATTCATTATATATACACCCCGCGACAAAAAGATAGGTACAAAGGGTTTTTTCTTTGATTTTTCATAAAATAACATTATCTAAATTGTGCTTATCATTTATTATTATCCTAAAATAACACTATTCCCGGACTAATTTTTGTTTTAAGACTAATTTAGAAAAGTTTTAAGATTAAAATTTTTCTAATTTAAGACTACACTCCGCGACAAAAAGATAGGAACAAAGGGTTTTTTTAAATTTTTCATAAAATAACATTATCTAAATTGCGCTGATCATTTATTATCATAACAAAATATTATCATATCAAAAACATATTAAATATTTGAATCATATTCAAAATATTCATATTCAAAATAATCATATTCAAAAATTTAAAAAAATCACCCTTTGTTCCTATCTTTTTGTCACGGTGTGTAGTCTTAAATTAGAAAAAATTTAGTCTTAAAATTTTTCTAAATTAGTCTTAAAACAAAAATTAGTCCAGGAATAGTGTTACTTTATGATAATAATAAATGATAAGTGCAATTTAGATAATGTTATTTTATGAAAAATCAAAGAAAAAATCCTTTGTACCTATATTTTTGTCGCGAGGTGTATATATACATATATATATATATATATATATATATATATATTATTTTTTTTTCATAGTATCAGCTTCTGATAAATCCATTTGCATCCATTTTATTGACCTTTATCTCGAAGAATAAAATAATAGATTTTTCTCAGACATTACCAACAATTTGTGCCAAAAAATTAAAGATTACGAAGCATTATTAAAATAAACAACAAATTTCAAAAGAGAATTATTTAATTTCCTCCGACTTCTATAAAGATTTTCCATTCATTAGAAAAAAAAAAATGCTACAAACCTTTGACAGTATAATTCTTTTGTTACATGTCATGTAAACTTAGAGATTTATAATTATTATGGTATTACTATTTTAATAATTTTATTGTGAAAAATAATCAGTAAAAGTTTTTGCTTGCGATTGGGTGAAATTTGAAGATTTCAAAATCTTAATCCGTTATTGACAATCTGAATTTTGAAATATTCATACTGCTAAGAGTTCAACAGTATAAATAGAAAAAAAATATTTTATTTTATTATTTTATTTTATTTCATTTATTTATTTATTTTTAAGGTTATTTTAAGCAGTTTTTGCTAACAAGTTCTTTAAGTATAGTAAAAAAAAATTAATATGAGTGTTTGGAGTCCCACAGATGGATGGCCAGATACATAACAATCTAGGTCTTGGAGACTCTACAAGTGTAAATTGGTACCTGAATACACGACTTATATAATGTAATGTAATTATTATATTCTAGAAATTCTGATCATCACCTTTTTAAACTGTTATCCGAATTTAATATCAATAAGGATGATTATTGATATTTACTATTTAAGATGTTCAGTTACTTAATATTTAGTACTTAATAAATAAAATAAACAGAATTACAAATTCATTTTAAAGATATTTTTTTTAATTGTAAAATACTTACATTAATTTTTCATACTACATTAACAAGTATACCCTATTAACAAAGTAAATATTCTAAAGTAACATTATTTGTAATTAAATTATAAAATGATGCCTAATTTTAGTTATTAAAAAAATAGAACATGGATTTAAAATAAAAGTAATTCTTTAAGAAAAGACTTGGCTTTTTAGCAAGTATTAAAACTTTCAGTTTATCATCATTACGAAATTTATTGACTTTCCAATCTGAGCCAAGTTTAATTATTTAAAAACATAGTATATTTTATTACTTATAAATTAATTTTATTAGTTCGTTTAAAGTAATTTATCTTTTAAGCGAGTGGCATAAACTGGCAGATATAAGGTACAGTTTGCTGAGAACTTTTATGTTTCGATTCTGGTTGAAACCAGAAAATATTACTCCTCTTGCCACACTTGTCCTTATATAGCCAGATAAACAATTGTAATAAGGATTTTTTTTTTCTAATTTTCTTAAAATAAATTTAAGTGAAATTATAATGAAATTGCCATGCATTAAAATCTATTTCTTTGAAGTATTTCGCCTCATTTAATCGATTACCAATGCCTTTTGCTCCGAAATATGAATATTTTTGAAATACTAAGTGTTTAATAACATAGATTTAATCCTATTAAGTTTCTAAATGTACCAAAAATAAATGGTCAAATCCATATTTTAGAAATATATTATTAATTTCATTCAATCACAATTTAATAAAAATATAGATAATAAAAATAAATAAATGCTATTCATATGCAAAAAATATAAAATACGTTCCAGAATGATAAGCAATAAAAGAGAAATAAACTAAATAACAGAGTTAATAAATTTAACGATATAGTATATTATCTTAAAGCACATTAACAAAATATGATACGTATTTTTGCTGACAAAACGTATAATTTCTAAACGACATAAGGAAATAATGCCACCCCTATTGTAAGAAATTTTTCGACATTATGCATATTTTTTTAAGTTCTTTTATCGATATGTTGTTAAATCAGAAATATTTTTCTAATAAAAAATATTTCAGGAAGCTATCAAACAAAAATAAGTGTTATAGCAAACTCATCCATGCTTAACATAAATAAAATACTGATACATTTCGTTTTTCCAAACGTGATGCATACAAGGAATTTTTTAAATGATAAAACAAACGTGGTGCCTTATGACTATGTTACTTTTTTAACCAATGAATAATTTATTTACTCTTTACTATTAAAATGAATGTATCTTTTTCACAGTCTATTAATTTCAAAATAAATATCTCCGTTTTACAATTTAACGGAAGATATTTTTAAATATATTTTTTTAATAGCTAATTTATTTTTAGTTTACCTGAAATATTTAGTGAAGCAGTCTCAGATTTTTTTTTTTTTTTTTTTTTTTTTTTCAAACACTTTAGTTTCTTCGTAATCTTTACAATTCATATTAGATTTCATAAATAATATTCTTATAGATTATTGATAAATTAAACAAATATTAATGATATATATATAATAATAAAAGTTTCAAATAAATTAAACCAATATTAATGAAAAATCGGGCATGTATTTTACTTTTAAATAATTCTTTAAAAAATAAATTTTAATTTTAGTTGTTAAAATAAAATATACAGTACTATTAAACTATTATTAATGTAATAGCCTCTGTAGTCTAATTTAAATTAAACAAGGAGTAACTTGAATATTTGGATAAACAATTTATTTCATAACTTTTTAGTGGATTAATATCTAAATATATATGAGATTAAACTTGTACATTTAAATGAAAAACTATTTCATTGCTATTTAACGAATTAAAATGCATATTTTTACAGATTCTTACTTGGATCTTTGAGTACATAATCTGATTCATCACTATTTATAATATTAAAATAAAATTAATATTTACAATCTAACTTGTACATCGAAAGAACAAAAACGTAATTCCTACAGTATGCAGTAGAAAATACTATCAACACAAAATAATTCGATTATATTAGGGGATGGAAATGGCTCAATGTGCGTTTCGTGCTGTGTTATTTATTTATTTATTCATTTATTTGTTTTACTGAACTAAATTTAAATAATTTACGTGATATGTATATAATTTTTAAATAATATACAGGATTACACGAATTTAGTCAAATACATTCTTTTACATTGCGAGGTGTAATTAATGGGAGTGTCTTATTAAAATGTACCATGTCCAGGAAAACTATGAATACAATATCTTCCCTGCACAATAAGGTTTATACAAAAAATATCGTTATGAATAAAAAATATTGCTTTTAAATTGCAAGCTAAGAGAAAATATTATGAGTCTCATACGAGATTTCTTTTTTGATAGATCAAAAGTAATTTAGCTTTATAAGCACATAAAGCAATGTGTAATTAAGTAAACAATAAAGTTTGTTGTTAGATAAACAAAAACGTTGCTCATCTTGATGGACTTTAACGTATATCATCTTTAAAATAAGAAATAAAAGACATTTATTTATTTATTTATTTATTTATTTTTATTTATTTATTTTATTTTTTTTTTTTCATATGGATGTGGGATAAAGTTTTCTAAAATAAATTATTTTGTTAAATTACATTTTATTTTTTCTAAAAAATCTTTGCCTTACAGTTTACTGAAACAAAAATTAGGATTGTTTTCCTTAAACAATAAATAACTTTCGTGGGGTTAAATTATTTTCTTGTTTTGGTATTGAATGTTATGTAAACTCATTACTCAAATTAATGTTAAACATAGACAAAAAATAAATGTAATGCATATCATTTTTTGCAGGTAAATCTATGCGTGTTTCATTAATATGCATTTGCACGAATAAAAAAAAAAAAAACATGAACAGAGCGTAGAAACAAAGCGGGATGTAATTTTCTTATATCTATTTTTACATTTAAGTTAATGTATTTGATCACTGTTAGGAAATATCAAAGAAAAGTAACATGATGGAAGAGTTGTTTTTTTTAAGAGGATGTGCATGTAATATTACATAATTTTACTTTTGAACATTTATAAATGACATTTTATTTTTAGTGTAGTCATTTAGTAAATAGGAAGATAGAGGAAAAACAGCATGCGAATAACCTAAAAAAACTGAGATAACATGTGGGGTTAATTTGTTTCCTGTAATACAATAATCGTTAGTGTATATGAATTCCGAGAAAATTTTAAGAAATGTTTGAATTATATATATATATATATATATGTGTGTGTGTGTGTGTGTGTGTGTGTGTGTGTGTGTGTGTGTATAATATTTATTAATATATATATATATATATGTATGTATGTATGTATGTATGTATGTATGTATAAGATTAAATTTGGTAACTCATATTGTTAATTGCTATGCAAGGCAAAAGTGTTTATTTCATTGATTATCAGTTTTAAACTAACCTTTACAAATATTCTTATCTTTTAAGGTCTTCTGTAAAATACAGTCGGCAGCAAAAGTATCCGAGCACTAGCAAAAATTCCTATGTAAAAAAAGTACACTTATTACAGTTTTGTTAAATAAATCATTGTCGAATCCTGTTCTTAGTCTTATCCTTACAAATTTAATTTTTAATTTAAAGTTACTATAATTAGAAGTAAAAAATTAATAAAAACATAAGCTTTTTCACAAGAACACAAGATACAAAAGAAAATTGATCACAATTAATTGCATTACAATCCTGTTTACCATCAAATACTGTTATCACGAACCTTTTAAAAATATTTGGCTTTTCGTTGAGAAAACTAGATTTGAAAACATAGATTACATTACATAGATTTTGATTTTTTTTTCTTTTTTTAAGATGTAAAAATAATATTAATTATTTATTATTAATTATAAATTAGTTAAATTATTTTGAGAAAACTTGCCCTTGTGCTCAGCTTTATTGTTAGTTCCCGAAAGTTTGACAGTTGTTCAATAAAATATTTGAAATAAAAGTTAAATGCAACGTCGAATGGTTGAGCAACAGCTATTTCCCATTCAGAATTTTTCATGAAAATGTTACATGAATAATGTATAACACAATTGAGAGCAGACGGTTAACAGTTGCTATTAATGGCGTCGATAAAAAATACTAATTAAAAATTTATATAAAACAGTAGTACAAATCATTAACAAAATTTTATCGAAATGTAGTATTAAAATATTTTCTCTTAAATTATTTATTTTAATTTAAAAAAAAGTATTTTCAGTTTTAAATTAAAAAAATAAATAAATAAATAAAAATTCAAATTTTGTCCGAAGCGGGTACTGACCTCAAGACCTGCCTTACTCAAGCCAAACACTTCATCACTGCGCCACGCTTACTTGCTATGTGCATCTCTTTCACTCATTTTTATAGAAACATATAAAACTTTTACGGTCATATCTTGTGCCGTGAAAGATGAAGGGAGGGGGATTGTTGCACAAAATTTGCACTCTGACTTATCTTTTCGACTATGCTCTCTAATTTAAGCTTGGTTTGGTTTCAATAGGAATTTCTATACGTCCCTTGTAAGTCTCCACAAGGAAAAGAAAATAATGGGATGCAAATTATTGCTTATTAAAAAGTAATAATTAATAAAATATGTTTTATATAATTAATTTTTAAGTTGAGCACAATTTTTTGGCACTTACACAATAGGACATTCCTAACGGTAACCGAGTTTTTCTTTCCTGTCATACTATAACAAAGAACTAGGTCTTTGTGGATAATGACTAATATGTATTATATATATATAATGAAAACCTTTCAAACATTTCAGTAGGTGAAACCAAGTATCGCATATACATAAGGAGAAACAACACGGGTGGATTTTATACTTACTAACAATTATATAAAGGTACGATTAAAAGAGGTATTAAAATTTCATATGAAGTATACCGGTGCAACTATGTGGATTTATCACTTTTATTGACTTGTTACGGAATCAATACATACATATTTTTTTTGTAAATTGTACGTTCTATAAAAAGAAGCAATTTTTTAAGTATAATCTCAAATCTACTAAGAAAAATAAATAATAGATTGCAAAAAATAAATCATCAAAAGGTTAAGGAGTCAAAAAACTGTGCTGTGGAAAATCTTGTAATATTTACAAGAAGATGGTAAAACGATGGAGAAAGTCATAATAAATAGTGGAAGCATTATTTCTCTAATATATTTATGTTAATAACAAATTAACAATATTAAATATATTAAGGAATAACTTAATTTAATTTGAAATTTAATTTTTAAGATCATTTTTTTGTAATCTAGCATGTAAAATAACTCTCATTACCCCTCTTCTTTGTTATGATAAAGTTACTTTAACAATCAAAGGTCATTTTATATGTTAAAACATAAGATAATTCCTTTTTTTTTAAATTATCTTACCTTTTAATAAAATAATATGGATATGTCTATTGCAATGTGCCTAATACGTTTTGGACACGCATTTGAAATTCTTAGAAAAGTATTTATTCTTTCACTTTTGAAAACAAAATTTAATATTTATAAATAAACTCGAAGCCTATTTTCATTTTCTAAGAAATAGATACAAAATTCTGTACAAAACAGAATTTAATTTAGTACGCCAGGACCTTTTTTTTAATCTAATATTCCATATAAAGGTGTACAGAAACTGTGTATCGTTCCTTCGCAACGGTTATTATATTTATTTCTTAAAATTTGTTTGGTACAACTGTAGTATAGGATCCCTTTGGCGGCTTTTAAATTTTTGTTGTCATTTTGAAAATGAATTAAAATGGCTATCGCAATTACGTCAGTAAAGATTTTGATGAGAAACGTCCAAGTTGCTTCGGTGCCAAATTTCAAATATCGCTGAGGAGCCTTATACTAAAGTTGTCAATTTCTTTAGTGCGATTTTCTAAGTTTTATTTTACACCTCTTTTTTTTTTTTTTTTATGTAAAAGGAAAAGGGGGGACACTTTTTTTGATTGATTTAAATATGCAAAGAGCGTTTTTTTTTTTTTTTTTTTTTTTTTTTTTTTTGTCAATTTGTCTTTCCTTTTTGACAATTTTAAAGTTAAATTGAGGATTTTATTTAATACCTTTTAAATCAATTAACCAATTGAAATAAAAAATATTACGTTAGTTAGATTTTATACTTATACTGATTAATAAGTATTTTCGTAGCATTCAATTTAAAAGTGTAGCTTTGTATAACGAATTAAAATTTGACATATTATATATATATGCTTGATTCAAGGTGAGATACCGTCAATCTCTGCTAGCCCTCTGTCGCCGAGTGGTTATGTCACCACCACAGTGCTAATCGCCTTCGAGTGTAGGAGAGTGGGTTCGATTACCGCGCTGGCCCTGAGTGGTTTTCCATTTCTTCGTATTGTTATTCTGTAATGGGCTATCAGTAATTATCTGACGAAGATTTACAAGCGGACTGTAAGTCAAGCATACAAATCTGATGTATATGTTATGAAACAACAACAACAAATCTCGGCAACGCTAAAATTGTTATCCGTAAACAATAATCCTGTCGTACTGATAAATGATATATTTATTGTTAGCCTGTTTTTTAAAACTATAGGAAATACAAAAATAACTTTAAAGGTTTTCATTAATATTCATTTTTAAATAACATTTCATTATAATATGAAAAATAATTAAATAAGAACAAGATAATATTATTAAGAATAATATTATTATATAATCATTTTCACTTAATACTCTATTAATATTTAAATAAAATACTTCATTTTATCAGAATTCTATAATTATAAATGGTTACCATTTTTTATATGTAATCCCTATTATGAGCAAATTATTTAGAAATGTATTACATAAAACACCAATTGTACATTTAAAATAAAAGCAAATGCGCAAAAATTTATTTCTTTATGTAGCTCTTTATTATAAAGTTTAAGCACTAAATGCATTATTTTATACATACTACTGTTAATTTCAAAAATGCGTATCCATTGAATAGATTTGGAATAGTGTACATTCATTAAAACGTATTTTAAACTAATTCATGTCATAAATCATAAGTTATTCGAACTATTTTGTGATTTTCTGTAAAAAAAGTTATCAAATACACCACTTTCAGTTAAAAAATATATTGTAATTAATCTTCATAACATATATAATTTTAAATATATTTCGTATAGTTTACAGAACTATATTTCATATAGGTTAATAAATACAGAAAACTAACCTTTACATGTATACATATAATTACACTTTATCTTTCCCACTGATTTGATCATTTTACAGTACATTTCATTGGATTATTATTAATTAAAATTAGTTAAAACTTTTATTCCTCGCTCTTTTTAGAAGCAAAATATAAAATATACAATCATAATAATATACAGAGCTGCCATTAAAATTCAAATAGATATGTTCTATTTTAAAAAGTATATGACCCTTTATAATAAAATACACCAAATTTCTATAAATAATTTTTATAAATTAATATATGTATATATATATATATATATATATATATATATATAACAACAAATAATTGTAGAGTTTAAATACATGTACAGAGAAAGCATGTATCCAAATTCAGATCAACTTAAAAAAAAATTATAAAATTCTCTGGATATATTAGAAATTGAATATTAGCTTTTTTCTTTAAATACTCTTTCAGCTTATATATATATATATATATATATATATATATATATGTATGTATGTATGTATGTATGTATATTCTTCCATTTTTGAATTGATATTAAACCTGTTAATGTTCATCTTATTTGTGAAGTGTTTCAGATTGATGAATATTCTTTATTATTGATGTTAACAGGTTTATTATATTTCCTTATTCGCGTGAATGGGTTTCATTTTTCATTACAGCGTGAGTATTGTGGTCTAATTTATCTTTATTTTTACTACTCGTGGTTATATTTATTTAATATATGTATATATATATACTCATATGTATGTGTGTGCGTTATATTTTTTATTGGACCAAATAATTTTTTCAGCAATCTTTATTTTTGAGAAAATTTAGAACTACTTAATTTGAACTCGATCAATAACATAAAATATTTGAAATAAAAATAAATAAATAAATAAATCTTCTTTTTTTTTTTTTTTTTTTTTTTTTTTTTCTCTAAAAGTAATTTTTTTTTAATTAACTTTATGCAGAATTTAAATTATTAGTCTTGCAATAATAATTATAATATTAAAATGATATCAAAAGCATAAAATACTTTTTGGAAAATGTAAAATTAAAAGAAATTATTTTAGATTTAGGTTCTTAGTGTCTAATGTAAAACTTCTATATTTAATTTGTGTAAAAGTACTGTTTAAAAGAGTAAAATCCGCTGTAAAAGGCACGTTAAAAATATTTAAAAGAATTTTAAAAGGTCAAAAAACAGTTAGACGGTAAAAAGTACTGTTTTAATGTTCTAAACAAACGATAAAAATAAATTTTAAATACAGTATTTATGAAGGAAATTCTATAATTAACCTTAATTATTTGTTAAGTAAGCATGTATTATATCCTGGAAATGAACATAAATTTATGGTACCTGTTAAAATTGTCTTATTAGAAAGTTGTAACCGATTTTAATTCTTAAAGCTTATTGTTAGGGGAAACTGATAGGATCAAAAATTTAGCCTTTATGAACTTATTTTAATTTTTCTCGAAACAAATTTCCTTAGCTAGAATATTTTATGCTTTTTATGCAGCAAGAAATGTTATCTACCCTTCTTAAAACCTTAATGAATTGAGATGTGTCTCATTATCACAAAAACTTACAACAAAACTGCATAATCTCATATTATTCCTTATACATTTAGGGAAACAAATCGTATAACAAAACCCTGACCCACAAAAAGATACACTTATTAATCTGTTTAATTATTTTGAGACAAATGAATGAAAATGAGAAAGGAAAAAAGATATCTGGAACACACGCAGCGAGATCATAGGAATTCCCCCATCAACCATATGCCGACATTGTAGATACGGTTGGTCACACATTTAAATGAAAGCAAAAAAAAAAAGTAAATGTTTTTAAAAAAGGAAAAGTGGACAATCCCTAAGGGCCCTGTTTAACAAGAAGGACCTTCGTTTAGGAAGTTTTTGGCTTCCCAGGAAAGTAATAAAAAATAGTAGTATAAAAGCAGAAGAATGATCAATGGACGACATCAGTCTCAGTTCTCTCTCATTTCTGGCAGTTAACAGCTCTTAAAGCTTCGTAAGTATATAAGCAAATTTTCTTATCCCATTTCTGTATATTATTTATTATAAGCTTATATATATAGAGAGAGAATATACTTTTCAATACTTAACGTAAAGGCAAAATTTTAACTACTTTTCTTCTTATTATTATTATTATTTGTACAAAATATTTGAGTGATGTATATAATTTATGCATAGTTTTTGCATGCATATTAAAAACTATAAAACTTAAAAAATTATTGTGTGAAACTTGCTTCGTCCTAATCCTTATATATATATATATATATATATATATATATATACAGTGGAGCACCTTTTATACGTTTCTCATTTATACGTTTTTCTCATTTATACGTTTTTCGACTTTGGTCCCAAATCATTCCATTGAATTTTAATGTTAAAATATTTCGTTTATACGACACAAGTAAATTCTTAATTTCACTTATACGTTTTTTTTTCCCTCCTTGTAGATGTAGAATGCCAAGTTTGAGTTTCATTCCAGGATTTAAAAAAAAAAAAAAGATGAATGCTCTTTATGTTTTATTCTTATTTTTTTCGATTATTTTTTCTTAGAACTATGGTAACAAAGTGCGGCTATAGAACAAAGTGCAACTTGCATCGATAGCCTGGGGGGAAGGGGGGTTAGAGAAATTTTCAGAGATAAGCCAAGTAGCCAGTGACCACTAAAGACCTCCCACTTTCTCTTTTAATTGATTCCAGGAATGGGGTATGAATTAGGAAAAAAGCCCACAACTTTATAGGCATTTTGTAAACTTGAAGATTTATTATTCACTTCCGTAGAAGATTTTCTTATCGTGTTTATTTGATATTACGATTGGATAAACATTTTTATTTTTCTTTCCTTCCTTTTAATCGTTTGCAAAAATGTCATCTTCATTTAGAGAACAAAAGGCTTAGTCTTTAAAGGTTAAAATCGAAATCTTGAAAAAAACTTCTGAATTTCTATATTTTTAATTATTATTTAATTTTTATTCAACCTTTTAAAAATATTTTAAATATAATTAAAATATATATTATTCGAATAAATGTAAAGGAAATCATGAAAATTGATTAGACTTTTATTATTAATATGATATTTTATTGTGTGTAAAACAAATTTTCAGTTGTACGTTTTTTTCAGTTATACGTTTTATGGGAGCGGTCCCTTGAAAAACGTATAAACGGTGCTCCACTGTATATATATAATGGCATAAATAACTATTTTCAATAATTTATTTTAAGTAAATAAAACAAAAATATGCAATTTGTTCTTAATATACATTTTAGCTTTTATTTTTCAAGAATTAAAAAAAGGAACATTTTATAATATGAATTTTAAAAAAAATGTTTTAAATACAAGAACGAAATATTCTTTTTTTTTTTTTTTTTTTCAATTGTAATTTGAACTAAAATTTTAAATATCTAATAATTAATATATTTATATTATTTGTAATAATAGTACATAACAAATCAAGATTTGCTATGGTAAAAAAAAATTTACCACACAATCACTATTACCTCCAAATTTGAAATAATATTTTAAATGATACATCACAATAAAAAAGTATATTTACTTTTTTTTTTTTCCTCTTCAGAAAAAAAAAAAACATTAAATATTATTTAAAAAGTTACATAAAATTGAAAACATAATCTTATTTTTAAATCTTTTTTTTTTTTTTTACGTTACATAAAATTGAAAACATAATCTTATTTTAAATCTTTTTTTTTTTTTTTTTTTTCTAAAGAGATTTAATAACTGGATCACGTTACATTTTTCGTGCCCACTTAGACCGATTTGAGTTGATTTTCTACTTTTTTTCACTCTTGCAATTATATATATATAGGGGAAGGTGGGGTACCTACCTATTTTCACTTTTCCAATTTCAATTTTGTAATTATTCGCCCAAACTAAATACAAATAGCTTTTTTAAATACTCTATATACAACATATATTTATTTCAAAATTTTATTAAAATTATATCAATTATATTTAAAAAAAAAAAAAAAAGTACAATTAGGTCCACGGTATACCACTGATAGTGTACCTTGGACCATATGTTAAAAAAAAAAAAAAAAAAAAAAAAAAAAACAGAAAAACTTAATTTTAAATAAGAAAATCTATTTATTAATCAATTACAAACATATGAATTCAAAAAAACATTTTTTTTTTTTTTTTTTCAAAATCATTAATTTGTCACATTTGTATTGTTATTAAATCTAATTTGAGTCTAAAAAGTGGAAAATATTAAATATTAACTTAAAAATTTAACATTAAGTCATATTGTGATTATTGGTAAAAATCCTCACACCCATTTATAATCAAGATTGTAATTGGATAGGTCAATTCCTAATGTTAAATTTTGGAGCTGCATTTCTGATCCACCACACAATATGACCAGTCCAAGGTACACTACTTGTATTGGGTTGAAGGTACACAACTCTGTTGCTAAAAACGAAATTGCTAATCATGATGTTCAGCTTGTGCTTAACTTGATTACAAGCATATAGGGTTATAGCTAGAAAGCTACTCCATGCTGCCTAACGCTCATTTCAGAATATACAATGTATATGTGGGTATAGAAATACATAAAAGTATCTGAGAAAAAATTATTTTTGCAAGTAAACTTAACTCAAGTAACGTTTTCAAAAAAGTTGAGCTACCAAGCAAACATAGATTGCTTCACTAAGACTCCTAACAGTACATGTTTTAACTGCATGTGATATATATCTAAATAAATAGAGCTAGAAATGGCATAGGTCCGAGGTACACCACTTTCCCCTACATGTGTGTGTGTGCGGTGATTTTATTTTTAATATTATTATTTTTTTTTCTTTTTTAATGCTGAGCAGCTATTTAATGGAAATGAAACGTAATTTTATAAGCATCTGATGAGATTAAAATAAGCATTAACTTTAAAACATGTTTCGTTTGCTTAACAACTTTACACAGTTTTGCAGTTTTTTCATTATAAAAGAAAAGAAAATTCTTCGTTAAATAGGTTTTTTTTTTTTTTTTTTTTTTTTTCAATTTATTGTACTTCGATGTGCATTTATATATTTTTACGATTATTACATATATATATAGATAAAATTTACATAAATGCCTATGAAATATTTTAAAATAGCTTTAAAAAAGTATATTGCTATGTGATAAGGAATTATTATGTACATAGTATCAAAACATAATTTGTGAAATCAATTTATTACAAATAGTTTTATCTTTAGCATCCGTCTTTATTTTTGACATTATATATTTTTTTAATTTATTGATTTATTTTTTAATTTATTGATTTATTTTTAATTTATTTTCACTTATCTATTTATTTTTGAGAAAAAAAGAAGAAAATAATTAACTAGCAGTTTAAAATTTACATCAGGATATTCTTTACACAATATCCTGACTAAGTTGCAAAACTTTTTTAAAAAATTATGCTATAAAGTAACATAAACTTGTAGTTTATATTTTTATGATTTTCATAGATATTTATTCACACTTCCAGAATGTTAACGTATCAAATAAAAACTGAAAACGCCAAAGTATTTTCAAAAATATATTATATATATATTATTGTTGTTGTTTATTTTATATACTATCAATATTTTTATAAATAATTATTGAAAAAGTCTATGAAAATGCAGATTAGTAAATTATGTGAATAGTACATTTTTAATTATAGACATTATCTTCAACAATTTAAAATACATCGTATTTGCCTTACAATATTGATACACAATTGAATTCTGAACTACTTAGTTCCGAATTAATTGGATTTTCACGCGACAAATGCAACCATATGTAAGAAAAAGGGTGCATAACGAAAAGTCGTGAGCAAATCGCCTTGCTTTTTTTTAAATATTGATAACTTAAAATCAGATATACTAAATTAAAAGAACAATTACAGTTTATTGTAATTTTCAGCAAAATTAAAAATCGCTGATGACTTCAATTTGTATGTCTATCCGTCTACCCCCTCTCTCATTTCTATAAATATTTTAAGAACTCTTTGAAACTGATATACATTATTTGGGTTCACAATAACAAGTATTTTTTTCTTTTATATAACTTTCTTCCTCTCTCTAAATAACTTAAATAGCGCTACTGGTTTTGTACAGGAACTTACGAAAAAAATTCTGATGCATTACGTTCTATGGCATTTTTTTTTTTTTAAGTATATTTCATTATCTTTATACTGCACAAAGTAAAATGAACCTGTATTATTCAGAAGCATAAAAGCCCGTCTTCCAGATAGAATATCGTAGAGCAATAGAACAATATTTAGATGCGTTATTCAATATAATCGGAAATTGCTCAAAGTATTGTTAGTTCTGTCGTGCGATTTCAACACTTTCCAACAAAATTGAAAATTTGAAGGTTAAAAAATGTATCAAAAAAGTACAGTAGGAAATTGTGTTATAATCTATGTAAAAACATGGTTTTTCTTTCTAAATTTTAACTGAAAAGAGAAACTTTAACTTAAAATTCTTAAGAACAAACAGCAAACATTTAATAAATAAAATAAATATTATTATCATCAAAGTATATTTTTATGATAACTCCAATTAAAAGTACTTTCTCTTGATCCAAAGACCAACGTTAGCGATAGTGAACAGTTTTTTACATGATATTGTTCTTTAAAACATATTTTCTCCAAAGGACCAACAATTTTTTTAACAGAATATTAATTATATGCTATAAAATATTTCTGCTATTAAATTAAATAAAAATAATTTAATAGCCTTCATTGAGCCTTGCCAGTGGCCGAAAAGTTCTGCTTTCAAAACTGGTAAACGAGAAATGCCCTGTTTGATCCCAGATCGTGCTCGTTTACCTAGTTATTTGAAGTTTTCTGTTGTTTTCTCCGAACCTTACATAAATACGTCCTAAAACCTCACCCCTTTAGAAATATTCCCCAGAAGGCATCCCACCCATATTTGGGTTACTCGTGTAGACCAGAGGTAGTGAACCTTTTTATACATACCACTAACTTTTCTATGTCTGTTTCTGTTAGTAGTAACAACCTCTAACGGCCCACCAGTTTCTCAAAAATGGTAATTTATAAAGTAGAGAAGTAACTTTACTTTTAGTAATTTATAAAACTTTTAGTAATTTATAAAACAGGGTTATAGCAGATTAAAGCATATAATTATAAAATATTTTCCTTTTTCAATGTTTCCAAAAAGTCAGTTAAGAAAAAAAAGAAAGAAAGACAGAAAAAGAAACTGCTTCAATATCAGACAAAACCTCTACCGCTCACCATAAAATCTGAAACGACCACTAGTGGGCGAAAGGAACAGAGTTAACTGCCACTAGTGTAAACAAGTGGCATGAACCCTCCACACCTACTAAATTACACTTAATCTTCATTAAAAACGGTAGAAATTTCCAATCCACCGCTTTGCATCTAACATTAAATAAATCAGACCTGCCTTGATTTAGATTATAAATAAACTAAAATACAATAAAATATAGTGCATTCATAAAAACCATGAGCATTTGTAACCATTCACACAAATACATTAATAATATAAATTAAATTTGTAGGCAAAAGATTGAAAGAAAATGAAAAGATAAGTAAACAGAAAACGTCTCAATAGAGAAAAATGTATTTGAAAATGATTCAGATGTCTCCATATGAAAAATACTTTTTATCAAATTCTGTTCTCTCAACTTATATCAATAATAATAATAATAATTCAAATATTTTAAAACATTCAGAGAGAAAGTATATAAAAGTTTAAAAAGTTTTCAGAGAAAAGTTTTACAGTAAAATATATGTATATATAAAAGTTTAAATATTTATTAATTTAAATTTGTTGCTTTGGTTTTCAAAATTTCATTTATAATCTTAGAGAAAAAGTTTTGCAATAATGAGGCGTACTTCAAACTTTTTGAGTAAAACAAATCCCTAAAAATATTGCATTCAGTAGTTTTTGTACATTGCAAATTAATAAAGTGAAATCTTTATATTATTAACAAGTCAATACTAGTTCCAGTGTTGATCTTTATAAAAAAATTTCACATAAAATTATAAATGAGTAAATTTCCTCAGAAAATATAGAATCAAATCTACATTTTCAATGAAACACACATATATATATATATATATATATATTCCCTTTTATATTCTAAAGTAATTGTTTAAACCAATCCCTCACTATGTAAGATTGCACATAAAAAATAAATCCAATTATATAACATATTTATTTATTTATAATATTTATTTAATATTATTATTTGTCATGAAAAAAGACGCTATAAAATCTAATTAAAATCTTTTCGATAATTTTACCATAATAATTGTTCGTTTTATTTACAGAAAAACCCCATTCAGGGTTGAAATGCTTAATATTATTTTTTAAAAGGGAAATAAATCGAATTCTTTTGCATTCTTTATGTTATAATAAAATAAGAAAAATGTGTTTTCGCATTTACTGATATTACAGCTAGACCCTCGCTATCTGTACAGGCAGCCAGGGTCTCATATCACAGCCAAAGATCTTAAGTTCTTTGACTGAGCACCAAATGGTTACAGCCACGGAGTATTATTTAAATAATACTCCGTGGTTACAGCTACAGATATGTGTTATAGATGATTGGTGCTGCTACCTAGTGGAAACATCCTATAGTCACTTTAAATCTTTCGCACATAATACACAGATGGCAGCACCAAATAAAGTAATTTATTTCAATATACTACCCATCCGCGTATAGATGTATATATCTATTATATATAATTCAGTATTTCGTTCCTCTGCTTATTGAAATGCAAAAGATTTAATAACAGTACTTGTATATTCTTTTCATGAATCTAATACAGTAATAATTAATATAGTCTAGGAATGTAAAATGCAAAATAACATACACACGAAAATTATACAGTCGATCCTCGTTAACGTGAACACTGTTAACGTGAAAAACTCTTAATATGAACTGCTTCTCCACAATCCCCATCAGAATGTAGATTAGTTTAGTTATATGAACATTAGTTACTGATAGCATGAACTACTGATAACATGAACAAATTTTTTATCCCCCTCGAGATTCATGTTAACGAGGTTCGACTGTATATGTTAATCCGCAGCTGCGCATATTTTTATTACATTTATATTTGAAAAACAAAAATGTAATTACCTCCAAAGCTTTATTAAAAAAAAAGAAAAGAAAAGAAAAAAAAATCCCATAAAAGTGTGGCGATAATTTTCATATATTATTAAAAAATTATTAAAAATAAAAGTCATAAAATAATTAAGTATTCAATAGTAACTCAGCATGCTTTTTTTAAATTTTTCTTATAAATATTATTTCCATTTTCTACTTTTCAGCATTTTTGACGAAATGGCTTCCTCACAGAAACTAATCAGCCTATGTTTGTGCCTGCTTCTATGCTCATCGTTTCTTTTAGTTGAAGGAGGACACGGTATGATGGGAGGCATGTTCGGAGGAGGCGGAAAACATGGTGGTGGGGGCGGATCAGGAGTAGAAGCTCTCTTAGCTGCAGGTATTTTAGCAAAACTGTTGTCACAACATCACCACGGAGGACATCAACATCACGTTGAATATATACCAGTTTACCATGGCCACCATGGATGGTCAAAATAGCGGTTAGAAAAACCACTTTTCATCAGTTGCCAATGAAAATCTTCACCATCTTTTGTGTATATTTTTCATACATTTATCTGTTAAATCTGTAAGAAATATGTAAATAAACTTTATATTTATAAAAAGTCTTCCAATCATTTTTATACGGAATCAAAAGCTTTTCAGAGAGAACACTATTGAACAATTTTCTAAAGACAAACAAACAACTACAAATCTAAATTACAGAATTATATTTTGACCGAAAATAATCTGGTCTGTCCCTCACACGACTTTCTCTTACAGAAAATCTAATACTATAAATATAAATTGGAGATTAAGAGGTAAGATAACGAGAACTGATATGTAAACCTATGTTAAAACAATTCAAATTAGGCTTCGGAAGAGTTTTATATGATAACTAGTTCAATGTGAGGGTGGCTACCGTCCCCTCAACCCCTCGTTTCGTTACTGCAAATAAATTTATATAGAATTTAAATCTGTTATTAAAATTAAAAGTTCACTTAAAATTATCCAGACAACTTTCACACGCAACATTCCTTGAAACTTGTCCGCCATGATCCAACTTTTCCAGCAACAAGCTTATATTAATTAGAAAATACAACTTTTGGATCTCCTAAAATTATTCGTTTTTAAGTTACTCTAACAGACACAGGAAAAGATCAAACGTTAAAAATTTGAAACCACAAAACGCATAAATATACAAAAAACAAGCGGAGAATATTTAGCTTTAAAACACATATTATTTACATATGTCTATGAGAAATTCATTTATTTCCCGAGCAACTTTCCAGGACATGATAAAATATTATAGTAAAGCCCTTCCACTAACAACAAAAAAGAATGTTATCGTTTAAATATTTGCAACCATGTATATCTTTTGAAGATTATGTACAGACCAAATGGTGCACCTAAATATAATTGTATAGTAATAACACACGGCACAACCTGAAATAAACTTCTATCAATTTTCAGCTATTGTCGCACTATAATCTAGTTCTTTTGTGTAGCCCTGTAAATGAACAGTGAATGATTTCCCAGCCATATTCTACATGAGACATATTTTTATGCATATAAAAAATATCTATTCATTTCATTTGTTTTAGTGCAGTCTATATAGCTGTTAAACTCTACTTACCTGCAATTTCTCCCATAGACGTAATGTATTTGAATTCCCTTGGGTGGCCCTGCACACGAACCATATCCTTCATCTCAACGAAAAGCTTAGCGTAGCATCCCTATATCATACACATTTAGAACACCAAGCTTGGACTTTCTGTTACCATTTGTTCTTGAGATATGCTGATAACAGACAAGACACACACACAGACACACAGACCAACCGCTAAAAATATGATTTTCGGATTCAGATGACCTCAAAACGTGTAAATATAACAAAAACTCGCATTCGAAAATTTGACCCAAAAACAATACTTTCTTTACCTTATGGGTAAAAGAAAGTAAAAATAGATTATCTAAACAAATATTCTTCATTATATCCAATGCATGACTTAGGTCATATATCCTCAACTTCAGCGACAAATAATTTTTACGATCAATGAAATTTCTTTCTGTAAAGTAAGAAATCATCAAAAATGACTCCATTGCATTTAATGACAAAATACTATTTGAAATTTAAAAATCAAAAATTAAACTTTTTAATTCAGGAAAACTGAAAAATCTAAATAAAAAAAATTTTAATTTACAATGTATTATAAATAATTAAAAGATAAAAAGAACTTTTTATATACCATGTTTTTAAATTTTCTGTTGAATCATATAAACGCTACCGAAGGCAGCGGGAACCCGGAGAAATTGGTTAAAAGTATTAAAAAAATTCATCGTGTTTTGAGCTATTGTAAAAGTTTCAAATGGAAGTTTGGATATATATATAAATTTTTATGCTTTTGTATGCGCCATTTCTTTGAATTACACTTGAACTTTTCTTGTTTTTATACATGAAACTACTTTCTGAAAAATTGCAGGATCTGTTTTATACGATGGTAACTCTAGAATATTAGAGCTAGAGGCAGAAGATAAGTGGTAAAAAATATATTAGTTAAATATATAAATTTGAATTGTTTTATGGCTGAAGATCTTAGTTTGTGGCAACAACTGAAATATAGAAATCGTATAATATAATTAATTAATTAAAAAGGAATAAGAAAGGAAGGAAGAAAAGAAAAAAAGGAAAAGGAAAAGGAAGTTGACGGACCACGCTATGATTTTCTAGTAGAATTTTAAAGTGGGGTTAAATCAAAAAGAACGGTTTCAGTGTCTGTAGTTAGCATATCGGAATGAAGCTCCATCTCATGCCACTATATTCAGATAGTTTACAGAATTTCGCAGAAGTCGAAGCTCTCTTCCGGTTAAAAAATACACAGGAAGACCTTTATGAGCTATAGTCCTAGAAAATGTGTCAGCTAGAAGAAAAATATTAATACGCATAAAATTATTCATGAAGATCTACATATGAAAATATTAGTTTGTCGTTGGTTCCCCATAATTTAACAAAACACTAAAAAGCTAACGGTGTCAAAATCTGCAAAGGAGTTTTAAAATTATTTAATGATGGTAAACATGATCTTAATTCTAAACTCATAACTTATGATGAATTGTACAATTTTCTTTATTTTTGTTGACGTTCCAACACCTCAAGAAAATAAGGTTTGGGTCTTTAAATCTGACACCGAATCTGTACTGGCGAAAAGACAACAATAAATGGAATAATCAAAACAACAACAAATGAAACTATGTGTCACTCACACAACTCTTACCCTGATGTTTAATACTAAAAAAAGAGATTGCAGATTAAAGTGTAAGATAACAAGTTCAATTATATAAATCTATGTTAAAACAATTCAAATTAGGCTTCGGAACAGCTTTATTTGACAAATAATTCTATAAGAAGGGGGCCATCGCCTCCCTGAACCCCCCATTTCATTATTGTACCTATATTTATGTAGAATTCAAAGCTGTTATTAAGTTCAAACGTTCATTTAAAATTATTCAGAAAACTTTCACACGCAACATTCCTTGAAACTTATCAATCTTGAACCGTCTTTTCTAGTAACAAAAGTGTTAACTTCAAAATACATTTGGATCGACTGAAATTATTTGTTCTTAATTTACTCTAACGGACACAGGCAAAGATCCAACGTTAAAAAACTTGACTTTAGTATTCAGGAAACCACAAAAGGTGTAAATATACAAAAAAGAAAAGCGATGAATATTTAGCTTAAAAAATGCACTATTTACCATATGGCTATGAGGAATTAATTTCATTTTTTGAACAGCTTTCGTGATCATAGTAAAATATTATAATAAAGCACTTCCCCTAACAATAAAAAAGAATGTTATGGCTTAAATATTGGCAACCCTGTATATCTTCTGAAAGTTATGTACACACCACAAGGTGCAAATAAATATAATCTTAAATTAATAACACACGGCGCAACTTGACATACACTTCCATCAATTTTCAAGTATTGTTGCACTATAATTTAGTTCTTTTGTGTAGCCCTGTAAACGAACAGTGAATGATTTCCATACCATATTCTAAGGGAAACATGTTTTTACGCATATAGAAAATTTATATTCGTTTCATTTGGTTTAGTGCAGTCTACAGATGTTAAACTCTACTTACCCGCAATTTCCCCCATAGACGTAATGTATTTGAATTCTCTTGGGTGTCCCTGTACACGAACCATTTGCTTCATCTCAATGAAAAGTTTAGTGTAGCATCCCTATATGATGCATATTTAGAATTCCAAGTTTGGACTTTCTACTATTATTTTTTCTTGAGCTATGTTGATAACAGACATACACACACAGAGACAAACAGATACAGACTCAGACCAACCGCTAAAAACCGGATTATTAGATCCAGGGAACCTCAAAACGTGTAAATATAACAAAAACTCAAATTCGTAAATTTCACCAAAAACAATACGTTCTCTACCATATACGAGTATATATGGGTAAGAGAAAGTACAAAGTTATGTATGCCGTTTTCTTCAAAAGTACAGGCTGATCAAAACTACCAAGATGGAGGAACAGAAGACAGTTATAGCTAACCGGTATACTACTAAGTTTCTTCCAGAAAATCTTCAAGAAGTGAATGTAAGAAAATTCGTGCTTCACCCTGATAATGCATCCTTTCTTACGGAAAAATTGGCAGTCGAATTTCTTGAACAAAAAAAAAAAAAAAAAAAGACTGATAGAAAATCCACCTTTCTCCTCCGATCTTGCTATATGTGATTTTTTGGCTACTTTTTAATTTAAAGAAAAAACTACTTGGTCGTTGTTTTCATTATAAAGATGCGTCTGATGCGGCTATACAGGCATATATTTTATCGAATCTAAGAAATATATGGATTGAATGTTTTAATATTTGAGAAATTCCTCTACAAAACCACATTCAAATTAAAGGGGACTACTTTGAATAATCTTAAGATTTGGTAAGTTTAACATGTACCGTTTAGACGTATTTCAAAAATTTCACAGTGGTTCTCATACCACTCGTCTTTTATAGTAGATTTCTGCTCTACAGATAATGTAAGGTGTCTTCCGTTTGCATAAACTCCTCTTGCTGTGTCATCTCATAAGTTCTCTGTTGGTGTTGAGATCTGGAGACTTAGTTGGCCATTTGAAAGTTTCAATATAGAACCAACTTTTGTAGTGTTACTCAAGCAGATAAATGCATTGTCTTGCAAATATTTCCAATTTTCTCCAGCAAGAAATTCAGCATTTGGTAAAAGATGACTTACTAGGACACTGTGGTAGGCTTGTGAATTCATTTTACCGAAATACCAAGCGAACCTACATACCTAAAGAATACAAGGGAATAAAAGAATACAAGTGAACCTACATCATTGTAAGCAAATCACCCCGGATCATCACAGAGCCTTCACTTAAATGTCGCCTGAAGAAAATTTCTTTTCTTTTTTTAAATCATGTCAATAGTACTTTACTCCATTTTTTGGTCCGTCGAAAAAAAATTATTTGTATTCAGTGTCTTAAGTCAGGACTTGCTGGTTTAAGTTCAAATGCTGTATTATGTGCCTCTGCAAAAACTGTGGATTAGACGATTTTTGCTGCATAAATAAAATTTCCAGAACTTCTAATTGTGTTATCTATCGTTTTTTGACAGACGATTAAACTTGTCTTCTGCTTAAGTTTCTGGTTGAGTACTTTTCAGTAGACGTAAGTCTGGAACTCTTCTTTCATTCCACGAGAAAAAAGGTTACTGTCTTCTACTGGTTTTGTTTTTACCATTATCGTTTTTCGACTTTGAAAAATCTGTTGACTAGGCTTTAATTTTGCTATATGTATCGCGATAATGTGGTTACTCATTTCTGTTGAAGAAAAGGCTTCAGAAATTGAACGTTAATAATTAATAGTACAGTAATATTTATATCCCCTTTTATTTCATTTTTCCATTTTTGAAAAAAAATTTTAGTGGTCTTTAAATTTTTAGTCAGACTGTATACTGTAAAGATTTTAGTTTAGTGTTAATTATTTTCCATGATATAAAATAATTAGATGAGTTAAAACAGAATTATTCCTTTCAGATTTTTTTTTTTTTTTTAATAGCAAAATCTAAAAATTTACCTTTTTTTCCTCCAGCAAAAATTACTTTTTAGAAGCTAGTCAGAACAATTAAATCCACATACACTTACAGGGGAAGTACGAATCAGCAAAATTCCTACTGAAACCAAACCAAGTTTAAATTACAGAGGACGGTCGAAAACATAGAGTAGAGTGCAATTTCTGTGCAACAACCCCCATGGGGCGAGATATGACCGGTAAACATTTAAATGTTTTTATCAAAATAGAGAAAAGAAGTATTCGAAATAAGGAAGCGTGGTGTTGAGGTAAAGTCTTGAATTCGAGTGCATCAGTTACTGTGTTCGATCCTCGACCGAGTACATGCGACTTTCTCCCCAACAATTATTCATTTATTTCAGTATCATGTATATATATATATATATATATATATATATATATATGTTCGTGTGTGTGAAATAAATGAATAATTCAAGGGGGAATAATTATTAAACTTAATTTTAAAAATAATATTAAAATATTTAATTAAATTGCTAAAATATTATATTTGAAATGAAAAAAAAACTCTTTAATTTTTCTTCACAATTTATATAAATGAATATTTTAAAAGAACATAACTTTTTTCATTGCACGTTGTTCTCTTTCTTAAAGTCAATTTAATTTTTTGTTATTATTTTACGTCAAAGCCTCTAGTAGATTGATCGTCAGCTTTTAATTTTGTTATTATTCATGCATAAAAATAAATATTCTATTAAAATATTAAAATATTAAAATATTTCATTTCAAGTGAAAAAAAAGTTTTTAATTCTCCCTTAAAAGTTAAATAAATGAATAATTTAACAAAAATAATATTTACATTGCATTCTTTCCCCTTAATGCTTTATATCAATTTTTAATTAACATTTTATGTCAACGCCACTAAAACGTTAATCATCTGCTTTTAATTGTGCTATTTATTATTCACACACAAAAGGAAAGAACTTTTACTTATACTATAGTTGTTATTGTTTTGTTGACCCTTGCTAGGGTAATTTTGGGACTTTTCGAGCGAAGAAAATTCGTTCCATTCGCCATCCATAAACAGTTTTCTGAATTTAATTAATTTAATTAGTTGAATGCAAACATTTATCTTCGAAAGATATATATATATTTATCCAGGATATGTTCTAAAATATTTGAGAGAGCTGTACTAAGAAAATTTTCGTGAAGATTTGAAAAGTTGATTTTTCTTTATAAAGATATATATTTTTACGATATTTCTTAATAATATCTTTATGCAAAATATATTTATTTATTTATATTTAATCTCTTAATTAAATTTAATAATTGTTTTCTCTAAAGTTATTCATTTTATTTAATAATATATTTTATTTCATCCAAAATTAAAATGTAACAATCCATGGAGTTCGAACGAAATAACTAAAGCACAAGAATCCAAGACCCTACCTTAACAACACGTTTCCTTGTCTTGAACACGTCTTTGCTCTGTTTTAATAAAAGCAATTAAAAGTTTACGGATTATATCTTGCCCCATGGGGGTTGTTGCACAAACTTTGCACTCTATTCCATATTTTCCACCATGTTCTTTAATTTAAGCTTGGTTTGGTTTCAATTGGGATTTTACTCTGATTCATACTCCCTTTTCCTTGTCAATAAAACATCGAAGTGATCAAGGAAAGGGTGCAGTGAGTTAAACTATAGCTTCATGAATATAGCTTACAAATGATGGCAGACAATATATGAGAAAAATGCATTGCAGCTTCGTCATATTAAAAGTTCCCCATTTTCCCTTCATATGTTGTCCTATGGGTCTTTCGTTGCTTTGCTTTATAAGGCTAACTCATTCAAAAATGAAGTTTTTTGAATACTGTTTTTTGAATATTACTTTTTGAATATGTCGTCTTTAATATTAGCGAACACTTTTTTGAAAAAATAAATTTAAATATTTGTTTTCGAAGTTGAAAATTAAAACCTTAAATTTACTTAAGGAAGCAATATATATATATATTTCCAAAAAATTATGCCCTAAACTGAAATACAGCATGTTCAGAGAATGAAATTCGAAAAATAGAATTCTGACAAATTCATTTTTGATTAAGATATCTTTATAATCTCATAGGGTTATACTGGAAGGGAGAAAGTGAGAATCTAATTGATGTGCTGCCTTAAGATGAACCATTCTTGAAATAATATCGACACAATCTGTTAAATTAACAACTAACTAACCTACAGATGCATTTTACATCGATTCTGGAATTTTCAAATACCTTAAGCCTCAACACGTGTAAAGACTTACACGTTAATAAAAAGTTCCTCATATTTATGATGAATAACTAAAAATTTAATTGTGAAAAGAGAAATTAATATCTCATAATACAAAATTCATTAAAAAAAAAAAAAAAATCGTTTATTTTCTAATGTTTTATTATTTTTAGCTTAAGTCATGTGTAACTTAAAATGAATAAATCTACTCAAATATGCAAAATAATAAAAATAACGATATAATTATTGCAATTATGAATAAAACACGGTTAAAATGTTGTTTTTTAATAACTTGGATTTATGGAGTTGGATAGCTGTTATCCAAACGCACAGTTAATAAAGGGGACCAAGTTACCGTTAATTTTAAAAATCTAATGCCCATATTCATGAAGTTAAAAAAAATTGCAAAGTATTTTTCTTATTATAACACACTAAACTAATTATAAATAATTATAAATTAAATATAAACTAATTATAAATTAAATATAATAATTTAAATGAAAATGAAAATACAATGCATTGCCTTGATCTTAACGAACGCAGCTTAAAAAAAAAAAAAAAAAAAAAAAAAGAAAAGAAAAAAGAAAAAAAGAAAAGAAAGAAAAAAAAAGAAAAAATGCCTAAAAATTATTCAAAACTGTTGCTAAAATACAACTTAGGGAAACAAAAATTTCTCATTACCACTGTAGAATATATATGACTTCTAGGACTTATAGAGCCATCTGATAGTTATGAAAATGAAACAAAAGGTATATAATTAGCAATAAAATAAATATCCTAGTCTAACATGTCCCTAGCTCAAGCATATGATTCTCATGTTGTTGGGGGTCCTGTTCCCATACATGTAAATTGTGGCACATTGCCGGCGCTTTCCAATGTAAAACGAAAAAAATATATAAACTAGCATTATGCAACAATTTTGGTGTCTTTTATTTATTTACTTCATTTATTTATTTTCCAATTCGTTCGTCGTGTAAAAATGTTATTTAAACGTCTCTGTTTAAATATATATATATATTTGAATATCTTTTGAAATATTACAATAACATATAATTCATATACTCCGGAAACTATAATATTTTTAGAGCAACGGGTGCTATTAAAAAAATAAATTTAAAAAACATTAACATAATAAATATAAAATAAGCTATATAAAGAAAGTGGAATTAGGTTATTGTAATTCCAATTGAGGCTTCTTAAAATTACGTTACAGGTTTTGGTTTAACGGAAAGGGAGTTTTTCCAGTCGCGACACGCTACAATAAACTAAAATTATAACGATTAAGAACAGTAATTTCTGATAAATACTATAGTTATAGACAAAAATATTAATCTCAATGCTAGCTTATTCTTTAAAACAGACTTTTTTGCGGAGAAAATGCTTTAAAAGTACTTAATAGTTTTGTTTATAACAGTTGCTGTTAGCGCATAATGGTTTGAAACAACCAATTGTTCATTTGCGATAAATATACATAAAGTGAGATAAATAAACATTTGTTTTGTGTTATCAGTTTTAATTTTCACAAGAAAAGAATAAGAAAGAAGTAAAATATTCTATATCAAATAAATCATAAAGCATTATATTTTATAAAATTTCATACACACACTGTTATCGTATTACAAAAATTATTTCGTAACTGTATAAAAATAAACTTTTTTAATCTGTAGAAGGCTCCGTACAAAAACTTATTATATTTTATTGTTCATGATAAATTATCTCCATATGTGTTTATTTTTATATAGGATTGAAATATTAAAAGTAGCGATTATATCTATAATAATCTAAACAACAAGAGGAAATTTATTTTGTTTTTCCTTATTTTATTTTATTTTATTGTTAATCAGGCTTCATTACAAATAAATTTGGCTTGATTACTTAAGTTACCCCCCCCCCTTCCCCACTCATCTATTCCATATACTAGTTAGAAACTAGAAATAATACATTTTTTTCATGCCTACAATGTATATCAAAAAGAATTTTTTTTACAACAATGAAATTTGGCATGCAAAGTGGACGAGTTTTGCAACCAATCAATCGTGCAGCATTATATTGTTAAGAATTTGTAAATAATTCGTAGTTATTTCTATATAATTCATTCAAAGAGGCTTATTCAGGTTATAAAAGGCTAATTTTCTGTATTTCCAGCATGTTTTTGCATTGAAATAGCTTAAAATCTCATTGAAAACCCATTTAAAAGCCTCATTAACCCTTTCACTGCCTGCAATTTTGTCCGCCATTTGATGCCTGTTTTTATAACTAATCACTAGCTAAGGGTGTGGCTTAGTTGCCACACAGCTGCTGACATCAGAGCTGATGTCAGCTGGTGACATCAAGAGTGAGAATCAGTGGCGAGTTATAGCAAAAAGATGACTGACAAGATAACTGGCCAGTGGCAGGGAAAGGGTTAAGGCCAGTAATGAATCTGGCGCCAGTTTTTTCACTTCTTGGCGAGAAATTCCTTATCATAGATATACTAAATATGGAAGCTGTAACTTGATAACAAACTGTAACAATACTTCACCTCAAGGAGATAACCAGCAACAGACCTACCTGGCAGGATATCTACCACACTTTGCCCAATCACAATATGTTAGTGGGACTCCATGTGAGAATCTGATGATTTACGGGATTTCAGGCGGCAGATCTTGCTATCAAGGTCCAAGATTCCGGACGCTCTAGAGCAGTGGGCACAGTAGCTTCACTGAAGGCCTTTTGGAGTGACGAAAACAATCCAGAGAATCTGGGAACGCTTCAACAGGTGCAAGGCAAGGGAGAACGTGGAGAAATGGTGCACATCCTGTGATGCTTGTGGGGCACGTAAAGGCCCAAAGAAACAAGTCGAGAAAGACTACACCGGTATAACTTGAGAGTCTGATCGGATCACACTCAACATCTTAGGTCCATTGCCACGGACCTCCAGTGGAAATAAGTACATCCTCGTCGTGATGGACTATTTCACCAAGTGGTCTGAGACGTATCTCATTCCCGACCAAGAGGCATTCACAGTCGCAGAGGTTCTAGTGCAGCAATGGGTGTCAAGGTATGGCACACCTCCTACAGCTTTATACCGGTCAAGGTACGAACTTTACCTCTGAGGTATGGAAATGTTTTAAATGCGTTTTGGCTGTAGCATGTGATTATGAGGACTTTTCTGATTATCTGTATAAAATTTTATGAGGCTACCACACATGGAAATATAACGGTTTCTTTAAAAAATTGCAAAAACTGTTTCCACATTTTTAATTATCACACGTAGGGTATTAGACCCAGCGCAAAGCCATTTTCAGGAAATATGGCATACTACATTAGGCATAGCATACAGCAATCAGAATGAAAAAATGTTAAATATCTAATGAAATACGAGCAGTCTTACTAAATAATTTTTAACTACGCATGCACAAACTTTAAAAAAAAATTATTTGCATAATTTAATAGCCAAAGGTATTAAGCAACTTACATGAAAACCCCAAACAAATATCATGTAAATTCAAAACGTTACGAGAGATAGAATAAACAGTTCTTCTCGAAAAAACGAACGATATTAGGGGTTTTTATCAATATTTATTTGCAATCAGAGAAAACACTCTAATATCATTGGGAATTGATTGAATCGAAATAAGAATGTGAGTAAAACCCCTTATAGTTTATCTTTTATTTTGAGAGAACTTAAATTTTGTTCATTCTATCTCTCGTAACGCTTTCATAATGCGATTCTGTAACGTATCGGCGTACCTATCACCCGTCACGCTAACAGTTACAAAACCAGAATCACGGATTTCCTCGAATAAAAAGGGCCCGATCATGGTAGATGTGGTAAATCCACACACCACCGTGACTTTTTCGTCGTGAAATGAAGTTTGCACGACAGTTCTAGAATTTTCTGTAACCTAAATTCTGCAGTTGTGGGAGATGACAGACCCTTGGAGTATGAAATGGGCTACGCTGGTCCACAACACATTAGACAACCAATCGTCATCTTCCGCCATCTTTTGAAACGCTCACACCGCAAATGCTGTCCCCTTCACAAAATCACCGGGTAACAGTTCATGATGACGCTGTATTTTGTATGGATAGCATCGGAGGGTACGCCTTAATGCTACCCAACAAACAGTAGTGTATGGAATGCCAGTGCGACGTGCGACTTCATGAATGTTGACTTCCCCATGCGTAGACGAACCCACTACAATCTCCATTTTTTCCTGAACTGTCTGAGCTGCTTTAGCACTTGTGCTCGATCACCCACTACAGGGCTCATGTCTAAACAACCCATAGCTTCGAACTTTGAAATCATTCTCTTCACAGCTGAACCTGTGATAGGACCTTCACCCGTTCGAAAACCCTTCCTATGGCGATAGGATCGCAAAGCTGCAGTAGCAGATTCCCCATTTTGATAGTACAGATTCACTAATAGTGCCTTTTCTGGTAACGTCAACATGCTGCGATTGCTGGTGCAACTGAATCCCTGATTCCCTTTCTCATTACAGCTTACAGCTCCTTGGTCACTAGAGGATTAAGCGTTTTATTTTGTTTTATTTCCTTTTTCCGCCAAGGACGACAGATATCAAGTAAATTTCGCACATTTTTGTAGCTTAAAAATTTTTAATTGTTTATTTGAATCAATGTAGTTTTCGGATGCGTTTTGCAGATGTGCAAGTAAGAGGTATTTTTGTAATATAATTTAATTTTTGTATTGAATAAAACTATAAATTTTTGCTTAATTTTGCGCCGACTTCCAAAGTTACGGTTAACTGTAGTGTTTATGTAGTTTGTTGAAAGAATTTATTTCATACTTTTAAGCACAATTTACAATTTCCTTTTATTTTTAATTGTTTGAATAATAGTTGCTTTTTGTTTTTTTATTTATTTTTTTTTTATTTTATTTTTTTTTTTTTTTACAAAAAGATTTTTTTTTTATTCATTTCAGTGAAAATGTATTCATTAGCAGAACATAAGAAGACGTTCGATAGCAGTTTCACATATCGTAATCCGCGAAAAAAGTGGCACAATTCAAAAAATGGCAATTTCGAGTTTATATCACCAAAAAATAGATGAAGTGCCCCAATGTGCACAAAAAAGTTACACCTCCATCTCGAAAATTGCCCACTCGAGAGGCAGTTGTGTCAGTTTTATTCTAGTCAATGCCTTATCCATAAGTTAATTTTTCTCCAATGCTGCATTTTTAATTGATGTCACGTTTCTTGCATGGAAACGATATAACAATATCCTCAACTGCAATGCACATCTGGATTCTGATTGAATTTTACAGAGAGAACGTGTCACTTGCTTCACTGGAATGTGCAAAAGATAATCAATAGTTCAAAAAAGGATATAAATATGCATTGCAGCAGACGGATAAAAGTTTAAACATTGAAGTCCTTTTGATTTCTAAAATTGCTTCGGAACGTTACATTGCAGGGAACTGCAAACAAACAGATGCAAGTTTAAACATTTTGTTTATGACATTCATATTTATAAGGTGCCTTTCTGTACTATATCGATAATGCATTACAACTTTGTAACTTTTTCCCCTTACCTCATACTGATTTCAAGACAGAAACGCTAACTCCGCTATTTTCTACCAGATGGCGCCGTAAGTGGTCGCATCTTGTAGCGCATAATTGCTTTAATATATTTACATATTACTTTTACGAGTGTAACTGCAGTCAGCCAACAGTTAAAAGAATGATAACCAGCTTTTGTGTGCATCCTGTGATTTGTTTATATCTTGATGGAATCATAATGAGACCTATTTCAGGCAAAGATCTTTACAACAACAACAGCAACCATAAAAGAAAAAGAAAAAGTATTAAAATTAGAGCATGTCTTACGAAGTTATAAGCTAACAAACAAAAACAACAAAAATATATGTTTCCAACTAAGAACACCCTCCTTTGAGAAGTCGGTTAAAAACGACTTTGCGTTAATCGATCTGACAACTTACAGTAACCGTACTTTGAACTAGATAGTATAAGTGTCATCCGCTACGCTGCAAAGTGTGCAATGTAGTTCAAATGTGTACAGTGTAGGAAATTGCTAACAAACAAATGCTCGTTTTAAGCGTTCTATTTTTAGCATTAATGTCTAAAAACTGTCTTTTCGTACGAAATTGATGATGCTCTACAACACTCCGTAATACACTTTTTCCCCTATCTTGAACCGTTTTCGAGATATGAACGCTAATTTCTCTGTTTTCCACGAGGTGGCACTTTTATTTTCTTTAGATCGTAAAGATATTACAATGGGACCTATTTCAGACTAAGATTTTACAACAAAACAGAAAGTATCAGAATCGGAGCATCCTTTCAGAAGTTATGAATTAACAAAAAAAAAAAAAAAAGTCTGAATTGAATAAAAACATATATAACTGTATAATTAATAATAATAATAATAATAATTGTATAACAAAAAAAAAGTTTTTCAGCTCCTAAAGATTATTAAAAGCCTAACTTATATCAACTAATATAAAAAAAATTTTGATTTTGAGGAATTTTTTATAACATTAACATATTAGATCTGCATAAAATTATTTATATACTTAATAAATTAATAAATAAAACACTTTAAAAAACGTATGTAAGTTTTAAAAACATATGTTTAATTAAAAGCCGCATATTTCAAACTGTGTTACAAATATATATACAATAAATCAGGTTAAAGCTACAGTTACATCGCGCCTTTAATAAAAAAAAAAAAAAAAAAAAAATAGTTTATTGGTTGGAGCCATTCTACATTAACACTGAGGCAACACTTGATTACAGCAACTTGCGTTGGATAAGTCAGTTTTGTATGGCTATTGGAAAGGCTGACGTGGCGGTAACATCAAGGTGAAAAAACTTGTCGAGCATTGCTAGTGAATGGAAGTCATTCTTTTGGAGGAGTTAATGGATGAGAGCTGAAACACTGGACTGGCGTTAACAAAACTGTTAGAAGAAACTTATACGGAAACTTATCAAACCTTGAAGACAAACTGTGGATGGGAACATGAAACTTGGAGTGGCGGTAACTATCATCGGAGAAGGATGCAGCATCGTCCATAGAAACTTAAATGAAACTTGAAATTGATGAGGTTGCATATAACATTAGGATATTTTACAATATTTACAGATTCTGAAATTAAGAGTTCAAATATATTTTGTGGAGTTGAAATTATTTCTGCTCGATCCCATAAGGGTATTGCGCCGGAGTTATTGTAAATGAAATTAACAAGTGCAGAACTTCTTTCTTCTTTTACATTTTTGATATGTTCCTGGATTCTTCCATTAAGAGTTCTTTTAGTTTGTCCAATATAGAAAAATATTTCATTATTCAATTGTATCGGAATTTTTGAATCGGAATTTTTGTATCGGAATTTTTTATCTTAATAAAAATGAAATATTTTATTCATGTACGCAAAAAGAATGCTTTCTACAGAACATTTTCTAACAATTTTTAAGTGTAAATATGATTTCAACATTTATATGTGTCTGTCCGACTGCCCATCTGTCTGTCCGTTTGCCCACCCCCAGAGTTGTAAATATATTTTTTTTTTTTTTTTTTTTTTAATGATATATGTTATTCATGTTCACTATAGAATGTTCCCTATTTAAAAGGGCATTAATAGGTCCTGCACTACTGGTTTGTGTACAGTTATATCCCCCAAAAAAATGTCAATGCATTGTGTTTTAGGACAGACATTTGTATACTATATTACATTCAAATAACATTCTACTGTAAAAATCTTAAAGATATTGACATTTTTGTTAATATGCTAAAATAACGTTTCGTATAGAATATGATATGGTTAACCTACAGATTTACAGGGCTGCACTAAAATATTTAGATACATTCAGGGCTGTAATTAGAATCTAAAGGCTTCATTTTCTTTTGCACTAAGCATTTGTAACACTTTCCAATAATATTTAAGAGTGATGATGAATTCAATTATTTTATCTGTACGCCTATCGGTTGTTCTGTCTGTCCATTGTGTGATAACGTAGGCAAAGAACATTTAATGTTATGCGATACAAGAAGTACATACAGTTAGAAAGTGTTAATAATCAATGCGTGCTGCATGATTTTTCGTTCTTGTTGCTTATTTTTTTCGGGATTTAATTATTGTGACTTTATTAGCATTATGCACACAACTATACAGAAAACCACAAACTTTGCTCGCAACATCTGTATAATGCTCCTGGTGATGCTAAGCATATTATAAGCTTCCATCCAATTATTTGATTTCGTCTTACTTTTTGATAATTTTGCATCTATTTTTTTTTTTTTTCATACATATAAACATATGATTTCGTTACTGATGTATAAAATGTTTTCAAGAACTAGAGTCAATACGATTACAGTGCTCTGTTTTTGATTCATAATTCGTTTTAAATACATCTGACAAAGTCATGGATTCAATTATTTATTTATTTATGTTGAAAATATAATTAAATATTGGCCTAAATTAAATCATATAACACTAATAAAATGATTCTTCAAAAAATAAACCTAATACACTCACTCTTAGCTTTGCGGCTTTATGCTACATGCATAACGAAATTAAGAGGTACTTAAGGCAGTATCATTTTACAAATTTATTTACACTTTGGCAAACTTCTAGTACGATTGTATGATTATTCAATAAATCAACAACATTATATAATGCAGTAAAACTTCGTTTACTTAAAAAAAAAAAAAAAAAAAAAAAATACACAATATCATCAAAATACATTAGAGCTATAATTATTCGTACATGAACTTTTATTCATAAATATTTATTCGTTTTACTTCCTTCTATATTCAATAGAAGAAAGAAATGGATTAGTAAAATTTTCAATCTCGGATTTTGGATGGATTTACACCTTTCGAGAGATCTAGAACAAGATTTGTCCATTTTTTAAAAGATATCTGTCTTTCTGTGTGTGGTTGTGTGGGACAAACTTTTGTAGCAATTGTACCTCTGGAACTGCTACACATAATTTCCTAAAATTTGATATGTAGTTGCATCTAGACTTAAATTAGTGTCTATCAACTTTTGGCGAAGATCATTCAACACGTGGTGTTGCCATCCTGATTTTTCTAAATTTTTAATTTGGAGGTACACGACAAAATATTGTATAAATATAGATCAAGAGAATTATTTTTTAATAATCATTATGAAATAAAAACAAATTACTTATAATAAATGTAATCAAATGGGGAAAAAAATTGTATATGTATGAAAATCGTTCACCTCACCCCCTGGGCGGACGTGACTCTCCGAGAAAGGCAAATTTTTAAAATAGTATCTTTCGAAACAGCTCGTCAGTATCTTTAAAACGAATGGTTGAAGGATCAATCTGCGATAATTTAAAATAAAATTATCGATTTTTTTTTCATTTTTAACAAAAAAAAAAAAAAAAAAAAAAGGCCTTTTTTTTTTTTTTTAAGCAAATAAAATTGACTTTCTTTTGATATTTAGTATTATACTACTTCTCTCGCCTGCATTTATCACGGAAGGCAATTTTAACAAACAAAAACTTTATTTTATTTTATTTATTTCTTTTGACTGAATTTTTATGTATAGAAAAAAGAAGTGGGGTGATCCCAGCATATTAATTTAAAACATATTACTTTCAGATTTAAACAAATACTTGCGGAAAGAAACAATCACTTTTCGTAAAAACATTGAAAAGATTTTTTTATTATGGTCTTTGGGTTTTAGTTCTAGCAAGCGTAATTCGCCGCAGATTGAGTCTTAATGTATATGCTTCAACAGATTCTAATCATTACGAAACATTGTGTATCCTGACTATAATAATTAGCGGTCAAATGAAAGTATCTAAAAAAACATAAATATTAACAAGTTAGAAGGACGGTAGTTCAACAAAATATTCAAGGAAAAAAGTATTCATTTTTAGGGATTTCTTAACAAACAAAACAACTTATGTTCAGTGAAGATATTAAATGTGAATTGTAATTTTTTTTCTGTGTATAATTAAAACTCTATTTAAGCATTGCGGAAGAAGTATTTAAATTTCAAATGGAAAAAAAAAATCTCATGGAATTTTTTGCTTGAATAAATATGCGTCAATTTATACAGAAAGAAATTTGTTCTGAAAATTTAGGTACAAGGTGGAGGAAATTTCAATAACCTTTCTCAAATAAATTAAGACATATAAAAAGCACTTTAGACTTTTAAGATTCATGAGGATTTTTTTTTACTTGAAAATTTTTAAATGATATTATTACACTCCCAATACAACCCCCCCCCCCCCACACACACACACACCAGAACCACCACCCAAAAAAAACTATTACGTTGTGGTCCCCCACAAGGCTTTCTTCTTCTTTTTTACAAATTCCCTCTATACAATTAATTCATTAAAGCAATTAATTATTAAAATTATCTACCATGTTGAATGTAAATGATTTTCATCTTAGAGGAAACTGACACTTAATATACAAAAAAAAAAAACAAATTTATTCTCTATAAATAACATCTTAAAAATGATTTTTCATAATGGTTATCTCACATATCAAGTTTCGTACAATTATATGCCATAGAAGTTGAGCTATAGCCTCCGCGTTCTAGGGGAAAACTAGAAGCGTCACCTATTGACCGAAAGGCATGCAAATTGAATCAGCATAATATCTCATAATATTCTTCTTAAATATCAAATTTGGTTGATTACAGAATCTGAGATATAGCCTTCCCTTGAATTGTAGAAATTACTGTATAGCAGCGTCACCTGTTGAGACATTGACATAAAAAATTGATAGGTACTAATTTAGTTCAAGGTGCATCTCCATATAAAGTTATATATAATTCTGTTTCATAGTTCCTGAGATACTGTCGCCACAAACTTTTTGTCGCACACAAACAGATATCCTCTAAGAATGTTAAATCTTTTTTTTTTTTTTTTTTTTTTTTTTTTTGAGCTCTCAAAACGTGTAAATCCATCGAAAACCAGGTTGAAAATATTTACGAATCCAATGCTATCTTCTGTTAAACATAGAAAAAAGTAAAAAAAAAAATTGAAATGATTGCAAATAAATTTATATGTAAGTCGTAAAAACAAGACATTCTATAGTGGTTTTTTTTTTTTTTTTTTTTTTTTTTTTTTCTTTTTTCCTTCTCAGAAAAATTACTACCATTATTTCGAAAGAGTAATGTTTAGTTTTTGTTTCGCAGAAAATTATTAGAAAAATTCACTATTCATAAAATATAAACTAAAAACGAAGAAATGTATAGTTGTCAATAAAAATGTTAAATAAAGAGTTTGATAACTTCACATATATCGATTTTCAAAAATCAGATTTTATTTGAGTACTTTGATTCATTACATCTCTATGCATTTTTATTGGGCATTATATGAAAATAATAATAATAATAATAATAATAATGAAGAAGAAGAATAAAATGACTAATTATTGAAAATTACATTCTGAAAGCAGTCACGATATTAAATAGCAGTATATGTTTTAGACAATCAATAAGATTTCTAGTATATATGTAAATTACTGCGTTTTAAGGAAATAAATTTTTATAATAAATTGTCTACACCCTTCAAACTACAAATAATGGGAATTAAATTGAACTTCGTAACTGTGCTAAAGAAATAGTGTGAACATCTCGTTATTATTTATTTTTATTTTATTTACTTTATTTATCTTTTATTTTTATTTATTTATATAGTTATTTATTTATTTATTATTTTGCTAATATAATAACAATTTACTTAAAACTTGCTGAGAAGTTTTTAAATTATGAAATGTTAACAACCAAACAAATATTTAATTGCAAATATGACTTATAATAATGTATATAATTACATACTGGCACAGAAATTTAAGTACTTGCAAAATTCTCCTTTTAAATTAATAATTTATTAATTATTCTTTTTAATAATTTTGTATTTAAGTGGTCAATTGTTGCTTTATTACTCTATTCAAAGAAATATCATGCATGCCTACTTTAAAAAAAATGAAATAAAATAAATAAATAAATAAATACATGAATACATGAAGAACATGCACATAGAAATTACTTTCCTGTGTGCAGTATATAAAATATAAACTTTAATATAAACTTCCGTAACCTAAAATAGAGTGAATTTACACGAATAACTTTTACGTATGGTATCGTTTTTCTTCTAGTAAAAATCATCCTAGGAGGGTATATATACACACACACACACACATATATATATTAATTCAGCGATTTTTTAAAGATAACTATATATTCTTCCACTTTTATTCAGTACCTAATATTTCAGATTAGTGTGGTTCTATCTTTTTAAAAAAATCTTTACATGATTTAAAATGAGCTTAAAATTATGTTATACAGAAAAAGCTTTTAGAGCATTAGAAGAAGATTCTTACATAAATAATTAGAATAATGATAATTAACCACATTTTATAATTGGAAAATGCCTTCTGATTTTGTGTTTTAAATGATCACTTAGAAATATCGCTAGCCAAAGGGGAAAAAAATGATTAAATGTTACGAATCTAAATTATAATTAACCTTTTGGTTTTTGTTTGAATATTTTAAAAACGCACACAAATTTAAAAAGAAAATGGGGGGGAGGGGGGGTTAGTAAGTATTGACTTTTTTATTTTATTGCCAATTTGTATGTATTATGAAGTATATGTCCGAATTCTAAAGAACCTCTGAAATTGAACAAACTTCACAGAATCTTAGCTTTTTATTGAATCACTCATGCTAACAGGAATAACACTGAAAATGACATTAAATAAAACTGCAGTAATGTATATAAAATTATTAAGATATTATTTTAGATAACAAAATATGCATTTAATTAAAAATATATGCCACGTTAAATTTCTATCTGAACAGGCGAACAGTCAATGCGAGTCAGCAATAGTATTCATTTCACTTGCATTGCTAAATAATGAATTTTTGTCAACAATAAAACAGTATATGCACTAATTTTTTTTTTTTTTTTTTTTTTTTTTTTTTTTGTGCTACGCGTGTCATCCTCAAAAATGCAAATAAATTTAAAAAAAGGAGAAAAACAAGAATTTAAGTAGGTAACAGAAAAGGGGGGGGGAGGGGTATGAGAAATGGCAAAATAGAAATTAAAACAGTTAAAGGAGAGAGCGAGAAAGAGAAAAAATAAAAGAGAGGGAGAAAATTTAACTCAGAAAAAAAATATAAATTTTAGAGATACCCCTATCAAATGAAAACTGTATATGTGAGAACATTATTAAAATAAACAAATTAATTGATTAAAGAATATAAGCAAGTAAGTACAAAAATTTAATAAATAAGCATATATAGAAATTTTATTAAATTATTTAAAGAACACCTACAATTAGATTAATCGGTGTGTTTCACTATATTATCTCCTAATAAGTAAAATAAGGTTGACATTGATGAGAGATTTCATATCATCATATTACTTTAAGTGGAATTCTGTTTGTCAACGTTTGCAGCATAGTACAAAAACCATTAGTTGTATTTAAATGGTATTATAGTTTAAAATAGAGCGTTGAGGAGATATAACGTGATATACATATGATTTACACTACTTTTTTTTTTCGATTTAAGACAAAATATTGCGAGAAACATTCGAAGAACTTGAGTTTTGTATGCATTTCTTCATGAAATATTTCTCATTTCCTATGTATTAATTTTAAAAGAGGTGGCAATTAAAAGTTACTAAAAATCCTTTCAATTTTAAATTAAAATTAAAAATATATATTTTTTCATAGGTTAAAACTTTATATATGTATATATATATATATATATATATATATATATATATTATGTCAATTCCTATATACTATGTCAATTCCTGAAAAAAGGTTGCCTCATTTATATAAATAAAAAAAAATTCCCACTAATGAAATCATAGGTCGTAAATAAATTTATATGTTGTTGTTAAATCAGGATTTACCACTGCTTGATTAATATTCATTAAGAATAATAAATATGGATACTTAATTTCAGTAGCAAAATTTTAGTAGTAAAATAATTTTCTTGTTCAAAGCTGTCTGTACAAAACTAGTGTTTGTAAAATGTAATAAAATAAAACACAATGGACTTTTCTAGAAAAGAAGCAGTTGCAGAACTAAACAAGAACGAAAAATCAGGAAGTATCTATTAACTCTTTCCAACTGCTCGTACTTATTGCATCGTATGGCTTTGAATGTTCTTTGCCAACGTTATCACGCAACAAACAGACACAAGAATTGAAAAACATACAAATAAACTAATTGAATTCAAAATCACTCTTAAACATTGTTGAAAAGTGCTAAAAATACTTAACCTAAAAGGGAATGCAGGTAATAGGTTCTAGTTCTAATTTCAGCCCTTAATGTAACTGAATATTTTAGTGTAGCCTTGTAAATCTGAAGGTTAACCATGCCATATTCTATACAAAACATTTTTTACCATATTAACAATAAAAGATAATTTCTGGATGATTTTTACAGTAGAAAGTTATTTAAATGTGGTTTATAAAAATGTCTGTTTTAAATCGCAATGCACTGATATTTTGTGGAGTGACCCTGTACATAAACCAGTTATACAGATCTTATTAATGCCATTTTAAATAGGGAACTTTCTATAGTGAACTTAAATAACATACATAATTTTTTTTAAATTCTGAAAATATTTACGCATTATGGGCAGATGGTCAGAAAGAAAGATGGTCAGTCAGAGAGACAGATTCACAAATTCATACTCAAAAATTTTTATAAAGTGTTAAAAACAAGTAATGAAAATGAAAATGCACATTACCAATAACACCACTTAATGTAACTGAATATTTTTGTATGATAATGTAACTATAATGCTTACTATATTCTATAGAAAGCATTCTTTTGTGCAGATGAATAACACATTACAATTTCATTAAGATTTGTGAAAAGTAAAGTTATTAAAATTTGGTTTATAGAAATACCTCTGATAGAACGCGGTGCTTTGTAATACTTCCATGCGTCCCTATTCGCAAACCTGTAGTGATATTTATTCTGTTCTCTATAGACAACATTCCATAGTGGACTTGAATAACATATTTCAATTTCATTAAGATTTGTTTAAGGTTATTAGAATATGGTTTACAGAAATATCTCTCTTTTAATTTGCAATACTTTCAAGTGTCCCTGTACACAAATCAATAGAGATATTCATTATATTTTCAGTAGGGAACATACGATAGAGCACTTTAATAACATATATAAGTTTCAAGAAATTTCATGAATATTTACGTGAGATAGAGAGCTGATGGACAGACAGACAGACAAAACTATAATTTTAGAATTTCATTAAATGTGTTAAATTACTGCTTCTGAATAAGCATATAGATTGAACTCAGAATTTTCTTTGTAATAAGAAACAGGTTGCTTAAATATTCGTCATAAATGTCCCTTTTTATATTAATCAACATAAGACGTTTCGAAAGACAAATTTACAAATTATCAAATTATCAAATATTAAAGAAATTTCCTTTAATACACATCTGCAAATAATGTTTGCAAAATTTGATTTGATAATTTTAGCTGATAGATAAGTTTTTGGGTGTGTTGAAACCGAAAATGAAGCCAATTTTTCTCTATCAAGTATAGCTTTTTGTCGATGCAGCGTGTCTTCCGACATAATTTCTTAATTTTCGGTAGCTTCTAGTATGTTAACATGATTAATTGTAACTAATAATGGAAACATACCATAAAAGTTATCATATAATTATGTTGGTGGAAGAGTCCCAAAATAAATTTTGTCGGTAGACACCCTGTATTGAAAATATCTATACGCGATAGGGAAAAACTGGCTTCGGTTTCAATTAATAAAGATCAGACAAAATTATCAAATCAAAATTTTAGATGTAGACCTCTGTAATTAGTCAATTAAACTAAACAATTCAAAATTAGTTTATAATTTCCCATAAATTATTAACTTCAAATATAGTATAAATTTAAAGAGAAAACAAAGTTATACAACAAAAAACAGTGTATCTAGTTTTAAGAAAATTAGAAGGAGCATACATCATCAAGTCGGAACATATAATAATATTAATCTCAGTATACTTTCGGTTGTTCGTGAGGTATTTCATAACAGACAATTTTTTCACTAACTGTCACTTTTAAATTACCAATTAATAAACAATGACAATAAATTTATATTAGTGAGTAAAGCCTTGGATAGTTATCAAATAACGAAATAAGATAGTTATCAAATAACGAGATAAGAAAACAAAATCATAAGAAAATAAGAGCAATTTAACTGTGAAAAAATTTTCTATGTCATGTAACATTTATCTAAAATCTGAAAATTTTTAACCCTCACTTTCCCAAGATAGGGTCATTTTGACCCCATTTTGAAGCTGAAATTTAGTTAAGCCCACCTCATTCAAAAAGTGCACTAATTCGCAAGAGATAGCAAACGTAACCAGTGGAATGTTGCAACTTCTAAACCATCGAGTTCTAAACAATACAAAAAGTGGCGGTGCTGGTGATTTTCGCCAAACGGGCCAAGCGGCACCTGAAAGCAATTTTTCTGCAGTAACGCCTTGATCTTGGGAAAGCGAGGGTTAAACATTTAATTTGCTGAAAAGCTTCCATAAATAAAACAGTGCAAGCGCTTTAGATTCTAATGAGATAATTCCAAGAAAGCTGTAAAATACGAATTTTCAATATGTGAAATTTCTTCTCTTGCAATTTCAAAAAAAAAAAAAAAAAAAAAAAAACGTTTTTAAAAAAAGTTCGTCAATTTAACAGTTGAGAATTTTCTGAATGTGAAAACAGAATTTAAAAATATGTATTAGTTAATTAGATATAAGTAAAGGAAATTCTCCATAGAATAACATTGGCTCGGGTTTTCAGCGACGATAAGTGAAGAGGGTCGTTAAGCATTCTAGACATTTTAAAACTCATTATCAGAATATACAAATTTAAAATCTAGCTGAAAATTTTCGTGTCAAGTCACTTCTTGAAAGTTTACAGTAAGATAAATCGTAACCATCGGAGTTCAAATTTTTGTATGAGTATTAATAACCAGAAAATAATTTGTGGTTGTCAATGCTCGTTTCATACCGAAGGCAGCTTATAATTTTCACCAATTTATAATTTTCACCAACTGCATCTTGATATTAATGGTTGTAGCAACTAATAACTAAATCACGTTTTTTTCTCATTTATATGCAAACAATTAACATAATTCTATAGAAATTACTTTGTGTTCCTTACCTCCTGATAAAAATTACTCTAGTTTACAAAAGTTCATTATAGACAATAAATTTTAAATATTTTGTTACGGATAAGATACGTAATACATAATTTAAAGAAAATAAATAAGTAAAAATTGAATATTTTTAACTTTAGAAACTTATATCAACACACAGATTCCAATTTCTTATACAAAACAACTTGTATATAAATTAACAATAGTTTTATAAAGTACAATTTATGTCTCAATTAGAAACTCATTTTCAATGTATTTTAACTGAAACATAATTATTTAAGTGATGGTGATTTTATGATAGTTAACATTTCCTGTCTGTACGAGATTTTATGATTGAGACACTAATTCCACTGTTTTGAAAAATATGCAAATTATTTTTAAGTAGCTTGCCTTTTATGATTTTAGATTAAACATCTCATCATTTGCGTTCTATCCAGCTGTAATCCTACTTTAAGGCGACATTAATATTTTTGCTTAGAAAAACAAACAAACCTTTCAAGATCAAATGTATAGTATAGCTTATGTATTCACCATGACACCCATTTCTGACTATTCCAAGTGTTTCTAATCCTAAAATAGCGACTTTTCTGTTTGTTGAAGAAATGATGGTAATCCTCCATTTCCTTCGACTACAGAACAGGAAGGTGTGCTTTCTATATAGAAGAGAATTCTGGAGGAACCGGAAAGAAGGCATTTTTTTGCTTCCCCATCCAAGCTTTCAAAAAGGGTTACGCTTTGTCCATTGCAGTGTCAATTGGATTCTTAACATTGAAGGGAACAGAGGTAAGCTTACATTCTGAAATAGATATGTGTATAGTTATAATGTTTATGTCAGGCTTAAAATCAGTGAAAGAAAATATAATCTCATAGGCTTACCAACGTCTTCTCAACAAATTCTTATTAACTGTCTCTGATGAAGAATTACCATTTATAGTTTTAAAAAGAAAAAATGAACAAGTTAAAAATTATCGAGACATAAAAAAATTAAATTTGCTGCTAATTCTATAAAACATAAAATCGGATGTTTCTCCGAAAACTTGAATTTTCTGTTAATTGAAAAAAAAAAAAGAATTTGAAATTTGTACGATTTTAGATTTCGTTGAAAACGAATAGAACCGCCATATATAGTGATACTGGACAACAAAATTTAATAAGCTTTAAAGCCAAAAATACATTATAATTTAAAATAGTTTACATTATTAAGGTATTTTTGCTAAAGGAAATAAAAATAACATTTAAAAATATATGAAGAGAGATAAAACAACATCTACTATGTATTTGGAATATTAAGAACTGAAATATAAATCTGTTGAATCTAATGTTATCACACAATTAAGATAGGTGCAAAAACTTCTTATTTGACAGATCAATCTCATGTTGCATTGCCCAAATAAAGTTCTAAGTTTAAAATTTATAAAGTTTGTTTTTCTCAATTTCAATAAAATTCCTTAATATATATATATATATATATATATATATATATATATATATATTTTAGAAAATTATTTTTTTTTCTTTTCCCCCTTAAAGTATTCTTTAAAAGAATAAACATCAGTTTATGTTATCAGTGCTCTTATTTGTGGTAATCTTTATATCAAAATATATTGAATGCTTAATTGTGTTAAAAAATATCGCCATGTACTACAATATATTAAGTGTTTTTCAATATTTTTCTTGTATATTATACTTCGTAAATAAAATAGTGGATCTGCAGATCAGCTAACCCCGACGCCCTGTTTGCATCTCTCATTACTCAGCAGATCCTTTTTATTACATAATGAATCTTTGTTTTTTAAAAGTTATAATTTTGTTAAAAGAACTTTTTCTAATTATACAAATATTTTATTACAAATTATTAAAAAAAAAAAAAAATTAAGGATGATCTTGCTTTTACTATTAAATCTTCAAAAGGTATTATTATTATTATTATGAATGGTCTAATAATTATAAATAAAATGTATAAACAGAGTCGTGAGTATTTTGAAGAAATTTGTTTTCCAAGTTTAAAACTCATAGATTATAAAAAGCAAATTTTTCTGAAAATTACAATTGAAATTAACCCGTTAACGCCCGAATTAATTTTGCAAAATATTATTAGCTGATTATTTCACTTCTAAATTTATATAGACAACTGACAGTAAAATATATTGACTTAAACAATTCTTCTGATAGTTTTAAATTTAAAGCCTATCCTCATTTATTGACGTTTAGTGTTCTAGCGAGAAAACTTCGAGATAAATAGATTAATTTATTATCATATGTTGACAAAGAGCTCGAAAGTAAAGTATATTAATGTATATATTATTATATACATATATTATTATATACATTAAAGTATATATTATTATTCAACTTGATTTAAGTCAGTACGCCTGCGCAAAAAGCAAATATATGTGCAACGAATGAAAAATCATAAAATGACTATCCAAATTATGAAATAATAATTAATAGTAGGCACCTAAAACTTTCATGCATCATTTAGAGTGACGCTATAAACTGTCACTATAAAGCAGAGATCATTCCAAGAAAGCACAAAAAATATGCGTGCCATTTTATTAGTTGTCCTCAAACGAGGACACTGGGCGCTAACGGGTTAAATTTTGTAAGATATTGTTTAAGATATTTTTCAGAAAAACGTTCTTTAAATAGTTATTTAAACACATCAACCCTTCCGAAAAATATTTTGTGATGGCAAGTCTCCGGAACACTCTAGGGGTGAGTCTCAGATCGTCGCCAATAGTCCATTGCGCAGCACTAGTGCGACGTAAAACCCAACCAACCGAAAAAATATCTTAAATTTTTTTTCTCATTAATTTCTAAAAGAAATCTGTAAAAGTTAATCTTCATGTAACACATTAATTCTAAATAATAATCCGATGCAGTACCCATACAACTTTCTCTTATCCAACAATTGAATACTATAAATACAGACTGTAGATTAAGAGGCAAGAAAACAAGTAGTATATAAGAATATACTTTAAAAACAGTTCAAAATAGTTTAGTTTTAAAAAGGATTTTATCTGATATATATATATATCTGTAAGGAGAGATACACTCATCACCTCTTCCGTTTGTATAAATTACCTATATTCATTTAAAATTTAATACTGTTATGAAAATAAAAATTTATTCCAAATTAATCAGACAACTCTCACACACTCTACCCCTTGAAACAAAATACCAAATTTGAATTTTCTGCAATGATTATTTTTTAGTTATGCTAATAATAGACATACACACATATCAAAGACTAAAATACGATATTTAATAAAAAGCACCACAAACTGGCGTTGTAAAAATATTACTTACAAACTTTGAATAAACACCATAAAATGCAATAAACTCGCAGCAATTGTTTCGGGTCGAAAAAACACACGACCCTTCATCAGGCGAATAAAGTAAGCACGAGTGCTGCAGTCAAAGCGGCATTGCTGCGAGTTTATTGCATTTTATGGTGTTTATTCAAAGTTTGTAAGTAATAAAATACGATATATTTGTTTTTCGTATTTTTTCTTATTCAGGGAACCTCAAAACGCAATACAGCAAAAAATCAGTATTGCGAATTGAAATCAAACATTTCTTTGTCTGAAATATGAATATGAAAAAGTAATTATCTTTCCTAGGTTTAATAAAATTTTGTAAAGCATTTCCATGAATTACGTCCCATAGAAAAGAATTTTTCCGCTTAAATTTGGGTATCCATGTATGTTATCTATTACTATATACGTAATATACACACCATATAGGTACTTAAATTTAGCACAGCATGAAAATACATAACACAACTTGAAATGCACTTCCAGCAGTTTCCTAATATAACTTTAATGTGTCGTAATTGTTTTGTGTAGCCCTGTAAACGAATGGAGATGTATTTTCGAATCATATTCTATACGAAACATGCTTTGATACATGTTTTAAAAAAATGTATGTTCATTTCACTTTGTTATGTACAGCCTATAAATATTAAACTTTACTTACTAGAAAAGTTTTTCATAGACGTAATGTTTTTTAATTCTCTTGGATGTCCAATACACTAATCATTTGTTTAAGAAATATTTTAACAAAAATTTCAAGTAGCATTTCCATACGATACGGATTGTAGATAAAGTTTGGATTTCCTACTAATAATTTTTTTTGAGTTATGTAGATTTGATAACAGACAAACACATAGGAGATCTACTGACGACACATAGACTAACCAAACGCTAAAAATCTTATTTTCAAATTCAAAGAACTTCAAAACGTGTAATTATATCAAAATTTCAATTTTGAAAGTTTGATCCAGAAACCTCTAGACCTTCTCTATCAAACATGAGTAAGAAAAAGTAAAAAATATCCAGCTTTTTTATTCATTTTTATTTTATTTTTTATTTTTTTTATATTAAGTCTCCAATGATCATCATTTTTATATCGATTTACTGAAATTATACAATTTTACATTTTTTTTACTTGTATTTATGTTTCTTGGTATCTTTTATTGGAGTACAAGTTTAAGTTACTATTTTTACCACGTTTTAATTAACTCGCTTTCTTGTTTGTTTGTCCAGTACAAATCTTGTAATCGATTTTTAACTAACGTCCTGATTAGCTAGACATTTGAAACCTTTAGAATAGCTCAGAACACGATGACAATGCATTCTTTTAATACTTTTATTAAATTAATGAATGTCTGAAAATTTCTTATAATTGCTCTCTTTATTACGCATTTGATCATATTCTTTCAAGTTGATGAAATAATTCATTAAAATTTTTTTTTTTAAATATTTATTAATACATAGAATTGTCAAGTTTATATGATTCAACAGCAAATTTAAAAACGTGTTATATGAAAAGTTCTTTTTATATTGTAATTATTATTTTTCGAAACTTATAATTAGATTGACCATCACTGGTATAACAAAAAAAGCACTTGTTCATTATCTTGATTTATTACGCACTTGATCATTTTCTTTGAAGTTGATGGGATAATTCATCAAAAATTTTTTTTTAAGTACTTATTAATACATAGAATTGTCGAGTTTATATAATTCATCAGCAAATTTAAAAACGTGTTACATGAAAAGTCCTTTTTATCTTGTAATTATTATTTTTCGAAACTTATAATTAGATTGACCATCACTGGTATAACAAAAAAAGTACCATTTAACCTGGTAAAGTTTTCCGTTGAAATATTTTTTATTGCCTCATTTTTCAAAAAACATTATTCACGTACAAGATCAGGATTATTCATAACAGATAATCAAACATTTATTCGTTTTGTATTAAAATTGTTGTTTAATTACAGGCGACTTTTGGTATAAATTACGTCTTTATATTCTGTATTGTTGATTTAGCTCTTATTTAATTATTTCGTGTATTGTTGGTTTTTTACTTTTATCTGACTAGCATGGCTCATCTTTATTTCTCTTTCTTCATTACTGTTTATATACTTTTTTTTACATTTAAAGTAATATAAATCACAAAAACATTTCATAATCCACAAAGATGGTAATAATTTTATGACTTTTTTTAGTTTCTGATTTTGGTTTTGATTAGCTTTAAATTTTGACGGTTTAAAATTAAGTTTGAAAAAAAAATACAGTGTTCTGATTTAAGTTGAAATTTTAATCATTTTTATTTTTTGTTTAATGTTAAATTTCTTTCTGTGAAAAAGAGAATTTAATTTACTTATGTTAAATCAAAGTAAGAGATGGCGTTAAATAAACAAAAGAAAAATTTATTATAAGGCGTTTGAGTATTTTTTCTTACATAGTATGATGTTAAATTTAACGTTATTGCACTTCAAATAATTTGAGCTCATAGGTCATGATGATAAAGAATTTTTCGTTTTATCCCTGTAAAAGTATATGAATAAGCACTAGATTCACCAAATCTATACTATTCGTGACACGGCAACCTACAACTCGTAGATAAATTTTCAGCTGTATCAGATAAGACGTTTAGACGCTAACGCACTTGAAATAATTTGAGCCCATAGGCGCTAATGATAAAGGAAAAAAAAAAACTAAGTGCTAGATTCATCAAAATCAATACTGCTCATGCTACAGTGACTTATAAAATACGTACCAACATTCAGCTAATATGAAAGAAGTTCATACTCACATACATAAACACATACACACACTCATACATATATCACCGTAAAAATACCTAAAATGAACTCAGACCTCAAAACGTATAAATACATCAAAATCTCAAAGTCAAATTTTCGTCACGATTACAATACTTTCCTTGCATATGTATGTCCGAAAAGTCAAAATGATACCTATTCCAGTTTTCTGTAGAACAGTTAAATCATCGTACTTTGCATTTCCTAATAAAATTTTACCATATAAAAGAATTAAAAATGCTAATAACAGTTAATGGCATGCCTTGATTATTTTAGCCAAGCTAAGGTATTTAAGACAGTTTATTGTGTCAATAATGTTGTAAAATAATGATTATATTTCCAATGCAATAAGATAATTTTATTTTACTCTATACTATTAAAAATAAAATTCTATATTTCATCAGAAAAATGGTTCCTATCAGCTGCAACTAATATTTTGGCGCAATACTTCAACATTTAATGATGCTATTTGTGTATTAAGCATCACTGAAATAGTGAAACTTAACACCAGAATATTGATTAGAGCTAAAAAGCCTATTTAGAACCATTATTTTGTGAAATGTTAAAATATTATTTTTAACAATTCACAATTCATATAATTAAGCTACATGAAATGACTGATTGCTATGCATCAAAATACTGCCATTTCCTGAAACATTGGATGAGTTAATCTACTTATTTATCCTCATGTCGCATTATTAGTACACGTAACATAATTTAAATGACTCGGACTAATCTAAAAATGTTTGTTTTACTAAGATTAATATTTTGTTTGATACACACACACACACACACACACATATATATATATATATATGTATATATTTGTAACAGATTACAGACTATTATTTAAAGACAAGTATAATGTTTACGTACATTTAAAAACAAAATATAATGATATAATCAAGTCCATTGCTATGACTTTTTTCCTTTATCTATTTCCATTTATTACTTTCGGAACATACATTATGAAAGTAAAACGTAATAATCATGAAAAAAAATCGACTAAAATATTTTGGAGTATTTCTACGTTTAAAAGTCTTCTGAGTTCATTTTTACTATTTTTACAGGTTTCTGGTTGAACACGATAAAGTGAATACGCTTTGTTCTATTGAACTGACTATTGATTAGTAATGTTAGAAGTCACCGTCACACAAACTGTACAGATTTTGTTAAGTTCGACTTTTATTTATTTATTTATTTTTATAGGAACACAAAGAAAAATTGTTAATCACGGTAGGCTGTAGCATAGCCTCCTAAACTAGATGCCTGTCGCGTGGCTCGGAAACTTGGCAACAGTTGAAGCGGTAAACAGCGCCACCTGGTACAGATTGCGTGATTTTTTTTAATTCAACTTTCCCCAATAATTTTAAGAAGTGATATATGATATATATAATCGAAGTTTCTTCGATTCTATTCGCCTTTTATGTATATCATATTTCACTTTTAAAAATTTTTGGTGGCTGTTGAATAAAAAAGTCGCGCAATCTATACCAGGTGACGCTGTCTACCGCTTCAACTGTTGCCAAGTTTCCGAGCCACACGACAGGCATCTAGTTTAGGAGGCTATGACAGTAGACTAAAATTATTTCAAGTGTGATAGCATGTAAGGGGACTTAGCATCTTTCACTTGGTACCACTGAAGGTTTCATATAAAAGCTTATATTTTCATTTAATATTTACAAATTTTGAACTATATTATATATGTTCAATAAAATATATATTCAAACAACAATTTTTATGTTTTTGATACACTTTTTACAGATTTGAAATCTTTAAAATTGCGTTCTTGCAATTTTTATTTTTTTCATGAATTAAGGATGGATTTTGAAATTTATTAATTAGTTTTTGGGAAAAAATTAAAAAGTCTATGTAAAAATTTGTAAAAAAAATTATTTTTCGTTTTTTTTTTTTTTTTTTTTTTTTTTAAGAGATTGAAAAATCTATCCCTAATTTTTTTAAGTAGGTTTTATTAAACATTCAAAAAAAGTACTAAGTCTTTTCTTAAGTATTGTAGAAGTTTTAGTATTTTGAAGATTACGAATTCATGAAAAAATGTAAACTGAGAAAACGCAGTTTAATGATTTCGAATCTGTAAAAAGTGCATCGAAAGTCCATGAGAATTGTTGCCTGAATAGATATTTTATTGAATAATTTTAATATAGTTCAATTTATCAGTATTAAACGGAAATATAAGCTTTTATGTGAAACCTTCTGTGGTGCCAAGATAAAAGTGCCAACTGCCAAATACCTTTAAACACTTTATTTGATTAATATTACAAGTCATAGTCGCATGATTTGTATAGTTTTTGAAGAGCATATATTTAAAGGCCTTTTACTGGAACACAAAGAAAATTTCTTTATCATTACGGACTAGACACTCCTATTACTTGATGTGAGCTCGCGTCTACAATCTACATTCGAATAAGCTGTAAACTTGTGTGCAGGTAGTAGTTTATCATCGCAAGAACATATATATATATATTAATTAGGATATAACAATTATAGATTTTTACAGGAGCACACAAAGAATTTGGATATATTACAATGCATTAAACGATATACATCTTTTTAAGAAATACGCAAATATCTATTATGATTTTCTTTTTGTGCGTTTAACGACGTCTCTTCTTTACGTTTATTTAAACAACCAAAAATTATTAAATGTTCGGAAAGTCAAGTGAAAACACTGGAGATTTTTTAAAATATTTTATCAACAGCTATCACTTGCGATATCCGTACAAGGAGAATGATATGTATTATAATTATTGATAAATACATGGTATTAACATAATATAATGATGTCGAATTTAACATTAATATTAGAATAATTTATGAAATCCAAACATATGGATTATTAAAATATCTCTGTAAATTTTTAATGCATCAAAAAGTTGATATTTTAAGAAGAAAAATTTATCTATCAATTAATCTAAAAATAACTGCAAATTACTCTGTTAGAATTATAAAAAAAAATTGCATATGTATTCATTAATATATAATAATATTAAATACATTAAAAGTTCTCAAAAAATATTGAAATTTAAAAGATGAAAGTTAAAAATGTACTCTCCTTTTTTTTTTTTTTTTTTTTTTTTCAAATGTACTCGATATGGATATTACTTTGTACATACACTAGTAAGTTTTATTTATTTATTTATTTATTTATTTTAATAATTTTATATTTTTAACGCTAAAAATTTATATTAAATTTCAGAATGCAAAAGTAAAAATATTTAAAAAAAAAAATTGAATAATCAGTGAATCTACAAAGTAATGTACAAATATATTCAGAAGTTATTGTTGAATTATAATCATGCAAAATCGATGGACAAATTAAAAATTAATTAAAAGAAAACTTTTTCAAAATTACCAAAAAGTTATTTTTTTTTTATTTCACTGCATTATACATAAATAGTTTTCCAGAAATCTTAAGATACTTATTATCAAGATATTTCAATGCGTATATAGGCAAATTTACAAATTTACAGACAGTAATTTACAAAAAGACTCTTTTTTAAACATAAAATGTAAGAAATACATTAAAATTTATTAAGTAGAATTTAGAATTATTGTAAAATACTACTGTATTACAGGGGTGAAAATTTGAGGTCATTTCTTTTCCCAGATTATTCGTAGAAAAAAAAAGTTGGACAATAATTTGTTCAATAAATTACACATTTTTTTAAACAAATCACGTTATATACCTTTTGAATACTGGTCTTGTTAGAATTTTTTTTTTATAATATTGGGACATAAATTGGTATATATATATATATACATGTATATTAGTACATAACTCAAAACTCTTATTATTTATTTTCATAATTCTATTTTAAATACCAGAGTACATTTGTGTATTTCAATTATCACATTAAAAGCTATCAGTATATTTAGTACACGATTATTTTTCATAATTAAACAAAATATAAAATAACTTGCAATTTCAAAACCACCCAAATTTTGTAATACTTTTTATCATTTAAAAAACGGAAAATATATTAAAAATAAAAGGTTTGATAATTTACAAAAAAAAAAAAAACTGAAGCTTTGCATCGATAAACATTTTAGAAAAATGCGAAAAAGAAAATTGAGAAAGAAATATACTGACCATTGCTAAAGAACACAACACGGTTACCACATGCCTTTATATAAAAGAATAGGCTAAAAAAAAATCCTGTCATTCTAAAGTAAATTCTGTTGTGTACAGAATTTTATATCGATTACTTAGAAAATAAAAATAGGCCACATTTGTTTTTTATTTATTTAATTATATTTTATGTTTTATACGTTACTTTTAGATTAAAATTTTCAAAAGATTCGTTTAAAATTAAAATAGCAATTTTGTGTGTTAGCCGAGAATTAACACTAAATAGGTCGGAAACAACCAAATAGCCACTTAAAATAATTCTGTGAAATAATTCTGGGAATAATTCTGTGTGTGATTTTAATTTATTTTTATAATATTCGACGTGAAATTCAATTATGTAAAATTAGATATTGTCTATAAAAAAAAAAAAATCAAGTTATTTTTAATAAATTTTATGAACAAATGCAGTATAAAAATCTTTAACATATCATAAAAAAAAATTACTGACTGGCCGAGCAAATGTTGTTAAAATTCAGTCAATGGAATTTATAAATTATGTCCTTTTTCTGTATTTCGGAACTTCTCTTTTTAGAAGATAATTTTACTATAAATCAAATTTTGTTATTACAATGATTGAAAATGATAAATAATTTTTTTTTCTTTGTAAAATCATTCTTTTTTTTTCTTTTTTAATTAACACTGTTTCTTGTGACGATTCTTTTCCTATAATGCACAATTTTCATATTAAGTTTGATTTCTTTCATGCCATAAAAGCTGAGGTATAGCTATTGGAGAAAAATGGCTACGGCAATATTTCTGTGTTGTAAAATGCATCTTAAAATCCAACCAGTACCAACATATGTTTAATTGTAAATAAATTTAAAAGTTGTAAAAAAATCATGTGCCCTATTTCTTGACCTACGGTACCTACAACATTTTGTATCATACATTTACAAAGATACGCAGAAACACTTATTTTTATTGATATGAAATTCAAATTAATTCTCTCAAAAACTGAACGATAAAATTTCGGCAAGCTAATATTTCCTTCTAATGAATGAGAGAGAAAGTTGAAACAATTATAAGTAAAACTCTTTTCAGAAATTAGACAATTTAAACAGATTTAAAAAAAAAAAAAAAAAAAAAAAAAAATGTTTTAGAAATGAATAAAATTCTTAATTTTTATCAATACAGTATTTAGACTACTAAAATTGCAGTATCAGGAAAACTTTTCTTTTAAAGGATATACTAATGATGCGGATGGGAAAATTTCTGTACTTGAAAGTTTTTGCTTGATGTTTAAAGTTTAAAAGACTGGGAGGGGGAATCAATGAATAAAAATAAATAAGAATAAAATTATTTATTCATTTTAGTTAAAATTACTTTAATGTCAATTTAACATATAAGTAATTTATATGTGAAAAGCTCTACTCCTAATATCACATACTAATGTGGCACATTTCAGATACATATAGGATTAAATAAACACATGTTTAAATTTTTCATTTGATAATTTTGGCTGTTCTTTATGCTTTTTGGTGTACTGAAACCAGATTTTCTCTATTACGCATAGATTTTTACCAATATAGGGTATCTACCGACACAATTTCTTCCGTGATTCTTCCTTCAATGTAATTATATGGTAACATACTATAAATTACCGAAAATGAATATATTGTGTCAATAGACACCCTGTATTGATAAAATTCTATACGTAATAGGGAAAATCTGGTTTCAGTTTCGGTTTCAGCTAACCAAAAAGCATATGTATCAGCTAAAATTATCAAATCATATTTTGCCAACATTTTTTTTTTTTTTTTTGTAAACCTGTGTAATTTTTAAACTAAAAGGAAATTAAAAAAAAGAATGAAAGAAATATATGACCTCTGAAGCATTTTATTTACGCACAATAATGACTAAAACGAAAAAACTTATTTTGCTTTCTGTATTACTTCTCCATTTACATTTATCTTTATTTCTATATATATATATATATATATAGAAATACATTAATATAATCAGTGCAAAAAAATTTTTATGAAATTTAAAGATGACTCAACTTCAGTATTAAAACAATTCCTTGGATCACAAGCTAAGACTACCCATATCAAATCAAAGAAGAATTAAAGAAAAATCGAAATAAATATTGTAAATTGGAATAAGAAAAAAAGCATTATTTGCATTCTAACGTTTTCAAGGGCCTGGTAGAATGCAAATAAGCTAAAATATGGATGTTTTTCTGTAACAAAGAAAGCAAAAGCTAAGAATTAAAGCAAAAGCTAAGAATATAGCTTTAGCAAAGCTTAGAGCTTTAGCAAAGCTTTAGCAAAGCTTAGAGCAAAAGCTAAGAATATATATATATATATATATAAATTCACACGGCATACAAACACACGCAAATTTTACTTACTTGCGCTAAATTAATATATATATATATATACCGATGCTTGCAAGGAATTTATTTTTTATTTTCATTGTTATGATGGCAACATGTTTTTCTCAGTGTTGTGTGATAGCTTGGCATGTGGTGGCACTCTGATTTTTTTTTTCATTTTTCTCTCTGGTTTCGTTGATGGTTTGATTCAATATTTTATATCATTTCTCATTCAAAATGGTTTTGTTGCAAGTTTGAAGCATGAACAATATTTTTGCTATTGTTAACTATATTGTTTTACGAAATCTTGCAGCTTTCTCTGCTTTAAAGAAGTACATGCTCCCTGATGAGATAATACTTCTACTTTTAAGCATCTTTTAATCCAATTATTATTCCAGTGGTCCTTTTTTTTCCCCAAACTTTTTAACTGAATTCTTAATTCCTGAATCGCTTTTAATACATTTAATAAGATCCTTCATCAATTTTCTCCGTCAGTATGTTTAATGGTCCTTTTTACTTATGTGGGCGTAAGTAATTTAAATTGGTTTTGTCTCTTATTGGTTCTAAATATGAATCGCAACATTTCTGTGCTAGTTTTTATACTGTGTTACAATCGGTTTTATTTTTGTGGTGTTGGTATAAACATATATCTATTAAATGCTAAAATTTTAATGTTTATGTTTATTATAATATCTATCATTTATATATATTTCTAATTATTCAGAAAATTTTGGAGTGGAAAGGCTGAGTTTTTATACCAACTATGTGAAAAATACCAGAGCCGGGAATCGAATCCGGGACTTCCGCTTTACGTGCGGTTGCTCAAACCATTGAGCTACCCTGGCTGATTACCAGCCAGGCATTTCTCACATAACATACGTTGGCAAAGTCACCGAAGTAATCAGCCAGGGTAGCTCAATGGTTTGAGCAACCGCACGTAAAGCGGAAGTCCCGGGTTCGATTCCCGGCTCTGGTATTTTTCACATAGTTGGTATAAAAACTCAGCCTTTCCACTCCAAAATTTTCTGAATGAACTTTCAAGGTTGATAAATAAATTTCTAAATTATAATATTTCTAATTATTTTAAAAATAATTTTTTAAACGTAGTAAAATGAAGAATAGCAAATAATTAAATGTCATCGAAATCCAAAATAACCGATAAGAATTATATATATGTATAACATACGTACACACCACTACACACACTTCAAGACAACTTACACAGCGTACATATATTTGTAATGTGTGGTCATATACACTCCCGCTCAAAAGTTTAACAAGATTTGCAAACGATCAGTTTTCTTCGATTTAAAAACTTATCTGTCGATGAAATGCTTTCAAACATTGGGTATTTAAAGAACTGTGTCTCCCTCATGTTTTTCAGTGAAGATTGGCTTAAGACAGTATTTAGGGGGCCAGTAAGAAATTGAGCAAGATCACTAATGTTTGTGATCACCCTCATCGTTAAGTGAACGAAATGATCTATAACTTTAGGATATGTTACTATAGACTCTGTACAATTTGTGGCTGAATTTGTGTGACGATAGCATGATAAATAACGGAGATATAAACATCTGTTTTAAAACTAAAAAAAAAAAAAAAAAAAAAAAAAATCAGTATGTTTTTCATTTATAATATACAGAGTTTTAGACAAAAATTATTCCTACTTTCAAATAAATTGAAAAAACATTTTTGAGACAATATTCTGCAATCGGAATACAAATACCTTAAATATCTCATGAAATATAAGCATTTTTATGAAAAACGTTTTCACTGCACGTATGGGAAAGATAGAAAATTTTTTATTGCATAGGAGATATATTTGGCAACTTCGTCAAAAGTACATTTGAAGAGAGCAAAAGTTAGGCAAATTATCTGCAAAAGAACGAGCTGGATTTTAGATATTTTCAAAGAGTTTAAATTTCATAAGGGGTTTTTCACATACCGCGTGATTAATTTAAAGATCCCATTTTACATCAAGAACGCTCCAAAAGTACTTTTTTCGTGAAAAACCCTTTATAAGCTCATAACTGTAACATATTTTTGTTCATTTACTTTGATTAGTGAGAAGAAAAGGCGTTTTTCACAAAAAATAGCTTTTTCAAAGTGGTTAAAATAATTGAATCTTCAAATTAATTACGCAACATGTGAAAAACCACTTATGAAATTTCAACTGTTGGATAATATCTAAAAGTTAACGCATTCTTTTGCGGATAATTTGCTGAATTTTTACTCTATTTTAATGAACTTTTGACAAAAGTTGCCCAATGTATCTAGCATTTAACCTATGTAATAATTTTTTTTCTATCTTTCGCACATGCGAAGAGAAAACATTTTTTTATAAAAATTCTCATATTTTATGAGATATTTAAGATATTTGTATTCCAGTTGCAGTATATTGTTTCAAAAGTGTTTTTTTTTTTTTTTTTTTTTTTTTTTTTTTTTTTTTTTTTTAAGTTTAGTTTTGAAATAAATGTTTATATATCCGTTATTTAATATGCTATGATCACACAAATTCCTCCACAGAGTGAACTAGGTCTATATTAACGTACCCTAAAGTTTCAGTTCATTTCTTTCACTTAACGAAACAAGGTGATAACAAACATTGTTATTGATTTTGCTCAATTTGTTACCAGCCGCCTAAATGTTGTCTTAAATCAATTTTCCCTGAAAAAACATGAGGAAGACCTAGCTCTTTAAATACCCAATGTTTGAAAACATTTCATCGTGAGATAAATTTTTTAAATGAAAAAAACTCATCGTTTCCAAATCTTGCTAAACTTTTGAGCAGGAGTATATTTTACTTTAGTTTAGCTGTCAGTGAAATAATCATTTATAATAACACTATTTGGTACCATTCAAAACTTGACATTCGATTAACTAGTCACGTTCCATAATCAACAGAATCGTTATTATTTACATAGTAATATACACTAAACAAATAACAAAGAAATATCTCGCTTATACGTGCAACTTCCCTGATTCCACTGTATTCCTATCGTCTAAAAGTAAATTTTTATAAATATCAGCAGATAAATACAAGAAAAAACTTTTATAATGTTCTCATTCATTAAAATTTCTAAAAATTATATTTAATCTTATTTTTCGATGACTACCTTTCTTTTTATAAACTCAATGCGAAATTGTTGAAAACAAGGAATTTCCACTATTCTTACTAATTTTACAATATTATTTCAATCTCATTTTATTAATAAGCTGCATAATAAAATATATTTTAAATACTAAATACTCGCTTTGCATATAACTATAACAATGTAAAATAAAATACTCTCTTTGGATATAACTATAATTACGCTTGGTAATAAACAAGGTATAAATCACGGAGTTTCATAAAGAAATAAATTATTATCGAGTTAAGTTTAACAACAAATCCGTTGTAGGCGCTTGAAAGTGATTACTTAAATTATCTATTAAAGGCAGTTTCCAAATAATCATTGCGCAGGCGTAAAATCTTTTATTATTATTATTATTATTATTATTATTATTATTATTATTATTATTATTATTATTATTATTATGTTTAGTTAACAGTACTTGTGTTAACAAAACTAAATTTAGAATATCTATATACATCTAACAATCCTCTTTCATTTATTTAAACCAAAAGTAAAGTAAATTAATGCAGAAGTTCTCTCTCAGGGGCTGAAATAGACTTCATAGAATAACACACTTCATAGAATCGACCTCGCATTTATATATACACTAAGAGGCGGGAGGAGGAAGGTGGAGCCGCACTTGGATATTTTCCTTTTCTCTTTCAACAACCGCAAATTTTATCGTTCAAAAAGTAAATTTTCGAACAGATATTATTACATTGTCCTCCTCGTAAACTTTAGGATTGATCCAAGTGTTAAAAACAAAACGCAAATGTCAGAAAAACTGTAATTTTAGAAAGCATAATGGTATAATGAAAAGTATAAATCAAAAATGGCAAGGATAAGGCAATTAAGGATAACAAAAAAGTATTAATTTTAGAATGATAATCAAAAAATATTTTAATACGCGAGATGTCCATATAATTAAATGTCAACGAAATATTCGTGAGATTATTTTTAGCAAGACATAAAATTTTTTGGCTGTTTAAACTGAAAATTTGTCTTTAGGAGGCCACGTTCCTCATCTAAGCGAGATAAACGCTAGTTAAAAAGCAAATGCTTATAAAATGTATTTGTATCATGTTCAGAACTTTCAAAAAATATTTAAAAAAGAGTTTACAAAATAATTTCTTCAAAAACAGTGTAGCAACAATTAAACAAAGTAAGTTAAAAGCCCGAAGATCTGCAAAAAAAGCCATTATTAACAAAACAAAAAAAAAAGACTTTAGTTTACCAAAAAATTAAAAATGCTATCAGTTAATTATTGGGCTGAACCGGTTTTCTCTGATGCGTCAAGTTTAATTCATATCGAGCTGAGAGAAACAAGCTAATAGGACAAAAAAAATGTGACCGACTTAATGAAAATTACACTCTTAAAACAGTGACAAGTTCTCAGTACTTTTCGGTACAGAGGTGCATAACTTTTCAAGGAATTGGGCAAATGTTCATGCTGAAGGGATTAATTAATTTGAAATAAAATATAGCCATCATAAAAATGATACCTAACTGACTATTTTACAGGTATCTCAGACTTTTCCACAATCAACATTTCAAGATGATAATGCAGCTTCTTACACGGCGTCTGTGGTGCGTTTATTTGATTCAAATTGTTAAATTTGCCTATCCACTCCCCTGTACATCTGTAATTCTCAAGCAATCATAACTTTTTTTTTATTTTAAGTTAAATTCCACATAGAATATCGTAGAATTTCTATTTTACTGGACCTGGAAATAGTCCTAATCTCAATCCGCTCGATAATATTTAGTCTGTAAAAGGGAATGGGATTCAAAATTTTTAGCCTACAACCTTGCAATAACTAGAAAAGTTATTTGCAATGCTTAGCACAGTGAAATTTCTGAGGTTTATGTTGGAAAACCGAAAAAACTATTTCATTGTGCATTAAAGCAGTAATTCCATATAAATGTGGAATTACCGAATGCATAATACATATTTTTATTAAGTAATTATTTAGATCTAACAAATAAATAGTTTTACTTCATATATTAAAATATAATGTGTTTATTTCATATAATAAATCATAATAGAAGACATTGTATACGTTTGTTATATTGCATTTAAAAAGAAAGTTTTATGTAGACTTTTATTAAGTGCTTCGTAGAGCGAATTACAAAATAGAAAATGTACACAGGTATCATTTCTTCTCTTTGACATTATGGAAACATGGCAGTTTTATTTGTTTCAACCATTATATTTGAAGTTATTACAAATAAAAAAGGTATAAGTCAATTTTTCTGCAATGCGGCCTTTTTCTTTCTTTTTTTTTTTTTTTTTTTTTTTTTTTTTCTTTTAGTGTATATGGAAAAATTAAAAATTATGTTATATAGTTATAATCTCTACAAACAACAGTGTTTTGAAAACTAAAGCGAAATTAATTATTCTTCTCTTAGAGCAAAATTTATGGTATTGTAATTGGAGGAATGATATAAGATAAACGCACCAGTAGTGGACACTTTAAGGACATTTTCTGGCTATTTTTTGTGTAATTTCCTAAATTTTAGCGGTTCAAAAAATAATTAATATTTCAGACCTTTACTAGCTCTTTCTTAACACGTCTGTATTATGAAAATTCCTAATTGTAGCATTTATATATGTAAAAAATCAAAAATCTGAAGAGCTTAAAATGAGCTAGTAGTGGACACACTAAAAACCCAGTAGTGGACCCTTTTTTGTTCCAGTAGTGGACCCCTTTGAATTTTTGCTTTAAAATTCAACTCTAAAATTGCTAGATTACAGAATTGTGTACACTACTGGATCTGGCATTAAAAGTCACATGAGCCAGTAGTGGACAGGGCTGTCCACTATTTGTTATGATGACATTTTTTGGCACCAGTAGTGGACACCCATAAAAATAATATGTGCTAATATAAGATTTAAAAAATAGCACAATAAATGAATTCTGCATACTTATTTTAGTCATATGAAAGCAAAAGGTAGAAGAAATCATTTAAAAATAAGCAGAGAGCGGGCAAATAAAATTGCATTTCCTTATTCAAATTGATAAGAAGAAAACGGAAAAATCACAAAAAGTGCAAATTTTTTTAGTTAAACTAACATTATTTTAAAACTAATGGCCGGAATTATTTTTTGTTAAACGGTTTAACAGTAAAGGACTATAACTCCCTTCCTCAACATTGCTCGAATCTTCAGAATTTTTAGGTAGCTTATTTTCCGAGTTTAAAATTAAAAGTGTCCACTACTGGTACAGGGTCCACTACTGGTGCGTTTACTTTATGTGTAAGAGGAGATTAAATGTGTAAGAGGAGTCTGGAAATACGTGAAGCGAAAATCGTAACCACAGAAGTCATTATCATTCATTCATATTGGCAGTACTCGCCTATGTTGGTAAACTCAATATGGCTTTTCGGACAGAGTGTTAATCTGTGCTCCTGCGATCACTCTACTACAGAGGCGTACATACTGAGAACACAATAGTTAACTTCAGTTGCCCTGCATGCTAATAGGCTGTATGCCATCTTTACTTATTTCATTCCTCCAAGATAACCATAAACTCTTTCCCTCTCCTCTTATAAAACATGATAATACATAATAGTCAAAATTCTTAATGCGACATAGGATTTAAACTTAACCCGAGATAGTTAAACTTTCAGGAACCTTTGAACAAAAACTTTTGAGCTGAAAACATATACGAGTTACCACCAGACTCATGATTAATTTAACTCGATAGTTGAGTAATTAACTTCAACCTACATTTCAAAATAAATTTCTACTAAAATATTGTGTTTCAAAAACTTTAACCTAGGCTTTAATTCATTAAATACTGATCATACGCATATATAGTTATACGCATATTTAGTCTCGAGTGCAATTAGAAGAGCAAGAAAAATTTGAAGAAAAACAATTTTTTTTTTTAATTATTCTGTATCATAAATGTTACAAATGACTTTTTTTTTTTTTTTTTTTTTTAAGAAAAACAGAAATATTTAAACAAAAAACTAGATGGCGAAGGTGGACTCTGCTCTGCTCTCCATCATTTGTATGTTCTCATAAATTTCTAGTGCAAGACATAGTATATTCACGTTAAGAGAAATAAATTTGATCAAACGCTCGACATAGTGATAGAATGAAATTCTCGCCTAATAGGCTACCCACCATTCAGTTTGATATATTTTTATTGCTCGAATCTATTAATTTACTTCATTGGGGTAAATTTCGTAGTTTAGTTTTCATGCTACTATTTCCAATGCAACAATCCCCAAAATGCATATTTATATTGAACATCGCCCAATTTTGCTATGTTAATAAAATCTTAAATTTTGAATAACTTACGAAATTTTCCTATTCGAATATTTGTAGTCAATGATGTTTAAACAAGTATCATAAATGTTATTTTGAAGTTTTCTGATATATTTGTGATCCTCAAAATGGACGTTTGTGTGAAAATTTGCCCTATTCGGCCATATTAAGTAAATCGTAAATTTCCAATGATTTGCGAAATTTTTAAATTGGAAAATTCATAGTCAAAGATGTTTATGCCAGCATCTTATATAATATTTTGAAATTAGTCGGATATCTTTAATGAAAATATCCCTCAAAACCGACGTTTATGCGAAATTTTACCGTATTCTACCTTGTTAAAAAATTCGGAAATTGTTAAGAAATTTCGAATAATTTGTGAAATATTCAAAGTAACTTGTTTATAGTTAATGGTGTTTGTGCAACCCGGCATAAAAACTGATATTTAAAAGCTGTTCATACATCTTTACGGTAAAAATATTTCTTTTCATTCAAGTTTAGGTGAAATTTTGCCCTATTTTCTCATGTTAAGAAAATCGTAAATTTCGAATAACTTATGAAGTTTTTTTAATTAGAATGCTGCAAATGAATAGGGTTCTTGCCAGTGTTACAAATAATATTTTTAAACTGGTCCGATCTCTCTGCGATCATTTGTTCGTGGGGTATCGTGTACACAGACCAACAAACTAACACACTAACGGACTAACAAACTAACAGACACCCTACAGACGGGCACCATACCTATTTTCATATTTTTGGATTCCTAATAACCTCAAAACGTGTAAAAAAGTCCAAAAAACGTGGTCGAAAATTTTCACAATTACCTAAGTTCCCCATACCAATAGTATGATGGGGAACTAAAAATTTTAAATATTTAAAATTTGCTTCTAGTTTTTTTTTTGCTCAGAGAAAAGTTTTAACCATCATTTTATAAAACATACGGAAAATTTTACAAAACATTAGCGAAACATTATTCTGAAAGATAAAATGCATATACATAAATATAAACTGCACATATGCAAAAAAAGAAAAAAAAACACTCTTTAATTTTTTACATAGTTTGATAGCTAAATATATACAACAATTTGTATCAAAAGCTCAGTTGAATAAAATGAAAATTACGTATGATATAGTCAAAAGAAATAGTTTCGTTTTCATATTTTTTAAGAGCTTCGAAATCACAAAGAGTTTCATACAAATGATTTTTTTTAATGTAGATGAAATAAATGGTACAAGGGAAAACTTTTATGGACTTGTATCTATAACCTAATTTTATTTATTTTCTAAAATTTGCGAGCTCATAAGAGGTTTCTCATAAAAAGTCCCTTTTTTTGCAATGTGGGGAAAATTATTAGATCTCCAAATTAAATATGTGACTAGTGGAAAATAGTTTATGGGTTGTAACTCTTATATACAAATACACAGAGAAAAAAAATATACCACCTTCATCTAGAACGACTAAATAGTCATTTTCTGAATCCCAAAACTAGAGATATAGATTTACGGGTTATGCGTATGCGGTAAACAAATAACCTGGATAGACAAATTATCTAGAATTTCTAGTCTATATTTCCTAGATGGTGAAACATAAAAACAGTGTTATGAATATTGAGAATTTTGTATTACAAGAAATTCTCGCTTGATTTCCTAGAATTGAATCATAAACAAAAATTATAACTACCAAAACTCGCCTCTGGTATTCAATATTTATTTTCAGAGATTTTCAAATAACTTTGACCGCGATAATATCGAAAAAAGCTCTTGAAATCTAATAGGAGATTTTAGAACTCGCTTGTAAAACAAACTAGAATTTTTTAGACTTAATTTTTTTCCACAAAAGTAGCCCTGAGTACTAGAATTTATAAGGACAACATGGAATTATTTTTACTAGAACCACAATTTAGTTCACTAAATGTTAGTCACAGAATTTTTTTTTCTTTTTTTAATACTGATATTTTTCCACAAAAGTAACCCTATGTATCTAGCTTACAAACCTATGTAATAAATGTGTTATCTTAGAACATGTGCAATACATGTGCAGTCTTTCAGCGTATACTTATATAGTGTCTTTCAACAGGCTATGACATTAGTACATGTATTTTATAGCGCATATGCAGAAGAAAAATATTTAATACTCATATCTCAGGGAAAATTAACATATGAGTGAAAGTCAAAAATTATTAAAAGCTTACAAAGTTTCTATACCAGAGTTAAACGTTCTAATTTAACATATCAAAATTTTTTAATGGTTAAGTGTTACGCCTAAATTTCTCAAGAATTTAACTCTTCTGTTTCGTACACAGAAAGTTCCTGTATTTCCTATACATTAGTTTCGTTCTAAAACATAGAAAAAATTAAGCAATAGCACAAACTTTCAATTTCTAGAGGCTTTTATGATGATTCATTAAGTTATGTTTTTCAATTACACGGATTATTAAATTGTATTTATATAATATGTCATGTCGTCTTATAAGAAACTAAAATTGTTTTGTATGTGCTATATTCCTGTCGGCAAACTTATATACATAAATATTTTTGCAAACACATACAACACAACACAAAAATCATTCTACGCTGTTCATTTACATATTGCGTGGCTCATATTATTTTCTGAAATACTCCAACTATGAAAATTTAACTATCAGTAAGTAAATTACAATATAAATGCATTTCCTTTTATTAATAGTAGAATGTGAGAAAATAACCAAGTCACCGGATGTATGTATTTTTCGTTTTTTACTCTTAAATGTAACTTAAACCGGTTGTGGAGGTTTTAGTTCTTTTTTTCTCAGTATTACATGAGAAAATCTAGCTATAATTCTCGTTAATCCTTGCTTTCTCAAATCTTACCTAATTAACTGATTTATACTTATACATGGCTAGTCTATGAAACTAATTACGTTTCCTGTCAGACCTACGGAAAATGAATTTTCTATTTTAAAATATCTATTGAAACGTGTTATTATCTCACTTGAATAACTTTTTTAAATCTAAAGTTTGCTTTTTGTACCACTGTTACTTTGAGTCTATCAAATCTGCTAATAAGGTGCTAATTATATTTAACTAGAATCTAAATCTTAAGTTAGAAATAATTTTAACACGTTATAATTCGTAAATACTTTACTATACATTATTATTTATAAATACTTTATGTTCCACTACTTTAGATAAAATTAGTTTCAGTTTGTCGGATATAATATAATTTTAAATTTATTACTCTAATACACAGGAAGTTGGCTTGTCACCAGTGTTGCTAATTTTAAGGACTTATAGTTTTACATCATACTATAGGTATGGGGAACTTAGGTAATCCTGAAAAGGTTTTTTGACTTTTTTACATTTTTTCAGGTGTGAGGAATCCGAAAATGACAAAATTTGTATGGTGTCCGTCTGCAGGGTGTCTGTTAGTTTGTTAGTCCGTTAGTTACTTTCTTAGTCTGTGTACACGGTATCTCAAGAAGAAATAGTCGCAGAGAATTCAGCTCAGTTTTAAAATATTACTTTTGACACCGGCAAGAACCTTATTCATTTGCAACATTCAAATTAAAAAATTTCATGAGTTATTAGAAATTTACGATTTTCTTATGATGAAAGAATAGGGAAAAATTTCACTTCTTGCATTAAATGGAAAATTGTAACTGTAAAAATGTCAGACCAGTTTTAAAATATCAGTTTTGATGACGGAATGAACATTAATAACTATAAACATGCTACTTTGAAAATTTCGCAAGTTATTGGAAATTTACGAATTTCTTAACATGGCAGAATAGGGCAAAATTTTACATAAAATTCAATTTTTAGAGGTATTTTCATCGTAAAGATGCCGAACCACTTTTGAATATTATTTAGGATACTGGCATGAATATCATTGACTAGGAATTTTCCAATATAAAAATTTCCGAAATTATTAATATTTTATCAACATAGCAAAATTGAAAATTTTCCATATAATTATGCATTTGAGTATTGTTGCATTGGAAATAGTAGCATGAAGACTAAACTAGGAAATTGATCCTAATAAAACAAATTAATATATTAGAATTAGATAAACATATCGAAGTGAACAGTGGATAGCCTATAAGCGTTTGATCAAATTCATTTCTCTTAACATGATTATAACATGTCTTGCACTAGAAATTTATGAGAACATATATATATGATGGGGAACTGAGCAAAGTCCCCCTATGCCAACTAGTTTTATTCAATATTTAATTGTAATGTTAGCCTAATCAGATCGAAGATTAGTCACCTATCGTGTATATTAAGCATCACTCCTCATCTCTCCTTATTGAAGATTATTGAATAATTAAATCCCTAAATTTGGCAAAACCTCTTGTCACATACGAATTTCAAATATTGTCTGTTTCTAGCAATGCAATAGCAATATTTGCAATACAATACATAATTAGCAATGCAATAACAATATCTATCTTCTGTGAAATATAAATGAACCAAGCTTTATATGAGAGACAGGTAATATGTAAAGCCACGCTGATTGAATTTGGTTGCCTATCGGACGAAAGATGGCGATACTATTTTGCAATTAATTTTCATTTACAGAAAGACTATATATTCTAAGTTATATATGTGCTTCTAAGTTATATATGTGCTTCTAAGTTATATATGTGCTTCTAAGTTATATATGTGCAAAAAACTCGCTATGTATTTTATTTATATATTTATTTATTTTTTGGATAGAAACTACACAGAAATTTTGAATTTCTATGTTTATTACTTAAATGTTTACTTTAAAAAATGGTCGAATTTCTACCACTGGGCGATACTAGTGTATATATACCTCTGCCAAAGATAGAATTTAATTTAATACCACAGGACTATTCTGTATATAACAAACTTTTTTTTTAAAGTCTTCTTTCATATAAAGGAATATGATAACTGTATACACATTCGAATAAACCCCTGTTCGTTCACATACGTTTATTGGAAAAGAGTGCGTCTATAGTCGGTTGGCCTCTCCTCGTATAGTGTTTAAGATTAGTTCGTAAATCAAAGTCCATAATTTTTTTTAATCCTTCGATGAATTCTTTCACGTTTTCTGAATTAAAATCTACATTAAAATCCCATCAACAAATAAGCCAAACGAACAAATTCAAACTTATTTACTTATTTATTTATTTATTTTACTTGTAAGAACGTGTGAAAAATAGTTTACTCTATGATTTTGTATCCAATTGTCTACAAAATGCTTCAGTTAATAAAAATGACGCCGCAAGTAATGCATTCACATGTAAGAAAAATGGCTAATTCGAGCATTGCATTGTGTGTTTATTTTAATCTTTTATCATTATTATTTTTTAGTAATTTTAAAGTTAAAATAGTGTTTTTATTTAATATATTTTAAACCATTATCCGATAGAAATAAAAAATACAGTGTTAGCTATATTTTAACCTGATAAGTGTAGGAGTTTTCGTAGTGATATGCTAAACAGTGTAGCTTTGTATAGGTAAGACCTGACATATTCAAAGTGAAACACAAAAAAAGATAACGGCATGAAATATCTGACCGAAAGCAATAGTCTTAATAAGAAACAAAAAAAAAAAAAAAAAAAAAAAAAAAAAGGTGGGGGGATACTCAAAAAAAAAACTATATATGTATATATATATATATTTGATCATATGTTTCTTTTGCATTCTACAATCTTGTAGCATTATATATATATGGTTTCATTTATTCAATGTTTGAAAAGGTTTTCAATATATATATATATATATATATAGCCGGTAACAAAAGTGTCCAAACACTAGCAAAAATTCCTGTGTAAAACAAGTACACTTCATACGGTTTTGTTAAATAAATCCTTGTCGAATCCCGTTCTTTGTCAGTGTAAGAACATGATTCTGTAAGGGTTTATTTAACAAAACCGTATGAAGTGTACTTGTTTTACACAGGAATTTTTTCTAGTGTTCGGACACTTTTGTTACCGACTGTATATATATTGAAAAAAAGCATTCTTAACAATTTTGCAAAATTAAGTGCTTTTAATTAAAGAATAAAATTTTGAAATTCTAATTTACATTTTAAATAACTAACAAATAAATAAACATGATAGCATAAGTTAAAATAATAAACAAGCTTTTTGAATTTTTGTGAAAGTATATGTATTATAAATTCCTGCAGATGGCAGCACTAAAAAAAATTATTAATGGCAAATAAAATAAACAACGAAACATACAGGAAGGGCTCAAAAATAATGAAATAGACTTTTTGTCATGGGCCTATGTAGGTCTCTCTAAAGGGGTCCTTGCCCGTATTCACGCTAGCTATTGAAAAAGGCTACGAAAAACTCCGAACGATCTGGATGATGAGCACGATGCGTTTAAACGGCCCTCCCGTGTGCCAACTATAGAGAAACAGAGAGTAGAACCTTTCGGCCGCTGTACTGCGTTGGGCACTTTTCTGACAAAAGCAAGGTGGCGACATGACCCGCCTTTTTCCCCTGATTCTTCCACCAATATATTTATATAATAATTTTTCACTTAATCAATCGTGCAAACTTGCTATTAAAATTCTGAAAGAAAAATACTGGTGGAAGAATCGGGGTAAAAATTTGCCTTGTCGCCGCCCTGGAAAAATGTTTTAATGGTCATTTACAATCGTTTTAAATGAAGTGTCATTTTTACAATTAATGCACAATAATGCTTTTCATGTTTTTTTTTTTTAATTATCACTTTCATCAGAGAACTGGAAAAAAAAAAGATAGATAGAATAATGAAGTACTATTTATATTATGAAAAAGAAAAGAAATAGATTTTTTTTTCTAAAATAGTATATTTATTTATTTTTTTTTTTTTTTTTTTTTCAAATTACACTCTGGAATCTATTTTAATAATCTGAATACTCAAAAGTTCACCCTGATACAAAGAAGCAGTAAAATCAACACTTTCTTGAATAAAACCCTAATCTAGAAAGCAATAAAATTAATTAATTTAAGAGCACAACGTTATTTAACAAGGTAAAATAAATAAATAAGTAAGTAAAAACTACATGGTAATCGTTTAAAAAAACTCATTTGTTAAGAAAAAGAAACTTATATAAGTGATTAATACATCACTGGATTTATCAGTAATATCAGTTATGAGTAATATCAGTTTAATTATGATTTTAATTTCGAGATTTCACTGTTTACTTCTGTTCCCGCACTAAAATTTTGAAATTAAAAAAGATTTTTATTTTTTTTATTTTTTTTTATTGTCGCTGTTAAAAATGATTTTATAGCAAATGGTTTTATTGCATAAAATCTATATAAATCATTATCGTCATTTTTAATATTAAATTTTTGGATTCAGTTTTTTTTTTTTTTTTTTTTTTTTTTTTTTAATTGAAAAAATGCTTTAAAAAATATTTTTAGGATAGATTATAAATATATTTACGCAATTGCTCATTAATAATTAGTTTACAATTCTTTTAACCGTGAAATTCATTTTATATATTAGAAAAAAATATTTTTTACTGAAAAAGAATGTTAAATGCTTATTATTGTTATTATTATTTTAATTAAATATAAAAAAACTTCTATTTTTTACGTGTTAGATACCTCTGAATATATATATATATATATATTTTCCTTGGGGGGGGGGCTACCGCAACGGCCGAGCGGTTCTGCATGTTCATCGACTAAACCGTTCGAATTTTTCCGTGGTTTTCTCCGAAACTCGCGTAAATACGGGCTAGGTTCCCTAAGAAAGACTCACACGGAAGGCATTCCACCTAGAGACCTGGAAACCTAGAGTACTCAATCGGCCTTAAACACAATAACAAAACAACCCTACCCCCCTCCCCTTTTTTTGGCGGGGGGGGGCTAAAAATTAAAAATATTAATAAAAATGAAGTTTTCTCGAATTTTTAGAAACTTTTCATTATTTCGACCGACCTAAAGGGATTTGAAGGAGAGGGAAACAGTGGGGTCAAAACTTCAACTGAATTGGTTAGACATGACACATTATGACTATTCTGTATATTGCATGAAATATATTATACGTACGTTTAATTAGTTTTGAATACGGATGCATTAGAAGGAGTCCTACATTGTGTCTATCCTGAAAATAATATTAGTTTTAATGATTTACAATCCATAAGCATGTTTATTATGATTTATTCAGAATACATCATTTTATAACTGGGTTGCCATCCTAATTGTGCGAGCATCACGAAACGCATTGCGCGTAAAATTTTTGATATAACTAAAATTATTATTGATACTTAGGTATATGATGAACATAAAACAAAGAACATTAAAATATTTTTAAGCGTTGATTAATTGTCTGCTGATAACATCGAATGGTGTAAGAGTAACGCGATATTTGGTGACGAAAATGAGTTTGGCAGCATACATTACATTATCTAACACTGAGTTTCATTGTCTTAACATGACTTTTGAGGTATGTTTTGTTTTTGTCTCTTTAAATAATATGAAAGAGTTTAAAAATTTAACTTCAATTTTAAATACTTGTATCATTATTTATAGTAATAAAATTAACATAATATTAAATATTAAAATAATTTTGTTCGTGATTTACAATTTTTTTTTCTAACTCTGCAGTGACTCATCATGTGGATACGATGATGAACTGATCTGATTTTAAAACAAATAATCATGTTCCATTATAAATACGTTCTAAAATTTTTACAAAATAATGCAAAAAATTTTTTATTTGATTCCGATCAATAATTCTGTATTATGATAACCTATACTCAGTCAGAGAAATATTACATAATCTGCATTAAATATTAACGCCGAAACTGCTCACTATGCAAAATTTAATTTATTATTTGTTTATTTTTATTTTATTTATATTTATAATATATGTATTGCCAAAATGATTACTTATTGAAATTAAATTTTGACAGGCCCGTAGCCAAAGAATATTAATGTAACATGCATTTTGTTGTTGTTGTTTATATATATATTCAAAGAGCATTCCATAAAAACTCAGAGTAAAATCATAAAAAATCAAGAAATATATTTACAGCAAAAAATACATCATTCTTTTTCAAAATACCTTTCGTCAGATGATATGCAACGGTCCCATCGTTCAACCCACATTTCAAAACAAGTAGAGAAGCCCTTTCTGGAAGCTGCTTCAAAGAACCCTCCACTGCTGAAATAACTTCATAATCTGTATTAAATTTTCTGCCATGGAGCTTCTCTTTTAACGTCGGAAACAGACAGAAATCGCATGGTGCGAGATCTGGACTGTAAGGGGGATGTGGCATGATTTTAATATTGCATTTACTAAGATATTGCTGAACAGAAGTAGCGACATGCGGGCGAGCATTATTGTGATGTAATGTCCAATTCCCTGCCAGTTCATGATGCTTTCTCGATATGTGTTGTTGCAAAATTTTCAAAACTGAAACATAATATTCACCATTCATAGTAGTTTTTGGAGGCACAGCATGCTGATAGATTACACCTTTATGATCAAAGAAAATAATCATCATGACCTTTCCAGCAGATTTGGTTTGTCGGGTTTTTTTCGGAGGCGGGGAATCAGTATGTTTCCATACACTTGTTGCGGACTTGGTAAGGGGATCATAATGATGCACCCAAGTTTCATCACCTGTTATTACAGTCTTTAGGAGATTTGGATCATTTTGAAGCATCTGTTTCCATTCACAACATTGGTGAATTCTTGTTTTAATTTGTTCTTTAGTAAGGTGATGAGGGACCCATGTGGAACAAACATAGCGAAGCTGTAAATTGTTGCGTAGAACGCGAAATATCAACGTTTTCGAAATGTTTGTTAATGCCGCTATCTCCTCACATGTCATTCGCCGATTTTCTTGAAGGATTACCCACACAGTGTTAATATTTCGATCATTCACAAAACTTTTTGGTCGTCCAGGCCTAGGAGCCAGTTCTGCAGACAAACGGCCTTTCTTGAAATCACCATGCCATCTAAAAATCGTAGCCTCACCAAAACATTTGTCTTTGTAAGCTTCTTTCATTAACTTAACTGTTTCTGGAGCTGTTTTGCCCAAACGGTAGCAAAATTTTATGGCACAACGCATTTCGTTTTTTAACTCTGAATCACTCATCTCCATTTCTGTAGGGCAAATAAAACAGTTCTTTAAACAAGCACGGAAATAGAAAAATAAAATCGTCTGCTTCGTTTAGAATTTTGTATAAACGTACAGTTAACAGTTTGAAAAAATCGCCTGCATTTCTATTTTTTAGTTTCGCGGTGTTGCCACTACGTAAAAAAATAACTCTCAGTTTTTATGGAATGCCCTTTGTATATATATATACATATATATGTATATGTATAAATTAAAAAATTATTTCATAAAACTCTGGAACAATATTCCTTTCCTAAAAGTATTTTTGAGTTCTAAAGATAAAGTATAGAATAAAAACTATGTCTCTTAGAAGGCAATGCAACAATTAAATTGATCTGTTTTAGAAAATATATCATTACACCTAACTTTTTTTTACATAGATTCTACTTCATCTATATTACAATACAATATAATTTAGATTAAAAAATTCATTATAAAATTTGGTTTTTATCCCGCATTCTTAATTGTTTTAACTGCACTTCATTTTCTTTTATTGTTTTACTAATTATAATTCAAATGCTAAGCCATGCATTAAAAATAAATAAATAAATAAGTAAGTAAGTAAATAAAAAGGCTACGGGCTTGTATTTAAAAAGTAAAAGTCAAAAACTGCGGTTACAAATTATAAAGAAAATTATTTTTAAGTTATTGTTTTAATTTAAATATATTGTATTATTAGCTAAGATTCTGAACTTTCGAGGAAAATTCACAGTAAAAAGTGTTGTTTAACCGTGTGATACAGAGTGATCCAATTAACAGAGCACGCGTTATTATTATAACTATTATTATTATTATTATTATCTACAATTTTAATGCCTGTAGTACGACATTCTGCATCACAACTTATTTAATATGTTTATATTTAATGCACGTGTATTGTTTGTTTTATTTTGTAAGTGCGAAAATTTGTATTCTAAACATAAATTTGAGTAACTGTAGTTATTAATTTTCAATCCAATTCTCCAGTTTAAAATGATAGGTGGGATAGAAATTTAGGTTCTTTTTGAAGGATCTGATATGTTACATAATCTGTGAAAATTTCAAGAAAAAATATTAAACAGTTTCAAAGATATTCTGCGCGCAAGGTGAAAAATACACATTTATTATTAACACATAAATTATTAAATAATTCCCCACAGAATTTAAATTATATTCCAAAATACATAAGGAACTTATAAGTAACAATTAGACATGCCCAATGAAGCTTAGTTAACAATAATTTTCTTTAAAAAATACCATAATTAAATCGATGTTTTTTTTTTTTTTTTTTTTTTTTCTAAGGGTGGTATGTCCCCTTAAATTTATCACCCTTATTTCAATATATATTAAATGGTTATTCCTATATATTTCCGTTTTAAAATCTAAATTATGCTTGTATAACATATCTATAAAACAATAAAACAAAAATGCAAAAAACGCAACACGACGAAACATATTCTTTAAAAATAATTTAATTAAAGGTTTCAGACTTGCGAAAGAATATTTTATTAAAGAAACTTTCCGTAAATCAATTTTTAATAAAATATTGTCGAAAATATCATAAAGCAGGACAAAACACACATATATATATCGCTTAAACCGTTTCTATGCAAGTAAAATTTTCGAGCACGTTTATTAGAATAACCATGCTCAAAGACGTAGAAAAACGCTTGTTGGTTCAAAATATGTTGCGGATGGCACGGCAATAAAGAGGACAACATACCATTACACAAACTGGATCACAGTTGAAATGAAAGGTAAGATGTTTTCTGTTTTATAATTTTTTCAACTGATATTAACCAATGATAAAAAATATATGTATAATTATTTGCTCACAGTGATTTAAAAAAAATAATAATAAAATGAGCAGTTAGAGACTCCAAAAACTTTAAATATGAAAAAAAGACTCATTCTTTATTAAAATATTAATAAAGTCATTTGTGTCCGCACTGTTATAAATGGTTTCTCAAAAATGAGCAAAATTGTCTCAAAATAGCTCCGAAACAATATATACTTAAATATTGAAAATCCCATGTACTCATTTTTGAGCATATTGAAATGCTCAAAAATGGGGTTGACCACTAAGAATCCCAATATCCCCACTTTTGAGCATGACAATATACTCAAAAATCAGTACATGGCTTTTCAAATTTAAGTATATATAGTTTCGGAGCTATCTTGAGGCAATTTTGACCATTTTTGAGAAACTATTTTTAACAGTGCGCTTTTGAAAAAGAAAAAGAAAAGGAAAAAATGTGATAAATTCCAATTTTTTTTTCAAAAATATCAAATACATTATTTGTGTTAACGCATGCTATATTTAAAAAAAGAGAGAGAGAGAGAGAAAGAGAGAAAAGGAATTTTGAAACGATACTAAAATGATTTCATACAAAACAACTATGCAACAAAACATTTTTTTTCATACAAACATTCATGTAGCATAATGTAAAAGTTTAGAGAATTTTATTCAATAACAGTCTTTAAGAAAATATAATACAATGTTTTAAGTAGCTATTTAATTATTTATATGTTTCCTGAAATTTGTTTATTAATTCTAATTATATTCCAAATTGGAATTATTTTTACTTTTTTTTCTGATTGTGAGATAATGAATACTTGTTATAAAATTCATTTTTATTGCTTATACTATATGCAGTATACACAAATATTTTTATTTGCTTATTTATTTAAGCTCTATGTTTTAGGAATATCATTGAAATAGGAATTTTAAATAGTATAGTTTAGTTACCCTGATTTAATTATTTGCATGTGTTTTGGGATGTCCTTGAGTATTTGGTTGATGGCAACGTCCTTGATTAAACATCGTCAAGGTATAATTCGTAAGATAACTGACAATACATTTCATAATGTTTCAAATAAACTTATTTCAAAATGTCGAGGAAATTTTTGACAGGTTATTAAAAAGTGTTTATATTATACCTCATTATTTTTTATTTTTTTGGATTGCGAATTGATAGATATGAAATAACTGTGATTCTTAAATACGTAAACATATTTGTTAGACATATATTGCGAATCAAAATTATTTGATATTGCACATCTTAGACACAGTATATATGTCAATTATAAACTATGCATAAAATATACGTCGAATCGTAATCATACACATTTTACAAAAGGCTCATGACTCATATGTAATAAACGAACAAATTCTATGATTAAAATAATGAAAACCAAACAAGTACACAGAAGTACATTAAAAATACTTAAAATCAGACATTTGTAATTCTAACAAAATTTTGAAATAAAAGTAAATTAGTGTTCCTGTTTTTTTGTTTCTAGTTTACCACTAATAGCTTAATAATTGCATTACAAGAAGAGTCATTTAATTTCTAAATGCTATTGTTGAATTTTTCAATAATTTTTTTTACTTATTTATTTTCTCGAATATATAAGAAAAAAATATAATAGCTTGTAAAAACTAAATTATAGAACAGTATTTAAACTAAATTAACAAGTGTTGAATAAGTTATCTCAAGATATTATATTTTGTTAATTGCAATTCATAATTTTATTTTATTATTAATAAAAGATATGGGTAAAATTTCAGAAACATTAAAAACATTATATATAATAGACAATCAGATTATTGTTGAGAATAATTGTTTTATAAGCATTTTAAATATTTTATCTCATGAAAATTAACAAAATATTTTTATAGGTTATATAAAATGTAATTATAGAATCATAAAATGTAATTATAAAATGTAATTATACAAAGATTTAAAAAAAAAAAAAAAAAAAAAAAAAGAACAGAAAATTTTGGGTAATAAGTACATTGGCGAATGGGATTTAAATCTAGGTTTTTTAAATGCTATAATGTGATTATAAATTTCCTTACTACATTTTATTATTAATCAATCACAAAGTACACAAGAAAACTTACTCGATATCTTAAATATATACACAGTTTTTTATTTACCTTGTGTTTTCTTTAAACAATGTATACTTTCGGATAAACCAATATTATCACAATTAACTCTGCTCAAAAAACAACAATTGAAATAAATTAAAAATTAGAATAATTTTATAATAATATATTCAGTTTCACGCTTTGTATTTTAATTTTAACTAAAACATAAATTATATAAAAATAGCAAGGTAAAACCTTAATATAATCATTAAAATGTAAGTTTTAAAATACAAAGTTCTAATTTTATGTAAATCCAGATTATTCTTGTATAAAACGTTGTATTTCCAAAGCTTTCATTTCCTTATATATATTAGTAATAGAGAAGTAACCGCTTATCAGAAACTTTTATCTTAAATAACAATCTATAATAATAAAAGGAAAGGTTTGTCTGTCTGTCTGTATGTCTCTGCGTCTGTCTGTCTGTCTGTCTGTTCTTTTATACGTTCAGCCCCTATTGAACGCAGAAGTACAAGAATTGACATACGGATGCTTTCCGAGGTCCTTTTCGAAACAGAATTTAAAAATTTTAATTAGTTTCGGAGATGTTAATTAAAACGTTGACCCATATCGATCGAAAAATGACCAAAAATCCTTATTGCTTAAAAAGAGGCATTCTATCAGGGGCCGTACCCTTAGCGACCGTGCCCTTAGCGGAAATCTATAAACCCGTGTCCTTAGCGGAAATGTTATCTCCCCTCGGTGGCGTGCTTTCAGCATACATGCCTTTAGCGGAAATGTATAATAAATTTAAAAACAAATTAATAAATAAAAAATGAGATCTTCAATTTTCCTCTACACTTATCCACATTTAGCACAGGCTATATTTTGCTTCAGAAGTAACCCGTCGCAAAAATAGGTATGCGTACTGTAGAATATCCGTTATTTGAGGGAATGGTGATCTGTAACCATATAAAGTTTAATGAATCACAGTGCTAAATACGAAAACGAACATTATAGCCATTTTATGATTTTAAGTTTTTGAGAAAATATAATTAAGCATTACACCTTTTAAAACTACAACAAAAATGAAAAATCATGAGGTATACATTGATTATCAACACTTTCCAACTGCACGTATTCGTTGTATCGTATAACATTCTATGTTCTTTGTCTATATTATCACACAATGGACAAACAGAAAGACAGACATATAGACTAATTGAATTCATAATCACTCTGAAACATTGTTGGAAAGTGTTAAAAATGCCTAACACAAGCAGATATGCTGCTCTTAATTTCCTATTTGCACCCCTTAATGTATCGAAACATGTTTGCGTAGTCCTGTAAATCTGGAGGTTAAGCATATTATAGTTTATACAAAACATTTACTTAGCATATAAACAATAAATACGAAATTCTTTATGATTTTTTGATGAAGTTATTTAAAATGTCTCCCCTAAAGCGCAAGGCATTGGCATTTTTTGGATGTCCCTGTGCACAAATAGTGGCATAGGTTCTATTAGAGCCATTTTAAGTAGGGAATAATCAATAATGAATTTGAATAACACATATCATTAAAAAATAAATAAATAAAAATAAAATAAAAATAAAAACTAGTATGCTGTGGCCACCACAAGATTTTCTTCTATATTTTCCTATACAAATTCACTAAGTGCAAATAATCAATTTTTATCTTAGAGAAAACTAACACTAAATATCCAAAGAAAGACAGATTTATTGTCTATAAATGACATCTTAAAAAATGCATGTTTATAATAATTATCTCACATATCAAGTTTCGTACAGTTATATGCCATTGAAGTTGAGATATAACTTTCTCGTTATCGAGGAAATTTGCAGTATAGCAGAGCCACCTATTGACCGATAAGCATTCAAATTGAATCAGCATAATGTCTCATAATGGACTTCACATATATCACGTTTTGTTCGATTATAAGCAACAGAACCTGAGATATAGCCACCCCTTAAATTGCGGAAATCACAGTATAGCAGCACCACCTGTTGAGCGGTTGACACTAAAAGTTTATAGACACTCATTTAGAATAGAGTGCATCAATATGTAAACTTATATGCAATTCTATGCAGTAGTTCCTGAGATATAGCTTTCCCTTAAATTGCAGAAATATCTGTATAACAGAGCCACCTGTCAGTCCATAAGCATTCAAATTGAATCAGCATAATGTCTCACAATGGCCTTTTCTTATATCAAATTTTGATTGATTATACACAATAGAACCTGAGATATAGCTTCCCCTTAAATTGTGGAAATTGCTGTATATCAGAGCCACCTGTTGAGCGGTTGGCATCAAAAGTTGACAGGCACTAATATAGCTCAAGGTGCATCTACGCGTAAAATTTTATGCAATTCTAAGCAGTAGTTCCGGAGATACAGTTGCCACAATATTTTTCCCACACACACACAAGTGCTAAGTTATTAAAATTTGGTTTGTAGAAATACCTCTCATAGAACGAAATGCTTTGGGATACTTTCCGCTATTCCAGTACATAAACCAATAACAATATTTACTCCATTTTCCATAGAGAACACTCCATAATGAACATATATCAGTTCGAGAATGAACATACCTTCTTATTTCCGCTAAGGGCACGGCTTCTTCTATTCATCCTTCTTCCCTTTGACCCCATTTCGCTAAGGGCACGTTCCACTAAGGGCACGGTCGCTAAGGGCACGACACCTTCTATCAGCAGGCGATTTTAACGACTGTCTCGAACGGAGACAAAACATGTGGAAGTCATTAATGTCACATGATCTTGAACTGGGGTTAAAAATTGCAAATTTCAAAGTGCTCCAAATTTTCTTTTTCGCACACAACATATAATATACAACTTATTCAGCACAAAACCGACCTGCAGTTAAAATTTCTTTAATTTTCATTAATAAACAAAGCAGTTACATTTTAATTGCAAATTAAATTTTACTCTAACACGTAATCTATCTTTCAATAGACGATAGGAGTTTTCATAGCAACAAAATGCATTTGAAGGAACTAAAAAATACTTTTTCTTTTTCTTTTTACTTCCATTACCCGACTACCGTGGTATATATAGTTTTTGGGGGCCTAAAAGATATTTATTTTTCTTTTTACTTCCATTAACCGACTACCGTAGTTAGAGATTTCACGTGATTTACATGTTTTAGAATGTCCTGATTAGGTTTTCTTTTGTATCTCAGCTACTAATTAAAATAATTTCATAAGTAACACATTATTTAAAAGCTTTGTTGATTTGGAATTGAACAGTAGATTACGGAAATTTCTACCGCCAGATATTTTAAAATTTCGATATTTCAAATTCCAATTAAATTATTTTTAATGCATCATTCGAAAGATATTTCAAAGTTCTTTTAAATTATCGAAAGTTTTCACCAGATTTACACGTTTTGAGGTTTCCTGAATCAGTTTTCTTTTGTATCTCAGCTACTAATTAAAATAATTTCATAAGTAATACATCATTAGAAAGCTTTTTTGATTTGGAATCGAACAGTGGATTACAGAAATTTCCACCGCCAGATGGCGCTGTAATCTTTTCAAATTTCAATATTTCAATTTCTAATTAGGATTAAATTATTTTTAATACATCATTCGAAAGATATTTTAAATTATCGAAAGTTTTCACCAGATTTACACGTTTTGAGATCTCCTGAATCAGTTTTTTGTTTGTATCCCAGTTATTAATTAAAAAAAGTTCATAAGTAATACATCATTTGAAAGCTTTGTTGAGTTGATACACATTTTAAAGTACTTTTACATTATCGAAAATGGAATTCGAGATTTCACCCGATTTACACGTTTTGAGGTTTCCTGATTAGGTTTTCTTTTGTATCTCATCTACTAATTAACATAATTTCATGAGTAATACATCATTTGAAAGCTTTGTTGATCTGGAATTGAAAAATAGATTACAGAAATTTCTACTGCCAGATGGCGCTGTAATATTTTTAAATTTCAATATTTCGAATTCTAATTATGATTAAATTATTTCTAATACATCATTCGAAAGATATTTTAAAGTTCTTTTATATTATCGAAAGTGGAATTCGAGATTTCACCTGATTTACAATTTTAAGGTGTCCTGATCAGGTTTTCTTTTGCATGTCAGTTATATGAGTAAGACCGTTCAAAATTGGTATATGTAAGTTAATTAGGAGGGGCTGGAAGGGTAGGGAAGGAATAGGCGCGCAGCGCGCATGGGTTTGGGACCCGGTGCGAGTTTTTACCCGATGATAAAAGATTTTTTTTTAATTTTATTTTCTTAATAATAAAAGTTTGAGTTGAGAAGGAATATGCGTGTACAGCGCACGTATAATCTCAAACATGCGCGCGCAGCGCGCATGGGTCTGCGATGCCGAAGGCAGTGGGGTCCCGGTGTAAATTTTTACCCGATGCTAAATGATATATTTTTTAATTACATTTCTTAAGAATGAAAGTTTATGAGTAATAACATGGAATTTTGAGAAGTCATAAGGATGGTGAAGGAATACGTGCGCGCAGAGCACGGGTCTACGCTGCCGAAGGCAGTAGGGACCCGGTGCGACATTTTTCCCCATCAGAAATTTTTTTCTCTTTTTTTATCACATGATAAAAATTAATGCAATTTTGAGAATCCATTAATTATTGTGATTCATTAAAAAATAGTGACCAACGAAGCGGGCGTAGCCTGCTAGTAATTAATAAATAAATAAATCCTCATTGTTCAGAGAAAATTATTTACTTCTCGGATTTGATACTTCTGCTATTTTATTCAACAGTCAATGTTTAAATGACAGTATTTGTATAATTAAATTTCAAGTATATTTCATTAAATAATATATTTTGTAAATAAACGGTTAAAAGTATTTTTTAAGTATTATTAGTATTTTAAATACTTTTTCTTCTTAAAAATTTACTATTTTTTCCCCTTTGCTAAATCTTTTGCTGTCCTTTTTTAAATTAAAACAAGAAAGGAAAACCATGCAGTACGCATTGATTAGTAACACTTTCCAACTGTACGTAATTGTGGTATCGAATAACTTTTAATATTCTGTGCCTACGTTATCACACAGACAGAAGGGCTAAAAAATATACAGATAGACTAATTGATTTTAAAATTACTCTTAGGCATTTTGGAAAGAGTTAAAGAGGCTTAACACGAAAGAAAATGCAGCCATTAGATTATAATTGCAGCTTTTGATCTCTCTGAATATTTTAGTGTAGCCCTGTAAACCAGAGAGTTAATCATATCATATTCTATACAAAACATTATTTTAGAATATTAAGAATACATTCCAATATTTTTATGATTTTTACAGCAGAAAGATTTTTAAATATAATTTTCAAAAAATTCTGTCCTAAAACGTAATGCAATGGCTTTTTTTTTTTTTTTTTTTTTTTTTTTTAGTTCCTGTAAACAAACTAATTATACAGGACCTATTAATGTCATTTTAAATGGAGAACATTCTATAGGAAAAATAAATATAAAAATAACATTCATAGAACACAATGCTTTCGAATGTTTTTGGGTGTCCCTGTACACAAAGCAGAAGAGATATTCACTTCATTTTCAATATGGAACATCCAAAAGTGAACTTGAATAAAATATATCAGTTTCGAGAAATTCCATAAATATTTACAGGAGTTAAAGCGCGGGCAAACAGACAGACAGACAGATGGACAGATACACAAACTCAAATCATATTCACACTTAAAAATGCTAGAAAGTGTTAAAAACGCTTAATGTAAACGAAAGTACATTTCTAGCATTTTTTTATCAATAGCTCTTAATATAAATGGATATTTTTGTGTCACCCTGTAAATCTAATGCTAATCATGCTATATTCTATGCAAAGCATTTTTTTGTGCATATAAATAACATATTTCAATTTCCTAAAACTTCGTGGAAAATAAAGCTATTAAAATTTCATTTATAGAAATCTCTCTCATAGAACGCAATGCTTTGGAATATTTTTAAGTGTCCCTGTACATAAATCGGTGGTGGTATTTCCTCCATTTTATACAGTAAACATCCAATAGTGAGCTTGAATAACATATTTCAATTTCATTCAGATATGTTTACAGTAAAGGTATGAAAATAGGGTTTTTAAAAATACTTCTCATAGAACGCAATGCTTTGAAATACTTTCGGGTGTCCCTGTACACAAACCAGAAGAGGTATAAGCTCCATTTTATACAGGAAACGTCCGATAGTGAACTTGAATAACATATTCAATTTCATTAAGATATGTCTACAGTAAAGTTATGAAAATATGTTTTATAGAAATACCTCTCATAGAACACAATGTTTTGAAATGCTTTCGGGTGTCCCTGTACACAAACCAGTAGAGGTATAAACTCCATTTTCAATAGGGAACGTCCGACAGTGAACTTGAATAACATATATCAGTTTCAAGAAATTCCATAAATATTTACGGGAGTTAGAGCGCAGACAGACAGACAGACAGATAAACCGAAGTCATAAACACTTTTCAACCTTGTTGGAAAGTGTTAAAAAATTCACATCTAATAAGATTTTTTTTTTTTTTTTTTTTTTTTTTTTTTTTAAGATTTTAAAAATTCATGAGCTATTTCTATTGATGTTAGCTTTATACTTAAAAATATCCCTCTTCCTTATAAATTGAATTTTTAATACAAAAATTTTGTAGATACTATCTAAAAGCAAAATAAGCTTCATGATTTTTTTTTTTTTTTTTAATTAAGGAGGAAAGCCATCAAAACAAAAATATGTATAAAAGCAAATGTAATAAATTCCATATGTTTGGTTCATATTAAATAAAACTGAAAAAAAAAAAATAATAATAATAATAATAATAAAATCATCATCATCATCATCATCATCATCATCATCATTTTTAGAAAATAATGCCACATTTTCTACAGAAAAAATAAAAATAAAAAATAAATAAAAGCAGTTTCTTTTTTTTTGTCAATCTCTAGACTGGATGATAACAAAAGATTATTAAATTTTAACCAAACTCGGAATTTCACTGGATCAGTAGGATTGTTTATTGTTTATAGAAATGTGAAACTCTTTTAATTATTTAAGTGATTTCCCTTAGCCCTCCCCCCCCCCCCCCCCCCCAAAGTCTTAATAATTTTCGACATTCTTATGATAATAAGAGCCTATGGCAATTGAACGAATAATAGCGTATTTCAATGAATATTTGTTCAACATTCTTTTCTTCAGAGTCTTATATAAGAAGTAACTATTTAAAACCTGAAAAATCTTTGAAGAAAAATAAGGCTTTTTTTTATTTTTTCCCCCTTGATTTTTTTTTTTTTTTTAAGCCAGCTGGCTAATAGACTTTTTTCCAGCACTGAGTAAATCATAGAAAAAAAACCTCCTAAGGATTTTTTGTTTTCTAAAACTTTACTTTAAAAAACACAAAAATGTTTAATTATTTTTTTTTTCTATTAGAATTAATGCTACGGTTTTCACAGCAAAATATTAATAATTATTATAACAAATTCAATATCCAAAATAATACTTGACTTCATCGCGCTTAAAATTTGAGTTATTTTGAAAGTATATCGAGTCGTTAATTTTCCTGAAGGTTTTTAATAGTCTGAAATTAAAATAAACTAACAGATTTTGTCCGCTACGGTGATCAATATGTTGAAACATTTTTTTTTTTTTTTTTTTTTTTTTTTTACAAAACTTGAAAAAAATTGTTTTTTTTCTTGGACATCAATCAATTACTCATCAATCACGAATAGATTTCGAAAATATCCGCGGTTCCGATGTCTACTGCCCTTGATAGGATATTTCAAAGGGGTGTTCCGCGGCGCACAGTTATGTTGCATTTTTAAAATGAAAATATGACGTGTCAAAATCGGCAATTCATAAAAATGTTTTACTTACCTGCCACTCCCATCATGTAATTCTAGCTTCACAGGACCCTAGAAACTGCCAGATTAATACGTAAAATTTTTTTTTAATTTGTATCAACATTATCTTTATATATATATATATATATATATATATATATATATGTATATATATGTATATATATATATATATATATGTGTGTGTGTGTGTGTAGTCTCCAGTCGTTTGTGGGCGTTTAAGAACAATAAAAATACTAATTCGATTAATTACTAATTACTTAAAATTTAATAAAGAAAGTTAAGATATGTTACAATATATACAGAAAAACGTTGGTAAATCAGGATGTTACTTTGGTAATGTCCGTCGACGTCGTACTGTTCGTGACATAAATTATTTACGTCTTCGCTTTCTAAATATGTCGAAACATGAAAAACAAAGTTATTAAAAACAGGCATTGCATCCGTCCAGTATGCAAGCTTCGTCAACTCTCTGTCGAATCTGAATTTCTATTCTCCAACGCTCTTAGCAGCGGCATGTTCAGGAAGTGGCGTCACTTACGTCATAGGCGCGCATTTCCTCTAATATTCTGATACTCCGTCGATGATCAGCTGGCCAGGATTCTGGGTACGGGAAACAGAAACTAAACTACGTAGCTTTGGATTCAGCAGTTGCGGGAAAGCAAGGTTAGGGGGAAAGAAGGGCTTGTCACTACAAGCTCGGCCGTCCTGCATCCGGTTGGTCCTCCAGGCGGTCACACTGAAAAATACAAAAAAAAAAAAAAAAAAAAAAAGAAAAACACAAAGCAACACAAAATAATAACATACTATTTACAGTTTATGAGAATTTTCATATTTTTGCTTTTAAGCTAAGTGATCCTATGTCTGAGGATCTTAGCTTGAGTAGATGTGCAATGGGAGCCTTCATGGCATCCATTTCTAACCTTTTCATCAATATTATCATTTTTATTTTTCACTGTCTTATAATCACAGAAAAAAGTTAGTTTTGGCTTTACGGCAACTTGGTTGCCTATGGTAACAGTTTTTGGTGGTTGTCTACTCAACTTGTATTTTGCTTTATTTTTCTTTTTAACTCTAGAAAATTGTTTATTGATATGTGTACTCAAATCTTTATTTTGGGACTCCGAGTTACTTTGGGACTCGAACTCGAGACTCTCTAATCGGTCATTTTCAGTTTTAATGTCTTTTAAAGTTTCTGTTGCATCGTGTTCAGTCGAAAAGTCTATAGTTGCACTCTTATATGTAGGGAAAACTTCTAATTTTATTTGTACAGCTTTGGGAAATAATATGGCTATCTCGCTAATTGTGGTCGTCAATGGAAGTGATGGAATGAGCAATTTTCACAAATTTACACTGGCAGTCTCTTCTTTTGGCAAATTCTGTCTTTTACACTCGATGGAATCTATCGTCGATGGCTTTTTTCTCGATTTCTTTCTTTTTAGGAGTTTGGAATTTTCGTCAACTTTTCCTTTTAACTCTTTCAACTCTTCGGCTAACTGTGAAATTTTTTCATGTAGGACTTGTTTCTCGTCTTTCTTCAAATAAGTGTTTTCTTGCTTTGGCGACTTCATTCGAGAAACATTTGTCTGACTTCGTCCCTTTCGGCGCGGCTCCTCCTCTTCCTCACTATCATCATCTATCTGGAAAATACTCGTCTGACTTTGTTTCTGTCGTCGAGGCTCCTCTTCTTCATCACTGTCATCGTCTACACTATTATCGTCCTCTAAAAGCATCTTATCGTCATCACTTTCGTCATTTTCGTCTTCATCGTCATTTTCACTTACGGCTTTTTCGGAGGATTCTAATGATTTTTTTGGCAGCATAATAGGTTGAGGGGTTACATTTTTACACTTTTTGGCACTATTCACTGTTTCATTTATTTCTGGGGATTTTTCAAGAATTTTGTTCTTACAGTTAATAGGGGCATCAATGACAACATTTGTTTTACTTTCTTTTTTATATGCATTTACTGGAAGTACTGTTACTAAATTTACCTCTAGAGAATTAGACTTACTTTTCACAAAGATACCTTTTTCATTAATTGTTGTTTCACTTAACATTAATACATTCATACCGAGGATTATGTCATAGGGTATTACGTCATTTTCTACAACATAAATATTAGTTTTGGTTTCAAAATCATCAACTTTAAGATCGACATCCAATGAGCCTAACGGCTTTATTGAACTTTTCCCGATCCCCTTCAAAGTAGTACTCATACAATTTAATTTATTCACGTTTAATTTATCGAAAGCATTTTTTCGCAACAATGTTGCTTCACTTCCTGTATCGATTATACCGCTAAAATTTACATTATTAATCAAAATATTTTTGTTCAAATTACAATTTACACCAATATACAATGCATCAACTTCGGGTTTTGAACCTGGGCACTCCGAACTTTTATGCCCGAATTGTTTGCATGAGAAACATTTCAAACCTTTCATTCTATGGAGGCAATCTCTAGATAGGTGGTTTTTATCACCACAATTATAACATATTTTGTTTACTTCATTTTTAGGACTAAATTTTTCATGTACATTATAGGCTATGTGCTTCGGTTTTACATTATAATCTACTTTATCAATTCTAACAAATTTAAATTTACTTTTCTCATTATCTCTTTTATACATTTCATATAATTTTATTTTGTCTTTGAATTCGCGAAGATTTTTTGCACGATATAAAATTACTTTGTTTTCACTTTTGTCATTTATTCCTTGGATCACGTAGTGCACTATTGCGGCATCATCAATGTGCCCGTTTTTTGACAATTCGCGCATTTTAAAAAAAATACTCTGTAACAGTTTCATTGGCTCTAATTTTTCTTTTACTTAAGATATCATTTAATGAGGCAGAGTTAATTTCGGTTTTAAACTCATTAATGAGTGCATTTTTTAATTTTTTATAAGTCAATAATCCTTGTTCTGATTTAATAATGAGAAGAGCGTTTCCGCTTAACGATCTCTTACAGAAAACAATTTTTTGTAATTCGCTCAAATTAAACATTATTGACAATTCTTCAAATTCGGAAAAAAATTCAATAATATTTTCATGCGGTTCGCCGCTAAATTTAGACATGGAATTTTCAAAATCATTGAAAGAAACAGTTGCACTATTTAATCCAAAATTCACATTATTACTACAATTTGCACTTTTTTTAGCTTTATCATTATAATTACCATCATTATCATTACTTTCATAGCACTTCTTATCACTTATATGGCATTGCACAGAGAAGTCAATTTTTTCGACGTCATTATCACTGTCAAATTCGTTTTCAGAATCATCATCTTCCGATTCATTGTCGGAGTTTTCCTCTTTGAGTAATTCGATATCATTTAATTTTAATAATAACCTGTCACGTATTTCTTCTTTCGTGCCGATAAATGAAACACTCAATAAATTACTTATAATAATTAATTCATTCAACGAAAAATTTTCGTCGATGAATTTTTGTTTTTGAATATAATTGTTATCGTCAACGGCAAAATTAAATCCTGTAAATTTTCTTATTCTGCATCGGTTTTTTCTGTCACCTTCGTCATTAAATAAAGAGCGATGCAGAATTCTAATTTTACTGTATTTCTCAGTCCTCAGTGCAGCGCCAATTTTGGGAATATCCCCTAAGGAAACCATTGTACAACAAAGTAAAATGTACGTACCTTTGTAGAGCAGAAACAGCTGTTGTTCTGAATTTTTATTTAAATCTCCATTCGGTCGATTTGTCGTTTTTTAATCCTTGCACTTTGTAGAACCAAAACAGCAGGTATTCTGGATTTTTATTCAAATCTTTATCCAGTCGTTTTGCCGTTTTTTAATCCTTGAGAACCTTGAAGAGCATATTTCACACATCGTTGCTTAATATGACGAAAAACTTTATAATCCACCACTTATCACAGTTCAGGTGTTCAGCAACAGTTTTTTAAAATAAATAAATAGTTCAGTTCATAAAAAGTTTATTTTAAAACTTTGTAGTTCATCACAATTTTACTTTATATTAAAATTTGCGTTCAATCCGAAGTTTAAGTTAAATTAAAATAATCGATTTATCCTTTATCAAGTAAATTTCACGATTCATTCTTGATCCCGATTCTGATGTAGTCTCCAGTCGTTTGTAGGCGTTTAAGAACAATAAAAATACTAATTCGATTAATTACTAATTACTTAAAATTTAATAAAGAAAGTTAAGATATGTTACAATATATACAGAAAAACGTTGGTAAATCAGGATGTTACTTTGGTAATGTCCGTCGACGTCGTACTGTTCGTGACATAAATTATTTACGTCTTCGCTTTCTAAATATGTCGAAACATGAAAAACAAAGTTATTAAAAACAGGAATTGCATCCGTCCAGTATGCAAGCTTCGTCAACTCTCTGTCGAATCTGAATTTCTATCCTCCAATGCTCTTAGCAGCGGCATGTTCAGGAAGTGGCGTCACTTACGTCATAGGCGTGCATTTCCTCTAATATTCTGATACTCCGTCGATGATCAGCTGGCCAGGATTCTGGGTACGGGAAACAGAAACTAAACTACGTAGCTTTGGATTCAGCAGTTGCGGGAAAGCAAGGTTAGGGGGAAAGAAGGGCTTGTCACTACATATATGTATTATGATTTTAAATCTATAATGACATTAGTTTTATCAGACTCGCGCCTAAGTTTAATCTTTGGTAACGTTTTATTTAAATTTTGCAATCCACGTTAAATAAATATAAGGGAACGACACCAGCAAGGCCTTATTCTCAAAAAAAAATTTTTTTTTTCTTTTCGCGTGGTATTCATGTGTCATTATTACACTGCCGTCTATTATATGCAATGATTCTTCTGTTTGTCGATAGACACTTTCAGTTTTTCAATACATTAAACTAATTTTGTAAAATAATAATAATAATAACTGAACCTATAAAATTGCACCAGTGTTCGCCATTCGAAAATTGGATTTCACCAGTAGTCGCCAGTTGTTTGCACTAGTAATCGCCCTACCAGTGAAACGTAAAAATTTGTTGAATAATTCGATTTTAAAAGTGTTTTCACAAACTTTTATTAATAAAATTTCGTTGCACGTACTTAATACCTAAATTTACTCTTGAGCTTTAAAACACGGGGTATTCAGCGGTCTCATAATTGAATACCACTTTTTTAAATAGAAAAATTCAGTAATATTTTGCTTTTTTCTCCTTTAATATATATATATATATATATATATACATATATATCTTTTTTTTTTTCGTTGCCTTATTTTTGTGATACTCTCTCCAACAATCTGATAGGATCACACTCGATAAAATTTCTTAGCTCTTTCTTTTTATGAAAGGTGTAGATATAGGGAAAAATAATGTATTTTTGAAAGAACTTTGTTGGTACGCTAAACTAAGGATAGAATACAAATCTAGGGGGTGCTAAAGGAGAGGTGTTAACTTTGAAACTGGTAAAACTGATTTTGATGTTGTCAAAATATCCTGAGTTAAGTTTTTTAAACCGCTGCCTCCAGAGATGAGTCCCTGGTGTTCTGAATTTTCAATGTTTTTTGTAATACATCCTTTTTTTTTTTTTTTTTGTGTGTGTGAATTTGGTGGTATCTCTAAAGAATTCTTTTCCAATAATTGCAGCTGTATCAACTTTTTTTACCCCTTATTGTGACAATGTGGGGGGGGGGGGGAGGATGGAAGGAATTTCGGTCCTGATTCTTGTTTAGTTACAGAAGCGGAGCTTTATATTTTCTTCCATATTTCAAATACAGATTCATCTCCTATATTACTTTTTCAAAAATTAGATGTTTTGAGCACGTGTAGTTTTTCTTGCCCAATCACATCTTCCAAAATTTCTAAGGCAACAGTTGCTTTATTACATTCTGCTACTGTCCCTGCTTGATTGTAGAAATTTTCTATAAAAACATATTTTTTTAATATTTCAAATAATATAACAATATATATGCTATGCACGCAAAGTACAGTTTCTTGAGCCTTATATATATATACGGACGAGTTTAAAAAAATACTTCTTTTTTCACCTCTAGTCTTTCTTGTCCTCTTACCTCCCCCCCCCCCCCCCTCTTCTGTGACTCAAACCTGGTCCGTTTTTATAAAAAACTTTCACTTCAAATGATACTTCTTCTCAGCGTTAAACAGTAGTAGTTTAGCTATTACTATTAATATATCACATCCGCCACCTCCACCCTATAAATAAATAAATATATATATATATATACATTTTTTTTTTTTTTAATGCACTACATATTTAACGCTTATTTATATATTTATTTTGTTTATCTTATATAAATAATATAATTTATAAATAGAAAGCTCGCATAAGAAATATTTTTATGCTTAATATTTTCTGTATAAATTTTTATTCACCTATATTTAATACAACAAGAAACCTTGGTATTACTTTGAACCGGCTCAAAGTTATGCTGAAAATGAAGTTAAGTCTTTGTATTTTATTACTTTCCAAATACAAATGAATAAAACATTAATTAGTCACAATCAAAAATTAACATTTCTATATTTAAAATTCATAATAAAGTATTTAAGTGATGTTTACGATTTGAGGAAACTAATTAATATGAATAAACTTCAAAATATACTCAAATGCATCTTGGAAATAACAGCACATATCAAAATTTTAAATACAGTAACTAGATGTACAGACTGATTACACCATTTTTTTTCCTTTTAAGTAACTAGCAAAAACTGTAAACAGACAAACAATAATTAAATATGATTATGTGCCATAGTTCAGTTTTCCCAGCAAAATACAATGACAAATTGTAAGTGGTTCCATGTTAGCTCCAGTAGATTAAGAATAACCTGATTAACTGTACCACAGAACTGACGTTTAAAAGTAATAAGTACAAAACTTTGAATAAATACCATAAATTGCAAGAACTCGCAACAATTGTTTCGGGTGGAAAGAAAACAGGATCCTTCGTCAGGCGAACAAGTAGGCACGAGTGCCGCTTTATTTGCAGCACTCGTGCCTATTTTGTTCACCTGACGAAAGGCTGTTTTTTCTTTCGACCCGAAACAATTTTTTCAAGTTCTTTCATTTTATGGTGTTTATTCAAAATTTTGAACTTATTCCTGATTGACTGTAATTAAACTGGATAAAGAAAAGTTACAAGTGCAGTACAGGTCACGTTCATGGGGTCAAATGTTGTCCTTGTTTACATTTACAAACACCCCTGGCGGTTACTAGTTTCGGTAGTCCAATTGAAGTACAATTCTAAACGAAAATATAGTATTTTTTATCAAAAGTGCTGCGCAATAAAAAAATAAAAAAAAAGTATTCGCCAGAGAGGGCGAACACTGTTAAAATGTATAAAATAGGAACCAATAACCGCCATACCTTAAATATCACTATATTATATAAATTTTCAAAAGCGTCAAAAAAATCGTTTTCTGTATTTCATAAACATTACATGCAATGCTTTAGAAGTAATGTCAAACACAACAAACAATAAAATATATCAACAAAAGCATATCAGCGTTCTTAATGATTTTCTGTACGCTAATTCCGTCCAGTTGTCGTTTAGTGTATTGGTTATTTATTTTGCTTCCCCTACTCCTCCGCAACATTTGAAAGTGGACTATTTACATGATAAGGAGCAGAAGGCTTTGGAGATGCTAGTGCGGGAGGATTTAAATTCATAGATGTTATTAAACGCTTATTTTAACACTTTTTTTACGAGGGTGACGACTACTGGTGCAAATTTTAGGGGTGGTGAACACTGGTGTCTTTACCTTATTTATTTTTAAAAAAATGTTTAAACATTTTATTTTTGTTTTTATCAACATGATATATTTAAAAATTTTAACGCTATAATGATGTCAATTTTACATGGCGCTTGTGAATGTTTACTTTTTTAATTTTTGATAGCTTTATGTTTAAAAAACAAAAAAGAAGAAAACATTTAATCATTTTGATTTTTTTGGCATTAGTTAGATATTAAATATTATTTATTTAAAAAATATTATGAAGTTTTTAATTAATATTTCTTTGACTAATTTATTGTAAATAGCCCATTCTGATTTCTTGGATTATCTCGATCTCTTGGTGCTTTCGGAGCCTTTTGCGTTGAACCTAAGGAGGTGATCTCACATATATATGTACCTGCAGGGTGTTTTAGAAAGGACTCCCTAGCTTTGAAACGACATAGTTTTTAAGCAATGATAGACAGAAAGATGAAACAAGAGGCACGTCGGTATCCAGGTATCGAATTTTAAATACACTTGTTTGTAAAAGTAGTTGTAAGATTCGCCAACAAATGGCAATGCTTTCTCAGTAAAATGTCCTTTAAATAGTAAGTCTTTTTTTTTTTATACAATTAAATCGGGTAACAATAGGTTACATATGACCACCATGAGTGGCAAAATAAGCTGACGCAGGCGGAGGGTGAAATTTGAATATACATTCTACAAAATTTTTACTTAAATTGGTGCACATGCTTTGCAGATAATCTGTTCAGGATTTTTCAAAGTTTGTAAATTCTTGTTACAAACAGTACCAACCTTCAAAGGGCTCTAAATAAATTATCCCTTAGAGAAATGCACCGGCGCAAATTAGCCTTCATATTCTTCGGATCTCAGTTTATATGACTTCTTTCTTTGGGGCCATTTGAAGGACACTGTTTAAAATAAAAGTTCTCAGACTTTAGAACAGCTTAAACGTGAAGTATTTGCATTCATTTTCGGTAGAGACTTTCCAGAAGATGGCTTTAAACTTTACTCTCCGCTTACGTCATGTTACTGCTGTTTATAGTGGCCATATCTAAGCTCTAGCAATCTGATTTTAAATATATTACGAATGCATAGCCCTCTGGTGGAGATTCTTGCAGCTAATTTTGTAACTAGTGAATTTAAAATTCAAGGATTGTGTGTTTATCCAACATACTATTTTGTTGAATCTTTCTGTCGATCGCTGTTTAAAAATTATGCCATTTCAAAATGGGGGAATCATTTCTCAACCATCTTTGTACATTCATAAGCACCTCATTTATACTACAAGATGTTAATAAGAAGCATATTTATGTAATTGTTAAGGCATAGCTGCCAATATTTTAATTTATTCAGGAGCACTTTTAGCTCCGCCTTTATTTCAAACCACTTTATTTTTAGAATATTTTTCTCCAATATATAACTATAAGAAAATAAGAAAAATTTTCTCTTTAAAATAAAGTGGTACACAATAAAGGCGGAGCTAAAAGTGCTCCGGAATAAATTAAAATATTGGCAGCTATGGTAAAGGGGATGGTTGACGTTATAAATCTTTTCTGAGTTAAAATTATGATAATTTGCAGGCATATGTAGCAAAATATAATAATATTAAGTAGATTAAAATTTCTCAAATGCTATTTAAATTTTAAAATTTATTTATTATCTTTTAAAATGCTTCCTAACTAATTTCTTTCCCCTTAATTTTATATTTTTGCAGTTTAACAATATAATTTGCACATATTTAGATATAATTTTGTGAATTGGTTAAAAGGTTAATTATTATTATTTTTTTATATATTTTTTATGTTTAATCCCTAAAAATTTCAAATGAATTTCAGCATTAAAGCATGAAATTATTTTTTAAAAGATTAACTTATCAATGAATCCACCATATATGTTTAGAATATATTGTTAAACTTTAATTATATAAAATTAAGGGGGTGATAATAATTAGTTAGTAATAAGTAATTTATAAATTTTCGAAAAGTTTAAAACTTTGAATTTTATTTATTTGTTTTCTTTATTTTATTTAAATAGTTTTCGAGAAATATTAATATACTTAATATTGTTAGAGTTTAATGCATATGTATGATTTTTTTTTTCTACTACAGTAATTCACAAAAAAGGTGCATCATCTCCTCACAGATTTCTTTTTTTTTTTTTTTTTTCTTTTTTAGTGAAATGTATAATGTTCACAACTACTTTTATCTGATTATTTTTGCATGTGTATGTGTAATCAGTTAAACTGAAACAACAAACGGCCTATTTTCTTTGAAAATGTCAGGCAGGATTTTTATATAATTTTTTTTTATTATTATTATATTATTAAACAAAATTTATCTGTAAATATCTGTTGGTATATTCAGTAGAATTAAAAAAAAAATTGTTTCTGTTCGATTTTTCAGTATAAAATAGGTCATTTTCGAGGATTTATTTACTTATTTATTTATGTGTGTGTATATATAAAACTGTGATGTAACTAGTGATTTTGATTTCTTAAATGTTCAGTTAACTTAACTAAAAATAACACTTTCTTTTTTTTTCTTCAAATAAATAATTTTCTTTAATTTCGTTATTATTATTATTATTATCATTATTATTATTTTCTTCATACATGGCGTATTTTTTAGCATTCAAATATTTAGTTATTTATTAGACGTCGTTTACCGATAAAAATATAAAATGACTAAGAAAATAATTTAACATTTTTAAATTATTTAAATAATGATAATATTTATAAATTTATTTGCATTTACAAGCACATTTAAATGAATTTTCGATATTCCATTTCAATATCAAAAACTGTTTATTAAAAATTTGACTTCATTAAAAAGAAAAAATTAATCTCACTAACAAAGTGAAATTTAAATAATTTTTATCCCAAATATAACAAAATATTTCAATTTTGTTTCGTGTTTTACTTTAAGATGCTGTTATACAAAGAATAAAAATAATTATACACATAAATGTTGGTTTGTCTCAAGTGAATTGCCAAAAAATACATTTTGATTTAACACAGAATTTAGTTTAGGTTTTCGATTTGTCACTCTAATCGTGGTACCTTTACTTTGATATTTAGTAACAATGAATCATGGTGTCATAAACAGTTTGATAAAGTGAAATGGAGCTCTTTTGTTATTATTATTATTATTATTATTATTTAAATCAAAACTTGTGAATAAAAATAAATATATTTGTTAATAAAGAAGTCATCTTTCTTAAAAAAAGAAATTAAAAACTGGTTGGGTATTTTAATGTTGCCTGTCAATATAAATGTGAATAATTTATTAAGCAGGATCAGCTATTAATTGATTAATATCGGCTATATAAAAAATTCGGTAATCTTTTTTTAAAACTGTGAAAAAAAAAAAAAAAAAAAAGTAATGATAATACTTTTTTAACTTTTTATATACACTCCTGCTCAAAAGTTTAGCAAAATTTGCAAACAATCAGGTTTTTTTTTTTTTTTTTTTTTTTTTTTTTTTTTGTCAATTAAAAACATTATCTCTCTATGAAATGTTTTCAAACACTGGGTATTTAAAGAACTGGGTCTTCCTTATGCTTTTAGTGAAGATTGGTTTAAGGCAGTATTTAGGGAGCCGGTAACAAAAGGAGCAAAATCAATAATGTTCATGATCATCTACAATTTGTGGATGAGTTTGAGTGACAACAGCATGTTAAGTAACGGATATAAGCAGTTATTTTAAAATTCAAAAAAAAAAAAAAAAAAAAAAAAAAAAAAATCGCAAGTTTTTTTATTTATAATATACAGAGTTTTAAACGAAAATTATTCACACTTTCAGATAAATTGAAAAAACACTTTTAAAATAATACACAGCAATCGGAATACAAATATATTAAATATCTCATGAAAGATGAGTATTTTTATGGAAAACGTTTTCACTGTGCATGTGCGAAAGATAGAAACATTTTTATTGCATAGGTTGAAAGGGTTATTGGGCAACTTTTGTCAAAAGTTCATTCGAATAGAGGAAAAATGAAGCAAATTGTCGGGAAAAGTGCGAACTAGATTTTAGGTATTTTCCAAGAGTTGAAATTTCTTAAGGAGTTTTTCACATGCCGCGTAATTAATTTGAAGATTTAATTATTTCAACCACTTTTCAAAAGTTCTTTTTTTGTGATAAACCCCTTATGGTCTCACAAATCTTAGTAAATAAACAAAAATATGTTAGAGTTACAGCATTAGAGTTAAGTAGCAATATAGTTTTTTTTTTTTTTTTTTTTTTTTTTTTTTTAACAACACAAGATTTTAAGGAGTAAATTAATAATCAAACACTGATTGATTGAAACTGGTAACAATTACGCATGTAAAGGCTTTGGTGGTATTAAATAACTTTTAAAAACACGTAGATTCTTTCCATAATTACCTTATTTACAGTAATACCCATTTAAAAGCATAAGAACATGGCTTTTTTTTTGCATCATTATTTATATCTCATTAATTCAAAGATTAGTTCCGAATGACCAGTTAAAGAAATAAGATTATTATTCCAAACTTAGCAGTTTGAATAAATAAAGCTTAAATTTTCATTCTCTTTGGTAGACAGCCGTTAAATATACCTGGCTTAAAACTGGAGGGGGAGAGAGAAAAGAAAGGAAAAGAAAGAAAATTAAATATGACTCATATTTTAAAAACTACATTTAAAAAAAAAAAAATCTAAAAAACCAGTTGTGGGTTCTGTCAAATTTGTTTCATGTAGTGTACGAAACAGGTGACAACTGTTGTACTGCATATTGAACTCCTAATATTAAACTCGTAATAAGAATTCGCAATATTAAAAAGAGAGAGGGAAAGTATTCTTTTGGATGTTAGGATATATATATTTTATACTCGTCGGTCTACTGCAAATGGGGAAAAAAGGAGAAATTATTTTAAGAACAACTCTTTAATTATATCGTTTCTCTAAGAAAAGTTTAAAAATTCGAATTTCTGTGTTACTTTCGGTTGCGTTCGTAACACATATTACACAAATTTCATTTCGATTTGATGTAAATGAAACATAATTTAATAATTTTTAATAAAAATTTATTAAAACTTGCATCGCCCAGTGGTTGAAACTTGAACCATTTTTTTTTTTTTTTTCTTTTTCTTTTAAGAAAGCAACAAAATAATAAATATTGAAAGTCAAGACTTCCATGTAAACAACGTTCTTAGACTCTATTCTAAAAATAAATAAATAAATAAATAATATACATAGGGGTTTGTGGGATATATATAACATAGAAACTCAGATATAGCCTTTCCGTAAATGAAAATTAATTGCAGCAGAGAAACATCATCTTTCATCCGATATGCAGCCAAATTGAATCAACATGGCTTTACACATTATCCATCTCATATTATAACTGTGGTGCATTTATACTTCATAGATGATGAGATAGTGCGTTCTCATAAACGGAATAAAATTGCAGCATGGCAGCGCCACAAGTCGGCCTATATGCACCCAAATTATAGCAGCATGGTTTTGCATAATATCCATCTCATATACCAAGTTTGGTGCTTTTATACATAACAAAAGTTCAGACATAGAATTCACTTAAATGCGGTGAATCACAACATAGCAGAGTCACCTATTGAGAATATATTCCTGAAGCTAATTAGCACCAATTTAAATCAAAGTCTAACTAAATATCAATCGGGCTTAAATTCCGTCCATATGAGATACAATATCTTGCTAACACATCTTATACACACTTATACAAATAATCGTTTTCTAAAAATGGGCGAATCATGATTAGGACATCTAAACACGTTTAAAATTTTCAGGAATCTAATACTTTCTTCTACATTATTTTATGTAACGACGCTACCTACCGGAATATATCACAAACTCTAATCAGCTCCAATTCAAGCAAAGTTTCATCGAAATATCAAGTTCGATTAAATGAAGTCCATTAGTTCGTGCGGTACAATATTCGAAAAGTTTTGCTTACTCAAACAGACAGTAAATGGATTATTTATTATATAAGTTAAATGTGAAATTGTCACATTTTTATTTTAAAAAATGGATTGTATAGACAACCAAGTGCTAATAGGATGGGATAATTATTATGCCTGTAGTTTTGTTTAGGAAAATTCATTGGGTTATTTAAAAGTATAATGAAAGTGTGTGTCCTAATTTTTTATAAATGTTTTTATTATTATTATTATTAAGTTTTTTTAATAAAATTATTACAACAGATGCATTATTAGCATAGCAAAAAAAAAAAAAAAAAAAAAAAATGAAAAGGCAATTTTGAAAGCATCATGTCAAATGAAAATAATAATGATAATAATAAGTAAAAATATTTTGAAACACAATATTTTTTTAATCATTTTTGCAGTCATTTAAAAAACTAGTATGTTGTGGCCACCACATGACTTTCTTCTATATTTTCCTACACAAATTCACTCAGTAAAAATAGTTTATTAAAATTATTATACAAAAAAAAAAAAAAAAATTATCTTCCATGATAATGCTGACGATTTCCATGTTAGAGAAGTAGTATAACACTAAATATCCAAAAAAAAAGTCCATTTTATTCTCAAAAAAAAAAAAAAAAAAAAAAAAAAAATTATAACTTTTTTTTATTATTATTATCACAGATCTATAGTTCAAGAATTCGTTTTAAAGGTATTGACGAGACCTTTCGAAAGATACCCACCTTGAAAATTTACTCCCCCCGGGGGATGGGGGAGGAGCGATGCCCCTACATGCACATTTTTTTTCCCTAGTTAACTACTACTATTATCAATAATTCATATTACTTTTACAATCACAAGTTAAAAATAACTCTCATTATGTACATTTATACGAAATTTTGTCCTATACTGCCATGTTAAACAATTAGAAAAAAAATGCGATTACAGCGCCACCTGTTGAGCGAATGATCCTCAAATCTAATCAGCACCAGTTTATGTCAGGGTCCAACTAAATACCATGTTTCGTTAAATTTCGTTCATTGGTTCGTGAGATACAGCGTCCACAAAATTCGTGATACACGCACACAGACAGACAGACACACAGACAAATATTTTCTAAAAGCTGGCAAATCGTGTTCAGAAGATCCCAAAACGTGTAAATCCATCGAAAACCGGAATTTTCACGAATCCAATACTTTCTCTATATTACATATAGAACAAAGTAATAAGTAAAATTACTAAAAATTTAATCTCCGAAATATAATTTCCAAGCAAAAGTCATCAACAATTTAATGTAAAAAGAAAACTACGGCTTTAACAGAAATTATCTATGACACACATGAAATATAGTCCTTCACGCCTGCTCAATGCGAAAATTGTTACACTACATTCGGCAGCAAAATTATTGAAGCACTCATCCACACTTTTCATATATATATATACACTGATGGAAAAAAAAATCCCAACACCAAGAAAAAAATTATTGTACAGTAATGAAATTTCAGCAATACATTTGTCTAGGTAACATATTTAATTGATTAAAGTTTCAAGATCACAGGCAGAGCCATTGGCGAGAAGAGCAATTTCAAATGTGAAATGTTGGTACATTAGTAACCGGTGTAACCGCCAGAATTTTGAATGCAAGCATGCAAACGTGCATGCATTGTATGATACAGGTGTCGGATATCAGTTTGTGGGATGGAGTTCCATGCCTGTTGCACTTGGGCGGTCAATGCAGGGACGGTTAATGCTGGTTGTGGATGACGCTGGAGTTGTCGTCCAATGATGTCCCATACGTGCTCGATTGGAGAAAGATCTGGTGATCTAGCAGGCCAAGGCAACATGTCGACACTCTGTAGAGCATGTTGGGTTACAACAGCGGTATGAGGGCGAGCGTTATCCTGTTGGAAAACACCCCCTTGAATGCTGTTCATGAATGGCAGCACAACAGGCTGTATCACTAGACTGCCGTACAAATTTGCAGTCAGGGTGCGTGGGATAACCACGAGAGTGCTCCTGCTGTCATACGAAATTGCTCCCCAAACCATAACTCCAGGAGTAGGCCCTGTGTGTCTAGGCCACAGACAGGTCGCTAGCAGGCGTTCACCTGGCCTAACCAACACACGGCTATCACTGCGACCAAGGCAGAACCGGCTTTCATCAGAAAACACAACAGATCTCCACTCCGTCCTCCAATGAGCTCTAGCTTGACACCACTCACGTCGCAAACGGCAGTGGTTTGGAGTCAGTGGAATGCACGCTACAGGGCGTCTGGCTCGGAGCTGTCCTTGAAGTAACCGATTTGTAACAGTTCGTTGTGTCACTGTGGTGCCAACTGCAGCTCGAATTTCAGCTGCAGACGCAGTACGATTACCACAGCCATACGGCGAACACGGCGGTCTTCCCTCTCAGTAGTGCCACGTGGCCGCCCGGAACCCGGTCTTCTTGAGGCAGTACCTTCCCTTGACCACTCCTGCCGACACTCATGCACAGTGGATACATTCCTGCCAAGTCTTTCTGCAATATCGCGGAAAGAAAACCCTCCTTCTCGTAGCCCTACTACACGACCTCGTTCAAACTCAGTGAGCTGTTGATAATGGCTTCTTCGTCTTCTTAGAGGCATCCTTGACTAACATTAACCCACTACGTCAAATCTCAACTGTAAATAATGATCACGAACCTTACAGCGCTTATTTAAAGCAAACCTCATTTGCATGTTCATATTGTCGCTACTGGCGCCACACTTATGCGCGTAGCTCGAAATTTGAATCGACGTCCTCTTTCAGATGTATACACACGCCTACTAAATTTCGTTTATCTAGCACAGCTCCTTCCTGTTGTTGGGATTTTTTTTTCCATCAGTGTATATATATATATATATATATACATATTTTAGCTTGATTGCTAATTTTTATCATCAACTTACATTTTTATAAACAGTATAAGACTAAGTTCATGACTCAACAAATATTTACTTAACAAAACAGTATTAGGTGTGCATTTTTTAAGTAGGAATTATTGCTAGTGCTTCAATATCTTTTCTACCGACTGTATTTCGTTCTTCCTTATTTCCTAAAGTTGACACCAAAATCTCGCAAGCACCATATGCATTTAATGCAAATCTCGGGTTTGAAATTTACGATTAAATATTTAAAATCTTATTTACATATAGATGATGTCTTTTAGCCAGCATAATATGACACCAAATTTAATTTATTGTTGTAATATTTGTTGCGACTCCCTTATGTTTGAAACTATATCGTTCTTATTTCGTGTCGAATTTAACAGAAAATACAGTTATGCAACACTGGAAGTACAATCGATCAGATTTTTAAATCATTGAACCAAAAATTGAAATTTGTATTTTGGTTTGGAATTTTCATCATCTGTCATCTCGAATTAAGATAGTGAATATAGGAATCGATCCAAAAACTCTGCCTTAACCTTAATATGCCAAACTGTAATGCAAATGCAGACAGACTAAGTTTTATAAAATTGTATTACGTATACAGGAGGTATCGCATAACAAAAAGAAAATGTAGATAACAAGAATAATCTATTCATTAACATTATAGATATCCACAATGTAAACAAAAATGCAATGAAATTAAAAAAAACTTTGATCAAACTTTAATTTTATACTCAACTCGACTCATAAATTCTTTACTGGTTTACATGTGATCTTCTAATGGACCTGAATTCTTTTTCTTTTCTTTTCTTTTCTTTTTTTTTTTTTTACTTTGTTGTAGCTGTTTTGCTCATATTTAAAGTTTAATATTTTACTTTTCATTTGGATTTTAACTATTTTCTTGATAATTCTCTGAGTTGTCCGAATCTGAAGCCTTTTTCTGTGAATCAATCTATTGCTATTTCAAAAAGAACTTGAACTATTATTTCCCCTACAATAATAGGCTGCCCTTGAAAAGATAGGCTTTTTGGGAAAAGGTTTAAGATATTTTTTCATCATTTCTAATTTTTTTTTTAACCTTTCTTTAATTTAACTATGCTTTTTTCAATGTAATCTTTATCGGTTTTGTTGTTGATTATTATTTTTAATAATGTAAAATGAAACTTTTACTTCCAAGTTTTTTTATTTGTTATGGCGAAATATTATTATATTTAAATAAATAAATGTATATATTTTAAAGAAAAGTGTTTCTGAGGTCAATAATATGGTCTTACTTTTAAAAAACTAAGTAAATATGACAGATGCATGTGACATTCCGTTTAAATTTTATTTATTTATTTTTTTTATTAATTAGTTCTTATTTTTTACATTTTTATCTCATCCACGCCAATTTTTTTTTAAGTCTTAATTTTTATTTGCGTTCCAGAAAAGCAATAAAATTATCTAAAAAAAATTGCATTTTCAATTTAAGATATATTATTATACAAAAAAGGTCAGATTGAAAAATCGATCATAGTATGGCAAAAACAAAACTGTACATGTATATATATATACATATATATATATATATATATATATATATATATATAGCGAAAGACAGATAAGATTTTTTAAAGGCAGATATGAATCGGGCATTTTAAAGGTGGATCTATGGTGCTCTGGGGAGCTGCTTCTAATTAAGGCAGAATGAATTTAGTAATTTTTTCTATTATTATGAACATCAAGAGAATATCCGCAAATTTTAAACGTGGAATTATCAGATTTTTATTAGATTTTGGGGGGTAATAATATTTTTTTCAACAAGACTTACATTTTTGCTCTACTTTTAGAGCAATAGGGAATAGTTTGAAGAAAGAAACTTCCGTATTATTGCCTTTCCTATGGCCTAAAATTTGAAAAAACCTTATTTATGATATTAGAAAAGTTCATGCAACTGGAAAGCAATTTTAAATAGTTTAAATGTATTATGAATATCATATATGCTATATGAAATGGTATTGAAACTGAATATTAAAAAAAAAAAAAATGTATATATATATATATATACCAGAGAGAATGTCTGACTGTTTAACCCTAAAAAGAGACCCCATAAAATATTAATTTATAGAATAACTGAAAAAAATTATTAAAATTCGAGCTGTCCTTATAATTGTGAACACCTGAAAAATAATCTTTTTACGATATTTAAAGTTTTTAATATAGAAAAACGATAAATCTTTTAAATATAGTCTATTAATGAAATTCAAATTAATAAAAAATATATTTGTTTAAATAATAGTGTTCTGTGTTTAGTTAATATAGAAAAACGGGTGTTCTTATAATTATGAGAAGGAGTGTATATTGAAAATCAGACAGTTGAAATTAAAGGATTATTAAATATTATCAGTATTCAAGCAATTAATATGATCAAAAACAAAAACCACCAAATCAAATAAAAATAGAATAAATTGGAATTAGACTTAAACGTTGTAGAAAAAAATGCCAACATAATATGAAAATGCACTCGTTATCTACAAAACTTTTTAAGATATTATAATTTCCCTTTACATAAAAATCATCTCTATGTCCTAAAAAAATACTAACGTATCAGACAGTTTAACTACTGCACAGCGTTTGACTACGAATTACTAGTAAGAGTCTCGTTAACAGACTGACCGTCTCGATTGAAAACCGAATTGTACCTTATTAAAGAATCCAGTTTCAACTGCTATTTATAGGCTCAGCATAACTTAATTTCTATAGAAATCTCAACCAAGAAGTTTTGAAAAATGCCTTTGAACATTTAAAATTGGACGGCGAATAAAGGGTGATTGTCACTAAAATATAGCATTCCTATACTCAGATCTTAAAGATTTTTACGATCTACACATAAAGAGCTCATGGGAAAGCTGATTTCTTTTCAAATTTTTGAGACAATTTTCAATTTAGAGAGACCTCTCCCGGAAGCATGCTTTTTTAAGCAATCATTTCACAACAATATCTTTTTTTAATAATTGAATATAAAATACGATCTTCCAACTTCAAAATGGGAAGTCATATGGTGACAAAAATAAGAAATGAATGTATACAAGACCTAAATATTAAATTTCAAACTTCTATGGCTAACCTTTTTCGAGATAATGCAGAAAGATCTAAAATGGATGGTGAATGACCAAAAGGATCATAGTCAAAATTTGTGAGTTATTGTTTGGGTTGGGTTGTGGGGATTAAGGCCAATTGACAGCATTAGGGTCATAGGCCTGAAGAGGGGGGGGGGGGGGGAGTGTGCCTTCCATGTGGGTCTTTCTAAGGGTTTATTGTTTTGATATCTCTTAAAAGGAAGGCCATACAGGAACTAAAACCATAAAATTACGTAAAAAAATAACGAAAAATGAATTTCTGAAAATGGTATTTTTTAATAACAAAGTTCTTAATTTTGTAATATACAAACGCGACAAAGAGAGACGCTTACTGGCCGAAAAACATAATATCTCATTACGAGGTATATGAAAATGTCAATATGAACAACATTCTCATCGCATATTTTTACTGGTGATTCCTAGGCTTAAGGTAAACGACTTTCGTGGAGGATTCGGATTCTACCCTTTAATCCACACGAATTTTCTCATCGGAATTAAGTTAATTTTGATTGAATGAATTTGCCATAGGTTTGGTAAACGTAGTGCTGACAGAGTCGATTTTTTTTATTATAAATATTTTAAAAATGTAATTTCTATGATTAATCTTCTACGATGATATATGGTAAAAAAAAAAAAAAAAAAAATGTAAGTGGTGATGTTATAAAATTCGCTCTAAAAAGTCGCTTTAATTAAAAAAAATTAAACTTAAATGCTGAAAAACTTTAAATTTAAAACTTCGTGATATTTCTCATCGAAATCAATATGGTTTAAAAATTACAAAAGATGGATCTGTAGTTTTAACAATTGGATTTAAAGTATTTTAAATTCGTAGGTAGAAAAAGGATTACTAAATTGAGAATTGACTTACATCAATTATATTAAATATGAAGAAAATCTTAGAATCTTCTAATCAAATGCTAAGAGTAATAATGGTTGATTTTTAAATTACCCCTATTCAACATAACAGTGATTGAGTTCCAATTTCACCAATCACAAAATTTTCGAAATATAGAAGTGTTAATTGGTCAAGAAAAAAAAATTCAACAACAAGAATGAAAAACGAAAACTTTTTACTTGAAAATGTTAAAAGTACATATTATTCATGATTTTCTCTCTTTCTTTTATTAATTATTAAAACCTATAAATGAACTATTTCTCATATATATATTAGGGTTTATCCTATATCAGAGGGATTCTTATTCTTTTTCTCCTTTTTACTTTTTGAAATCCGATACGTATACCCTCTAGTTTTTTTTCTATTTGACCTTAAACAATTTTTAGTAAAATATCAGCTCTCTGGGATAATGTTAACACGTGCTGAATTAACAAGAAAATCCCAATATAGATATTAGGATTTTTCCGTCAATTCGGCACGTGTTAACGTTATCCCCAGAGAGTTGATATTTTGCTAAAAAGTGTTTAAGGTTAAATGGAAAAAAAAATTAGAGCGTATGCCTATCAGATTTCAAAAAAATTTAAAAAAATTCCCCCTCATTTAAGGAACATCTTTATATATATATATATATATATATATATATATATATTGATGATAGATAATACCGTTTTAACATACAATATAGCTTCAACATACTAAAAAAGTTAATAAACAAACTGGGCATTATTCCTTTTAGAGAATTTGTTCTTCATATTGAACGAGTTCATTAGTTTCAAAATGACTATAACGATCAATAACTAATTTGTAATGGAAATAATTTTTATTGAACCATACTATTGATTTTACAGAAGCAAAATAATTGAAAATACAACCTAGTGAGATTCTTTATGGAAATAAAAGAGAGAAAAATTAATATGTAACTGAGCATGTTTAATTGAATTAACATAAATTATACACAGATATACACAAATATACAAATTGAATATACATATTTCTTTTTCTTTTTTTTTTTTTTCAGGGAGAAAATGAATCTTTCCACACTACTACAAGCGCAATTTGTTCTACTGGTTGCTCTACAACTATTGATAGTGTCATTGGTTGAAGGAATGCATCATCATCATGACTGCCATTACGAAATGCCGCATTATGAAAGTCATTGTGAACATCATGGACCACATATCGGACATATTATGATGGCTGGTCTTATGGGCAAGATGATGAGTAAAATGCATAAGAAACATCACATGCGTCATCGAAAACATCATCATCATAAACATATTCCAGTTATTATTCCGATTCCAATACATCACCATGCACCGCAGTATCACCATGAAAGTTATGGTCATCATGGTTATGGTCATCACGGTTAAAATTCAAAAGCTTATACGTAGAAGAGGTTTTATATTAGCCATTTGAAAACAGCATGTTAACCCTTTATGGTGAAAACATTGTAAAAAGCATGTACACACACCATGTTAAAAAAACTGGTTACCTTTATCAATGAATGTGAAAGTGCTTATTTGTTACTTAACATTACACTTTCAAATACATTTAAAAAGAAATTAACATTTATAATTTAATTATTTTGCAAAAATTTTAAATCTTATAGTTTGAATGTAACAAATATGATTATTAAACGCAAAAAATATTTATAATAACAGGATATTCTATGCATATGCAAAGAACAACATAATAAATTAGCGAAAATTGGCAACTCAGCCCAAACAATTAACCTTATTTTTGAACATTTTAAATTCCATTTTCTATTTATTTATTTATTTTATTTTTGATTTTTGATTATCTGTGTTTTGATATTTAAAATTTCTATCACTAACTGTAATATCTCTTGAGCCATCAATAATAGTTTAAATATCAGTTTGAAATTTCTTTGTGTGTCACTTAATAACTTTTATAAAACTAGATTTATAAACAAAAAAGAAAGATCTTTTGAAAAAAGTACTTTTTCTTTAAAATAAAACGTATACACTTATTTTGCTTTATGCAATATACATGCTTTCAATTAGCGTTGCATTTTTTAGATTATGCCTCAATTAATGCGTAAAAATTTTTTGATTCGGTCAATCCTTTTTAATTTATTTTTATTTTATGAAAAATAAAACACTTTCTGGGGGTAATAAACATATTAAAGCAGCTAAAAAAACAACCATTAAAAAAAAAAAAATTTTGAAAAATCAGAATTCATCAAACTGCATTTGATTAATAGCCAAAAGAACATAGAACTCAAATTTTAAAAATATCAAACTAATAAAAAGGTTGCATGATGCTTAAATACGTAAATGAGTATTACTTATTGCTCTAATTTTTAAATCAAATCTGTTAAAGTTTTAATAATTAACCTAATCAATATTATATACAAAATTAAGTTAAATGTATTGCTGTTATTACTAGTAGCAGTGGTGGTATTAGTAGTAACAGTAGTTGTATTTATCCAATATCTCACATGTTAATAAAAGCATATAAACATTGTTAACAGCTTGATAAATTTAATATAGAAATTTAAATATAAGTTCCAATATGTTATTTTAAAAAGGTAACCCACTGAAATCAATATTATAATGCTTTATTGCATACCTATGTACATTACGTTTATACGAAAGTTTTCTGTTAATCTATTTCAGTTTTTTTTATATAAAATGTTGTATTAATGGAATAAAATCCCCAGATTAAATAACCGGAATAATCAAGGAGGGGTGTATATTCAATATGTAAGTTTAGATTTTTACAACTTAAAGATTTTTTAAAAAATACTTTTAATTTGTAAAACATCTGTATTATAAATTTTTATTTATTTTTTATTTATTTTTTTAAATAAATATCACTAAAAAACTAAGTAGATAAAAATTCTACATTGTGATAAATACATCTTATATATATATATATATATATATATATATATATATATATATATAAGATGTAGCGAGCGAGATGATAATTGTCTTTTGGAGTGCCTAAAAATGTCTCATATTTTTAAATACTGAATATAAACCGTATTAACTTATAAATTATTTTTATACATCCTTCTTTTATTTCTATATATTTATTTCAACTTAATTTATATTCACTAGCACAATTAAATAAAAGCAAGACTTCTACGAACTACTTATTACTACTATTTGTTAAAATTATTATAGGTTTATGTTAATTTTTTTTTTCTTTCTTCCTGTTTTGTTTTTTCAAAACTGGATTCCTTTAGTGAACGACAATATCTCATCTCGTAAGCATGTATGTAATGATTACATAATTGTATGTAAATTTGTATAGTTAAATGATAATTGTAAATAAATAATTTTAAATTATGCATTTCTAGTTCATTTATTTTAGCATGCTGATTTTTTATCTTTTAGAGGTTTAGCTATAATTTCCGATATTATAAGACAATTTAAATCACCTCTTAAAGCTTTTACAATACTTAAAATATTTTGGGTGGCAAAGAAAAAAATTTAATTGATGACATCATTGTATTTTCTATTGATTCTGTTTATATATAAATATATATATACATAATTTAAATAATAAATTAAGTAAATTAAAATACAAGTAATTCTTTATTTTTTAATACTTAAAACAAAATTAGGAAGACTTTTTATTTACTTGTTTTTAGTACGACTGGTCGTACTATTTTTTTCAGCCATCGATCGCAATTGCGATAGTCATTTTATTTCATCGCCAAAATGACAACAAAAATTTAAAAGCCGCCAAGTGGCTCCTATTTAGCTAACACCTTATTTTTTAGTTCAGTCAAAGAATTGCTTCCAGAAGATATTAAATAAGAACTCCGTTTTTAATTTAACATCTTTAAAAGGGAAAAAACAAAGTTATGCCAAAAATAAATAAATACGTAAATTTATTTCATTTTATGTCGAAAAAACTTAACGTGCAAACCTTAATTTTTTTTTTGTTATTATTATTTATTTTTTCTTTATATATATATAATTAAAATAAAATTGAGAAAAATTGTGCTAAAAAATGGAACAGCTTTGGAATAAGACTTCTTGACGAAATTAAATTTTAAATTTCGCATCGAAGTAGCTCGGATGTTTCTAGCCGAGATCTTTACTTACGAGTTGCGATAGCCATTTAAATTCATCAACAAAATGGCAACAGCTATACCAAAGAAATTTTAGGAAATAAATATATTAACCGATGCTAGGGAATGAAATACAATTACTGCATGGCTTTATATGGAAGAATAGATTAAAATAAGTCCTGTCGAATTAAATTAAATTCTGTTTTGCGCACAATTTTATATCTATTAATTATATATGTAGAAAACAAAAATAAGCTTAAGGGTTGTTTTTTTTTTTTTTTTTTATCAAATGAAGAGCCAAAATGTTTTCATCTATTGAGAACTAAAATGAAGAAACGTTTTTGCATATCGTGATGAATTTCATTGAAGAAATTTGATAAATTTAAGTTTGTGTATGTGCATGTGCATGTGTATGTATATGTATATGTAATAATCGAAAAAAAAAAAACATTCTTTTATGATAGCAAACATTTTTTTATTATTAATTAATTCTTCTTTCTTAAAACTTATATGAATTTTAAGAAACACAATCGTTCAAAACTAACAATTTTAGTTACATCCAGTTTAGTTTTATTTTATTTTCTCAACTACTTTATATAATTTGAAACTTTTAATGTAATTCTATTATGCTTCAGACTTTTTTTATTATTATTATTATTATTATTAGACCTATTCTTTCAATCATATCATAATATTTATGCATAGACTAAAGATCACAGACCATTAAATTGAAAAAAAAAAAGTCAAATAAAATATTGTACATTATTTTTCCATAAAAATTTTAATAAAGTATTTGTAAAAAAAAAAAAAAAAAAAAAAAAGAAAAAAAACGATAATTTTGTTTAAAATTAAAAATAGCCTTAATTTCTGATTAGAATGTTTTCTTTCACTGATTTTACATCATTTTTTTCATTTAATAGATTTTTTCTCTTATAATTTGTCTAACTATAAGAATTTTTTAAATAAATATTTTCTTTTAATTTACTTGTTGTATTCTGTATGTAGATTTTAAAGAAAGTTTTTATTGCTTTTTACTTTTGTTAATTTTTGTTAAATACTATTCTTTAATGATATTTTTTAAATGTCGTTATAAATTTACGTTATGTTCAATATTAATTACAAGAAAATAATAATTCGGGAGTAGTGAATATTATTTATGCCTCGTTGTATAAGTAAAACGTCGGGAAAATAATATGCTACAAAATTATATTAATTTAGATGAAATATCACATGATATTTCGCTTAGCGATTTCTGTATACCAGATTATCTAGATTGATTAAAAGAAGAAAAAAACAAATGAAAAATCTAGAGGTAGGTCAACATTTTAATTCTATTTTTTATAACTTTTAACTTTTAATCTTTTTTAATGTCACAAAATAATTTATTTTATATGTTTTTCTTTTTTATAGTGTTATGTTATTGTCTATGTTTTTTTTTTTCTGCATATTTTTAATAGGTGTATAATGTAAAGTTAAATACCAGACACATTATAGTTTTACTAATCATACTATAGTACCAAATACGGATGTTGTCAAATGGATATCACCAAATATGGATATCATGTTTGGGTAGAGGCATAGCATATAAATATTTTAAGCTAAGTTTTCAAACGGTATAAAAGTATACCAGTAACCAACAAAAATAAATAAATAAGGAAAAAATTAAGGAAAGTACTATCACAAATGCAAAATGTAAAATATTATTTACCATTAGAAATTTGTCTGCGGCATTGTATCAATATTTTTTAATTGTTAAACAGGGAATAATACTCAACTAGAAGTTGTATAAGCCATTAAAATTAAATGAAATTAAATGCATTAGAGAACAATTAACTAAAAAATAAGAAAACATTATGTTTGTTCAGTGAATTGATTGACTGATAGTTCTATTTGTTTAAGATTAGATTGTCCAAAATCTTACTGTTATTTTCTATTAAACATTTTAAAAGGACTAGTATCACAATTAAAACCTATAAAAGGAAAGCAGTGTAAAAATCTCTACTTAATACTCAAATATATGATTTGTATTGCACAGACTCTTCTTTTTAAGGTACAATTTTAAAATTCCAAATAACTAACGACGTTAAAGAAATCCTTTATTTTTACTTTTCTTTGAACAATTATTGCATGTTCTGGCAAAAAAAATATATATCATAAGAAATAGCACTGGAATTCAAACTAGTTTAAAAGAATTACAACAAATGTGGTTTAAATTTGTATTTTAAAAAATGTATATGTTTATATTTCACTATCTCGTTATGTAAGAACGTATTTTATCTGGTTTTTATACGTGTAAAAAGAATCAATTCTTTTAATATGCATACATTTAAATTATGTTTTACAAAACTACAGCATGATTATATTTTTACTGAATATCGTAAGAATTTATAAACAGAATTTATAACTTTTTTTTTTCAGAAACACATAGATAGTTGTACTGAAGTTCAACTATCTATTAAATAAACTAAATATACTGCTATATAAGCTAGTAATCGAATAAATATTTCAGGAAAATGAATTTCTTTAAAGTACAGCTATTCCTCATCTTGGCAGCGGTGGTTCTAGAATACTTACCACAAGTAATGTGTGGCTATGTTGATGATATTTTCGATTTAAGGAAGAATCATCTCCTCACTTTGGGACTGCTATCAAAAGTATTAAAATCACGCAAGTCTTCTCTTCGAACTCACGTAAGACATACAGGAACGCCTGCATACCGTCAAGGACTTGTGCACCGAGAACCACAGCATCATCCACCATATGAACCACCATATTATGCATTACCACATCATATACTAAACAATGATGCGCAAGAATCTTATGATTATCCACCATTAACCTATAACTCTCGACCAGACCATTATTCACGAGCCCAAAATCCACAAATGCATTCTCAATTACAAGTATATTCATCACCACAACACCACCACTCATTGCCTCTGCAGCCAGATGTACATCATCAAGAAGAACATTATCCAGAAGCTCTTCGACATCCATCACCATATCAGCACACCCCAATGCATTATGAAATATTGCCACATTCACAACGAAGAGATTATCCAACATCACATCCAGTTGTATATCGCAACCCACATCCTCATCCACAGCCATCACCCCATTCTTATCCGAGACAACAGCCACATCCTTATCCAAAACTATCACCACATCGTTATTCACAACCACAACTACATCCTTATCCACAAACACAACCACATCCTTACCCACATACCCATTCTTATCCTCAACCACAACCACAACCACATCCTTACCCACATACCCATTCTTATCCTCAACCACAACCACAAGCACATCCATATACCCAACAACATTCTTATCCACAACCACAACCACACCCCCATCTGCAACCACAACCACACCCCGATCCACAACCACAACCGCATCCTTATTCACGACCACAACCACATTCTTATTCACAACCACAACCACGCCCTTACCCACAACCACGTCCTTATCCACAACCACATCCATCAACACATCCACATTCAAGAACACAATATCAGTTACAACTTTATTCAGAACCACGGCACAATCCTCCATTAGATCAGTATCCAGCCGTGTACCACCACATTAAACCATACTCACAACAAAGACACCATCCTCCTCAGCATTCAAGGATCTATGCACGTCATTATATACAACCCCATTCACAACCACGACAATATATATTATCAAAGAAATATCCAATACATTACAAATAAAAACGTTCATATTCACGGCTACGAAATTTCCATTAATGCATCAGCATTCCCTTGTACCAGAACATTTACTAACGTATTATACACAAATGCATTCTTAATAGTCTGAGCTAACTTTTGTACCTTCTTATCATTCGAAACAATTTTGCAACATTATTATTTTAAATCATAATCAAAAACAAAATATTATCCATAATCTAATCACCATATAAAACTTTATCACAATATATAACCATATACTTAGACAGGAATATATCGATTCATTATCCTTCATAATTATAACAATCAAGCATCAAGAATCATATCAGACTTTATACAGGCAATACCATTTACTACTGCAATATATTAAATCATATATTTATAGGTCTTCATAAAGTTTAGTTTCACCAAATCATCTTCTACAATGGTGTCAATCTACACACGTGCGATCGTTATAATTTGTGCATTATTATATATATATATATATATATATATAATATTTAAAAATGAATTAGTCGCATCACCTAGAAACATATAAATCACCGCAGTATCATCTTAAATAAATAATGAAGAGAAATCTAACAGAATAATTTTTGAAGAATTGTAAAAAAATGGAGATTTACCGAGCAAGAATCTTTAAGACAACTTCGTGGACAATTCACTAAATTAAACACAAGAATTATGCATATGTTTTAGACGAAAAATGATTAAATTTTAGTTTAATGAAATTGAAAAATTTAGAATATTTATAAAGTGTTTTCAAATAAAGTAACAATGCATAAAATTAAATTTGCGTTAGAATTTTTCTTTTTTTTTTTTTTTTTTTTTTATCAGACAGTATTTTGTCCCAAAAACTTTGATTAAAAAAAATTAAGTGTACTTCTAGGAAAAAATAATTAAACATTTTGGTTTGTTCATGCACTAAGAAATTAATAATACAGAATTATGAAATTTATGCCTTAAACGATTAATGTTGATTCATAAAATTATTTATGATTAAAAGAAATAAAGCGTGCGAAAAAATATGCAAATGAGAAAGAATTGTTACATTTGTCTGAAAATATCAGTGTATAATTCATATTACTGTCATGCTGAAAGTAATTTTTATTCTGATTAGAGCTGTTATGAGGATAATTTTTTACAATTATTACAATGAAAATAAACTTTAATTGGTATATTTCGACTTATATTCTAGTCTCAAATTCAAGTCCAAAACAAACAAAGGCGATTCTACTCGAGAAGGTGGACCACTGAGATAAACATTTACCGAAATTTTATCGCTGTCTGTTTCCTTCCACCCCTATTTTAATAAAATCGCAGCAGAATTGATTTAACTGTGATAGCGCTCAGAAAATCGGAAAACAAACAGTACGTGTTCATTGAAATAAAAATCAATGTGATTTTATTCCCATTTCAGTTTAACGAGTAAAAATTATCGTATAAAAATTAACGTTCTCAAATTTATGAAAGATTAAAAAAAGCTTTAATTCAGTTATGTGACATGATTATTGAAGCGTAATTTCATTGTATTCTCATGTTGAACAAATCATTTTAAATAATTATTAAATTTTAATTTTAAAGAAATTATAAAATAAAATTTGAGGTATCAAGATTTCTGAATATTCAAAAATGTCTTAAATTTTATATCTGACAGCATAAGAGCGACAGAAAGTTATTGATTTCTGTATAATCTTATTATATTCTGATGTCATAGAAATTCTTGCTTGACTTAATGAAGCCAATTTTTGCATTTTTAAAATAAAATAAAATGTGAAGTATCAAGATTTCTGAATATTCAAAAATGTCTTAAATTTTATATATGACAGCAAAAGAGCGACAGAAAGTTATTGATTTCTGTATAGTCGTATTATATTCTGATGTCATAGAAGTTCTTGCTTGACTTAATGAAGTCAATTTTTTGCATTTTTTAAATTTATCACAGAAATAATCGAACTTGTTATTCATAATAAGCTTAAACAAAAGAATAAGTAAATGATAAGTTTGATTAAATTAGCATCATAGCAAATAAAATGTTATTTTAAAAAAGGTATAAAACTACTTTTAAAACACGTATATAAAATTTCTTTATTAAAACACAAAGCTTTTCGCTATTATTAACATAGCATCTTCAGGTGTTGTTAATAAACATATAGAGTAGACAGAATTATATGCTGGAGAATTTTAATAGAGTTACAGTTCATTAATAAGTCTGGTAAATATCATGAGTCATTTAAGATCACTTGGCGTCACACTAGGGTTACACAGCAAGTTCAGTAAAAAACGTTGACACACAAAAAGACTAACTGTAACTGTATTAAACTTCTACAGTATATAATACTGTCTACTCTGCGTGTTAATTAACAACACCTGAAGATGCTGTGTTAATAATAGCGAAAATCTTTGTGTTTTAATAAAGAAATTTTATACACGTGTTTTAAAAGTGGTTTTATACCTTTTTTTAATATGTTTACACGTGAAGTCATTACAAATTTTAAACTTTTAGTAGTTTTTAATTTTAACTATAAAATGTTATTTGTTTATAAAATATTATTGTTATGAACATCTTAAAAATTATAATAATTATTTAGCTGAAGAACAGTCGGTAACAAAAGTCTTCGAACACTAGCAAAAATTCCTATATAAAAAAAGTACACTTAATATAGTTTTGTTAAATAAATCCTTGTCGAATCCTGTTTTTAGACTGACTAAGAACAGGATTCGACAAGTATTTATTTAACAAAACTGTATTAAGTGTACCCTTTTTACATAGGAATTTTTGCTAGTGTTCGGAGACTTTTGTTACCGACTGTACCTTAGTCTCAAAAGAATATTTTACTGTTAACTTGTTAATTTAAAAGTGATGTCGCGAAATATATTTATTTAATGTATAAATCCTAAAAGAATGAATGTATTTATCAAAGTGCCAATTAAATATTTGGCATATGTATGTACATCAACTTTAAATGATTTGTTTCTTCTGTTGTTATATTTAAGTACTGATCTTTATATATAACTCGGTGAATCAACACTTATGAATAAAAAAGATATATGTTTATAATTTGAGTGTTATCGTTTTCTGTGCCTGCAACTGACAATTTTTTTCCTTTCCATTTTAAATATACATTTCAGTAATGGTAGAGGATTGTGATATTATTTAAAAATTTTGTGAAATACATATTATTTTTATGATTTATAGATATAATTGTTCATTATTCTTAACTTCATTTTATTATAAGTGTTTAAACAGATATATTATAAACGTTTCATTTTACTTGTTATGGAAACTTATTGCATAAAAATGAATTGTTTTAATTGTTTCTCTTTAATAATATAACGTTCAGAGTTCTGCTGTAAAAATAATTAAAATATGATATTTTCACCTGAAAGCTTAACACATTTCCAGTTATTAAATCACATACCGGGCTATCAATTTAAAAGAGTACCCATTTGTTTTTTGCATTTTCCACATCTCTAAACTGTTTGTTAAGGCTTTTAAAACCATAACTTTATATTTGTATTTAAGATGTTGTATCGCTTGTTTCCCTATTTGAAAGCAAAAACGCGTTCTTTGAACATCAATTCGCGTAAACACTGTTATTGCTCAGTTTTTAATCGAATTCGGCTCATATTATTTCAGTAAATCTTCCGCCTTTTTCAACCTTTTATTTTTATTTTTATTTATTTACTTATTTATCTGTTTATTTATTTATATTTTTACATTTCAAATCGGTGTGAAATATAATAATGATTTTCATGCAAATTTATGCTTAAAAAACACGTTTTCGAATTTAGAATGTGAAAGAAATAATACATGAACACAAACGATGAATATCAAATATAGGCATATTAAATATGTCATGTAATTGAAATTTTGATATAGGTAATATAAAAGACAAACGGGTACTCAAGTAAAGCAATCTATATTGTTAATCAGCATTTTAATTTTAATTTTTATTTTTTTATTCTTATTTAATTTAATAGAGTAACAAAAAAATAATTATCGAATGGGGCTCATCAAGCTAAATAAGTTGCAATAACAAAATAATTCTTTAAAGTTAAATTCTGAATACACTCACAATCTTCATAATAATAAAAGTTCAAGTTTTTACAAACTGACGCTCTAAACTGATGTCATTGCTGCTTGAAACAATATATTGAAATAAAGTAAAGAAAATATTATACATGTTTAAAAAAAATTGACATGGTAGAAAAGAAACTGTAATTATTAAAAAGAGTATCATGTAAATCGATGATAAACAATTTAAAATGGCAGAAGAAAAGAAAAGTAATAAATTTGCAGTGTATTTAAGTACTATTATCCCGTCGACAAATAAACAAGGGAAAGTTTTAATGAATTTGAACTGGTGTTTATTTTTATAAATAGTTAAATTTAAATTACTTTTCATTAATCGAATTCTATTATTTTGATTTTTTTTAAAGTTAAATTTTAAATAATCGATTTTATTATTATTATTGTTATTATTACTATTGGCTATTTATTCCGACATTTGAAAAATGCTTCAGATTTGGCAACTACAGCAAATTTGGAAAAAAAAAAAAAAACCCTCATATGGAAATCATCTAATGCTAGGCGGGCAAAGACCAATTAGTATTTTAATAATACATATTCTAAAGTTTTCAAATGTAAATATCAGTATATTAATAATTAAAGCATTTTATTAAATTATTTTACCAAAAATTAATAGTGACAAAATAATTTAATATTATAAACAATAAATGCAGTTTTTAAAATACCCAAAGTATAACTCATATTATTGTAGTATTTTATGAAGTGTAAATCGTACTTTCCATCATAAAATATACCATTTCTGAAACATTAAAAGATTATTTTTACTTATTGTCTCAATTTTAAATATAGTACGCACAACATCAATTGTTAAATGAATGATTTACTGAAAGTTTTTGTAATATTCAGTTAAATTACAATCGTATTGTAATAATCCGAATTTAATTTTAGAGAATATGCATCTACTAAAAGTGTTTTGGTATTTGATGACTCTGGCTTTTGTGGCTTTGATAAATTTGCCTCCTGTATCACGAAGTCAGTATTATGGAAGAAATCGCCATCATCATTTACATCATGAAGATTTTAATGATGCACAGAAAGACTTCCTCCTGGCTGGCATGGTCGCCAAGATGTTGCAAAGGCAAAATAATCATCACCGTTGTGGTCATTGTCATCATAACACGCCACTCGCCGAGCCACAGTATGGACATGAACAGCGGCATCACATCCCTCATCACATGCCACCTCATATGTCTCCTCCAATGCCTTTTGCGCCTCATTTTGGTTGAAAAATTATACAAGAAATTGGAAAAAGCGTCTTAGCAATTAATTTTATTTAAATTATAATCTAATTTAAAAATCTAAATTGGTGAAAAGAGAACAAGCATTATAAATTATATTTGTTTCGCTTAAATAAAAGTTATGTATAACTTTGAAAAAAAAAATGTCAATTCTGAATCAGAGAAAAAAAATATTTTTAATTAATTCAGTTTTTTTTTTTTCTTTTAATCACATAGACAAAACTTTTAATCATCTAGATCTCCCATTACTATATGATCTAGATAATAATTAATTCAGTAATGGCATTTCTAGAAAGATAGTGAGAAAATATACGCAGATTTCATAAAAAATTAAATACTCTTTTAATCAAGTACATATTTTTGGAGATAATGTTTTAGTTTAGGAAAAAGAAATCTGTTTCTTATCTCTATATGACTAAAATAGCATTCAAGAAAATAATGTCGCATTAAAAATTTTAAAAAAATATTATAAAGGTCTAAAAAAGTGTTAATTATTAAGCAGATGAAATTTTATAATCAGATACAAAAAAAAAAAAAAAAAAAAAAAAAATACGTTTTTATTTTTATAAATTAAATATGAACTTTTTAACTTGAACATAAATTTTACTTAAATGTCAACAATAATCCTCTTTTTTTTTTTCTTTTTTTTTTTTTTTAAATCCTTTCTCACTTATTTATTTGTTTATTTATTTATTTATTTATTGTTATAAAGAATAATCTTCAGTATTTAAGGATTCGGAAGGAAATATGCAACTTATTTATTTATTTATTTTACATCTAAGGATTACATCAGTACATGTTTCACCTATGTGTTTAATCTATGTTCCATAATTCAGTTTATGATTGTTTTAAGTGTTATTTGAAAAGTCTAATGAAATTTCTTTCTATGTTTATCAGTCATAAACTGTTTCATCTTTATGTATTCATATATTTATTTATTTATTTATTTATTTATTTTCAATTAGATATTGAAAATAGTCTGTGAAAGTTCAGTTACTCTAAAGTATCTTTGAAAAAAAAGGGGGAAGGGGGATCAGATCGATAGATCTTCCCTATAACTTAGTAATACTGTGTATTAAATCGTAATAAGCTTTATTATTTATTATATTCTGAATACAAATAACTATTATTAAAAATATATACAATGTGATTGAATATTATAAATGTACTCAGACATAAAAATCTGACATGTAGTAACGACGTTTTATCAATTTTTTTTTTTTTTTTTTTTTTTTTTTTTTTTTAATTATAGGGGGTTGGGGTTACAGCTTTTGATATCACAAAATGTTAATAAAGAAACAAATTGTTGCTTATATATTTCTCCTCATTAAATTTTAAAACAGCATTCTTGGAATATAGACATATCTAGAATCAACATATCTTATAACTCTAAATTATTTTCGTATAATTTCTGGTGAAATAAATTATTTGTTGAACAACAAAAATTAAAATATTCAAAAAGAATTCGTATTCAGAAAAAAATGTGTGCAGTTTTTATTTAACTTTTCTTTCTTTTTTTTTTTTTTTTTTTTCTAAAAGTGTCATAGGAAAATTTTATATCTCCTTTTATTTTCATGTGTAGTGGTCTATATATAATGTAATGTAGTGAAAACGTTAATTTATAAGCTACATTTGTTAAAACAGGTATTGGTAATTTAATAAATTTTTATATAAAATTAATTTTTGTGTTTTGTAGCTGATTTTATAATACGTAAGTGTCCTATATTTCCTTTCTCAATTCATTTATAAACATTGGTAAACTGCAGTAAGAATATTTCTAACGATGTTTGTAATGTACTTGTCAAATTCTGTATGTAATTATAGGTGTTAGCATAAAATAAAAAAATTAAATTATTGAAATGCATCCTGTTTGTCTCATTGTCACTTAAGATTTTAAATTATGTCTTTATAAAACCCCGTACACGAATATATACATATTACGTAAAGTTAATTTAAAAAATAAATATATAATTTAGTTTATTCATAAAACTGCACTGTGGATGGTGAATGTACAGTATGAATATTTCAATAAAGATACAAATAGCAGCAGACTATCTGCATTTTTTTCGACTATCTATAACAAATATTTATCAGCTAAAATATAAAATAATACAAGGATAGTACCTTGTATGAAAATAAATATTTAAATAATAAAATATCACTTTAGACTTAATTTTAAAAATGTATGTATTCTAAGAAATGTATGTATTTTCAATGTGGATAATAATAATAATTATAAATTTATTTATAGTTTTATATTTATTAATAAATTATCATTTGTATGACAACATTCTTAAAAAAAAAAAAAAAAAAAAAAAAAAAAAAAAAAAAAATCAACGAGTTTTCTATAACGATACGGAATCATATTTGGTTTTATCCGTAAAGATAGTTTTCTGTGTCTGCATTCGTAAATTTCTTTTTTAAATTAAAACATGAAAAAAAAACTTTGTCAGGTTGTTAAGTTCTTAGTAGAGTCTAATAATAATTTTCTCGGTCATTCTTGCAATGGAAATTAAGCATTGAATCTAATCAATTCAACTGAAAACTTTCAACTGACTTCAAATAAATCACACGTTGAGCACTTAATATTTAAGCCGCTTATTTTCTATTAAAATTCACAAAATTATATATAAGCAAAATATCCAAGGTTAAATGAAAATTAATACCAAAGCACATGAGGGCCTTCATCAGGGGAGCTCCCCCATGTAGGGAATGAAATATGAGAAGTTTCTGACGAAACGTTGGCTTTTTAGCAAAAAAAAAAAACATTTCTAGCCCTCAACTTATCACAGATGGAAGCAAGACCACACAGCAAACGAATTTAATTAATACAAAGCATAAAAAGCAACTAAATTCATAAATAAAATACAAAAGTAAATACATCAAAATAAAATACAAGAATATAAATAAATAGATACTTGGACAAACTTGAATAGTCAGTAAAATGAGGAAAATTGAAATCACCCCCCCCCCCCCCAATCGTAAACATAGAGCCCGTTTCAGCTAGTAGGGCAACTTACCAGCTCTTAAATGTCGCTCGAAATGGACAAAAAAAAACCTTAAGTAGGATTGTAATCAAGAAGACTGAAATGTTTATTGAATAGAAAAACAGGAAACGGGCTCTATGTTTACGAGGGGGGGGGATTTCGATTTTCCTCATTCTACTGACTATTCAAGCTTGTCCAAGTATGTATTTATTTATAGTCTTGTATTTTATTTTGATGTATTTACTTTTGTACTTTATTTATAAATTTAATTGCTTTTTACGCTTTGTACTAATTAAATTCGTTTGCTGTGTGGTCTTGCTTCCATCTGTGATAAGTTGAGGGCTAGAAATGTTTTTTTTTTTTTTGCTAAAAAGCCAACGTTTCGTCAGAAACTTCTCATATTTCATTCCCTACATGGGAGAGCTCCCCTGATGAAGGCCCTCGTGTGTTTTGGGATTAATTTTCATTTAACTTTGGTTATTTTGCTTAATTATTATAGTTTTATATTTCCTTTCGCTGCAATTGTGCAATGGTTTATAAGTACTATGTTCTAATTCTATATTTAAAAATTCAAGTTTTATTCCATGTTATATTTAAAATTTATCTTATATATATATATATATATATATATATATAGAGAGAGAGAGAGAGAGAAACATAACGTTTAGTAGTAATATAATATTATCAGTGCAAACATTTGAAATTTAAATATTATTTAATTTAGTATGCAAACAATTATTCTGATCAAAAACGAAGACCACTCAAATCAAACAAAAAAGTAAATAAAGTAAAATCTAAATGAATCATAGCAAATTGGAATGAGAAAAAAGCATTATTTGCATTCTAAAGTTATCAAGGGCCAGGTAGAATGCATATATGCTAAACATTGGATATATATAGAGAGAGAGAGGGGATTAAATATGAGTCTCATAAGAAGAGACTGACTGGGGTGAACTGAAATTTTTTTTCCTACATTTTTTTTTTCATCTCTGACAGTTTGCAACTATTTTTATTTGTATTTTGGCACAAAATCCCACCGCTTCAAAATCGTACTGTTGTTTCACCCATTAGGTGGAGATGTGGCCTCTCCTCGAGAGGATGACTGTCAGCTGAAATGTAGGGACCCTATATATAGAGAGACTGGACATTGACCGAAAGTCCGCCATCTTAGTGCCAATTCGGAGTGATCCCCGTAGAACGTAATGCTTTTTTCTTCGCGATTGACGCTTTACTATACAACATAAATGAAAGGAAATTGCGCTAAATTTGTGCAGAAGGTAATGCAGAATATAAATATGTAATTTTTTTCGTCTTAGAGAAAAAGAATTTGAAGGAAAACGAATTTTGTTTTAACCTTTGACATGGTTACTTTTTCAATTCCTATCGGAAAACAGAGGAATTTTTTGTTGTATATTTCTATATTAAGCAAAATACGTTGATTGTGAAAGCAATTCTACCTTAGTGAAAGTAATTCTACCTTATTTTTTCTGTGGACATACATTCTATATATAAAAAGTTAGAAAATTTTTAACAAAAATAGGGTAATCTTAGTTTTTGTGAAGTAATTCATGAATAAATGTAAAACTACGGCAGAAGAACAGAAATTATTTTTTATTATTTTATAAAAATATTTACGTAATATTTTTACAAGCGAAAAATACATATTTTATTTATTTCAGTTACGCATTATTAATAATAATGACTTAGTTAAATATTAAAAATAGAAATTCTATTATAATAATTTTTAAATTCTTAACTAATATCCTTAGAAATTAAAAAATGTTTTTATTTATTTTACTTACATTTGCTTATTTCATTGATTTTTTTTTTTTTTTTTTTTTTTTTTTTAAGTTCTTTTAAATATTATGTAAATAAAAATAATTACTTATTTAAATATTATTTATAAAATTTATTATGGCAATTATTATTTAAAAGAAATTTATATTTAATATGTTAGCAAATAATATACACCTTATTTTCTTTATTTTTAATAATTTATTTTAAGAAATCTGATACATTTTGCGTACTAGTAAAAAACCAAAAAAATTTTATATAGTTATTTTAAATATGTAATTTAAAATGTATCAGAAAAATACATTGAGATCTAACATATTAAATATATTGCACAACAGAACTTAAAGACTAATAGCTAGCAAATAAATAATGTAATTGTCTCATATGTTAGGAAATAGATACGTAAAACAGCATGCAATAAGAGAATTCAAAGTATTAAAGCATGATATAAAATAAATAATTATGCATTTTTATCTTTCAAAAGTATTCCAAAATTAAAGCAATTTATCTCCCAACAAAGTAAAAATGTAATAAATAAGTTCTTTTTCGATTATGACGTAAAATAATCAAAATTTCTTCTCAGCGTAATGGTAAGCAATGGAGCAACTGGCACTAAAATGGAGAATTTCGTCAAAAAGCCGGCGCGCCAATGTCCAGTCTCTCTCTATATAGGGTCCCTACTGAAATGGAGAATGCCACTCCATCTTACGGAAAAAATAAGAGTTACAGCATTGTGATGCGACATCGTAACGCATTTATTCATTTTCATAATATATATTTGGAAAATTTCATTAAAATAAAGAATCTTTCCTTTTAATACATATAAAAAAAAACTAGAAAACTAATTTATTTTTTACTTATATAGAACTTGTATTTTTCTGTAACTACACTTCAATTATTTCATAATTTATGCAATACTATTCTATGATCTAATTCATACAACATGTCATTGTTTCAGGGGAAATGTTCCTGCTTAAAATTGTTCCACTTTTATTGATTTTGACTGCTTTATTATGCATGTATAACAGACCAGTGAGTGGACGACGTAATCGTCACCATCATCATCATCATCATAAAGATGATCATGATAAAGACCATCATGATAAAAACCATCACGACAGTGGTCACCATGGAAGTCATATGGGCAGTTATCTGCACAACTTTTTTAATCATCTTTTCTATGGACATGGTAGTTATGGACATCATAGCCATGGAGGTGGACATGATAGTCATGGAGGAGGTCATGGAGGTGGACATGGGGGAGGTCATAACAAAGGAGGTCACGGTGGGCATGGTGGTGGACACGGCGGTGGACATGGTGGAGGTCATGGTAAAGGTCATGGGGGAGGTCATCATGGCGGTTATGGTCACGGACATTGTGGGGGGCATCATGGACATTGTCATCATGGTCATCATGGACATGCTCACAGTTTTCATAACCATCTCATGACGACTTTGTTGATGAAAATGATCTCTGCTCCACATCACTATCATTATCCTGAACCCCATGTAAAGCTCCAGCCACTCATGATTCCTGTTCCTATTCATCACGCTCCCCCAGTTCATCATCAACCAAAACATTATCACCATCATCACGCTCCTAAACATCCTCCACATGTCAAAATAATCCGACAAAATGTACCAGTACCAGTACCAGTACCCATGTATCATCCTCCACCTCCGCCAGTATACCATCCTCCACCAATGTATCACATGCCTATGTATCATAAGTCATCATGTCATTCAAAACACTGTGGCTGACATTTATAGAAAGAGTAAGACACAAAATAAAATGCTAACATTTAAAATATTTTTATAATAATTTAATGAAAATAATTTCATCAAAGAATTTTAAAAATAAAACAGTTAATTATAAAGTAACTGTGTTAAAAATATTGACTGAAATGTGTCATATATATAATAGTCATATTATTATATTTACCAGAATACTATAAGTTATATATATATATATATATATATATATATATATATATATATATTATAAATATGATTATATATTTCCAAAGTAAATGGGGAAAAAAAAATATCGCTTCTTTTAAAAAATTAGTTTTTCAGTAGATAGAGGTAATTAGTAGATAGAGGTAACTGCATTTCAGTAGATAGAGGTAAACTGATTTATGTATTCTTTTGTGCCACTATTTGTTTTTACTTAGATTTCTGGTATTTTTAAAAGAACCTTTCTTAAAAGTCTTATGTGATTCTGAAATTTGTTAAAAATAGTTTTATATTTTTTCTCTAAAAGTTCCTGAAGAATAGGTGTTAATAATGTTAAAAATTATTATTTTCATGATTGCGTGTTTTTTTTTTTTTTTTTTTAGTAGTCATATAATATATTGTTATAATTGTCTTTTGGTATAATACATCATCATAGTTGTCATATTTTATATTGTAAATATAATCATTGTAAATAAATCATTAATTCATTTGTATTTCCTTGCTCTTAGTTCTTTGCTTGAAAGCAAATGAAAAAGAAAAAAAAATGGCGAAACATTTTACAACACAAATGTCAAATGAAATGAAAAAGTGAAATCATCAACATTATAGAATCTATAACGTAACAATTTAAAACTGAAACTGTAAAAATTGTATAATTCATCATGCTGATATTTATAGATTTTTTTAATGTATAAGACTAAAAGAGAGAGAGAGAGTATTACAATTTATGACACTATGTTCTATCAGGCCATTCCGGACTTTCCATCCCCCACTTCCTTCAAGATGCATTTTGTACCCCAATTTTCAAATTTATGATAATTATTTTATTCTATTTTTATTTATTTATTTATTTATTTATTTCACTTTCTTGCGTTTTGATATCTGTAGAAACTTAAAAATAGACACTCAGTTTCAAACTTCACATAGAATATAAAAAAATTTCCGTTGAGATAAATTCTATACAAAAATCGTGACATTTTTAAACTTTTAAACAAATTTTAATGGGCACATTTTTTTTTTCTCTCATCGATTATATATTTTTTATTCCCCCTATAACAATTCGTCGTGAAACATTTTTGATGGTGAAGTGAAATTTAATCATCATGTGCTAAAAATATTAGACGAAAATAAGTATTCTCAAATATACAGTATATTTTTTATCCAATTATTTGAATTTTCAATACAAGTTCAAAATTCAAGACGCATTTTATTCGTTATCAATTGCTGTATCAATTCACAGAAAAAGTGACATTACATAGACTTAAGACTCCTATATATACGAGCTGGCGCATCAGGCATTTTGTTGCCTTAGGGTTGCCACGTGTACCCAGCGCGTTTCTCTGATAAACAAACGACAAACTTTTTTTTTAATCGTCTTACGTTACTTTCGAGTAACTTGTTTTATTATATTTCATAATTTTAGCTAAGTAAACTATGATATGGAAGTTTGTTTAGCGATAAACTGCTATAATCATTCAAAAAGTGAATATAAAGTGTTCACAGACCGTCTATTACTGTGTATTTGAGTTTTGGCGACATTTTGTAAAAGAAACAGAAACCGCCCTAACAACACATCTTACCCCAGTAACATCCATAGGATATCCTCAGAATAAAATGACAACCTGAGAATGTACTGTGAAAAAAATGTGTTTTTAGGAATATTATTGTTGTTTATTGCTCTTATCTTGACCGGATTAGCTTCAGATCAAGATTTCTTAAAATCATTAGGGAAGCGATAAGACCGCCAAGCGGGAATGCTGTCCTCTTCGGAGGCAAAAAAATGGCGGTGATGCGCCGGCCTATTATTTTATTTAGGGGCTCTACATAGACTATGTCGCGTCACACATAACGTCACGTTCTCTTTCTATCTGAGTATACAGAAATAATATTTATTTATTTATTCAGATACCAAAAAAATCAACAAAATATCATCAAAATTAATGCAATTTGGAAATTGTATTTTATTTCTAATTTAAAGAATTGATTCAACTTTATCAGTTAACTTAATGATTAGATCAAAAATGCATCTCTAAAAATGTCCACTTATATTTTGTACTTAATTCAAATATTTTAATGTTGACTTCACTGTAAAACATTTTGTGTAAGAATACACATTATTCAGAGAACTTATTTTCTTCGACCATGTTGAGAAATGTTATCATCTATAGCTGTGTAACAGAGACATACTGTTGCACAGCTGTTTTTCAACATGGTTGAGGAAAATAAGTTCCCTCAATAATGTTGTGCATTCTTACACAAAATTTTTTACAGTGTTGAAAAAGAACTACTAACGTTAATTGCACAATTCACCCCTCTCCACAATAAATTTCCTCCACTGCATATGAGAAATGCAATGTTAATTTTGTTATATTAGCTCAGTATAAAGATATTGAAATGTGCTTAAAAGAAACAATTTTTTTAGACCCCAAAGTATCCTGATCGTTTTGTGAGTTCATGTATATAAGCTAGTTATGCTCCATGTACAACTTTTTATAGAAAACATTCTATAGTAAATCCATAGACCTATTATAAAAGTGGACGGAGCAATCTATTATTAAGGAAATATAAGGAAAGGTGGCAAAGATGAAACACCTGATGACTGGAGAAATGTTACCATTTTTGGCATTTATCGCGTTATTGGCGATATTTTGTTTTGAATATATATTTTTTTTTTACTATTATTATTATTATTATTATTATTAAAAGATACAGAAAGCAAAATTTGTGTGAAATACTACAGCTGCCTGAATTTATTTTTACCTTGTTATTAACACTTTCCAACAAAGTTCAAAAGTGTTTATGAGTTCAGTTTGTCTGTCTGTCTATACCCGCTTCAACTCCCATAAATAACCATGGAATTTCTTGAAATTAATATATGGTATAATATATTAACTAATTTAATTTAAAGAACTAAATTTAAAAGTCATAAGCATTTTACAAAAATAATTACTTAAAGAATACTAAATAATACAATATAAAAAATCTTACCTGTGAAATATAATCCGCATGTTACATAACTTTTAGGGCTTTTTAGATTAGAGAGCATCTAATCACTATTGCTTGCGATAAAATTTCTTTTAGATTAAAAACAATCTAACTTTTAAAGGGAAATAAAAATTTTAAAAAGAACTTTAAGAAAAAAAAAAAAGGAAAGGTGTCGTCTGCGCGTCAAGAGGAAGTAAAGTTTAGAGCTTGGAGAGAAAATTTCAATGTTGGCCTGTTTGGCTTCTTGTGGTTCAAGCGGTCACGTGACTTTTTATGGGTGATCTTTGCCACTGAAAAGGTTGATATTGTGCCGCCCATTCTTATAATAGGTCTATAAGTAAACCTGAAATAATTGAACTACATATATCAATTTCAATACTATTAAAAAGATATTTATATGCGTAACAAAATTCCTCTCACAAACATAGTAATATATCGAAGTCTCTGTACACAAACCAGTTTTATCAACGTACAATTTTCAATAAGAAACTGCAGATTAAGTATTAAACATCTTATTTTGATATATCAGTTTCAAGACAGTTTAAAATAATTAACGAAAATTAGAAAAGTTTTCAACTTTGTTGAAAAATGATAAAAAGAGAGAAATGTTTGAAATTTTTTTTATTGTTATCTATCTGTAACAGTAAAAAGATAGTACAGGGTGACAAGAAATAACTTGGACACACGTGATACATTATAACTTTAATGCTAATGAAAATATTACGACCAAACTTCAATAAATAAGAATACATTATTTTGTCTATTATAGTTACAAATTTTCAAAGTGGCTAACTTTAGCCTTAATACAGAGCTTTAAGCGTGTTACAAAATTTTCGGCTATGGGCCGCAACTCACTTACTGATATTTTGTCCCATTCCTTGCATAAGAATTCCTTTAGGTATGCCAAAGTTTTATGAGATTTAGCACACATCCTTGTCTCCAAGATGGACCAAACAGAATAATCCATTGGGTTCCAATCTGGGGAATACTGTGGCCATTCTTGAGCTCAAATAAAGTCAGGAAAATTTGTCTTGCACCAATCTTAAGTGACTTTAGCTCTGTGTGCAGGTGCGGAATCCTGTTGGAAGGTCCATCTTTTGTTTTCAAAGAACTTTTGAGACCAAGGTAAGACAATATCTTCCAAAATGAGTTTGCGATAGTGGTAGTTACAGATATTTGGTTTGAAACTTCGTCCAAGTTATTTCTTGTCACCCTGTAATTACGTTCGAATATACATTTTTCTATCGTTTGAAATATTCTTAAAAGGAAAAAAATTATGTTAATATTAACTTCCATATCATTTTTTAACTTAATTAAGACAAATATACAAGAGCGAAGAATGGGATAAAAATATATTTTTAATACTGCAGTTGATATATTCTGAAAATTACACACCATATGATACAAACATGTACAAATAATCTTCTCAAAGAAACACTGTGAAAGCAAGAAAATTTCATCGCAAGTAAAAAAATAATAATTTTATTGTTTAATCAGGTAAAAATACATATCGAACACTGTTTGACAACCATTAGAAACAACATTATTATAGATTAGGGTTTTATATCATTTCAAATACTTGCCAGAAAAATCATGTCTTTAATTCAAATTTAATCCGAATGGAACATATATGCTTATAACAACTACATGCTTAATAACTTATTTATAAAAGATGTATAACTATTAACCGTGAAATTTACCAAGATACTTTTAGCCAGTACAAGAAATGGTGTGAGAAATGACAATGACCTTGAATTGAAGATTAAGATGAAAAAATTATATTTAAAAAAATGTTCAAAGTTTTCTGAAGCATTAAGACTATACTTTTGGTGAATATTCTCAATTTCGCAACACTCAAAAAATGTATTTCAGTGTAAAAAAATATGTATGGCATAAAAATGCACGTTATAAAAATATTACATACAAATGTTATTTATACATTTTTAAGTTGGTTGGGTTTAACGTCATACTAGTTCTGCGCAATGGGCAATTTATATAATTTTAGAAATAGCCAAATAAAAGGGGATTACTAATTTAATACATCTGATGTTGAAAATATTTTAATGAAGCTCATATTACTAAATATAATATATATTTAAACCTAGATTCAAATATTATTAATTGTTACATTTTATTATTTTATTTTCAAAAAGGATCAAAACAAATTTGTATAAAACGGGCGAAAAAGTCAGCACTAAAAATTATATAAAAACTGTACTATAAATGTATTTTTTACAAACGTTTTTCTTTTCTAATTTGATTTTTATAAATTTCTTCAAGCCTATTCATTTTCTTTTATTTAAATTATATATATATATTTATTTATTTATTTATTTATTTATTTAAATTATATATATATATATATATATATATAAATGAATAATTTAATACCATTATAATACTCACCAATCAAAAGATAAATAAAATACCAACATTACAAAATTAAAAGAGATTATACTTTATTTTAAATGTTTTCACAGATATTTATAATTTAATTACAATACTAATTAATAGTTAAATCATATATATACATATAAATTTTAATAAATTAAATAAATTTTATTATATGTATATACAGTCGGAAATAGAAGTATCCTTGTAAAAAAATATATCCTTGTAATAAATCCTTGTCGAATCATGTTCTTAGACAGACTAAGAGCATGATTCGACAAGGATTTATTTAACAAAACAGTATTAACTCTACTTTTTTTATATAGTATTTTTTGCTAGTGTTCGGATACTATTATATTATTATCGACTGTGTATATGTATATATAGATAGATAGATAGATAGATCGGTAGTTAAATAGATACAGTAGTGGACAAAATTGTGGAAACCCTTTGTAAAAAGTTGATTTTAGTGGTTTGATGTCTAATAACACCACTCCTTTTTGTATCAATACTATAAAATTATATATCACTGGAAAGATAATTTACTCAAGATTGTAAAGCAAATCAATTATCTGTATTATATCAAAAGTTATAGCCAAATAACCAGAAAAAAGAAGCACAGCTTGCATACGTTTAAAGGATGTAGCTTTCCTTCATTTGAATGTAGCCGAAGAGCATGAGTGTTAACAGAGCCAATCAGATGTCATCTTGTTTTGGTAATGAGCCAGCAGGTCACAGGATATTTATCAGCATGTATTGTAATTGCTATCAAGGTTTTTTTTTTTTTTTTTACTAGTGAGCTTGTGAAACGTATTAAAAAAAATTAATCAATATAAAATTAATGAAATGGCGCAAAGAGTTGACTGGCCACCTAGAAAGCGATGTAAAATAGTAACATTAAGTGAACAAGGCTACAGTTATGAAGAAATTAGAAGAAATATTGGGGGAAACTTAACCAAAGGTGGCACTTCTAAATTTTTAAAGAGGTACAAGCAGACTCAGTCATTAGAACACCAGACTGGTAAAGGTAGAAAAAGGTGCACAACAGCAAGTGATGATAGAAGAATTAAAAGACTGTGCCTAGGTGACAGAAAAAAATCATCTCAGTGTATACAAGGGGAAGTGTTACAATGCAATGTGACGGTAAGTGCAAGGACTGTTCGGCGCAGACTGCATGAATTTGGTCTAAACGCTAGAATTCCAGGAAAAAAGCCATTTTTGTCTCTGAAACAAAGGTTGAAAAGATTAAACTGGGCTAAAGCTCGTGTTAACTGGACAAAAGAAAAATGGGACAGTGTAATTTGGAGTGATGAGACCAAAATCTCCCTGTTTGGTAGTGATGGCATAAAATACGTATGGAGAAGAATTGGAGAAGATGTCCATCCTGAGTGCATTACACCTACCGTGAAACACCCAGTTAGTATTATGATTTGGGGTTGTATGACATCAAGAGGTGTGGGTAGAATTGGCGTGATCGATGGGAATATAAATGCCCAAAGATACATAAATGAAATACTTGGGCCCAAGCTGCTGCCTTCTGCACGTGATCTTTTCCAAGATAATGAAGCATTTATATTTCAACAGGATTCAGCTCCATGTCATAATGTTGGTGTGTGCAAGAAGTGGTTTCAAGATAATCATATTCAACTGCTGGAATGGCCTGGGAATAGCCCAGACCTTAACCCAATCGAAAATCTATGGAGCCGGCTAAAGGAACTTGTTAGACAAAAGCAACCCAGCAATAAAACCCAATTAACAGAAGCAATAATTCAATCTTGGTTTCATTTATAACAGCAGCAGAACTAAAGAAGTTGGTTCACTCCATGGGAAAGCGCTGTAAGGCCGTAATTAAGGCTAAAGGTTACTCAACTAAGTATTAACTGGTATGGTGGAAATTTTTGTATATCTCATTTTTTTATGTATATCACCTTTCTTCTTTATAAATGCTGTTCTATTAAAAAACTATTCTTAAATAATATTGCTTTACAATCTTGATTAAATTACCTTTTCAATGATATATAATTTTGTAGTATTGGTAAAAAATAAAGTGGTGTTATTAGACATCAAACAACTAAAATCAACTTTTTTCAAAAAGTTTCCACAATTTTGTCCACTACTGTAGATAGATAGATTAAAGAGAAGGTATTGGATTCGTGAAATTTTTCAACCTCCTTTGATGGATTTACACGTTTTGAGATGTCAAAAACGTTTGACCATTTTTAGAAAATATCTGTCTGTGTTTATCAAAATTTTCCTGATGCTGTATCTCATGAACCAATGGTTAAAATTTAACGAAACATCAAATTCAGATAGATCGTGATCTAAATCGTATTTCTTTACATTTGGAGATCAATCGCTTAACAGGTGGCGTTATCATCGCATTTTTAAAAAATTTTCAATATAGCAATATAGGACAAAATTTTGTATGCATGTACATAATGGGCATTATTTTTTATTTTCATACATATACGTACATGTTTATAATGTCTATCATGAAAAAAAACTTTTGTACATATACAATCGGCAGCTAAAGTATCCGAGTGCTAGCAATAAACCCTGTTTAAAAAAAGTACCTTAATAATGCTTTTTTAAATAAATCCTTGTCGAGTCATGTTCTTAGTCAGTCTAAGAACATGATTCGACAAGGACTTATTTAACAAAACAGTATTGAGTGTACTTTTTTGATATCGGAATTATTGGCTAGTGCTCGAATACTTTTGCTGCTGACTGTAGGGGCATCTCTTCCCCCAGGGGAAAGTATCCCTCGGGAGAATAAATTTTTCGATATGGTTATCTTTCAAATGAATTCGTCAATACCTTTAAAACAAATGGTTAAGCCGTAGATATGTGATAATTTTAAATATATATATATATATATATATATATATATATATATATATATCGATTTTCTTTATCTATATATATGCAGTCGGTAACAAAAGTATCCGAACACTAGCAAAAATTCCTATATAAAAAAAGAAGAGTTAATACTGTTTTGTTAAATAAATCCTTGTCGAATCATGTTCTTAGACTGACTAAGAACATGATTCGACAAGGGTTTATTTAACAAAACAATATTAACTCTACTTTTTTTATATAGAAATTTTTGCTAGTGTTCGGATACTTTTGTTACCGACTGTATATATATAAAGTTTCCTCGGATGCCATCTATTGATAGGACACAGAATTGACCTTCTTTCGCATTTGAGTGTTCCCTCAGATGACAATAGCATCATTCACCATGAAAAATAATTTTAATAAATAATTATTTTAAAAAAATAATTCGCACTGCATGAATTTGTATAGGACGCAATTAACCAATAGGAAGCAGCAAGCAAAGCCAATCAAGGAGGAACATAAACCAAATAACAGGATGCAAGAGAAACAAACACAAAAAATGGGTGGAAGTGAATTTTAAAAAATTATTTAAATATTTTCGTTTTAATTTAATTTAAATACCTTATTTTTAATTTTTAATTAACTAATTAATTAACTAATAAATTAATGCTTGATTAATTATTATATTTTATATATTATTTAACATATGGATGCATGCTCACCTTTCCCTATCTGTATTGGATCCTTAATACCACTTTTCCTTTAATTTTCTTTTTTGAAATTAAAAAAAAAAAAATGAATTAATATTAGTTAAAAAATTATTACTTATGTTAAAATTGTATAAAATTCGACTGAGGATTTTTCAATGAATATGCCATCCAAATTTTATGTTCATATGTTCATTAATTTAAAAATTATGCGCAAAAGAATAAAACGGGAAAACAGGTTGTACCTTAACTTTTGGATTCCAGTGTAATTTGGGCAATACCATAACGAAAGGTTCCATTCGGCACTCGTAAGTATTGATAAACCTGCTTTAAATATATTCGTTTCATACATTGAATATATTTCGAATACAATGATTTATCGAACACATGCATAATTAAAACAGGTCTTTATCTCAACTCCCTTCTGAGCCTTTCATTTTTGTCTTTTTTAATTTATATATAATTTATAAATATTTCTCTTCATGATATCTTTTTATTTTCTATTGAGGTTTGTTGCAACTGCTCATTTCACCAAAGAGACATGATGTATTCTGTTCCATGTCAAATATGTACGTGTGTATGTACAGTCGGTAACAAAAGCCTCCGAACACTAGCATAAATTCCTATATAAAAAAAAATACACTTAATACAGTTTTGTTAAATAAATCCTTGTCGAATCCTGTTTTTAGACTGACTAAAAACGGGATTCGACAAGGATTTATTTAACAAAACTTTATTAAGTGTATTTTTTTTTTATATAGGAATTTTTGCTAGTGTTCGGAGACTTTTGTTACCGACTGTATGTATTTATTAAACGATTTTTCTGAAAATACAAAAATACTCCAATTATTCCTAACTTTTCATACAAAATGATAATACCATCATCAAAATTTATTATTATCCTTTGGGCTTCCTTTTTCCTAAGTCCTTAAAATTTTCTGCTTTATTATTATTATTATTTCATGCAACATTTCTTATTATTGTTGTATGTGCTTCACCCCTTGATGGTAGTAGTATAATGTCATTATATCAGGATACCTTTTATTATTGATACAGCATCTAGTTACGTGTCTATAATGTGTGGCATTATCTACGCATGCTACCATGTCACCCAACCTACACCTCAAAGAATTACTTCTACTTTCATTCTCAAGCAAATAAATGCTTTGAAAGAATAGTAATTTTGAATGTTTAACATATGCGGTATCGTTGGCAATATATGCGAATAGAAAATGGTAAACAACTATTATATTTTGTATTCCACATCGCCTTTATCAATTTTCTAACATTATTTTTTCTCATTTATAATTATCCTGTTGTTTTATTTTTTCTTACATTATCCCATTTTCATAAACTAAAATTGCACACAAGATTCTTCCAATTCCTTTTCAATATACATAGCTTATTTAAAGAAAATTTAAATTAAAAAAAAAAAAAAAAAAAAAAAAAAAAAAAAAAGATATAGCATGTTTACAAAATGAATAACATTTATTTAATAACTATATTTAACAATCTAGTACTTCAAAATATAAATTTAATACAATTAACAATGTCAATAATTTCCTCAAATACAGGAAATGTATTTTTATAAAAAAGAAAATTCACTTTGAATGACTATGCAAGCATTTTGTAATTGAATAAGCTAATGCGCATGATTATCAACTGATATAAAAATTATTTTACCATAAGTATATACAATTGAAAAAAATACGCTAAACGCACCCATTCTCATAGTAATGATCATTTTACCCTGAGAACCTTATCATAGGAAATCTTAAAGCTCTGTTATAATAATAAAATCAGAAGAAAAAAATAAATCGCCGTTAAAGTTATTTTTATGTAGCTAATATCCATCATATAATCTAACAGTAGTTAATCTTATGAAGGAAAAACTATTTTTAAAAAATATCTTAGATAAGCCATTGTACCTTATAATCTCATTGCATATACTTTTTGATATAAAAAAATAAAATTAAGTTTTTTTTTTTTTTTTTTTTTTTTTTTTTAACAGTTTTTCATAATTTAAAAAAAAAGATTTATTTATTTAATAAATGTTTTTAAATAAGAATTAAATTATTGCAAAAAGTACAATCACGTTTAATTATAAAAGTTCTCATACGTGATTATATTTAGTTTCACAATCAAAAATCATTTTAAATTCCTTACAAGAAATGCCTGTAATTAACTTAATTCAAGCTCTAATTTAGTATTTAAGGAAATGACACATTACAAAGGAATCGATGCATAACATATAAAGGGATCTTTTTATTTTTACTATCATTAATACGGACTGGAATTACGGAAAATATTTATTTTAAATAGATAAATTGATAATCATAATCTTAATAACGAAACTATTTACATAAAAATAATTTTAATTTCTTAAGGAATTTTTTTCTGTGCAAAATTTTTATATTATATTATTTTAGCTTGACAGGAAGACTGATTAAAAAAAAGGAATGTAATGTATTATTATTTATTTATTTATTTATTTATTATCTTTTTATAGATTGATAATTTAAAAAAGACATATTAGGGAAAAAGCAGCAATAATTAAAACTCTGTCATTATAATTTAAAATATTCATTTATCTACAACAACATCGTAAAAAAAGTAATGAGTTTTATAAATCAAAATTGTTAGTAAATTTTTCCTATCATTTTTAATCCTTTTTAATATGTTGGAAAAACATTTATAAATTCGAATTAGCTTGACTTTTTTAGTTCTAACTTTATAAATAAACGCTTACTTTGCTATGAAGTTTAATAAAATCTATATAATTTTTCCTGTTTGTAATTGTGTGCGTAGCATTCATAATAATTTTTCAGGTACACGCTGAAAATTCGGATACATTATTGTCTGTAAACATAATGGGCACTTTTTTTTTTTTTTTTTTTTCCTATTTTAAATAAAATTGAATTAATAGTTGCTTATTACAGAATGATTACTTCGAAAATAATTCTGCATAGAATTTATTTTTCATCTGCAGGAATATACAAAAGAATTAAAATGCGTTACTACTGATGGACATAGCTTTTTCAGTTAAACAAAGCAATGGAATAAAGAAAAACAGATAACAATACACGATTTTATACTTTCATTTTTATTTTATACGATTTAAAAGATGTTTCTAAATAATATATAGTTTCTTTACAGATTTGCTTTGTAGAAATTGCACATTAAATTAAACGTTTTCACCATAAAATGAAATTCTTGTTTAACTCTAATTTTCACTTAAAGTTTTAAAGATCTTTACCAAAAAGTGCATTGTATTTTAAAAAAATTTCAGTGAATATTCAAAAAGTTTTTTTAAATATTATAATCAATCAGTACTTAGATTCTTCGTTAAAACGCGTTAATATTTTCCTATTTTTCTCCATATAGTTGCAAAAATAAATTATTATAGCAATATCATGTAAAAATGACGCGCTGATTTGATGAGGATGAAACTTTCACTGTAACGTTTAACTTCGGTAGTACGGCCTTGAAGGGCGCACGATTACAGAGGACTTTAAAAGAAAAAGGATAGAAACATTTTTCTCTGAGACAAATCTCTTTTGCTTAACCAAATTTTATAAATCATCCTTGATATCGATGTCAAAAATTTCGGTTAAAACAGAAAATATTTCTGGATATATATAAATGGTATTCCAATGTATGAAAATAATTTTCAACTATTCATAGTAAATAGCATAGTATAAACTAAAATATGCAATATTAGATACTGAGTGCATTCAATTATCATTATCAAACATTTTACACTGTTTACATTCTCATTACTCCAAAGTAAAAATTGAAAGTAAACTATTCAGTCATAATCGCAAAAGAGTATATTTCATTAAATACTTTAAATTACTTTATTCCATTGGGGTGCACCTCACGAAGGGCACGCCATCCAAGCCTAAGGACCAGTAAGTAGTCACTTGACATTAATACCAGCACCAATACTCTGTAACTACATTTCTTGCGACCATGGAAGCCTCTGCGCAAGTGCGGATTCAACGAGTCCACTAGTAAAATAGGGGAGACAAGCTTTTCGTTGAGAGAAAATAAGCGATAAGGGAATACCGAATGACTGGATGCTTACTAAATTCAAACCTGTTGGTCAACTTGGAAACCCTCCAAGATTTTCGACTCGTCCTCACTGCTAGGCGTAGGAAACGTGGTTACACTATACAACCATTGTTTGTGTCATTATGTATTTGTTTAGACGTTGAAAAACATGAAAATTGACCTTTTAAAGTCACCTCTTTCTTACATTGTTTTACACTTTCCAACAGAGTTAGAAATTATTTACAAATACTTACCTGTCTCTCTGTCATCTTATATGCATAAATATATTTAGAAACCTTTCTAAAAAAATATGTTATTTAGATTCACTGCAGTACCTTCCTATTAAAATGGTATAAATAGCACCAGTGGTTTGTGTATCAAAAGAATCTAAATATATTAGGCTCTAAGACAGGTTTTTTATTATATTTTTTAAAGTGTATTTTAATATCTTTATACTGCACAATGCATAATGAAATCAACACACATTATTTGTTATTAAAAAGAATATCCTGTAGAATATGATATGGTATGGTGCTTTACAAAATTATTCATGTACACTACTGGATGTAAGTGAAAATTTCTCAAAGTACATTTTCAGTTATGTTACATGTATTTTTAAAAAGTTTTAACATATTACAATACACGTAAGAATTTTTTAGACAATATACAAGGCTACACAAAAGCAATCTGTTTTATGCTTTCAACTTAAAAGTAAAACAATAAAATTAGTTTTTGTAAAACATGCTTTAAAGTATAATTGCATTGAATATGTAAAAAGTTTTATCTTGTGGGAACAAAAATCCCTATAACCACGTGGTTTGGGACCCACAGTGAGAGACCAATGTAACGAAAGCATTGAATATGTAACGATGTAACTTGTAAACACATATATATATATGTTTTTAAATTTATCCGAGCTGCGTGATTTTTTTTTCTTCTTGTTTCAACTTTCATTCAGCTATTAAATATCTGATTTATTTATTAACAGTACTGATTAATTTATCTTATGCATGCGATAGTGATGGAACTATCCTTACTTGTATTGATTCTAAATTTCATGCATACTAAGAAGTTTAAAAAAGGAATTGTTTACTAAGATATTGTAACTAACACACACACACACAAACATATACCTTAAAAATTACTTAAAACTTACTAATATCCGATTAATTACTATTCCTACAAGTTTTATTGGCGGATTCTACAAGGAAATGTATAATGTAAGTCTTCTTTCTTATTCTTTTATAGATAAAGCATTTACATACTGTATTAATTATTCACTGAAAATGCTGACGATGTAAAACAAAACTAAACAAGATATTCTATTTGTCTACTAATTATGAATATTTTGACTATTAAATTATTCAGAAAACAAAGACGACGCCAGCCTGGTGGCGCTACCTTCTGGATCTTCAGGTTCCGGGTTCGAATCCCGGTGCGAGCATGGATGTTTGTGATGTCCTATGTCTACAAAATATTGTGCACTTGTTTATGTGAATTTCTGTAATATGGATCAAGCGAGACAAAAGTCATTGTAACTATAGTTCTCAAAGCTGTCAAATGACAACAACAACAAAGACGACGTAAAGCAGAATTAGTCAAAAAATGAATAAATATTGTATGTAAATTTTGATTATCAATACTTTGAACAAACAAACAAAAAAAAAAAAAAAAAAAAAAAAAGAAGAAGAAGAAGAAGAAGAGTGACGTCGATAATTACAGGGAAGTCACAATTTGACAGTATACATAGCTGTCTTCCACTGATTTCAAGAAATCGAGAAAACGAAAAATATAAAGCATTTCTTTTTTAGTTTTTCATTTTTTTTTTCTCTACTCACGTTCTTTGTTCACTATTTCTCAAAGGTTATCTATAATCAATGTCACTATAATGATGTACTGTCTCCTATATATAAAAAAAAAAAAGTCGCAATTTAAATACAATATTCCATTTTTGTTTTTTCTATTTATTTATTTATTTATTTATCTTAAAAAAAAAAAAAAAAAAAAAAAAAAAAAAAATGCATAACAGACAGTTCAACTTACTCATCAGTTTTTTACCATCATATTATTCGCTCATTTAACACCCAAAAAATTCAGACAAAAAAAGGAGAAAAAAAGGAGCTAAAACATTTTGTAAAAAGGTATGTAACTTATTTTCTCTCCCGCACAATCTTCATGTTTCAAATTCAGATTTTTTACAAAAATATTTGTTAGATTATAACTACGATTCAAAACCAGAAAAGAACCTTTTTCTCTCAGGGTCAGCAGTGCATGAAATATAATCAAGAAGGGAAAAGAAGTCATAAAATAAGGAAAACTATAGCGGAACTAATGAGTTCTGAAACATCACCAACAGAAAGACTATTTCTATCTATGCTTTGGGCAATAAAGGAAAAATAAGACAAAACTTAAAATGCCAAGAAAATCCAAGAATGAAATAAAAAGTTTTATCATAAGTGTTGGAGTCGTGCTATTACGAATAACTGCCTCTTGGCAAATCGATTTGATTTTGCCAGTCTTCCCCGTTTCCATTCATAAAAGAAAATTTAAACAATTTAGTCAGATGATAAATAAATGATTATGGATTTGCCACTTTGTCTGTGTTGATTTTCTACTTTTAGTTGCATTAAGGATTAGAGGAGTGAATTTTGTGTGGATTAGATTTCTTATGATTATATAGTAAACTGCCGGTTTCTTCGAATTTAATAAAATAAGTAACAATCGATAAAAATTGAGTTCAAAAATCTTCCTTATTGTCAAACAAGAGAACTGTTTAAAATTTAGCATAAATTACTGATATAAAATATTTCAAATTATCTCAACTCAGTGTTGAATAATTCATAAGTTATTTACCAGAAATTTAATATAATTATGCTATGTGAAAAAAAAATCTTATAAGTTAGTGACTATTCTAATCATTGTAGCTATTAAAGGAATAATTTAAGTAAGAATTGTTTGCAAAATATTTTTATTTTTAGATTGATTACATCAAAACTCTTAGTGATTAACTTAGGATAGTATGCTTCAATAATTTAAAACGAAAAAAAGTTTTGGAATCTCTCAGAAAAACAAAATAGAAAAAATATTCGCCTCACATTGATTATGAAACATTTTCCCCATTTTTAAAATTTAATACATTTAAAAAATATAAAGCATCTCATTCATAAGTTAATTTAAGAAACGACTACTTAAAATCACAAATATATACCTCTGTCTCTCTGTTGGTCCTTTCACGTTCTAACTTTCTTAAATATTTTCAAAATGTTTGAATCTCATAGGGTGTCATTTATGTTCATTATGACGTGTTCTCTAATGAAATAAGTATATTTAGCACTACTGGTTTGTTTACAGGGACTCACAAAAGCATTTTAAGCCCCTGTGGCATATAAAAAGTATTATTTAAAGCTTGTTTTAATACCTTTATAGTGTATAAAACAGAACGTAATTAACTTATATTATTAAGATGAAATAATGAATACTTTTTGTAGAATATGGTATAACTGCGGTTAAGTTTTACAGGAAATTAAATATTATTCAGTTTTGTTATGTTAAATCTATTGAAAATAAAATTTATTGTTTGTGCACAGTATGATTATTGCAATTGATTGGTTTACAGAGCTTCACAAATTTATCTAATGAGATATAAATGAAACATGAACATTATAATTTTTCCGTATTATAAAAATTATTTTAGTATAACATATTCTGCGTGTGAAAATCTTACACGATACACGGGGATAGACAGATATAATTTTTCTAATGTTTCTTCTTAGAAATAAAGCTATAAAGATGATTTTGTGTAATTCTTTTCTTTATACATGAAAACAAAGCATATTTTATTAATCTTGATACTTTCATACTTTACACAGAGCTGTACAAAACACACTATTTTATTTTATTTATTTATTTTTTTTTTTTTTTAAGTAAAACTATAAAGATATATATATATATATATATATTCAGAATTCTCTTCTGCAACATTTAAAATCAATAATTTATTTTAAAGCCTCATCACGGGGGTAAAACACATTAAATTTTAAACAATGTAACGTGTAAGTACAATTGGAAAATATTTATAATCTAATCATATAATGCTTTAGAAATGATAGCAAAATTTGAGACAAAGATACTTGTTTCCCTATTATAAGCTGACCGGTCGGCCTGGCGCTGCCTTCTAGACTCTCGACTCTCAGACCCCGGTTCGAATCCTGGTGCGGGCATGGATGTTTGTAATGTCTTCCGTATTCAAGGTATTGTACTTTGTTATAGGGAAATTTATGTAAACAGATTAATCGAGCTGAAAGAATTGCAACTATAGTTCTCAAAGATGTCAAATAGATAAATAAAAGTTTATAAGCGAAAATACTGAGTTTAAATTATAGACTTTTAGACGTTTAAAATTTTATTTTCATTTTTACTCACTCATTCCGTGACTAGAATTTACGATGCATAACATGTGTATTTAGGAAAAGCATATGTAAAACAAATTTTAATCAAGAATAAATTACAGATCTTAATCACAATCAGAGAAAAAGGATACGTTGTTAGTACCTAAGGCGAAATCAAATGTCAAGAATATAAAAAAGAAATAAAACGTGAGTATTTTCACATGTTACGGATAAATGTAGCTAAAAATATTTAAACAGTTTCTTATCTCAAAACATTTATGCCACTCATTTAAAATTTTAACTTTATTTATTTATTTAATAAAGCTATCTAATTCAGTGTTATCAATCGCATAATCAATCCTAGTTCATCAGTAATAGTATTGATATTTTCGTCTCATTTTCTTTATAAAATAACAAACATTTATTCAATAGACATATTAAAGTTTATTTGATTTTTAAGAATGAAGTATATTAATTTTGTTTTTAAATAAAATTCCTCGTCAATTATATTATGTTCATTGTCTGAATAGTTTCTATGGAATACGTACTTAGTAAATTATATCTAAGAGATTATGTAAAAGATTTTATACTGAAGGAGAGAACGTGTTTATAAAAATAATGATTGCACCACTTTTTATGCCGGTATAAAAAGAGAGACAAGTATTCTTTCTGCAATTATACACTATGTGTGTGTGTGTGTGCGTGTAGAATTCTTTTCTCCATGTTTACAATAAAATATTTATAGATGGCAAGCAAAACTATTTGTATTTGACTTTTATCTAGACTAATTCAGGATTTTTTCTTATACACACACACACACACACACACACACACACACATATATATATATATATATATATATATATATATATATATAATTCGGCAAAAAAACTTATAACTTTAATTTGAAAAAGAAATTCTTCATTGTAAGTTTTCTATGTTCAGCTTAGGTTGAATAGATTCAGTGTTATACTAGAGTCATGCAATAAATGACAGTCTAAGAATCCCTATAGATTGGTAACGATAGTTAAATAAAGAATTGCAAATATGTAATATAAAAAAAGTGTTTTACTAATTGTTTAAAAATATACACAATATAAGAATCTAAGAAATTACGTTTCCGTTGAAATTACTTCTGTAAATTCCATTGAGATTTTTAACAAAGTCGAATGTGTTTATGACTACGGTTCGTCTGTCTATCTTAGAGGTATGCTTGGGCCGAAATTTTGTGGCCCGAGCCCGGCCCGGCCCGTACGAAAGTTTTCCTTACTCGGCCCGTTCCAGTAAGACAGCTAAAAGTTTGACTTGGGCTCAGACTGGCCCGTTTATTATTTATTTATTTATTTATTTACTTATTTTGCAATGTATGGCCCTCCTCGGCCTGGGCACAAACCGATAAAATCAGGTCCGACCCAGCCCGGCCCGTTCAAACAAATATATAAATAAATATAAATAAATAAATCACAAAAAAAATCGATTCATTTCTATACAAGAATTTTTTTTTAATATCTAATTTTCAGAGGTTTTATATAACCAATCAATAGAAAATCCATTAACAAAATTTCTGACCTGTTAGAAGATAATTATATGTAAACAAAAACTTATTATTACGGACGAACAAAAGGCAGACAAACAGAAAGTGAAATCGAAAAATTAGAATTTATTAAACAATTTTAGAATGTATTAAAGCGATTAATACTGCTAAAAATCTACTTCATACATTTCCACTTATATCCTGTCATGTATCCATTTTTTTTTCTCTGTGTGTGTGTGTGTGTGTGTGTGATTCTGTAAACAAATCATTAATGATGTCCAATTATTTTCAAGAGAAAAGTTAATTTTGCTCATCTAAAAAATGATGCTAATTTTACTACATTTTATGCCCTGGAAAGCGGCGAAAAAATGCTTAAAAATATTCTTCATAGTCCCTCTAGGCTCTACAAGCCACAGGATATAAAGCCTTATAAAAAGTAACGTATCTAATTTCTTTTGTTTGTGCATGAGCGCAAACTAGTAACGACATGCAAACCATTTTAAATAGGAAACTAGCTACTGTGACTTTAATCCATTTCGAAACATGCTAAAAGTATTTGTGAAAATCAGACCGCGAACAAACAGACAGTCAGATAATCAAGTTGAAGTTATAAACACTTTTTATTAAAACAAAATTTCATATGACATACAAGCTTATAAAAGTATGTAAAATAATTTTCGAATGAAAAGTTTTATCATTTAACTTATTCATTCATTAAAGAGGAAAGTTTAAAAACACTTCCGGGCTGATGTGGTCCGAAAAATTATTTAATCTAGGCCCGGCCCGGCCCGGCCCGAGACGAAATGAGAAATTCGGCCCGGATCCGGTCTGAGGGCCGGACTAGGATCGGGCTCGAGCCTCACGCCTGGCACGTACAGACCTCTAGTCTGTCTATCTAATTTCCACAAATATTTTTAGAATGCCTTGAAAGTAATGCATGTTATTCAGGATAACCAGTTTTCTGATGAAAATAATATAAATATCCCTTCTGGTTTCTAAAAGAAACTCGTGAAAGTGTGCGGATACACTAGGATCTATGAGAGGCACTTCTTCAAAGCATATTTTCATAACTTTACAGTACGCTAAACGTAACAATACTAAAATATGTACGAAAACATGTACATATACGAAAACATGTTTTCTATAGACTATGGTACTATAAGAGCATTAATCATTGGTTTACAAAGTCACATAATAGTATTCAGACACAGTAAAATGTAAGACTAAAAAATGTTAGAAATGTATTTTTAACTCTTTTATGCATTTTGAAAACTTTAAAATGAAGTTTAAAAAAAATGTTTATGACTCCGGTTCGCCTGTTTATCTGTTTATCCGCATTCACTTTTCCATGAGTATTTTTTAAAAAGTTTGAAACTACAATGTATTATTCAGGTTTTTCAGAATTACTGCGCCATTTTTTTTTTTTTTTTTTTTTTTTTTTTTTTTTTTTTTTGTTGTTGTTGTTGTTGTTGTTGTTGAAAATCATACATGTAGCTCAACTGATTTGTGTACAAAACATATGTGTGCATAACGTTTCATGAGAGATATTTCTTTTAATCTCAACTGAACATCCATATAATGACGCTAAACGCAACAAAATAACTTACGTTTTTTAGATGCAATAAAGAATATTTCTTGTGAAAAATGATGAGCTTTTAGCCCTCTGTTAATTGAATACCACTTTATATACATATATATATATACAGCAATCTTCATACTATTAAATCGAAGAAAAGTACTGCAAGCTATTTCTGAAGTTTACTATATAAAATAAGTCGTATTCAATTGAGGAACTGTTAAAAGCCCTAAAAATGGTATGATTAGTGTTAATGATTCGTTTACAGAATCACACAGAATTATTCGAATTTAATACGGGAAATTGTTAGAGGTATATTTTTAGTTACGAATTTTTCATACTTTTTAATAAAGCTGTAAAGCACTTCTGATTTAAAATTTATTATGTATGGGGTGAGTATAGTTCGAAAGTATTTTTTAATCTAGGTAAGCCTCGTAATTTCCTCTTATTTTTCTGCAAATCCGGATTGGGATCTTCAAAACATTTAGATAGAAAAAGCAATTTATCAATATCATTTTAAAAGATTTAATTAAAAGTATTGCTAAATTCCAATTTTATTGCCAAACCATTGCTATGTTTGCAGTTTTTAAGAAAAGTCTCCTGTCCTTTTCCATAAAAATTTATGTTAACCGCAAACCTGTAAATGTATAGATACTGATATGCGTTTTAATGATTAATATAATATGGAACATTGTTGAGATGTCTGTATTAAGCTAATTAGATGATTGATCTTCAAATTTATACGCAATACGACTGTGATATGCTTGAAAAGTTATACGTGCAAGACACAACTTAACAACTGAGATGCGCTGCATCGAAATTTTAAATTTATTCTTGACAAAAGTTTTTTTTTCTTTGCATATTTCAAGAAATTGCTACATTAAAAATAAAGTGTAATCTAAAGTAAAATTTTTTTTTGTTTCTTCAAAACGGAAGTAAACATTAAAAACAAAAGAAGTGAAAGTAACTATATGAACGTTTCAAATAAACATTTAAATGATTAAAAATAAACTGTCAGTTATTATATTTGAGAAATAAATAAAATTGAAATATTAAAATGAGTATCCTCAAAGACACTATTATCGAAAAATTGAACTGACAAAACTATGATGTTTGGAAATTTAAGCTGGAGATGTTTCTCCAAAAAGAAGGTTTATACTCAGTCGTAATAAACGATCCTCCAGATCCGATAAATGACACATGGAATAATAAAAACAGAAAGGCTCGTGCTATTATAAACCTCTTAATAGAGGATAACCAGATCATTCATGTTAAAAACCTTCAAACCACTAGAGAGTGTTGGAACGCTTTAAAAGCTGTACACGAGCGCTCAATCCTCAGCAGTAAACTATTTTTATTGCGAAAGCTTTATTCTACGAAATTAACTGAGGGTGGAGATATCATTGAACACTTAACTCAAATTTATCAGTTACGCGATAAACTAACCTCAATTGGTGAAAAAATAAATGAAAGACACCTTTCAGCACTAATGCTCTGTTCCTTACCTCCGAGTTATGATGTTTTAATTACAGCTCTAGAATCTCGAGATGAAAACGATTTAACACCAGAGTTTATACGCTCTAAACTTATCGACGAATATTCTAAAAGAAAAGAAAACAAATCTGAAAATTATAATTCTGTATTAAAAGTTAAATTCAAAACAAAAACTGAAAATTCAAAGATCTGCCGCTATTGCAAACGAAAATCTCACAACATTGAAGAGTGCTGGCATCCTAAAAATAAAAATAAAGAAAAAACTTCGAAACAGATAAAGCCAATAATGCCAGATCAACTTTCAAATCTGGTATGTACTCTCGAGACAGACATAACGCGGATAGGGCTCTTATTACTGAGAGTGAAAATAAAAAATCTAACAATAAAATATTTACTCTATTTATCGATGAGAAATCGAGCAACTGGTATGTAGACTCGGGTTGTTCAACTCATGTTTCCAATGATAGGAGTAAATTTCATGAATTTAATTTTAATAATTCACGCCTAACAATCGTGAATGAACAGGAGATAAAATCCCTGGGTCATGGGTCTGTGAAATTAAACACCATAAATTCCAATAACACATATAATACTATAATATTGAAAAATGTTTTGTATGTACCAGAAATAGAGAAAAACCTCATATCTGTAAAAGGGGCAACTGAGAATGGTTGTGTAGCAATATTTGAAAACAAATCATGCAAAATAATGCATGAAGGAGAAACATGCATTGAAGGTTACATTAATAACAATTTATATGAATGAAAAGTTAACTATGATACAACACACACTATAAACATGGTAAAAACATGTGAAATTAAAAATTGTATTGATAAATGGCATATTAAATTAGGCCATAGAAACATTAGTCATATAAAACAGTTAGTAAACAATAACATGGCAGTTGGGATAAAACTAGACAACTGCAAACATGATAATGGATGCGAAACTTGCATATTATCTAAATTAACGGACAATCCTTATCCCAAAAAGGCTCAATTTAGGGCAACAAAAACACTAGAGTTGGTACACACTGATTTGTGTGGGCCAATGACAACCCCCCACGGTCGGTGAAAAATACTATTTTTTGACCTTCATAGATGACTTTAGTAGATTTACAGTTATATACCTACTGAGAAAACAGGATGAAGTTTTTACAATATTGAGGGAATACATCGCAATGACATCAAATAAGTTTGGACGAACTTTGCATGCAATCCGCTCCGATAACGGAGGAGAGTATACCGGAAGAGAATTAAATGAATACTTAACAAAATTAGGTATAGACCACTAATTCACTGTTCCCTGTTCAGCTTCTCAAAATGGAACTGCTGAACGTAAAAATCGTACTTTAGTTGAAATGGCATTTTGTTTATTAAAGGATGGCAATTTACCAAATTCTTTCTGGGGGGGAGGCAATAAATACAGCAGTTTACTTGCAGAATAGACTCTCAACATCTTCGTGTGAATTGACACCTTATGAATTATGGACAGGTCGAAAACCTGACTTATCGATGTTAAAACCATTTGGTTGTCGTGCCTATGCATACGTACAAAAGGTAGGGAAAATTAGATAATGCAGCACAGGAAAGTATATTCGTAGGGTACGATAATAGAAGCAAAGGATATAGGATCGGCACAAATGGCAAAAACATAATTATTAGTCGAACCGTAAAATTTGTAGAAAATGAAAAACAAGCGATACTTAAATATGAAATATCACAAAACAATGATGAGAAATGTGATAATAAAAGTCAATCACCAAATCTGCAAATAATGGACTCAGAAATAGATGAAACCAATATAAGTATTGTGTTGGAAAATTCACAGAATATTCCGCGTAGATTACAAAGATCTAATAAAGGGGTACCACCAGATAGATTTGCATTCACAATACACAATAAAAGAATTGATGAACCAAAATGCTGGGATGACATAATAAGTATGGAGAACCCTATAGAAAAGGAAAATTGGATCAATGCTACATTAGATGAAATAAATTCACTCAAGCAGAATGACACCTGGGAGTTAGTTGAGGTTTCACCAGGGACGAAGGTAGTAGGATGCAAATGGGTATTCAAAGCAAAATATGACAGTCAGGGCCATGTTGAAAAATACAAAGCCAGACTGGTTGCAAAGGGCTTTTCACAGAAATATGATATAGACTACGATGAGACTTTCGCCCCAGTGGCGTCTCACACAACTTTGAGAAGTTTTTTGGCAATGAGTCTTTATAAAAATTTAAGTCTTAGACATATTGATATCAAGACTGCATTTTTACACGGTAAATTGAGTGAAGATGTTTATATGCATCAGCCAGAAGGTTACGTGGTATCCGGGGAAGAACATAAGGTGTGCAAATTAAAAAAGGCGATATATGGGTTGAAGCAGGTCGCGAGAGCATGGAATTTAAAATTAAATGAGTCATTACTTAACTTAGGTTTTAATCAAAGTCAATTCGACAAATGTTTTTATAAACGTAAACAAAACGATGTAACTACTTACGTACTTGTGTATGTCGATGATTTGCTAATAGCGGGGAATGATCAACAAATAAATGAAATTATAAACAAACTAAAACAAGAATACCCGTTAACAGACTTGGGAGAAGCAAATCAATACCTTGGGATAAATATTAATCGTCCTAATGAAAATACAGTGACTCTTGATCAAACACACACAAGAAATTATAGTCAAATACGGTTTAGAAAATTCAAAACCTACAGAAACTCCTATGGAGACAGGTTACATAAAATTAAATGACGAAGAAAATCTTTTACCAGAAAATACACAATATAGACAGGCTGTATGCGCATTTTTATATATTTCAACCGTGTCACTTCCGGATATTGGCGCCGCGGTAAATATCTTGAGTAGAAGAAATGAGCGACCAAGAGCAAAAGATTGGGAAGCGGTTAAAAGGCTAATTATATATTTAAAAAGTACAATTAATCTTAAATTGACATATAATAATATTAAAGAACCTGTCTTGAGGGTATATGCAGATTCCGATTGGGGCAACGATCCCAGTGATCGTAAGTCTACAACAGGAAATTTATTCTGTATAGGAATAAATACTATATACTGGACAAGCAAAAAAAAAAAACTCTGTATCGATGTCGTCAGTGGAAGCGGAATATATTTCTGCAGCAAGTGCCGCACAGGAAGTTAAATGGCTTATAAAACTTTTTGAAGAACTTGACATGCAGCAAAATTGTCTTATTACGCTTTATGAAGACAAACTTTCTAGCATCAAATTGACTGAAAATGACAAGTTTCGACAGAAAACATAACATATTGAATTGAGGTATCATCTGATTCGAGATCTTGTTGAATAGGGCATAATAAAGATTGAATATATCAGTACGAAAAATATGATCGCCGACATCCTCACCAAGCCTCTGCCAAGACATTCCTTTCAAAAATTGCGAATTTCTTTGTTGAACTGTGATTAAATGTCATCGCGTTTACGCAGGGGTGTTGGTGAGAAATAAACTCAAATGACATTCTTTCATTTATTTCTAAAACTCTTTTTGATATTGTTTGAAAAACATTTCATTTGACTTTTTTCTTCTTGCATATATAGTACATCTAAATTAGAGGGTCGCGTGACGCATTGGTTGTGATTGGCCGTCTGTATTCTATGTACGTGCTGTTCGTTTTTTTTTTTCTTTCTAAGATGTATTAGTATAATAAAAATGTAACTAATATATACACGTGGGTTCGTGTTTTTATTTCCACAATATAATATATATAATAATTATTCATAAACCAAGCCAAAGGAAGCTGGTTTAATTACTAACAATATCATTTACATATTTTCAAATTATCTTTAAATAGTTTAGAGGAAACAGAAAGTTATTCTGAAAACCAAACTTCTGCGTTACTTACGGAAGACATCTGTTCCTGAAATCAGAAATAGCAGAGGATACTCATAAACAAGGTGAGTGTTTTTTACTTGCCTTATAAACTTTGTTGAACTACTTTATAAGATATATTACAAATATCAAATTATACCAATTAAATATTTAAAATATGATTTAAATAATATACTTTTGTCATCATCAACAGATTCCACACATATATACACATACACATACATACACACACTGACCAATTGCCAAAAACCGCTTTTTTGGACTCAGGGGACCTCAAAAGGTGTAAATCAGGTGAAATCTCGATATCGAATTTTTGGACGAAATAGAATACTTCCATTACCTACGATAGTAGGGTAATGGAAGTAAAAACAATGAAAGGAGTTCTTCCAAAAAATTATAATTTATGCACTCGCATTATAAATAAGGAAAAAATATGAATTATTGTAGTATTTCATTTTTGAAGTTCAATTATATAATATCTTCGTTAAACTATTCGCCTTATAATGAATGAATGCTAGATAATCGGCTATGAACTCCGTATCCTTAATGACCCGAATGTTTTATAATGTTTTTAATACTTAGAGTGCATTTCCGGAGTGGCCAATCGGAGCGTTCTTACAGTAGTAGTTTGTATTTTTAGATATATCTTGTTTCCGTAAGTGCCATATAAACTGGTATATCTATTGTACATAATTTATGAACCAAAAGCAGATATGAAATTTACTTATTCTATTTAGGAGTTAAACAATGTGACAAAATTAAAAATAAATAAATAAAACAAATCTCCTTGAGAATAAGAATTAAAACAGTACACTGCATAGAAAATAATATTACATTATATTTAATGTATAGAAAATAACATTTAATTGCATAATTTCTCTCATAATTAAAGAGATGCTTTTGAATGAAAGTACCATAGAAAATATTTTTATTGGATAAAAAAGACGAAATACATGCTGACCGTATGATCGATTAAAATAGTTAGTTAGGTCGATTAAAATGTATAAGAAAACTAAGCTCATTGCAATTATCAATTTTCAGGTCACAAACAAGAAATAACATAATTTTAGCACCAGATAATATCGTTAAATATACTAGAGGTAGAGATACTAGAGAAGTAGTATAACAATAAAAAAAAAGTTAAATTTATTCTCAATATTACATTAAAAAAAAATTTTTTTTTTTTTGTTGTTAAAAATGAAAAAAATACATAACTTTATTTTAAATTATCGCAGACCGATGGTTCAACCATTCGTTTTAAAGGTATTGGTGAGCTCTTTTGAAAGATACCCATCATGAAAATTTACTCACCTCGAGGGGGGACTTCCCCCCCGGGGTGGGGAGGCGGGGCTCCTACATACACAAAAAAATTTTCCCAGTTGACTATCTCTATTACAAAATATATATATTCGTTTCATTTGGTTTAGTGTAGTCTATAGGCGTTAAACTCTACTTACCTGCAATTTTCCCCATAGACGTAGTGTATTTGAATACTTTTGAGTGTCATTGTGCACGAACCATTTGCTTCATCTCAACGAAAAGCTTGCTGTAGCATCCTTGTATGATACACATATAGAATACCAAGTTTGGAATTTCTGCTACTATTTGTTCTTGAGATATGCTGATAACAGGCACACAGACATCCATTCACGCAGACACACAGACAGACAGACACACAGACCATTCTTTAAAAACATGATTTTCGTATTCAGGGGACCTCAGAACATGTAAATATAACAAAAACTCATGTTCGAAAATTTGACCCTAAAACAATACTTTCTCGACCCTATGGGTAAGAGAAAGTAAATAATCTGGTGTGTCACTCACACGACTTTCTCTTACCCTGAAATTTAATACTATAAATACAGGTTGCAGATTAATAGGTAAGATAACGGGTACTGTTATGTAAACCTATTTTAAACAATTCATATTAGGCTTCTGAAGAGTTTTATATGATAATTAGTTCTGTGTGAGGGGGGGCTACCGCCCTCCTCAACCCCCCGTTTCATTAATGCACCTAGATTTATAAAAAATTTAATTTGTTTATTAAAAAATAGTTCTGTTTTTAAAAAATAATTTATTAAAATTATTATTTAAAAAAATTGTCTTTTATGATAATGCAGATGATTTCCATATTAGAGAAGTAGTATAACACTAAATATCCAAAAAAAGTCCATTTTATTAAAAAAAAAAAAAAAAAAAAAAAAAAAAAAATTCTAAGTTTTTTTTTTTTTTTTTAAATCGATAACTTTGTTTTAAATTATCGTAGATCGATGGTTCAACCATTCGTTTTAAAGGTATTGGCGAGCTCTTTTGAAAGATACCCATCATGAAAATTTACCCCCCTCGAGGGGGGACTTCCCCCCACAGGGGGGGAGGCGAGACTCCTACATATACAATTTTTTTTTCCCAGTTAACTATCTCTATTAGAAAAAATATTTATTCGTTTCATTTGGTTTAATGCAGTCTATAGACGTTAAACTCTACTTTCCTGCAAATATCCCCCATAGACGTAATGTATTAGAATTATCTTGATTGTCCCTGTCCCTGTACACGAACCATTTGCTTGATCTTAACGAAAAGCTTACTGTAGCATCCCTATCTGATACACATTTAGAATACCAAGTTTGAACTTTCTGCCATAATTTGTTTTTGAGATATGCGGATAACAGACAGACACACAGACACACACACAGACACACACACACACACACACAGACACACAGACACACAGACCATTTGCTAAAAACATGATTTCCGTATTCAGGGGACCTCAAAACGTGTAAATATAACAAAATCTCGCGTTCGAAAATTTGACCCAAAAACAATACTTTCTCTACCTTGTGGGTAAGAGAAAGTAAAAAGTACCTCAAATCATAAAATTTAAATTATATGATCATGATTTTCGGAAAATAATTTACAATGTATGTATTCTATAATCAACGCATATATGTTTCAATACAAGGATAAAATAACTGAAGCTTTTAAATGATTCTTGTTCCAAACATTTTTCTTAAAATCTATTAAAATAAATTTGGACACATTTTAAACAAGCACATTTCGTTATAAATAATATAATTTAAATTTCCTACTTGTAATATTATTTAATATTAAACTAACTAAAATTCAGTGATCTCAAAACGCAGATTTGACAGGAAACGTTTTTTCACCTTTTTCTAACTAGCGTTTCCCGCAATGTGATATAATCTGAAAAGCGGCCCTTTTGTAGTGTCGTAATTTTTATATGATTGATATGCCATTTATAATCCGATTTCGAAACGATTATTTGTAAAGACGATTATTTGTACATAAAATTGAACAACATAGTGACATTTACGCTACTTCCTTCTAAGCAGTTAAATCAGCTTTCTCTGCCAATTCTATTTTCCTTTCATGTTTATTCGACTTGGGTGTAAAAAAAAAAAAAAGATATGTAGTGTTAAAACAAATAAATAATAAACTGTTCCGCCCCCCCCTCCCCCCCCCCCCAAAAAAAAAAAAAAAATGCGACCACAGTTTAAAATTTTAAGCATAAATAAATTAAACAGACAATTTTTTAAATAATAACAAAACCTTAAGAACTGTAAATTAATTGTTCTTTATTTGCATAGTGAGATAAAAATGTATTATATGTATTTATTTAAAAATAGAAATTTAAGTCAAAATAAATACCACATTGTATTTTTTTTTTTTTTTTTTTTTTTTTTTTGGGGGGGGGGGACGTTTATCTTATATAGCGCAAAAATGTTGCTGTTTTTTGTAAGTCTGAATAGGTTCTCATGAATAACAGGTTTTCTATCTAAAACGTTCTGATTCCAAATTTAGCCGTACTATTACTGATTTAGTTAAAGATTGAGCAGTTTACTTGCCCTATTTTTTTTTATTTCCATTGCTTCTATGCATATGGAAATGTTACATTCGGTGAAAAATTTCGATATCAAGTTTCCACTTTATTTACATGTTTTAAAGACTCCTGAGTCCAAAAAAGTAATTTTTGGATATTAGTCAGTGTGTATGAGTGTGCATTTGTGTGGGGGGAGGGGGGGGGAAACTTCTGACTATGATAGATCCAGAACAAAAAAGACAGAGCGATGAAATTTCATAATTAAGACAGGTCTGATGTACAGATGATTTTGCCAACTTATGGTTAAATTTGGAAAACCGGAAGTTGGACATCGAAAGCCGAAAGTCGGGCTGTAAATTGTATCTCGAAAACAGCTCTAAAGATTTTCTTTAAATTTGCTATGTAAACCCGCTTTTAGATTCCTTTCGTACATATTGGTTACTGCGGAAAAAATGATAGGAATCCTCGATAAGCGGGTGTCTTAATAAATGGCACTACAGACTTTCTTCGGAGTCGCTTTATTAATACTTCTCTAGATGTCCTTTAGCATGTATTAGTTCGTTTTCTAGTGTACAAATGAATACAAATTTTAGCGAAAATCTAAGGTGAGACCAAGAATCATCTCAAAAATTGCTCTAATGATTTTCTTCTTGGTTTCTACGGGAAAATTCGTGTCAGCATCTGATTAATTAGATCAATTTTCTCTTCTGACTAAACTATAACGAAGAAGAATTCGTAATATGCGTAGTAGGGGATAATAGAAGTCGTATGGCTGTTACACACCATTTTTTTTATTTTTAACTTTCCCAATACTATAGTGAGGAAAGTGTTGTAATCATGTCAAAAATCCAAGTTTGAGATTTTGCTGTCTCTACACGTTTTGAGGTCCCCTTAATTCAGATTTATTATTTTTTCGATGATGTATGTGTGTATTGTAAGTGTATACGTATGTGAGTGAACACGACGGCATCTAAACACTTTGTTAAAATCAGCTGAAATTTGGTACGTATATTATAGGTTCCCATAGCCCGAACCCCATTGATTATGGTGAATCTAGCAATTGTAGTTTTTTTTTACACAAACACAAAGAAAAATTCTTTATTATTATGGTCTATGAGCCCAAATTTTGTAAAGTGTGATAGTGTCTAAACGCCATATTCGTTTCAGGTGAAATTTTATACACATATTATGAGTCACCGTCGCACACACTGTATAATTTTTGGTGAATCTTGCGTTTAAAGTTTCTTTACCGGGACACAAAGAATAATTCTTTATGATTATGGTCTATATGACAAAAATTTTTTAAACTGCTATAGCGTCTAAACGCTTTTTTCAATTGAGTTGAAAATTTCCACACATTTACACTTTGCATAACATGGTCATTGTTGCACATATTGGTGAATCTAGAACGTATAGTTTTTTTACATAGACACAGCAAAAAAATCTTTATCATTATGACCTACGGGCTGAAATCATTTGAAGGGCGATAGTGTCTAAATGCCTCATCAGAATGAGTTGAAAATTTATATACGTGTTAAAGGTCACCGTTGCTCGAACTATATAGCTCTTGGGCAGTCTAGTACTTATAGTTTTTACAGGGACACAACAAAAAACCTTTATCATTATGACATATGGGCTGAAGTCCTTAGCGTCTAAACACGTTATCCGATTTAGTTGAAAATTTATGTATGTACTGTAGGTCACCGTCGCATGAAGCATACAGGTTCTGTTCAATTTAGCACTTGTAGGTTTTTACAGGGACACGAAGAAAAATTCTTTATCATTATGCCCTATGGAATCAAATTATTTAAAGTGCGATTGCGTCTAAACCCCTTATTTGAATCAACTGAAAATTCATACACATGTTATAGGTCACAGTAGCAGACACCATATAAATTTTGGTGAATCTAATTCTTATAGTTTTTTTTTTTTTTTTTTTTTTTTTTACAGGGACACAAAGAAAATACTTTATCATTGTGGCTTATGAGTTCAAATAATCTAAAATGCAATAGCGTCTAAATGCCTCATCTGATTGGTCTGAAAATTTATATGCATTTTATAGGTAACCATCGTTTGAACTTTATAGCTTTTGTTGAGTCTAGTACTTATAGATTTTTACAGGGACACAACGAAAATTTATCAGTATGATCTATGGACTCAAATTCTTTGAAGCACAATAGCGTTAAACTAAACAGCATACTGTATAAAGAAATGTACTTGTACACCCTATTATAATTTTCTCTTTTGCGTATTTAACAATTTCTCTTACTTTAATTTATTTATAAAACCGTTAATACTTAATATTCGGAAAGCTGAGAGGAATCACTCCAGATTTTTTTTATTATTATTATTATTTATTTATTTTTTATTTATTTATTTTATGTTTATTTTATTTTATTTTATTTTATTTTATTTTATTTTACAGTGCAGAAACTTATAAGAAAGTACATCATTACAGAAAGTTCATCAAAGTACAATCAAAATGCTTAAACAAACAATTTATAAATATAGCAGCGTTTTACTTTAAGAACGGTACAGTGAGGAAAGTAATGAAATCATGTCAAAAATCCGAGTTTGATATTTTGGTGTTTCAACATGTTTTGAGGTCCTCTGAATTCATATTTACTATTTTTACGATGATGTATGTGTGTATGTATGTCAATGAACACGATAGCGTCTAAACGCTTTATTCAAATGAAATGCAATTTGGTACTTATGTTATAGGTCACCATAGTACGAACCCTATTGATTTTGGTGAATTTAGCACTTATACTTTTTTTTACACAAAGAAAAATTTGGGACACAAAGAAAAATTCTTTATCATTATGGTCTATGGGCCCAAATTTTGTAAAGTGCGATAGTGTCTAAACGCCATATCCGTTTCAGATGAAATTTTATACACATATTATGAGTCACCGTCACATGAACTGAATAATTTATGGTAAATCTAGCATTTATAGTTTTTTTTTTTTTTTTTTTTTTACAGGGACACAAAAAATAAGTCTTTATGATTAGGGTCTATATGGGCCAAAATTTTCTGAACTGCGATAGCGTCTAAACGCTTTTTTCAATTGGGTTGGAAATTTACACACATGTTTTAGGTCATTGTTGCACGAAGTGCATAAATTTTGGTGAATCTAGCACACATTGTTTTTTTACTGAGACACAGCGAAAAAGTCTTTATCATTATGGCCTACGGGCTGAAATTATTCGAAGTGCAATAGCGTCTAAATCAGAATGAGCTGAAAATTTAATACGTGTTAAAGGTCACCGTTGCTCGAACTGTATTGCTCTTGGTGAATCTAGTACTTACTGTTTTTTTTTACAAGGACACAACAAAAAAAAAAAAAATCTTTATCATTATGGCCTATCGGCTGAAATCATTCGCGTCTAAATGCCTCATCCAATTGAGTTCAAATTTATATACTTACTGTAAGTCACCGTCGCAGGAAGCATAAACATTCTGGTGAATATAGCACTTATAGGTTTTTACAGGGACACAAAGAAAAATTCTTCATCATTTTGCCCTATGGGCTCAAATTATTTAAAGTGCGATTGCGTCTAAACTTCTTATTTGAATGAGCTGAAAGTCCATACACTTGGTGCAGGTCACAGTCGCAGACACCATATAGATTTTGATGAATCTAATTCTTATAGTTTATAACAGTAACACCAAGAAAAATAGTTTATCATTGTGGCTTATAGGCTCAAATTATTTAAAATGCAATAGAGTCTAAATGCCTCATCTAATTGATCTGAAAATTTATATGCACGTTATAGGTAACCATCGTGCGAACTTAATAGATTTTGATGAGTCTAACACTTATAGATTTTTACATGGACACAACGAAAATTTGTCTTTATGATCTATGGATTCAAATTATATGAAGCGCAATAGTGTTAAACTGAGCAACATACTGTATAAAGAAATGTACTCATATACCCTATTATAATTTTCTCTTTTGCGTATTTAATTATTTCTCTTACTTTAATTTATTTATACAACCGTTAAATACTCAATGTTCGGAAAGTCAATTGGAGTCACTTCAGATTTTTTATTACTGTTTGTCTTGATGTATTTAAATTCGGTATATTACTTCTTAGTTTTTTCTCACAATGCTTTACAACATAATGGTGACGGCGTCTTTTTTGCTGTCTGAAAGAGAGTCCTCTGATTTAAAAAAAAATTCCATATAATGAAGTAATTACAGATGTCCTATCTCGTAAAAATTCACAAAATCAAAAATTCGGAATTTGCATATAGTATCCAGGTCCCTATGATATATATAGTAAAACAATCTTGATACTATAACATAAGAAAGAAACATCTTTTTATTTTTAAAAACGACCAAATTATTTATTTCAAAATTTACATTAAATGTTTTATACAGTGTTTTGTTGCGACTTTTACATAGGTTTCCAATACGTGGTCGGTTTTTATTTAGTTATGCTTCTGTTAAGTCCAATATTCCACTCTTTGCTATGATTACTATCCAGAAAAATCAGTTCAAATATTAAGAATTAACTCGATTACTTTTAATGATAAAAGAAAATTTTTTCTATATTTGAGTATTAATAATAATATAATTCCGGTTAGACCGCTTCAAAACAGAGACTTTTGGTACCTTTTTTTTTTTTTTCTTAGAAATGCTATGTATTTTTATTTATTATTATTATTTTTTTTAATTAATCTGCATAAATGATTCATCATTAGAAAGATCTTTCAAAACTGAACATTTTTTGCGCTTACACTTTTCCCTTAATCTCAATATGTAAAAAGATTTCAACGAAAGTTTATAACTATCATTGCAATTCTAAAATATCCATGGTGGATAAAATTAAAATGTAATATAAAATTCATTAAAAATTATGGGCTAATTGTTATTGCATCATTTTCTTTCAATCATGATAATGTACTTATCTGATATAAACAAACAGTTGATTCTGACGTCATATTTATCAAATTAGTTAAAATAAATAAGGTTACAAATAAAGTACCTAAGGTTACTTCGTTACAAATATGGTACCTTTCATTTGGTACCTTATTTGTAACGAAGTTTTGATTAGATACTTTAGAATTAATTAAAATATGAAAATATTTTCAAAACTGGACATTTAAATTTATGATTGTTGCCAAAAACATTTACCAGTTATTGTTATACATATATATATATATACATATATATTTGGGGGTGGGGCATAAGATAAAATAATGTTTTCACGCGAAAAATTAAAAAATATTAAATTTGCCCATGCATATAAAAAATACTTATTAAAATGAGTCGAAGAAGGAAGCGAAATAAGTAGTAAGTTATATTACGATAAATACGATATATAATATGGTACGTTATATTAGACCTATCGTCCAGAGTTAGTAGGTATTTTCGCTAAAAGAAATAGTTTGTTCGTTCGGTGCAACTTGCACATTAGTCCCGTCAGGTACAACTTGCATATTAGTCCTGTCAGGTGCAACTTGCACATTAGTCCCCTTTAAATATAGTGTCCAGTGAAGCTGGCAAAGCATTCGTTGATTCACTACCTTAACTGATTTCACATTCCGTCATTTTTGACGGGGTTATATACTAGTATATATATATATATATTAAACAAAAATTTAGATTGTGAAATTTTTAATATTGGTTTTGTGAGTTTTATAGTAGCATGACATGTTACTTTATAAAATATATTTTTTCTACTGGAAATCCTTTTGACGAACGGTTACTGAAATCCGTCTAATAACATTTTGCATCCTGTATATTTGACATTTTTATAATCTCTTAGCACATTACACGATATTTTACTCACGGAACTTGTATTCAATTATTTGCGATCAATTATTGATTTTAAAATAATTGTATATATTTTCTAATTAGCACTCAAAGTTGTACAAAATAATCTGGTGTGGCACGCATATAATTTTTTTTTCCTCTGTCTTTCAATACTATAAAGACAAATTGTAGATTAAGGGATAAGAAAAAAAGTACTGTATAAACATCTACGTTAAAAAAAAAAAAATTAAGTTAGATTTAGTAACAGTTTATTTGAAAAAAGGTGGTTACTTCCCTGCTCTCCCCCCCCCCCCTTTAAATATAGTATCTAATCTGCATTTATATAGAATTCAAAGCTGTTGTTAAATTTAAAAGTTTATTCGAAATTCAGCTTTTTCCTGAACATGATCAAATATAATAAACACTTTTACCAATTACATTCAATAAAAAAGAATGTTTACGCTTAATTATTGGTAGCCCTGAATGTCTTCTATAAATTATGCATACAGCACATTGTGCATATATATTCTTATATTAATAATACGCAGGAAAACCTGAAATGCACTTCCAGTACTTTTCAAGTACAGTCCCACTATATTCTAGTTCCTTTGCGTAGCCTTGTAAATGAATAGTGAATAAGTTTTTGTACCATATTTTACACGAAATATGCTTTTCGTGCATTAAAAAAATATATGTACATTTCGCCCATATACCTATTGAATTTGAATTCTTTTGGGTGTTCCTGCACACGAATCATTTGTTTGATCTATACGGTACAGATTTAGAGTACTGAGTTTGGACTTTCTGCTACAATTTGTTCTTCCGATATGCTGTTAACAGGCAGACAGATGCACACACAGAGATCAACCGCTCAAAAACATATTCTTTGGATTCAGGGGACCTCAAATTTTTAAATATAACAAAAACTTAATTTTGAAAATTTACCCAAAAGCAATATTTTCTTTGCCATATATATGTGTGTAAGAAAAAGAAAACAATTCTAATTTCTTTAGGTATAGTGTTATAACATGCTTATAAAATGTATCTTATTCTATATCAAATTTTAGAAGAGAATTGTCGTATCAAAGAGATTGCATTTACACATAGGAAACATAATTATCAGAATATTGTGACTGAAGAAGATAAGATTAAATGCTTGTGAGTAGTGTACTTAAATTTTACCTCTCTCTCTCTCTCTCTCTCTCTCTCTCTCAAAATACATCTGAAAAACAAAACTAGTACGTTATGGTCTTCACAAAACTTTCTTGTATAACATATATTCTTGTTAAATGTAACAGCGCAACATACCTACTAGCATGATTAAATATTTAATCCTAGCTTCTAATATTAAAAGTTTTACACTTAGGTGCAGTTTTAACTAAAAAATGCTGAAATGTATCCAGTACCCACATTAAAAATTGATAATACTTCATAAGAAAGTAGCGCTACATGTCAGCCGATATACACCCAAATTAATCTTGTTTATAATGGCCATCTCGCATACAAGGTTTGGTACATTTATACGATATAGAAGCTATGATACAACCTTCTCGAATATTAGAAAATTTGCAACATAGCAGCGCCACCTATCACCTAGTATGCACCTAAATTGAATCATCATATTGTTTCATAATGGTATTTTAAAGGTATTAACTTTTGTGTAATAATACAGAACAGAAGCTGAATTATAATCTTTCCGTCAGAGTGACATCACAATATAAGTATGCCACTAGTCGGGCGATTTGCACTAAAGTTTATAAGCACCAGTTTATGCAAAAATGCAACCAAATATAAACTTTTATGAAATCGTGTGCATTAGTTCCTGAGTTAGAACTACCACAAATATGTGTGTCCTAAACAGACAAGTTTTAAAAACTGCCAAATATTTTTCAGGAGACCTCAAAACGTGTAAATCTAATGTGTAAAATCGGAATTTTTTATTAATTCAATGCTCTTTTCTGCGTACAATTGGCAGCAAAATTATTAAAGCACTAGCAATAATTTCTACTTAAAAGATGGGCACTTAATAATGTTTTGTTTAGTAAATATTTGTCGAGTCATGATCTTAGTCTTATACTGTTACTGTTTATAAAAAAGGTAAGTTGATGATAAAAATTAGCAATCGAACTAACAAAAAATATATAAATATTGTGGATGTGTGCCTTGATAATTTTGCTGCCGATTGTATACAGGAGAAAGTAAAAAAAAGTGATTAAATAAATGAATAAGTAAGCCGTTACTATATGTACATTTATGTATTTTTATTACAACGTATATTTGACCTTTTTTTATGATTTTTGGTGATTAATGAATCAATCATATATGCCTCCTGCCATCACTGGTTTCTGTTTTAAACCTCGAAAAAAGCATTCAAACACAAACATTTATTGATCTGAGTCAAATAGCATGACCAAAACTCTTTTTAATTGTTCTATCTCAAACCGTTAGATTTGCTTGATTTTTGTTCGAATAAAAGGAAGAATAAAAATATACGGTTTGATGGAGCACAAAATTATAAAACATGTGTATTCACAATTTTGGACTTTTTTACGGGACGTTTGTTCTTAATTTCTTTTTTTCGTTTCATAAAAGACGAGAGAGAAGGTAAAAAGAATTCTGTGAAACTGCCCAGAAATTATGTACACAGTTTTAAGATAGATTTTAAATGTAATTTATTTGAAGCTAATAATGGTAAGTTATTTACAAAAAAAAATCCAAAATTTTCCTTGTTCAAATTATTCCGATTTCTAAAAGAACACCAAAGAGTTTCTTGTCGATTATGTTCACAAAATAATATATCTTTCAAAACGTTTCAGTTATCTAATAAATAAAATGGCAATAAAAAATTTATTTAAATGCATTTTTTGCAATAAGCTTAATGTGAATTTCTGTAGTAAAAATGTAAAAATTAATTAATAAATATTTTTTTCTCAGTTCCTTCAAAGATGTTATGCTGTTTAAAACTAATAGTCCTCTGTACTAAACTAAATTCTGCTTTTGCCAGAATCTCATCTTTTTTTTTTTTTTTTTTTTTTGAAAGAGAAAGAAAAGAAAAGAAAATTAATAATAATCAATTTCGACACGGACAGTATTGAAAAAGTTTATATATATATATATATATATAACTTTGAATTAGGAAATAAAAAGCGCGCGTACAAAATAAAATAAAAATAAAACAAGATAATTAAGTTTGAGTTTGAGCTGGTGATTTTTCTTTTCCTTCTTTTCTATTTTTTAGTATTTTATAATTTATTGAAAAATTTTAAAGAAAAGAAAAGAAAAAAAGTCGCATAAATTATGTATTTTTATCTAAAATGACGATAGAAATTCAAAAGTCGCCAAGGGGAGCTATATTAAGGCTGTACAGTGATCAGGTTCACATATTTAATTAATTATTTCATTTATTTATTTATTTATTTATCTATATAAATAAAGAGAAGTGTCTGTGTGTGTATCTGCGTGTGTGTCTGTGTGTGTGTGTGTCTGTCTGCGCTCTGGTGCTAACACTATTGATCGCAGAGCTTCCAAATTTGGCATATAGGCACCTGGGACCCTGCAGGTGTGCACCTCATCGAGACTTTTTCAAATTTCGAATTTGAATTTTTTAAATTAATGTTTTTTCGATTTTAAATATTGGCTTTAATGCTTCATTTTTCATAAATTTAATTCTTTGATTGTAATCGTCTGCGTATCTTAGCAACGGTTATTCCACTATTTATTTTTTATTTAATACATTCATTTGAAGGCGAAATTCTTTTATTTATTTATTTATTTATTTATTTATTTATTTATTTATTATATTTATTGAAAATCAAATGGTAATGCAATATAAATAAATTGTTATGTTTATGTATATTTTTTATAGTACAACAACTTTTTATTTTTCACTTTAAATTAATTCCTTTAAAATAAAAATCCTTTTTTTTATTTTATTTTTTTTATTTATAGTATTTATTGGGGGAAAATGGTAGTATATAGTTGAAAAGGATTAAACTGATTAAAATTTATTTGTTTTCATGTATTTAATTCCTTTTACAAGAAAATCTACTTTTTATTTTATTTTGTTATACTGGTCGGAATCAAATCGTAATGCAGTGTAAATAACGGGGACTATAAAACACATGTTTCAAAAACAAAAACATATAATAGATGCTGAGATACAGTCATCTTTAAAATCTTAGTTCTTAAATAACAGAAGATCCACATGTCGTCGATAAATACCCAGATTGAAGTGCCCGGGAAAGACCTTTTTGCAGACAGTGGGAACTTGGAACCCCGATGCAGCATGGACGGAAAAAAGAGCTGCCGTAGGCAGCGGGTACTCGAAGCAAGGTCTAGAGCAATTTCAATGTTTATTTATTTATTTATGTATAAATTATTATTTTTTTATTAAGTTTTTATTTATAGTGTGATGTAAAAAATAAATACTGATCCAATTCTTTTGAAAATTTATTTAAATATAGTGACCAGCGAAGCGGCCGTAGCCTGCTAGTTTTTAATATATAGTAAAAACTGTTTCAGACAAAAAAGATGGAATTTGGTAGTTTTGCACAGAAATTCAAAAATTATTCATATCAAATTTATCATATTCTGCTAAGATATACATCAGCTGTTTATGGTTTGCAGTATATAGCTATTTTTTTATTATTTTGATAAGCTTTTAATTTTTATTTTTATTATTGTTATTATTATTTTTCCATAACATATAGTTAGTGTCAAGATTTCTTTCGCTTTTAGATTCCCGAATTTCGAAAAGTACCTGGAATAATTTCTGAAACTTTCGTACAACACAAAAAAAAATATTTTATTTAATTTAAGACACATTTTATTAAATATTTCAGTTAGGTGATTTTACAAGACTTTTTTTTTTTGTACTTAATTGAATTACTTTTCAGGTAAAAAAAAAAATCTTTTCTTCTCCATTTTACTAAAGATAACCTTCTAGTGTTTATATTTTTAACGAGCGGAGAAAAAATTGTGGCTGGTTAAGCTGTCAAAAGGAAAATTAATGATATCTGTAAGAAATTTGCTTATCAAAATGGTAACTCAGTTAAGAAATCAGCTTTCATTTTGCTACTTTTATTTTGTTTATTTGATTACCTTGTAAAATAATATATTTTGTTCTGAACAATTATCCGTTTGCCAGGGCCTAATTATCGCACAGGCCGACTAGGCCTCGGCCTAGGGCATCCCTTTCTAGGGGAACCAAAATAATTTTAAAAATTTAAAGTGGAATTTTTGGTAAAGATTTCTAAAAAAAAAAAACTGAAATTTGCTAATGATAATAATCTTTAATTGAACCCAGTCCCCTCCGTTGAGTATCAAAATTGTATGGCATGTCCCTGGACCACACACAGGAATGGATCTCAGCCAATTTCCTACTGCGTAGCTCTGTCTAATGGACGTTTAACCCACTGAACCTATACCTCAATTTAGTATCCAATTACTTTTTCTTAATTTAGTGAAATAGGATTAATCAATCAAAATCCAACATTTTTTAGAACTCCTCATACTTATGGTGGACGGTGGAGGGTCAAAATTGTGAAGGCATGTCTTTAAACTACCCTTTTGGGTGATTCTTATATTAACAGTTGTACCCAGCGCTGCTTGTGATGAATCAGTACTTATATTTTTTTTTTTTTATTAAATTAAAGAAAGTGCAATATGAAATTAAAATAAAATAATACAATTTCTAGCTTTATGATATTGCGAATGAAACTATTGAATAAGTAGATCCACACTCAACCCAGGAAGTTGATAAAATATGTTGACGTTGAAATATCTATAGAACTTCTGCGTAAACAATAATTTTAGTTTTTTTTTTTTTTTTTTTTTTTTTTCTCAAGCAGCATTAACATAAAGATTGTTAGAAATTCGTATATAATAGCTTGCAACATATAATTAACCTTTTCCTACATAAAAAGAAATTAAGTTAATAATAAAACTGAAATAGAATTTTATCAATATATTTAAAATTTTTAAATATATAATGATGTCAATTTTACCAGATGCATGGTCAAATTTAATTTTTTTATAAATTTACATTTCGATTTCTTATTTATGTGTAAACAAAACTATTTTTCTTTATGTTGGGAAAAAAATTAATATGTAATTTTTTTTTCTTCTAATTTTAGCATACTTGCCAACCATCTCATTATGAACCGTACAATTTTTAGTACCCGCCTTTTTTTTCACACCAATAACTTTTTAGAGTAATTTTAGTCTTATTTAATCGTAACAACATTTGAAGAGAATTACTCTAAAAATATAGTGGTGTGAGAAAAGGGTCGTTTTTTCAGGGGGCGTTAACAATTGTACGGTTATTAATGAGATGGTTGGCAAGTATGTTTTAGTGACAATTTGTCTTTTTTTTTTTTTTTTTTAATAATGTTATAGTTAAAATGTGGTTTTATATAATATCATTTGAGCCAATTATCTGATTAAATTAAAAAATACAGCATTAGCTAGATTTTCTCGTGACTGATAAACGTGCCAGTTTTCGTAGCGATTGATTGAATGATATAACTTAGCGAACTGAAAAATCCAGAAAAAGTTTCAATGACAAAGTTACATGTATATAGATTAAGAAACTGTATGAATGAGGAAGATTAGGATTGAAAAAGAACACATTATTATAAAGAATTCCTTGTAACAACAAAAAAATCACATTTCTATGGAAGTCAATTTCAACAGTCATAGAAAAGAGATATTCCCTACAAAAAATAATCATATTGGTTTGAAATCTCTTTGTAAAGAACATTAAAACTAATATTTTACGTAGATGATGTTTTAGCTTTGTCATTAGCATTCAAGCTTCCTGTACAAATTAGATATTTATTTTGAGAAAATTGCTTTAATTTGTTCAGAGAAAGATGGGGGAGGGGGGCACCAAAATCATCTTGGGCCCTGGGCCCCAGTAGGCCTTAATCAGGCTCTGCCGTTTACTTTGAAAATTCTTATGTTTTTAAGTTGATATAATGTTAAGTTTTTAATAAATTGTTTTATTAAAAGTCTAATACAGACGGATGTATCATAAACAAACGGTGGTTACATATACGAAGAGAAGATGTGTGTGTGTGTGCCTTTGTAGGCAAACGGCTGATCGCAGAGCTACAGATTTTGCATGGAGGTTCATTTCGACTTCTTCTAATGCACCTCGAAATCCAATTTCCGAATTTTTCATTAATTATTTTTCTTAAATTAATTTAAAATATATAAATTTCTGGAATGATTGACTATGGAGATGAAAACGTAAATGCAAAAAGTCTTTCTGTGGCCCATTAACTTAGTTGGTTAGAGTGTCATGTTAATAATACAAAGATCATGGGTTCGATTCTCTAAAAGCAACGTATTATTTTTTGCAGATAATTAATAGAAAAAGTGTCAATCTGTCAATTAATAAAAGAAAATCTTTCAATGTGTTGTTCACAATATGGATGACAAATAAGTAACAAAAACAGAGTTAAACATAGATGTGTGACGGTCGCTTTGCAGGCAAACGGCTGGTCGCAGAGCTGTAGAATTTTGCAGGGACGTTCATTTTTACCTCTGTTGATGCATCTCGAAGCTCGGTTTTTTATTTTATTTTATTTTTTTTAATTAATTAACTATTTTTCAGCTGGAGAGATTGTCTGGTGTTGCCACATTTTGTCATAGAGAGAATATGACAATCTTTCCGAAAACTTTCTGTCCAAAAAACGTAAATCTTGAATAATAACAGCGCCACTTATCGTCCAATTAGCACCTAAATTGAAATTTCCGGTTAAAGAGTAGTTGCAAGTAGTGGGGATCCGGATCCGGAATACCGTAGGCGGGAAAGACGCTTTTATTTATTTATTAGGACTGAGGACTATTAGTCTCAATCCACGGATTTCTACAATACCAGTTTTACGATAGTTGGACATTTATCGAAATTGAAAATTTATCGAAAATATAATTGAATAATTTGAAAGCGATGTTATAATTGGGAGGGGGGGGGAGACTAATAGTCCTCCGTACTAAACTAAATTCTGCTTTTGCCAGAATGTCTTTTTTTTTTTTTTTTTTTTTTATAATTTTTAATTAGAAAATAAAAAGCGCGCGTGGAAAATGAAATAAAAAATAAAATAAGATTTATAAATGGACAATATTTAAGCTTGTGGACTTAGTTCAATGATATAATAAGAAAAAAAATGACACCACTAGTCTAATGAAATTAACTTTTTTTTTAATTATTTTGAAGAATTATTTGATTAATAAGTAATATATAATTTAAAGTTACTTGTAAAATAATCAAATGAACTTTTATAAATAACTACATAAAAAATTAACCACTTTTATCACTCTTTTTTTTTGGGGGGGGGGAGGGGGTTATTTTAAAGGGAAATATATATTATGTCTTTATATATAAAAATTTCGTGTCACGATGTTTGTCCGCGATGAACTCCTAAACTAATGAACCGATTTTAATGAAATTTTGTACACTGTGTGCAAGTTTGATCCAACTTGAGAGATTGGTTGGTTTTTATTTCAATTTATAGTCACAATATTTTTTATTGCAAATTATTTGTTTATTATATGACAAAAATAGCTTTAAATAAGCCATTTAAATATTAGCTATAATTTAATTGTTGCCCCCCCCCCCAAAAAAAAAAAAATAATAATAATAATAATAATAATAATAATAATTACTAGTTTATTTTCTTTCGACATAAAAATAAATACATTTAATTAAACGTGAACATTAAAAAATTATAAAAGTTTAAATTAGGCATCTCACAAAAATTGACGTCATTATAACTTTTAAAAAATTCTACACATTGATAAAGTGCTAATGTGGTTCACGATGCTAATATATGTTTTGATTTTTATTTATTTTATTTTTTTATTTATTTTTATTTATTTTATTTTTTCCAAAATCCTTTAACTATAGTGTGACTAGCGAAGTAGGCAAAGCCTGTTAGTATGCAATAATTATAACAGCATTTCAGTGTACATTTTTATATGGCTATTTTTATTTAGGGTATCTAGAGTAAAGAGCGGAGTTTCCTTAGAATTTGGTTACTGTTGGAAGTTGCTCCTCCTCGTAGGATAATGAGCAAAGCGGAAAGGGGGCGTAACCCCTAGAGGTTCAAAAAGAACATTTCTTAAGAAAGTGAAAAATTATATTATTTCAAATTTCCTCATGGTGAATTTTTCCCTGGAAGCAGATTTCTTTCAACAAAAATAACATTGTATGTTTGCAGAAAAATGCATTCTCAAAAACATTTAAATGAAGGATCTGTAAATTTGCATATGGTATGGTCAAGTGAATGTTAATGCTATATCTCAAGTAGTGGTATCTAGGTTATGAAACTTTAAAATACTGATACTATCAACAGAATGAGAGCTACGATACGCCCAGTAGATTTACATATTGCATTAAATGAATGATATCGGAAAAAGAAAGTAACAAGAAAACTCTTTCGGAACTTCATTATTGTTCGCTTTATACGGAACTTTCTAAGCTAAGCCGCAGCGTAGCGTTGCGCTTTCAAATTGCGCTTCTGCTTACTTGTTTTCGCCTGATGAAAAGTCGTGTTTATTTTTTTCCATCTGAAACAACTGCCACGTGTTCTTGCTTTTTGGTGTTTTTTTTATGAAATAGTTATTTTTCATCATTCAACATCAGTTTTTACTTCCATTACCCGACTACCGTAGGTAATGGAAGTACTGTATTCGGTCCAAAAATTCGTTATCGAGATTTCACCTGATTTACATGTTTTAAGGTCTCATGAGTCCAAAAACGTGGTTTTGGGCAATTGGTCAGTGTGTGTGTGTATGTGGGGAATCTTCTGGCTATTATGTTTCGGAAACTAATAAAGATTGAATAACGAAACTTTAGAATTGAAACTGGTCTGGTATACAGATGAATTTTCCAAATTTTGGTGGAAATTGGAAAATCGGAAGTGAGACCGTAAGTCCGTATCTCAAAAACGCCTTTAACGATTTTCTTCAAAATTGCTGTATAAACACTCTATTAGATGCCCTTTCGAATGATATAGTTGTTTAGTTCAGAAAAATTGGTAGGCGTCCTGTATAAATAGCTGAATTTCAGGTCCTGCAAGTACGTTCCTTTCAAAACGGCTGTATGATTTTTTTTTTCAAACTTGCCATATTAACCCTCTTTTAAATATCCTTTTGCATGTAATTGTTGTTTTCTGGTCAACAATTAATTATGCCAAGCTTTGGTAAAAGTCGGTATCTCAAAAACAGTTCTAAAGATTTTCTTGAAAATTGTTACATAAACCCATTTTAGATATCCTTTCTCATGCTTTACTTGGCTATCACAGGAAAATTAATAGTCGTCCTTATCAGATAGATCAGTTTTACATCTCGGAAGTTGGTGTTTTCAAAAAAAAAAAAAAAATCTGATGTGGGCACTACATGACTTCCTTATACACTTTTGGAAATATATACATAATGTTAAAAAGCATTGTCATTGGACCCAAGACAGATAGCTAAAAATATTTTTAAAATGCATTATCACCGTGTTCTGGGCTTTTCTGAAAGTTTCAAATGTCTAGCTAGTCGGTAAGTTAGTTAAAAATCGATTGCAAGATTTATACAGGTAGCGCTGCCGAAGGCAGCAGGGATCCGAAGCAGTTGGCTGAAAGTATTTAAAAAATGCATTTTCACCGTGTTCTGAACTATACTGAAAGTTTCAAATGTCCAACTAGTCGGGAAGTTAGTTAAATAAACTTTCTGTTGAAGCATATAAACGCTGCCGAAGGCAGCAGTGACCCGAAACATTTTTTCTAAAAATACTTTAAAAATGCATTGTCGCCATGTTCTGAGCTTTTCTGAAAGTTTCAAATGTATAGCTAGTCGGAAAGTCAGTTAAAAATCGATTGCAAGATTTGTCCAAACCGTTTTTGAGTTATTACCGTTTTTTAATGTATTATGGCCAAAATCTTTGTATTTTTGGTCATTAGGAACCTAATTCTCTTAAATATCACCAAAACGGAAAATCACACAAAGTCCAAAAAGGGAGGTGCACAACTAGATGTTATAACAAACCTATGTACCAATTCGCAACTTTCTACGTCCAACCATTTTTGAATTATGCGACATACACACACACACACACACACACACACACAGACACACAGACACACATACATACAGACGTCACGAAAAATCGTGTAAAGTCGCTTACATCTCTAAAACGAGAGCTCGTGTTAAGACGACACTTGCAGGTGTACAACTAGACATCATGACTGTCACACGTATAAAGTGGAAACATTCAGTGATCATTCGTTTTCGAGCAATGGGAAATACAAAATCCATTTCGCAAATCATGATTACTATACTTCTTTATACTTTGTAAAAGGAAGTAAAAAAGAAAAGAAAAGAAAAAGAAAAGAAAATCGCTGTGTAAACTCTGTTTTACATGTTTATTAACTTTCTCATACCAGAAAAGTTTTTGGTGTCTATTTCATTAGGTCAATTCTATGTCTTTTGATAACATTATCTCCATATGTGCATAATACATGAAATTGTTGGTAATGGAAGTCGTGTGGTTGTTTCACACCAGATTTCTTTTACTGCAATCAGAATATAAAAACAAGTCCTTCCGGCTTATTCGGAAGGGTAGGTTGATTTCTTTTTCCTTATCAAGTAGCCGTCATTTTGTTTAAAAATGGTGGCTACAAATTATTAATGCACTTGGTAGAAATATTGATGTAGGCTACGGACATATGGAGTTTTAAGCAAATCAGTTCATAAATACCTTTTTATGTGAATTTAAAATTTTCAAGTGGCCGGCGCTTGGAAACAAAATGTTGGGTTAAGTTGACAAATATAAGAAATGTATTTGGGAGATAAGTCTACTGTACACATATAATTCGAATTAATTCAAAATCTCAAAAGTCATCGTGTTGAAAAATTAAGTGACTGCCACTTCGATCAAAATGGCAGACTAAGTTGCTCATCTAAGATATCGTTGCAAATTTGAAAATAATTTTTTTTGGTAGAAATTCTTTCAAAGAGTCTTAGTAAGTTGATAAAAATGTTTGTTTTTTGCATTTCTAGTTTGTTTTAGCAATAAAATAGCATAATTTTTCCTTAAAAACGCATTAAAAAGATCCAGTAACGCAGGTAATAGATTTGGCGCCAAATTTGGTGAGTTTTCCCCTATGGCGACTTTTTTGGCGACTTTTGGCGAGAAAATACCTATTATCAATATACCAAAGATGGACGCAATAACATGATTGGTTCACGAGTTACGTGAATTTTCTAGATTTTTGTTGTTTGAATGATAAATCCAATTTTCAACTTTGATTTGAATTGATTAAGTATTTCTAAAGTTACCGTGATAACAAATTTTCAAGTGGCCGAAAACACCACTTGGAAACAATACAGTGAAACAAGTTGCCCAGCAAACACATCCAAGATATTTGAAGCATAGGATCACTGTCCAACTGTGGTTTAAATCAGTGCCGTGTTTCAGAAGTTATTATTATTTTAAATTTTCAAGTGGGAGTCTAAGTGGCTGCAACTTGGAAACAAAATGGAAAAACAACTTGCCCATCGAAATCATCCAGTATATTTGTATGATAAGTTCATTGTCCAGTTCTAGTTTAAATTAAATCAGTATTTCAAAAATTATCGTCATAAGAAGATTTCAGGTGGCACCACTTGTAAAAAAAAGTGGAGTGAGATGCCCAGCGAACTTAAATGAGATATTTGAATGACAAATCCACTACCCAAATTTGATGCAAATTGATTCTGTATTACTAAAGTTACCATAATGACAATTTTTCAAGTGGCCGCCACTTGGAAATAAAATGGCGGATCAAGTCACAAAGTGAACTTATCCTAGATATTTAAACCATAAGTTCACTATCCAACTTTTATTTGAATCAGTTTAGTATTTTAAAAGTTATCGTGTGGCATATTTTCAAGTGGCAATGTGATTTCAAGTGGCTGGAACTTAAAAACAAGATGTCAGGACAAGTTGTCCAGTGAAAACATTCAAGATAATTATATGATAATATCACTGTCCAAATTTGGTTCGATTTGGAGTATTATTTCAGACGTTATTGTGATTTTAAATTTTCAAGTGAGAGCCTGATTTCAAGTGGCGCCGCTTAACTTAAGATATCTGCCACTTTATTAAAAATGGCGGATATAGTTTATTAATAAACTTCATTGAGATCCTTACGTGGTCTGTATTTACATCACAATTCACACAATTTCTGAATACGCTTTTTACAATTTAAATTTGAAATTTTCAAGTGGTCTCTACTTGAAAACAAAATGGCGGTGCAACTTGTTTAACAAACTCATCTAAGATATTTATATGATAAGTTAAGACACTGTTCAAATTTGATTCCATTTGGAGTACTATTTCGGAAGTTATCATGGTTTGAAATTTTCAAGTGGTGGCCTGATTTCAAGTGGTCCCGCTTAATTTAAGATATCCGCCACTTTATTAAAAATGGCGGATAAAGTTCATTAATAAAGTTATTTGAAACACTTGTATAATCTATGTATACATCAAAATTAAAAAAAAAAATCGGGATACGCTTTTTACAATTTGAATATAAAATTTTCAAGTGGTCTCCACTTTAAAACAAAATGATGGAGCAACTTGCTAACAAATTCCTCTAAGTTATTTATAAGATAAGTTAAGACACTGTCCAAGTTTGGTTCGATTTGGAGTATTATTTCAGAAGTTATTGTGATTTTAAATTTTCAAGTGGTAGCGTGATTTCAAGTGGCCCCGCTTAACCTAAGATATCTACCACTTTATTAAAAATGACGGATAAATTTAATTAATAAACATCATTGAGACCCTTATGTGGTCTATATTTACATCAAATTTCAAACAAATTCGGAATACGCTTTTTACAATTTGAATTTGAAATTTTCAAGTGGAGACCACTTGAAAACAAAATGGCGGAGCAACTTGGTTAATAAACTCATCTAATATATTTATAAGATAAGTTAAGACACTGTCCAAATTTGGTTCGATTTGGAGTATTATTTCGGAAGTTATAGTGATTTTAAATTTTCAAGTGGTAGCCTGATTTCAAGTGGTCCCGCTTAACTTAAAATATCTGCCACTTTATAAAAAATGGCTGATAAACTTCATTAATAAACTTCATTGAGACCCTTATGTGGCCTGTATTTACATCAAAATTCAAGCAATTCTTGCTTTAAATATGCTTTTTACAATGTCGGTTTGAAATTTTCAAGTGGCTGCCACTTGAAAACAAAAAGTCGGAGCAACTTGGTTAACGAACTCATCCAAGATATTTATAAGATTAGTTCACTGTCCAAATTTGGTTCGATTTCGAGTATTATTTCGGGAGTTATCGTGATGACAAAATTTTCATTATAGATAGATAGATAGATAGATAGATAGATAGATAGATAGATAGTTAAACGAAGTGATTGCAATAGGTCGATTTCTAAAGAAATCAACCTAATATCAAATATCTGATGAAATATAAGCATTTTTACTAAATCATTTTTAACTGCGAATGCGCAAGTGCTAGCAAAATTTCTTTTGAATAACTCATTAGCCCAATGTATAGACTAATTTTTAAAAAATCCACAAGCAACTATCATTAAAACTTAAAATTCAGAAAGATATCATCGATAGAAAAGTTAATTTTAAAGTACTTTTTAAAAAAATGCGAAACGCTACAGCGTTCTATCTGTGTTTTCATTTTGAAATGTAACGTTGCATACTCATGGGCATAAGTGAAGATACACTTTGCATTTTCTCAAAAAATGGTGAAAATATTCGAAAGCTATTTCTTTCACTAAAACATATTTTTTATGAAATCTTTAGTGTCTTACGTATAGTCAATAGTATTGACTATACATTCTATATTTTATTTGATATTACAATTACTATACGTTTTTTTGTAAGTTTATTAATTTGAATACTACTTTAATATTTTGTAGTTATCATTAAAATATTTTAAAGATTATATAAACAATATGATTTAGTAAAAATGATTGTTTTCAAATAATTTCTATTTTTCTGATAAAATGCATAGTGGACTTTCATTTATATCCATGACTGTTCGTCGATTCAAAATAAAAATATGGGTAAAACCATTTAGTGTTTTGCACTTTTTTGAAAATAGTTGAAAATCCGCTTTTCTGTGAACGATATCTTTCTGAGTTTTAACGATATTTGCTAGAGATGTTTTTTTTTAAAGTTAAGTTAGTTAATACATTTGGCTAACAAATTATGCAAAAGAAATTTTGCTAGAGCTTGCGCATACACAGTTAACGATTGCTTGGTAAAAATGCCCATATTTCATCAGCTGTTTGATACTTTTATAGTCTGATGGCAGTATGTTGTGTCAAATGTAGTATGTCAAATTTTCTAAAAGTGATGTTGCTTTGTTTTTAAAACCTTGCATGTTATAAACAAAAAATTGTCGACGTTATTAAAGAAACCTTTATATCTCTGTTAATATAAATGCAGTTCTCATATAAATGTATATCTATAATTAAAAAGTGTTTCATAATATTATACTATTGCTACAATTAATTTGAAGCATTAATTATTAAAAGAAGATTCAAAAGATTGTATATTTTTGATTAATTTGTGACTCATCCCCTTTTAGCATTCGGGACAAAACTTTCCCTGGAATATATATGGTATATGTTTGTTTGTTTTTTTTTTTTTTTTTTTTTTTTAACCCTACAGATTCAAGAGAATCCATGAAGTACTTTTTCAAATATTCGAAAAAAACATCTAGAAAGCTAGCTATTGTCATACGTTCTTAGGTTTTGTCCACCGATGTATATACGTAATGTATTACATAAATTTTTATCAAAAGTCTCATTTTTGAATGAAGATCTGTAGTGAGGCTTAGTTTGTGAGGAGTGGGTTTACTCTTTATCAGCAAGAGATTCATTCTGACAATATCAGATGTCATGATCTAACCATTTTCAGTTTCAGTTTCATATTTCAAAAATATATACTTTTTATTACTTTCTTTTATTACATCTATAACTATTATGTTAAACTGTTTCAGAAAAATGGGTAAATTCTTTACAGTCGGTAACAAAAGTGTCCGAACACTAGCAAAAATTCCTATATAAAAAAAGTAGAGTTAATAATGTTTTGTTCAATAAATCCTTGTCGAATCATGTTCCTTTGTAATCGAATTTTTATACACCGCTGTAATTTAATGGCATAAAAAATCTTTTTTTTTTTTTTTTTTTTTTTTAAGAATTTCTATAAAAATAAAAACTACAAATGGTACCTTAAAAAGTGTACGCAAATAAATTTATCTTTTAAGAACTTGATCAAAACAAAATAGAAACCTTTACTATCTAAATAATACTAATTTTATGTAAGGTTTGTTTTATTTTGTGATAGCATACATACATGTAAAATAAAAAATTGGCTTAATCATTTTCTTTATTTATTAAGTGCGTGTGTGTGTTTTTTATTTTTATTTATTATTATTATTAATATTATTTTAAGATCAAATTTGCTTTTAGTAATAAAATTTTTACCTAAATATTATGAACCAAAAAAGTATTTATTCTTTGTTATAATCTAAATATTTTATATTATCAAGATACTGAACCAAATATTAAACATGGAGTACTTACATTACATTACATATATCAAATTAGTACTAAATGAAGATGAATTAAATATAAATTACATGTTGTTGTAGTTACAGGAAGAAAAAAATTAAGTCTAAGAGAAAACTTTAATCTCTTAACAAAGTGATTTAAGCATTTGAAAAAAAAAAAATACATAGCTCACGCTAAATAGAACACGCCATATTTTGAAATGTTTTTATTTAGCCCAGACTCCTTTTTCGTGCTCAGTTCCTGTAATTAGAACTTATTTCTAATGAACAAATTTATTTATATGTGTATTCATTCCTCGAGGCAATATAATGCTTTATTAATTTTTAGGAAGAGGAAAAAGAAATTATCTCTGCCGATTTGTCTATTTTTCATACTGTTTTTTTTTTTTTTTTTTTTTTTTTTTTTAATTTTTGAAGATTTTTTTTCAATTTTTACAAAAGTTCGATATATTTATAAAGATAAACTCTAATGTGGTGTAATAAACAGCTAAATGATACTGATTATCATTATTATTATTCGTTTTAATTAGAGCTGTACCGAGTACTCGGTATATATTCGGTACTCGGCTTACTCGGCCAAATTCGGCCAATACCGAGTATGTATTCGGCCAATGTATTCGGCAGTATGTATTCGGCCAATACCGAGTAGTTGTGAGAATTTCACTATTTTTATGCATTATTGAAAGAAATGTGTTAATGAGAAATATTTATTTTATAACTAAACTAAAAAAATATGAAAATATAAATACAGAGTCATTATAATTAAAATTTTTGTTACAACAGCTTTCTGCAGTTAAAACGGGCTGTTACCAAACTTAGTATAGCGATGATTCATGATATGAGCTTTTAATTATAACTTTCTTGTATGTATGTAATATACATTATTTTATAAAAACTTAGTACATAAAATTGTATCTATAAATCAGACAAAAATAAAATATTTTAGAAAAAAAGAACCCCTATGTAATATTAACACAAAATTTTAGTTATACATTTGTGCAAATAAACGTAAGACACTTTCAAATCGGTAAGAAAAGATTGATTTTGAATTTTATACTATAAAATAACGTAAAAAACTAACAACTATTCGGATACAGTCTACCGTTGAGCAAAATGTGCATTTATTTAGTATTTTAAGAACAAAAATAATTAATGTGAAAAGAGGAGGGGGCATTTAACTGAGTAAAGGCTTTTAAAGCATTTTATGGTATATATAAAAAAGGTAAATGCACTAAAACGTTATTTAAAATGTATTTTCATAATCAATTCTGTTGTTTTGCCAATTATGGTCCAAAACCCCCTATCATTTTATATTTCTACGATCTGAAGATTAATGAAGCCTATCAGGTTTGAAATTATAAAATATTTTAATGTTCCCCTTTCATATGTAAATTTCATGTATCTTAAATTAAGTCTTAATACATATTAACTTTTATATTCTCTAAGAATTATCTGAGGATGATAATTCCGCATCTAATAAAGATGTTAAGAATAAAGTTATCAGTTATGGTTTAAGTAATCCACTATGCTGAAAGTATCAAAATATAGCAATGAACCTAATTATGTGTATACACTACAAAAGTTCTGCATAAAAGCATGCTGTTTAAAACTTAACTAAATTTTATGTTCAAAAGCCTTTTTTTTTTTTTTTATTTTTTTTTTTTTTTAAGATGTACAAATTTTTTCATATATGCATTAATTATTCTTGCTTACAACTACTCGGTACTCGGCACTCGGCCGAGTAGTAAAAGGCCGAGTACTCGGTATTCGGCTACTCGGCCAAAGTGCTACTCGGTGCAGCACTAGTTTTAATCATACGTGACTTAACAATCTTATTTTATGTGCGATTTCTTTAAATACTGTAATTTTAAGCATTTTCCAGAATAATTGCAAATTTCGGTTTGTTGGCCTATGTGTTTGTAATTTTCATTAATATACTGGAAAATTATAAGAGTGGCTGAGGTTTGCTATCATGACCCCTATCAAAAACAAGGTATGCAATACTTGTGTGCTCACGGGAACATAGAAAATGATTAATTATTTTTTCTTATGCTACAATGTTTTTAACATTCCTTTATGTTTACATATAATATTCCATATTCTATCGCGTAATAAATGAAAATTTCGTAGTCCTTTCTAGATTATTAATTCATTTAAAACCTGTTAACTAGATAATGTAACAGCAAATTCATACCACGTTGTATAAATATTAATAGCGAATTAACACTTTTTTGGGCACACTACGATAGACAAATAATAGATACAAGATAAATAACTAGAATGCTGTGACCACCACATGACTTTCTTCTATATTTTCCTATACAAATTCACTCACCAAAAATAATTTATAAAAATTTTTATTTAAAAAAAATTATCTTCCATGATAATGCAGACGATATCCATACTAGAGAAGTAGTATTTAACACTAAAAATATATATAAAAAAATAAAAAATAAAATAAAGTCAATTTTATTCCTTTTTTTTTATTTTTTGTTAAAAATGAAAAAAAGAAAAAAAATCCTTCATTTTAAATTATCACAGAGTTCTACCATTCGTTTTAAAGGTATTGTCGAGCTCTTTTGAAAGATACCCATCATGAAAGGCGAGGCTCCTACATGTACAATTTTTTTTTTCTCAGTTGACTATCTCTATTATAAATAATTCTTTTAAATTTCATAATGAATATTAAAAAATAATTCTCCTTACTCACATTTATACAAAATTTTGTCCTACACTACCATGTTAAATTATTTGAAAAAGCTGGATGCCAACGCAAGCTGTTGGACAATTTTTACCAAAAGTTGACAGGTACTAACTTATGTCAATGTGTACATACCAATTTGTATGAAATTCTGTGCAGTAGTCCCTCAGATACAGTTGCCACAAAATTTTGTCACACACACACAGACAGACATTTTTTTTAAATGGTCAAATCATGTTCTACAGCTCTCAAAACGTGTAAATCCATCAAAAACCCGAGATCGAAAATTTTTACGAATCCAATACTTTCTTCTATTGAATATAGAAGAAAGTAATAAACCAATAATAGTTTAAAATAATAATAATGAAAAGAATTGCTAGATAATTTCAGTCTTTAAAATTTTAAGTATTGAATTTCGGCTAGAGTGTTTAGCTTTTGTTTGAGTAAATATTTAAGGTATTTTAATCTGAAAATGCATAGATAGAATATAATAATTTAATGATAGGTAGATAATGATATTTTCAGTTAAATGAAAACTCCTTAGCAATAAATTCATTTTATTATTAATTTTGTTACAATTATTATTGTTATTATTACTTTCTCCTATATTCAATAGAAGAAAGCATTGGATTCGTAAAAATTTTCGACTTCCAGTTTTCGACAGATTTACACGTTTTGAGAAATCTAGTACACAATTTTATCATTTTTAGAAAATGTCTGTCTGTGCGTGTGTGTGTGTGACAAAAATTTTGTGGCAACTGTATCTCCGGAACTAATGATCAGAATTGTATACAAATTTATATGTAGATGCACCTTGACCTAAATTAGTGCCTATCAGCTTTTGGTGTCAACCACTCAGCAGGTGGCGCTGCTATACAGAGAAACCTGCAATTTAAGGGGAGGCTATATCTCAGGTTCTGTTGCATGTAATCAAACAAAACTTGATATGTAAGAATGTCATTATGAGACGTTATGCTGAATCAATTTGAATGCTTATCGACCAACAATTGAAGCTGCTATACAGTGATTTCTGAAATTTAAGGGAAGGCTATATTTCAGGGACTACTGCACAGAATCGCATATAAATTTATATGTAGATGCAGCTTGACCTAAGTTAGTGCCTGTCAACTTTTGGTGTCAACCGCTCAAAAGATGGCACTGCTATACAGCGATTTCTGCAATTCCTAAGATGTAGAAAGGCTATATCTCAGGTTCTATTGCGTATAATCAAACAAAACTTGACATGTGAGAAGGCCATTATGAGACATTATGCTGATTCAAGTTAGATGCTTATAGACCAATAGATGGTGCTGCTATACTGGAAATATCCTCGATAACGGGAAGGCTATATCTCAACTTGTATGGCATATAAATGTAATGTGAGATAACCCTTATAAAAATGCATTTTTTAAGATGTTATTTATAGACAATAAAACTGTGTTTCTTTGGATATTTAGTCTTATTTTTCTCTAAAATGCAAATCATTTGCATTCATCACGTTAGATAATTTTAATAAAAAATAGTTTTAATAAATTATTTGCCCTTAGTGAATTTGTATAGGAAAATATAGAAGAAAGCCTTGTGGTGGCCACAACATACTAGTTTTTATTATTACTGAAGTATACATTGGATACTTTTTAAATTCATATATTTGATTTATCAACGTGCACTACGTTACCTTTAATTCATTTAAAATAAAAGTTAGAATGAAATCCCTATTATTTTACATCATTTTGACAGCGAATGAAATTCAATTTTTTGTACGGACGATATATTTTTGAATTATCCCGATATTTGCTTAGAATTTTTATAAGAGCAACTCTGTATATTTGGCTAATAAATTATGTAAAGGAAACATTGTTAAATCTTGCGCATGCGCAGTTAAATATTATTTATTAAAATCTCATATTTCATAATTTAATATTTTTATAATCAGATTGCTGTGTACTGTAGTATGTCAAGTTTTCTAAAAAACGATATTACAATGGTTTGAAACTCCTGCAGGTTATAAACAAAAAAATTACGAAAAACTTTTCAATTTGCTAATGAAACCGTTGAATCTACATGATATCTATGTCATATATATATGAATATATAGACAATAAAAAGAAGCATCATAATAATATATTGCAGCTACAACGTATTTCAAGCATAATTTTTCATGGTGATCCCAAACAATGTTTTTATTATTGTTATTATTATTATTATTATTTGTTACCGATCCCCTTTTCGAATTCAGGATAAAACCTTCGCTGAAATATATGAAGCATAAAATTTTCTTTACACCACTGAAATTCCAAGATAATCTTTCAAATATTTCGTATTCTTTTAGTGTATGATTTAGGTCTGTTATTAGTAGATATTCGACAAGAATTTAAATTCGAAAGTGTTTAAATATTTATTGACAGTCAATCCGCGATTGTAATGAAATGCTCGCCCTCTGGTGGGCTAAGGTGAAATTACAATAAACATGGTTTAATTCGAATTCCATACAGCCGCCATTGCTTGCCGATATTTAGTTTCACATATATTTATCGAATAAAAATGAATAAATACGGTAAAAAAGATAACACATACAGTTGTGTGCCACAGTGTAACTCCAAAGGATCAACAAATCCAGAATTGAGCTTCCATTTATTTCCAAATGACAAATTTAAAATTTCAGTTGCTTCGGCTAATGGAAGTAAAGAATTAATCAGATGATTTGAAATTAATATTTGTTCAACTTCAGTTAAAAATCTACTTCCGATCGAACTTTGAATAAACTGAAGTATTTTTTCCAAAAGCAATCAATTTTCCATAATGTAATGGCGGAGAAATTATAGTACGAATTAACAAAAAGAACACTAATGGAACACACGTGGCTAATGTTTACTAACAACTGCAGTGTTCACAAAGCGCCGTCTATCGATCATTACAAACGCGGATACACTCATCAAGATGTTTTCTTTTTTCATTACGATACTGAGTTTTAATTTTACATATCCGCTTATAGAGATGAGTAATCGCATGTTTCACTAGATCGAGAATCGTGCTTTTTTTTTCGACCCAAAAAGAAAACTGTTGCTTACTTTTACATTAAGATGTTGGTTTACATGAATCTGATTTTCCACCACTCAGCATCAGTTTTTCAGTAACTTTAACTGCAATGTGATAAAAGTTTTGTTTTACACTTCGTCGAATTTAAATATTTGCAAAAAATATTACATTTAGTTTTAGATGAAGATAGTCTTGTAAGAATAAAACTGATAATCTATATAAATAAAGAGAAGTATCTGTGTGTGTGTCTGTTTACGCTCTGGTGCTCACACGACTAATCGTACAGCTACAAAACTTGGCAGATGGGTACCTGATACTCTGTAGGTATGCATTTCATTGAGATTTTTTCGCATTTGAAAAAATTAAGCATATTAAATTTTAAATTTAAAAAATTATTAATAACAGTTACGTTTACGTATAATTTTTATAGTATAACAAATGTTTATTTTTATTTTTATTTTTATTTTTTTTATTAATTTCTTTAAAAGAGAAATCTTTTTTTTTTTTTTAATTCGTAAAATGATAGTATATAGTAGAAAGGATTAAACCTATTTAAATTTAAGTTTAATTAAAATTTATTATTTATTTAATTAATTTTAAAAGAAAATTACTTTTTCTATTATTTAATATATTGATCGAAATCACATGGTAATACAGTATAAAGTGTGAAGGCTATAAAAGACATGGATGGTGTAAAAACTAAAATATTTAATAGATGCTGAGATGCAGTCATCTTTAAAATCGTAGTTCTTGAATAATAGCAGATCCACCTGTCGTCAAAATATACCCAAATTGAAGTGAATGGGAAAGACCTTTCTGCAGGCAGTGGGAACCTGGACCCGTTGCAGTGCGGGCGAAAAAGGAGCTGCCGTAAGCAGCGGGTACCTGAAGCGAAGTTTAGAGCGATTGCAATCTATTTTTATTTATTTATTTTTATATAATGGAATATGCGATTTAATTCTTCTGAAAATTCCTTTAAATATAGTGACCAACGAAGCGGGCGTAGCCTGCTAGTATCAAATAAAAGGAGGCATTATTCCAAATACACTAATACCAGTTTCAATTATCACTGCTATATATTGTAAGAAAAAAACAATAAGGATAAATACTTTTAAACTGTAAAATTTAAATATATTTTAGAAATAAATTTCTTAAGCAGAATATGAAAAGAGTGTGTATATATTGAGAAGTGAAAAAATTTTCATGCTCTCAAATTAACATTTCATTATAATAAGTAAAGCTGTCGAAAGAGTAACGTAAGCGGTACCCAGTATCAGACGTCAAATCTATTAATCAATTTATCCCCGATATAAGATGTTAAATATGTATCAATAGTTAGTAAAGTTAAACAAGATGTTTCCCACCAAGTCAGGCGCAAAATAGAATTACCGAGGCACTGAATTTAAGTAATTTTATAATTTTTCCTCTACTTCAGAAATCTAATTGAACATTTCTTCCTTTTTTCTTTGTTTCGTGATGTAACAATGATTTGCATTCTCTTATCCATCACACTCTTATTATGACATTAAAAAAACAAAACGCCACTTCCTGAGTAGAAATAGTATAATATCATTCATTTCCGACAGTCATCCGTGCAAGAAATAGCCGATTTCCCCCCGGTTGCAACCATAACAAAAGATCATATCCTGTAAAAAAGGAAAATAATAACTGCCGCCATGAAAGAAATAAATCTCAATATTACGATAAATCGGGTGCAACGGATAATAATGATTTTTTAATTCATTTTTTACTCTCCCACAGTTCGTTTGATGAGATAGGGAGACAAAGATTAAAAATAAACAAGACCGCATATGCTTTTTTTTTTCCTCTAGAGTTAAGTCCTTACTTACACCTTTATTTTCCGTCTTCAATATTCCACTTAAGAAGTTGAGCTTTGCTGCGATCAACAATCACTTCTCAACTTTGCTCTGTCGCGCGCACGTATCAGTGAAGGATTTTATTTGTTGATCGAGATACAAAGTGGTGAGTAATTTTTCGCCTAACTGTTTTTCCAGTGGAATAAATACATTGTTGGAAAGACGAAGAGTTGGATACTTTTACTCCGATTGAAATATTTTACCGGCCGGGGTAAAAATTTGTTTTATAATTTTAGCGCAGATATACTATTGTTGACAATTTCGAATTATTACAGGAGATAAAACACTTTTACACACTAAAGTTTAAAAAAATAAGTTAAATATGTCTGTTACTGGGAAGACAAAAATTTATATATATATTTCCTGGTTGAAATATTACCGGCCGGGATAGATATGTTTTACGCTCCAGCGCAAATATATTGACTTTTAACTTTTGTGTAAGTGCTTTATCTCTTTTAATTTTTAGCACTTCTTTTTTGATAAAAAATTTGTGCAATTTAAAATTATTTTATTGATTTTTTTTTTTTTTTTTTTTTTTTTTTTAATAAATATATATTCGTTAATACGAAAAATTGAAAAGTAATATTGTTTGTTAATATTTCAAGGGGAAATTTTATTTAAACTTAGAATTACTCATTTATAAATTTTTAAGCTGTAGTTCTCTATTTTGTTGATTGCTTTTATTTATAAGCAATGATAAATCTAATATTTTGTTGCGAATAATATTGAACTTTATGTTTAAAATTCGTCAGCTAATTTAGTTACACGATAAGTAAAAATATGTGAGAAAAATGTATTAATTTATAAATTTTTATGTTTCAGTTCTTTCTTTGTTCGTTTATTTTTGCTAAAAAGTTTACCATAACTCATTTCGTGACATTTTTTATGATTTATTTTAAACTTTGTGTTTAAAAAATGTCACATATTTTAATTTAATCTAATATATATATAAAGAGATAATATAAATTATAATAATAATAATAAAAAGAAGTGATAAGTTATAATAATAAATAAATAAAGTATGATAAATAATAGTAAAATTTTTCGTTTCTAAATGAAATCAAATATATATTAAAAAAAAAAAAAAAAAAAAAAAAAAAAAAAATTACTTATTTTTGATATAATATCACTGGATATACTAATCACTTATACTAATTGCTTTTACTATACATTATTTATTAAGAGTACAATATTTTAATATTATAATAATTTATTAAAACTAGAATTTACTATATTATTAAATTTATTTTATTATAATATTTTTATGTAAAACAAACAAAAATATTAATAGAAAATTAAAATTAATTAATTTCAAACTTTTAAATTACAGTTCTGATTTCTTTTATTAATATTAACAGTTTATTATAATTATTATTAAAAAAATTATTGCTTTTGCCTCAAAAAAATGCATAAAATTTTAGAGCGATTTTAATTCATAATTTTAATATGTTATAAAATAATAAATTATTCATGGATATATTTTGTATCTTACTTTAACAGGTATAGTATACTTTAACCTTTAAAAAATCATTTTATTATTATTATTATTAATATTACCATTATTATTATTTCCCTTCTGAGAATATGCATGTTGATATATGATCTTGAAACTGAACTTCATTTCATTTTAAAAAATTTTACTCTAATTTTCACAAAATGGCTTTCTTGCCACTTTTGCAAAAGATTAAAAAAAAAAAAAAAAAAAAAAACTCCATTTGTTGCTTTAAAATTTTCTATACAGAAATCTATACAGAAAATATTTCAAAATTTACTATTTTAAAAAAATATGTAAGACATATTTTTTTTTATTTATTTATTTATATATTTATTTATATAAATTTCTTTATATAAATTTTTATTTTATTTCTTTCTTTATATGCAAAGTTTTTTAAAGCAATCTGTAGCTTTTTTATTTTTATTTTTTTTATTTTTTTTTTATTTTTCTTTTATTTTTTTTTATTTATTTATTTTTTTATTTTTATTTTTATTTATTTTTTTTTTTTTTTTTTTTTTTTTTGACAGTGCCGCCTCTTCCCCCCCACTCCAAAAAACAATAATAATAAATAAATAAATAAAAAGAAAACATTATTTTAAAATTTGGAAATGCATTAAAATTTAACCTTAACATCAGTTACGAATTTGATCGTAAACTTTTACCAAACCGTTTAGTGCGTAAATAAAACACAAAAAGATTCAGAATACTTCATATATCAACGTAAGTTTTTTTTTTTTTTTTTTTTTTAATGCTTAAAAACTCTTAGATCCCCTTTAACAAAGATTTTATTAGTTATCACATTTTTTATAAAATAAATTAACATACATTTTTTATTTTATAGTAAAACTTTTCGTCTCATCCGAAAATTCTATAATTAATAAAATTACTACCAGGTTTTGCCCGCTTCGCTGATCACTATATTTAAAAGAACTTTTCAAAAAATAAAAAAAGAAAAGAAAAGAATTACTACAGTTTACATCACTTTATAAATAAAAATTTTAAAAAAAAATCCACTGAAATCGCTCAAAACCCCTCTTCGGGTACGGACGTTTCAATTAACCGATTATGTCGGTTACGAATCCCAACTGCTTACGTTTCGCCTTAACAGGACATTTCAACTTAGGTGCTTATTGACGACAGCTGGTGCTTCTAGTATTTAAGATTATCCAGGGATCTTTTTTCAAGAATAATATTTTTACAGACAACTATGTCTCAGTATCTACTGAACATTTTAGTTTTGGCATCATGATTTAGCGAGACCGAGTATCACGCGTTTAGAGAATTACGTTTTAAAAAGGTGAGATTTGATTAAAGATGAAATAACTGTTTTTGTATAGCTAAATATTTATGCAATTAGCTGCGATTTAACACACACATATATATATATATTTAACACTTATGTATTATCTCGTCAACCATAAAGTGATAGTAAATATAGTATTATTAATATCATCGTATTTATATCGCCAAATATACGTATCTATATCAACCCTATAAGACAATTAAGTTTGGAATAGTCGGATAGTACATCCCATTTTAAATAATATATTTCGATTAATTTATTTAAATGTAAATACTAAATGTAGATTTTAAACATTTATACGACTGTTAATTCTTAATGTCTTAGTATAAGTTCATTTAAACATTAAAATGGAGAAAACAAATATTATGGAATTAAAAAAATAAATAAATAAATAAATAAAAAATAAAATAATAGTTCACTAAATGCATAGTCTCAATATAATTTAATTATTACGACACGTTCATTATTTTTTTTTTTTTCGACATAAAATATGCATATATATTCATTTATTTACACGTGAATGATAAAACTGAAATACAATTTTATCAATAAGTATAAAACTAAAGTTATTATGACGTCAATTTTGTCAGATACATGAGTAAAATAAATTTTTAGTATTTTTTTATTATTCACATGTAAATAAATATATTTATTTTTACGTCGAAAAAAAAAAAAAAAGAACGCGTTAACTTTTTTTTGGTATCAGATTAGTATGCATTAAATCTAACATAACGTTTTCGTTTTCATGTTTTAATTAATTTTAAAAAATTAATCAAAAAATCGAAAATCAGGTTTCGAGGTGGATCAGGAAAGGTCAGAAGAGACCTCCGTGCAAAATTCTGTAGTTCTAAGGTCTGCTTACTGAGAGACCGACACACAGAGAGAGATACAAAAAAGAAAGAGAGAGAGGCACGTTCTTTTATTATATGTAGAAGTATTAATAGTTTGTCTTCAACTTTTCTTAATTTTGATTATGATGTAAAAAATGGCATATTACACTGAAAATTTTTATACTTTATTATTACTCAGATTGTTTTTTAAATGATGTAAAAACATTACTTTATAGTAATATTTTTTAGTTAATTGATGATAGTTCTAATAAATTTGTGTTTCATAATTGAAATAGCATAACGATTTTTAAAAATATTCAATAAATAATTTGTTGCTTTTTCTTAATAGAATATTGTAATAGTTATAATAATTTAAAAAAATTGTCGTAAATCTTTTACTATATCTGTACTTAGTTTCAGAAGTGCGACATTATTATCACGAAATAAGAAAGGATACTTTTAAAGGAGCATATTATATTATCATTATTGATAGTTAATGTGAAATTTTAGTTTTACACCATTTTCTCATAATTATAACGGAATATGTATAATTATTTTGTTTCATTTTACCTTCATCTAGAAAAATAATTCATAATCTGGGATCCAAGGATAACTTAGGGAACGGAAAGAAGTTGAACATGACACTGAGGACCATATAAATTTTATGTAAAAAGGTTGAATTGATTTCCACAAGAGTGACCAGGCTAGGAATCGAACCTGGAATACTGAAAATCTGTCAGAAAAAAAGTGTAGACTAGATGTCGACACTGTAGCTCATTTGATAATACTTTAAGAAATTAAGTTGGCCTTGTCATATAAAACTTATATATTACATTTAGTCGAATTAATAAATTCAAATGATAGTAAGGAATTTTGTAGTTTCGCGCTCAGGGTATATTATCAGAGCAGAGGCCCCACCAGTGACAAGAGGTTCTACCCTCCTACAGGGTATGCGAGAAATGTTGGGTTCGAACTCAGGTCGCACTCATCGGTCTAGCTATTAGAGGTTTACTGTGATTTTCTCCGAAACTCGTGTAAATGCGGTCTCGGACCACTAAAAATTACTTTCACGGAGGATATTCCATTCAGGCCTAGGACACTCGTGAAGTCGGACGATCTTAAACCTTACACCACTACTATGAGAGGAAAATCTTACAAATGAACAACTAGAAAGGAAAATTGTGTAGTATCACTCTAAACACTTTGTCGCTGAACTGAATCCTATTAAATTTTGGTGTTCTAATAGCTAAAATCATAAAATTGTATAATATTTTACTATGCTATTGCAAGCAATGATGTAGTAAGTTTCAACGTTTTATGGTTATAACTACCGCAATATCTGAATGTTGTTCAACATTGCATCACTGTAATAATGTAATTTACATATCTTTAATTAATTTATACAATTCTGCAGTTATGATCATTTTGAATTCAATGTTTTGAGAACAATCGGTATTTTTACTTTCTTCTATATATATGAAAGATTCCTGAAATTTTTCGAACTCCAGTTTTCGATGGATTTACAGGTTTTGAGATGTCCTGAACACGATTTGACTGTTTTTAGAAAACGTCTGTCTGTGTATTACAAAATTTGTGGCCGCTGTATCTAACGAACCAATGAACGAAATTTAACTTGATTGGTACTTGATTGGACCCTGACCTAAACTGGAGCTGTTTAGATTTGGGGATCAATCGCTCAACAGGTGGCGCTGTGATCCCATTTTTTTTCTCAATTTTTAACATGTCAGTATAGGACAAAATTTCGTATAAATGTACATAATGAGAGTCTTTTTTAACGTGTGATTGTAAAATCAATATGAATTACTTATAATAGTAATAGTTAACTAGGAAAAAAAGTTTGTACATCCCTGCCCCCCCCCCTTTCATCTTCAAATGGGTATCTTTCGAAAGAACTTGTCAATATCTTTAAAAACGAATGGTTGAACCATAGATATATGATAATTTAAAACAAAGTTATCAATTTTTTTTCATTTTTAACAAAAAAAAAAAAACTTAGGGGGAAAATCGCGTTTTTTCTGATGCTGACACAAAACTGACTTTCTTTCGGCATTTAGAGTTATAATTTTGTGAGATAAAAATCGTCTGCATTCAACATAGAACATAATTTCAATAAATAATAATTAAATAAATAATTTGTACTGACTGAATTTGTGTAAAATTATATAGAAGACAGTCTTGTGGTTGCCACAAGATACTAGCTTTCCTAAATAATCATTTGGTAACATAAAAATGGCTCGTTATAGTTAGAAGATAAAGAAGCATATTGGTATAGAAGGAATTTTGAAAAATACATATGATGAAGAAAACATAACTTATGGTTATGAAACTGAAAAAATATGCTGCACCATGGCACAAAATGTCGACTAAGTTTCAAATACTGTTTCTTAATTTATACCAAAAGTTTTATTAAAACAATTAAAATTAGTAGTAATTATCATCAAAAAAACCCTTTAAATATTTTAATACATTTAAAATCCTATTGTATTTGAAAATATATTTGAAATTCTTGTAATGTAATTAGTTGTTTACCAATATTAAAATTAAAATATTCTGTATTTATCAGTCAAGCGTTTCATTTGATATAATTAGAAAAATGGATAATTTTCCTCAATTGTTGTTATTTACTTCTATAACGTTATTTGTTGTTAAATAGTTATGAGAAATTAGAGTAAAAAACTAATATTAAAAAGATAATGAGGTAAAAAGATAACACAATAATCAGAAATTATTTGATCGTTCTACGATTCATAGTTTTTTATAATTTTTTGTACATTTTATATTCTACTTTTTACATGAATTAATAACAAAATAAAAACTGTGAATGATTTAAAATATACGATCTATTTTTTAAATTTTACATGTATTTTACTATAATTAGTTTCATTTCATTTCCCAAAAACCAAAGTTAAGATTTTAACTAAAATTTAATAAATGCACATAATAATTAAATGAGTACTACTAAAGTTATATATATGTGTGTATATTTAAGATACAAATCTTAAGATACAAATCTACTGCTGAATCGATATCAAATTTAAAAAAGAAATTCACTTATTTATAACCATTTTTATTTTATTCAATAGAAGACAGTTTTCGACTTCTGGTTTTTGAGGGATTTACCTGTTTTGAAAAGTCAAGAAAACGATGTGATCAATTTTTAGAAAATGTCTGTCTGTGTTGCAAAAAAAAATAAAAAATAAAAAATCTTGTGGCTGTAGCTCAAAAACTAATGCACAGAATTTCATAAAACTAATTGCACCTTGACATCAGCTGAAGCCATCAACTTTCGGTGCAAAGTGCTCTTCAGGTGGTGCTGCAATTCAGCGATTTTTCCCAATCGGAAGGCTATTCTCTGCTTCTATGTCTTATAACTGCATCAAACATGATATGTGAAATTACCATTATAAAAGCGAATACTGGCCTAATTTATGTACATATCGACCGAGAGCTGGAACTGCTAAGTTTCAATTCTCCCCTGTGTAGGAAGACTATACCTCAACTTCTATGATGTATAAATTCACCAAACTTGATATATGAAATAATTATTATAATAACGAATGCTGACATAAATTGCGTGTATATCGGCCGACAGGTTCGGGTGCAGTTACTCGTCATTTGTAATTTTTCATACTGCTAAATTTCTGCAACTATTGGCTGAAATTGCATTAAAGTTCATAAGTAAAATCTTTATTGTGAGAAGCGGTGATTAAATTTTTGCGCATGGTAACCAGTAGATGACGATATTAAACAAAATAACATAGAAGAAAATTCATCGATGGCCACAACATGGGAATATGCTTGTATATTAAATAAAAATTTTATTAGTGATCATTCTCGATAAGTAACATTTGAAATATTTACACGAAAAAGTATGAATATTTAAAAAGGAATCATAATACGTTTCTAACAAGTAATATTTCTCCTGGAATATATTTACAATTAATATTATTTATTAATTATATTAAGTCTAACACACTCTGAGACAGAACATGAAAAACAAGAGACTTTGATAAATTAACATAGGTTTTCAATAAAGTTGTGCATAAAATAAACAAACGATAATAAGTCTGTATTAAAAAATTATATCTAAACTTACTTATCTTTTCTTGCTCATTCAATTCAAAATTAAACCAGTAAATAAGTATAATACTTATAGATTCGAAGTCCAGAAAGACTTTCAAGGAATGGAAGAGTATTATTGAAAAAAAAAAAAAAAAAAAATTATATACGCACTACGTAGTTTAAAAAAAATAAACTAATCCGCCTGAAAAACAATTAGCCATTTTATTCACTTATCTAAAAGTCATACGATGTGCGAAAATAATTACACGTTCAACAAAAAAACTGCAAATAACGCAGAATTTATGTTAAACGTTAAATAGCTCAAATGAGAAAAAGTTAAAAAAAAAAAATTTCAAGTTTCCTTTTTTGTTGCCACAAAATAAAATGGTGTTTTACATATCTTTAATTATTGAATTGATATGTAAACATAGAATTAATAATTAATTAAAAATAGCAATTAATTTTCTATATCTAGTATAATAAATAAAGAATTTACCCAAAACTAAAATATTTATGTGTTTTGCATGTTACTATAAGTAGTAAATCCCAATCTTAAGATTTTAAAGCGATTGTGACTATCAGAAGAATCTACTTAACACCAAAAGCATTCATCAGGGCATGGGGGTGTGTCACACAAAGAGGTCAAAAGGTGATTATAATTCTTAGAAATTCTTAAAAAACTATTATCCATGTTTCTAAAAAATGATTGTAATTATTACAATTTTCAAATATACTTTCCTTTTATACTAAAAATTATATTAATTTCTTTTTCGAAAACAGTTTCTTGTCGTACAATTTTGTTTGAGCGAAAATATTAAAAATATTAAATGTAGTAATTAAATGTAGTAATTATTAAATGTAATAATTTTGTAGTAATTTGAAGAAATTTAGACAATTTTTTTTTTTCTTTTTAATTACCTTCTGCATGAAAATATATCCCTGCATTCGTTCCATAACTATAACAACACATATAATGTAAAACCGTACTATAATATCAAGATTTCAACTTTTAAAAGACTTTCAATTAAAAAAAAAAAAAAAAAAAAGAAATTGAATTTTTTATCAATGATAGATATGTTGTCAATATTTCGATTAAAAAATATATAAGTATATTCGGAATTAAGTATTAAAAAAATAAATAAATAAATAAATAATTTAATATAAAAGCAGGGTAAATAATGAAAAAATATTCAATCCCCTTTAAAATATTTTTAACAATAATATATGTGTGTGTGTGTGGGTGGGTGGGTGGGTGTGTGGGTGTGTGGGTGTGGGTGGGTGGGTGTGTGGGTGTGGGTGTATTTTCGCAAAAGTCAAAAGCGTGACGATGGATAAACATGATAACTATTTAGCAAATACAAATAAGATGTTATTCTCTAAATAAATTGTTACATTATAAATGAATAAAAAAGGGTTAATACGATATAATTAAAAAGGAAAAAAAAAACAGGGAAATCAAATATTATGAAATCTTTTATAAAACTTTACTTTGAAAATTTTAAAAGTATAACAAAATTCCAAGCATCTCAAAACATGCAAAAACTTCAAAAATCGACAATAAAAAAATTTCCGAATCCAATGCTTCCTTTTTACGTATAAATTGAAGGAATATATATATATATATATATATATATATATATATACATATATTTTGAGTGATAATGAAACTTGTAAAGAAAAATTACTGCAATTATCTATATATTAATAGGCAAACATGAAATTTGTAGAACACTTTTAATATATTAATTATGGTAATAGAGGGTTGAAAGTAGTATCATTCGAAAGGTATGATTAGCCAGATTTGAAGAATACAAAAATTATTTTCTTACGATGTCAAGAAGGTAATTTAAAATATTTTCATTTTTTATGCACTTTTTTTTCATATAAAATGAAATTCATATACACGTATTTTTTTGTATTAAAAATTTCCTAAAGAAGAAAGCTGTTAAATCTAGCAATTACTTAAAATTCAAATAAAACCATGGACACAGTAATTTGTATAGATATAACATTCTAAAACTCTCGACTACAGATTTTTTATTCTAAGAGGAAACGGCTATTAGAGTGGTAAAAATGTTTATGAGTGAATGAGTGGTAGATCGAAGTTTTATACTATTAAACATATACGCAAATTAAAGAAGGATTTGATTTATGAAAGGTCAATTTTCTTTTCTAATTATGATATAATTTCTTTTCTTTTCTTTCTATCTTTCTTCTTTTTTTTTTTTTTTTTTTTTTTTTTTTTCCTTTGTGATTTACGTCAGCTCTAATTTGAAGACACATTTTTTAGCTAAAATATAATGCCTTTCAACTAACTGAAATTGATTATTTCTTATTAAATAAGTGGATTTATTACTATATCTTCTGCATATATATGAAGAAAGTATAAAATTTGGAAAAAAATTTAATTTCTGGTTTTTGATAAAGTTACACGTTTTGATATTTCTTGAATACGAATGAATATTGATTATATTGATTATATTTTTGTTCATGTTAATCGGTAGGTGGCACTTCCATATAAAATGATATAGCAGAAAGTATTGGATTCATGAATATTTTTGACTTCCGGTTTTTGATGAATTTACAAGTTTTGAGATGTCCGAAACATGATTCGCTCATTTTTAGAAAATGACTATTTTTCTGTGTTTGTATGATGTGTTGGGGGAAATTTTGTAGTATCTCATGAATCAATAGACGGAATTTAAGTACGATTTATAATTGGTTAGACCTTTGATTTAAATTGGTACTGATTAGCTGTTGGAATAAGTGGGGCTACTATGTTGTGATTCACCCCATTTAAGTCAAGGCTATATCTCAACTTGTGTCGTGTATAAACGCACCAAACATGATATATGATATGGACATTATGTAAAACTACGCTATTTTAATTTGGGTGCATATCGGCCGACAAGTGGCACTGCTGTGTTGCAATTTAATTCTGTTTACGAGAAGGAAATTACTTTGCTTTGCTTTGCAAAAAAACGGTCAAATTTCGACCACTGGGCTATATTAGTAATAGGTAAATACATAACCATTAAAATTATTATTGAATAAATAAATTATTATTGAAAAATTACTACTTCATTTTTCAAACAAAAAGTGGTAGCAATATTATTAGTGAAAAATATGTAACACATAATATAAGAATTGTGAGGAAGTTTTCTTATAAGAGACGTTATTGAGACCTCATACGTCAAGCGCTGAAAATATACAACGTATAATTTTCAACAACATAAGATTTTGCACAATATAAACAAGAATATTGTTATGAAACGAATTAAATTATTATACGATTTCATTTAATTACCTATCTTCATTTGTATTTGAACAACACATAGTCGTAGAAATATAGAGGTTTCTTTAAAAATTCTCAAGGGAAAAAAAAAAAAGAAAGAAAGAAAAAAATTGTTCGATTTCTAAATATAATGTGAAGGATATTCAACTTAATGCAATGCCATTTTTAAAATACTTAACATTTTGTGCATTGTGTTAGCTAACCAATGAGAGCTTTATAATGAATATCAATCAATATTGATTATCAGTTTAGATTCACATTCATTCTTAAACTTAGAATGCAATCGTTTGGCAACTTTAGATAAGTTTTTTTAGCAAATTATAATTCTGAATCAAATTTGCGGATATCATTGGCTACACTACAGGAAAAGCATAACAAACTAAAATCTGACCAGTATTTTCACCGCGACCGCAGTCCTAAAAGTTATATGCTTTACATATTAATTGACCTAACTGTCGATTCATTCAATCAGAAGAAAGCGCACTTGAATCTCTAAACGCAAAAAAGATGTAAATACGTAACCTAATAAGCGAATTTTTATGTAAGCACTTTTCAAAAATGTCAAGTGTTAATTAAAATGTTTTGTTTAAGTAGACCTTTTAAAAAACATTATACCTCGCAGTTTTAACAGTAGATAAAATATATGAATACATTATCATCATATTTTAAAATAATTAAATATTTTGTTGTGTATTATTAAAATATTCAAAGAGTACAAACAAGTTAGTAGGCAGGTATATTATAGGTCACTGTCGCGTGACTTGTATAGATTTCGATGAGTATGAAACTTCAATGAACTCGAATTATTTGAAGTGCGCTAGCGTCTAAATTCTAAATTCGATTGAGATACAAATTGGTTGTGTTATAGGTTATCATCGAAGGAACTGTACAGATTTAGAGTTTAGAGTGTAAAACTTAGTTTTTTTTTTTTTTTTTTTCTTCTTCTTCTTCTTCTTCTTCTTCTTTAATTGTATACAAAGACGAAATTTTATATATTGTGGTCTATGGTCTTAATTTATTTAAAGCTCGCTTTAGTAATGTTAAATTTTTTAAAACGTAAAAAACAGGTAAATATTTGATATTGTGAACTTACCATTTATAGTTCTTTTACAGAGATGCACAAAAGATTTTGTAAACATTATGATCCATTAAACGACATGTAACTTGGGGAGAAATACTCACACCCCTATTATTATTTTCTTCTTTGTTTATTTAACAATTTCTCTCATTTAAATTTATTTAAACAACCGTTAATTACTAAATTTTCGAAAAAAAGTCGAATAAAGTCACTCCACATAAAGCTTTTCTTTAATAAAAATTATTTGACTTAAGTATCAATAACAAGTATTTTTTAAAAATCTATAAATAGAAAAATAGTATCAAAATTTTTTATTTCCTTAACAAAAGAAATATTGCTAAACTACTTTTTTCATTCACAATATCTAATACATACATTTTTGTTTTTTCTGTTTTCACTTTAGATATGAATCAAAAGATGAAGTTAACAAATGCCTTTTTAATTGTGCTACTGTTTATTGAAGTACCCAGACCTTCCTATGGATTCGGAATGCTTAAAGGAGGAGGTGGTGGTGGTTCATCATCAGTGGCTGAAATCCTTGCAGCAGGTCTCATAACAGGATTGTTAATGGATAGTAAACCAAGATCTATGCCGATGCTACGAGCAATCGCCAAACCTTTCATAGGAGGTTATAGCGCGATGCAATCACGTCATGTTATGTATCCAATGATGGCTGCCAGATATCCAATGATGGGCTCCTTTATTTACCCAACTATTCATAGACCGCATTATAATATGATGAACCATATGATGGCTCAAGCGGCAAGAAACCATGCAATGATGGCCCAAGCAGCAAAAGATCATGCTATGATGGCCCATGCCGCAAAAGATCATGCAATGATGGCCCAAGCCGCAAAAGATCATGCTATGATGGCCCAAGCCGCAAAAGATCATGCTATGATGGCTCAAGTAGCAAAAGATCATCAAGAATTAACTTCTCGTCTCAATGAAGAAATCAAAGCTTTAGAAGCCCAAGAGAGTATGCTTGAAGCAGCGTTAGAGAGAACACGCCAAGGTACTGATACAGCAATAACAGAATTGTTGAACGAAGAAGAAACTGCAATACCTGCTGCCGCGCTTTTACTGGAAACCGCAGATCTAGTAGAAGCTACGCCTGTTCTGGAAAACCCTCCAATTATGCCACCACCAGAAATGTTCCAAACAGCTCCCAGCGAACCAGAATCCCGATACATTTTACCACGAATTGTAAGGCATTTCGTACAAAGGTTATTGAGGAGGGGGGAGAACCACTAATGATATTAACAATATTTTTAAATTACGCGAATTTTAAAGGAATTTTAGACCTAAGGAAGAAACATATCACATTTCATAAAAACAAGCACATATTAAATAGATATTTAACACATAATTTATATTTCAGTAATGTTTAAATAATAATTCTTAAAACATATTAATTAAACGCTACGGAAATAGCAATAAAATTAACCAATTCTTTAAAAAAAAAAAAAAAAAATTACAACTCACACTTTATGTATATTTATTGATAGGATAGGCTTATGAAGAGAAAAAAAGAAAGTTGATCAGAAGTTATGAAAACATAATGTACAGTCGGTAACAAAAGTGTGCGAACACTAGCAAAAATTCCTATATAAAAAAAGTACACTTCATACGGTTTTGTTAAATAAATCCTTCTCGAATCCTGTTCTTAATCAGCGTAAGAACATGATTCGATAAGGATTTATTTAACAAAACCGTATGAAGTGTACTTTTTTAACATATGAATTTTCGCTAGTGTTCGGACACTTTTGTTACCGACTGTATACTTACAATAACAAAACGATAAGTATATTTTAAATGTCTAAAATTATACCACTTACATAACTTTTGGCGATTTTATAGAATTTTTGTATTTCAATTAGAGCAGTATTTCATACGGGTAAAAAAATGCTTTAACAGCATTATCAAGTACATTAAGAAGGTCTGTTATAACCTGCGCTTCTTTCATTAAAAATAATGCATTATATTTTCAATAAAAAAAAAAAAAAAACAGACGTTATGGTCAACATAATTGCATTTTTACATCTCCAGAATTGCTAGTTGGGGCTTCTAAAATTCCATTTACATATCATTTTCATAATTTCAAACTCATCAATCATATACCATAATTCAGAAATCATTCCAATATAACTAAAATAATATATTTTTATTTAAATCGGGGGACACATATATAATCATCTTCATTGTTGTAAAAAATGCACTGATTGATCTCTATGATGAGAAATCATATTTCAACTAAAAGAGGTTTTGGAACCTTTTATATACAATATGAAAAATGTCCCTGGCTACTGTGTATATAGCCTCTGTTCACTGGCTTTTGTATATATGTAAATATGTAAATTTGAAAATATAAAAATTTATATATTTTTGGAAGCAGTGTTTTATTTCTTCATTTTGTTAAATTTTCTCACGTGTAAATACTAACTGAAACATTAAATTGCTTCCTTTTACCAACATGCATTTAATTCTTTAAGGGAACTTGGTACTACTGAAGGTTTCATATAAAATCTTATATATCCATTCAATACTTATAAATTGAACTATTTTAGGTTTGTTCAGTAAAATATATATTCATGCAACAATTTTTATGGTTTTTGATAATTTTTTTTTACAGGTTTGAAATCTTTAAATTGCGTTTTCTCAGTTAGCATTTTTTCGTAAATTCATAATCTTCAAAATGCTTAAACTTCTACAGATATTTAAGAAAATATTTATTTATTTATTTATTATTTATTTATTTTTGGATATTTAATAGAACTTATTTCAAAGAATTAGGGAGGTATTTTGCAATATCTTTAAAGGAGAAAATATTAAAAATAAAAATATAACTCTTTTTTTTTTTTTTTTTTTTTGCAAATTTTTGCAGAAACATGCCGTTTTATTTTTTTCTCAAAAACTAATCAATAAATTTCAAAATCCATCCCTAATTCTTTTTAGGTTGTATTAAACATAAAAAAAAAAAAAAAATTAAATATCTATCTTTTTTTAAATATCTGTAGAAGTTTAAACATTTTGAAGATAATGAAATCAGGAAAAAATGCAAACTGAGAAAACGTAATTTAGAGATTTCAAATAGGTAAAAAGTTTAGCAAAAACCATAAGAATTGTTGCCTGAATATATGTTTTACGGAACAAACTTAAAATAGTTCAATTTATAAATATTAAATGAAAATTTAAGCTTTTATATGAAACTTGCGATAGTGCCAAGTCCCCTTCATCTTCACTACAGTATAAGATCCGTTATCCAGAATGCTCCGAAAACCTGAATGCAAAATGCTAATAAAAATTTTTAACTTTTACAAAACCTTAAGAATGAAAAGATAAAAATATCAGCGGTCAGAATTATATTTTTGCGACCTACTTTCTTTAATCTTACAATGTTGTTCTGGAGAAATATAGTGAGCAGAAAATTGTCCAAATAATTACTTGATATTGATAATTTTCAAATTTAGGTTAAAAAATGAATTTTTTTTATGAATGATGAAAGGTTAAAAAATGAGTTTTTTTTTTTCTTTTTCTTTTTTTTTTTTTTTTTTTTTTTCTTTTAATAGATAAATATTAGTAACACATACTCCTTGGAATTCCCAACAGCAGACGAATTTTTTCCTTAAACTCAGCTTGCATGCATAAAGTCCTGATTAATGTAAAAATTTTAAATTATTTTTATTAATTTCAATTATTTTTAGAATTTATTTCATGAAATATTTAGCATTATGTGATAAAAATATTTTAAATATTTATGAACAATTAGTACAATAGACCCACTATAAGCAAAAAACTATCAGGAAAATGTTTGCAAAATCCAAATCAAAGGATTTTGCTACCAATTCCCAAAATTAAATTATATATTTTTTCACTTATTATTACTATTATTAGTAGTAATTTAAATTTGTAATTAAGAATGTCTTATTTTGTGTAAATAATTTATTAAAGGAACAAATCTATAATTAATGTATTTACATAAATTATTAATATTTATCACTGCTATATACGAAATTATTTCGTACGTTTCTATTACTTAGTCAAGTTTTCTGAATTACGAAAAAAAAACCTTATCCAGAATACCCCAGCTCCAAAGCTTTCTAGATAACAGATCCAATATTGTACTAAATTTCATTGAAAAATTGCTAAACTAATTTCAAAAATGGTTATTAGACATATAATTTATCAGAAATGTATAAAAAGAAAAGAAAAAAAATAGCATTTTTAATTTTCGAGAAATTTTTGGTTTAAAATATCTATAATATAAGTTAAGTTAGCCTTATTAAATTCAAGTAAAATTTAATTTAATTAATAAAAAGCCTTGTGAGAAAACATAATAAACAACAAAAACTCGCAAAAGTTGATTCAATTAAAAATAGTAATCTAGCCTTTCATTAAGTGAAAAAACTAGACACTATTGCATCATCAGACCAGCAAAGCCCACTCACGCGTTCTAAGAAATTTCAAGTGACTCATTTAGCCTTCTCTGAGACACCATTTATTAAATTTTGAAGTAGGGCTGCTATCTACGATCAGAGTAAAAACAAAGGTTTAAAAATCCACTAAAACAAGAAAAAATATTAAAGAACTAATGCATAAATATAAATATATGTATTAAATTATATCAAACAACTGGTTTCGCTGCGAAACTAGAGAACGTTAAACAGTTAAACATCTTGTTGTTGCGAAATTTTTTAAAAACTTCAATGAGAATTCAACTGAAACATTTATTACTTTCTTCTATATTCAATAGAAGAAAGTATTGGATTCGTAAAAATTTTCGACCTCGGGTTTTTGATGGATTTACACGTTTTGAGAGCTGTAGAACACGATTTGACCATTTTTAGAAAATGTCTGTCTGTCTATGTGTGTGCGACAAAATTTTGTGGCGACTATATCTCAGGTGCTACTGCACAAAACTTCATACAAATTGGTATGTAGTTAAACATTGACATAAATTAGTGCTTATCAACTTTTGGTAAAAATTGTGCAACAGCTTGCGTTGCCATCCCGCTTTTTCTAAATTTTTAACATTGTGGTATAGGACAAAATTTTGTATAAATGTGCCTAAAGAGAATTATTTTTTAATAATCATTACGAAATCTGAAAGAATTATTTGTAATAGAGATAGTCAACTGGGAAAAAAAATTGTGTATGTAGGAGCCTCGCCTCGCCCCTCGAGGGGAGTAAATTTTCATGATGGGTATCTTTCAAAAGAGCTCACCAATACCTTTAAAATGAATGGTTGAACCATGGATCTGCGATAATTTAAAATAAAATTGTCAATTTTTTTCATTTTTAACATTTTTTTTTTTTTTTTTTTTTGTAATGTAATATTGAGAATAAAATTGACTTTTTTTTTTTTTTTTTTTTTTTTTTTTTTTGATATTTAGTGTTATACTACTTCTCTAATATGGAAATCGTCTGCATTATCATGGAAGATAATTTTTTTTATATAATAATTTTAATAAATTATTTTTACTGAGTGAATTTGTATAGGAAAATATAGAAGGATGTCATGTGGTGGTGACCACAACATTCTAGTTTCTTATGACATTGTACAAAATGCTTCGTTTACAAAGTTTGTTAATATACATATATAATCAAGAATGTGAAAATCGTTATGATGCATATCACACTGGTGGCGATAGAGAGCTCGCGGTGCGGGAGAGACCCAGAACTTAAAAGGCTCCCGAAAATGGACAAAAAGTGATATTTTTCGTAAGTAAAAAAATATTTTTATAAAAAAAAAATTTCATGAATTACAATAATTAAGCCTTTTACTTCGATATTCCGTATTATAAGCACTGGAGATATCATAAGAAACATATCGCAAATAAATAAGATGCGTAATTTTGGTCAATTCCATCATATTAACTTTGAATTAAAAGTATAAGAACGTTTAAAAAAAAAAAAAAAAAAAAAAAAAAAGTATTAATTTTTTTTAATGAATCATTTGATAAATTATGAATAGCTGAAAGTGCATTATAAAAGAAAAAAAAGGAAACATTCTGTTTTTTTTTTTTTTTTTTTAAGCAAGTCTCACGCCACTGTTTCATATACTACCTTATACCAAATTTCCAAAATTAGAATTTACCCCAAGAATCACGGTCAAAGCAATGCCATTGTAATTCGGAATTTTGCTTGCATTCCGAATGATTAACGATCTATCTTTGGTTGAACTGGAGTCAACAATGATGGTGATATCGATAGCAGAAAAATGCGTAAAAAACTGGTATTAAATGTGATAAATCAATGAAATTTTTTTAAGAAAACACCATAAATTGCAAAAACATACATCAGTTATTTTGGATAGAAATGATTAATCATGAACGTTCATCACACGAAAAGAAGTGGACATGAAAGCAGAATGCAAAACAGCATACATTGCTGTTTTTATGCTGCATTCGTGCCCACTTCTTTTCTCCTGATAAACAGCCGTATTTAACCATTTCAACAAGAAATAATTGCTGTATTTAGAATTTATGATATTTGCTTACAAAGTTTTCATTTATCAGATGTCATTTCACCATTAAATATATTAAAGAATGTGCTCGAGAAAACAGAATTTGGATTATTGATTGTATGAGATGGTTGAGTCAACTCTGTTTCTTTATGTAAGCTTTTATTCCAAAAAGAAAATATTTCTAGATCATAACAAATTTACAGCTTTTGTGAAAAATATAACTAAGCATAAAATTTGACAGGAAAATTGCAATTTCAAACTTTAATAACAATCACTTGGCTGTGCCATTTGATTGTTTGTATTTTTAGACCAAGCAGTTTCCAACTGGGCTTGTGCTTCCACTCAGATGGAAGTTTAATCAGACTCAAGATATCCCATTTCTATCGAATTCCAAAAAGAAAGAAACTAACCAAAATGATTGGCAAATCCACATCATTTTTTTACTTAAGCAGGCGTGATAAAATAAACGGTCATAACTAAATATTCGCAACTTATAAACATTAAAATGTCTCGATATAAATCTTTCAAAAGCACTTCTCGATTGCGTTAGTATTTAAGTACATACAATGATTTTTATGTTTTAAGCCCATTTAGAAAAAGGTAATAATAAGATATTATAATGTATTTTAAACACATACAATTTATTCTCTTTCAGAACTTCCTTTTCTTGATTACTAATACAAAAAAAGGAAGAGTTGTCTTATATTATTATTTCAAGCGACGCCCTAACAAAATGGATATCCCCTAGACTCTGATTACCGAATAGTCATGAGAAGTATACCTTTTTCTTATGAAAATTTTAAAAGAATCCAAATTGCATACTTTCAATCTCAATGACCTTCTCTTTTTTTTCAAATTACTAAGTCTTTCATTTTTTTTATTTTAAAGTAATCATCAGATAATTTCTATAATCTGAAATATATCTATCATTTAGTAAAAATTCGTAAATTTTTTGAGTTTTCGGCATTTTTAGATCAAGTAGTTCCTACCTAGGCTTTTGTGCTTCCGTTCAGTTGGAAGTTTAATGGGACTCAGGACATCCCACGCATATCAAATTCTAAAGAGAACGAAACTTCCATTAAAAATGCAAATAAAATATTGCATTTAAACGATAAGCATAGCTGGACAAACTATAACCAGAATAACTGGCCAGTATCATTAAAAATGTAAATTAAAAAAATTATTCTAGAGTCTATAATCTATTTTAAAAGAATCATTCACTCAGGCATTCGCATTTCCTTTTTAGAAAACTTTCACCTTTTAAATGAATTTATGCTTCACATCTTCGCATGTTTTTTCAGAAAATCGTCAACGGTCCATTGCTCCCATATAAACAAAGCATGTTACACTTTTAAACAGACTTTACGACGCTTTTAAATCACACTCTAACGCTTGTTAATTGCTTACTAAAAACTGTAATGTAGTTGAGAAAATCCTACAATTAGAGAACTAGATTATAGCAATTTTTTACTTAGAAAGTAATTACACTTACCAAAAATGTTTATGTTTGGGAGACTGACTAGTCAAAAATCACAACTTCGATGAACAGGTCATTAACTTGTTAGAATTTGCAAATGTGTAACAAATTCCAAGAGAGAAAAGAAAATTTATAAACAGGAAAAAAACTGATGCGCTACTATTTTTATTATTATTATTATTATTATTTTAATAAGTTCTTAACGAACTTTTCAAATATTTATATATTTGAAAAATACTAGATGATTCAAAAATTCAAAAAAAATTTTAGATTCAGCATATATAGTTACGCTCATCAGTGCCTGACTCTGTCAGGCTTAAAAGATTCCATTGGACTGTCTATGTGTGAACGCAAGTTGCCACCTTAAAATATTAAATCATTAAAATATTAATTATTTTCATACTTTAGTTAATTTTAAAAATCTAATTGTCCGATCGATAAGCTGTTTAATCCAACGGATTCGGAAAAAACGCCCCTTTCATTTGGTACCTTATTTGCAACGAATTTTTGATTAGATTTTTTAAAATTAATTAAAATATGAAAATAATATGAAAAACATTTAAATCTTTAATTGTTGCCTTTTTTCCCGCCATAAAATGAAATATGCTTTCACGTGAAAAAAAAAAGAAAAGAAAAAAAATACGCAAGCGAAGTGTGACGTCACTGCCTATCCATGGATGCAAGAAAAATATTTCCTATGTTAATCGCCCATCCGCATTTGTAATGATCGATAGATGGCGCTTTTTCAGCTTTTGTTGTTAGTAAATACAATAGCCACGTGTATTTATTATTGTTCTATTTGTGTTACTACTTAATATTCGTGTTATAATTTCTCCGCCATTACATCATGGAAAATTGATTGCTTTTGGAAAAAAATATTTCAGTTTATTCAAAGTTCCATCGGAAGTAGATTTTTAACTGAAGATGAACAAATATTAGTTTCAAATCATCTGATTAATTATTTACTTCCATTAGCCGAAGCAATTGAAATTTTATATTTGTCATTTGGAAATACATAGAAGCTTAATTCTGGATTTCTTGATCCTTTGGAGTTACACTGTAGCACACATCAGTATGTGTTATCTTTTTTACCGGATTTATTCATTTTTATTCAATAAATATATGTGAAACTAAACATCGGCAAGCAATGACGTCTCGACGACAGCCGAAAGCTATTCATGTTAATTGTAATTTCACTTTAGCCCACCAGAGGGCGAGCATTTCATTACAGTCGCAGATTGGATTTTTTGTAAAAAATTATTAAAAATCGAGGGAAATTATTTCCCGATTTCAATCCCCATATTTAGGTATAGATATGTATTAGTTATCGTGCGCATGCGTTAGATTAAGTTGTTTTTGCTGTAAAATTGATAAAATTTGAATTTTAAATTTCAAAACTCTAGAAAAAAAAACGGCAAACTTCCATATTCAATTGAAAACATAAATATTTCATTCCAAAGGATGATCTTTACGCAATAAAAATCCAACTAATATACTAATTAAAAGGAAAACGATAAATATTCTATCATAATAATTTGAAATCAAATTTGTTTTCAAATGTCTAAATAAAGTATCTGATATAAGATACTAAAATGTTGCAGTGGAATAGATTTCATAACTGTCATCCTTGGCGGAAAATATATATATATATATCGTCAAATTATCTGGCGAACATATTTAATTCCTTTCAAAAATCACGGTTACTTTAACAACTTATATTAAGAAAGTAATGAATAATATTAAACAATATTTCGTACAATATTACTAAAATATTACTAAAATATACATCTGGCATGTATATTTTCGTATTACGTTTTTGATCACCAAATACAAAAAATCTGGAGTGATTCCACTCGACTTTTGGAACATTGAGTACTTAACAGTTTGTAGATAAAGTAAAGAAAGAGGAGTTGTTAAATAAACAAAAGATAAAAAACCATAATAGAGTGCTTGAGTATTTCTCTCCATATATTACACCATAATTTATTTAACGCTACTGAACTTTATCATAATGATAAAGAATTTTTCGTAGTGTCCCTGTAAAAACCTATAAATGCTAGACTCACCAAAATGCTTGTAGTTAGTGCAACAGTGATTTATAATATTCATAGAAATTTTCAGCTCAATTGAATAAGGCGTTCAGATGCTTATAGCACTTTTAAAAATTTGGTCCCATAGGCCATAATGATAAAAAAAATTTCTTTGTGTCCCTGTAAAAAAAAAAACTGTGAGTGCTAGATTCACCAAAATCCATGCAGTTGGTGCAACTGTGACCTATAACATGTGTACAAATTTTTTGTTCAGATTAATAAGGCGTTTAGACGCTATCACACTTTTAAAAATTTGGCCCCAAAGAATTTTTCTTTGTGTCTCTGTAAAAAAACTATAAGTGCTAAATTCTCCAAAATCTATACAGATTGAGTATCTGTGACCAACAACTACAATATGTGTATAAAATTTTCGCTCAATTGAATAAAGCGTTTTGATGCTATCGCACTTTTAAGATTTTGGTCCCATAGGCAATAATAATAAAGAATTTTTCTTTGTGTCCCTGTAAAAAAACTATAAGTGCTAGATTCACCAAAATCTATAGGGTTCGTACTATGGTGACTTACAATATACGTACCAACTTTCAGCTTATTCGAACAAAGCGTTTAGACGCTAGCGTGTTAACTCACAGACATACACACATACATACATCATCGCAAAAATAGTGAAAACGGACTCAGGGGACCTTGAAACGTATAGAAACTTCAAAATCACAAATTCGGATTTTTGACATGATTGCAATATTTTCCTCACTATAGTGTTCGGAAAGTAAAAACGCCAAGGAGACAGAGTTTTGAAATTTAAAATTAAAATTTTGTCAATTTGACAGCAAAATAACTCAATCTAACACATGCATACGATAACTAATACATATCTATACCCAAATATGGGGATTAAAATCGGGAAATAATTTTTCTCGATTTTTAATAATTTTTTACAAAAAATCCAATGGGCGATTAACATAGAAATAATTTTCTTGCATCCACGGACGGTCAGTGACGTCATCACTTCGCTTGCGTATTGTAAAATATTAAATTTGCTCATGCATATGAAAAAATGACGTCTATAAAATAATAATAATAATAATTTTAAATTTTAAAGGTAACGAAGAGATAAATAAAGTGCGAAAATTTCGCAGGGGCTTGCTAGTAAATGAATTATTTGAAGTGAGAAATAAAAAAAAATGAAATGATCATTTTTCATCGGGCGCCTTAGTCGCCCTACAATTAACTAGTATAAAATATGCAAAAACAAGAAATTTTTATTTTATTTTACGTAGGGTATGTGAAATTTTTCAACTTGCAATTTTTAATAATGCTTGTTTTGAATGTTTCGGATAAAATTTGATTGTTTTTAGGAAATGTCTGTGCGTGACCAAATTTTCAGAGTGACAAACTTTCCGAAATTCTGTGACTTTTCCATCACTATTTTTCCCTATTTTCCCTGACTTACATTTCACAAAATTAGCAAATAATTTAGCAATTTACAACAACGAACTTTCAAATATGGCTTATTTCCTCAAAATTTGTCAAAATTCCCAGACTATTCCATGACTTTTCCAGACTCAGTTAAATTTTCTGACTTTTCCATGATTCCCAGACTTTCTCTAACAAGTGGCCACCCTGTTTTTATGAGCATTAGAATTCGAGAACTAATACAAAGAATTTCATAAACGTAATATTTAGCTGAATATAGATCACAATTTTGGCATATACGACCTAAAATATGGCACATTTTTCTACGATTTGAATGACAGCCATATCTCAGCTTTTGAGGCTCAGCTGGAGCTGTCAGTTGTATCAAATTTCATGAATAAGGTGTTCAGTATAAAAAAAAAAAAAATCCGCTTTTATTTTGCTGCTGTCCCGTCAGGTTTTTTAAATTTCATAAGAAAGAGGATAAAATATTTCTTACCCGACAGGTCTTGTTCTTTTTCGCCGGCTTATTCTAAGTAATCAGAAAAGAGTTGAAATGAACACAGCTCAAGTTTCACGACACAAACGTTTAATTAGACGCACTATTTACATTTTATGTACATAATTGTTTCATTAATATCTGCAGCTATCACAATATTTAATATTAGCTGCCAAGCATTTAATATTAGCTGTCGAGCGTCAGAAGAACGCTCTTCCATATCCTTGCGGATTCACAATACTTCTTTTACAACAGAAAAAACAAACTTTTTATCATTAGAAAAAACCATGTTGCCAATCAATAAAAAATAAAAATAGGCAGACGATCTCCAGTGGAAGAACAGCCCGCCTCCTGACGGCACGAATGGGTCATCCTCCCACCTTTGATTCTGGCAATCTTGTACAAAATCAAACTAAAAAAGAGAAAAAAGACATATTAATAAACATTATATCAAGCAAAAATGAAAAGGAACAGAGAGAAAAGGAAGAAAAAGAAAAAAAAGGTAAATAAAGTTCTATCAGTCAATTATAAATTCAGTCTATCTGGAGCTCTAATGGATCTACCCCTCCTGGTAAATCGTGGTTTTTCGTCAGGTATCTCAACAGATTTCTTGACATTCTTTGAAACAGTTCTAGACAGTTCAGAGGGATCAGGGCATCTTTTCGGTGTAGAACGAGTAGGTATCAAAGTTCCATTTGCAGCATACTTTGCACGAAAATCACTAGATTCATCAGAAGAGATCTCTAACGGATAAAGTCTTTGAACTGGGCGTATCAAAAACCCATTTCCTGTCTTGATTTTTGCCACTCGAACTATTCCGTCTTTACCAGGATAAGTTTCCACAACTCTGGCTAATGGCCAGTTGATTCTTTTTTGATTATCATGACCGACGAGAACTATGTCTCCTACAGCAATTTTTTTGTCAGTCTTAGCGATACCCTTTGAATTTTTTAATTGTCCTAGATATTCAATTCTGAATCTTTTCCGTAAATCTTTCTTCAATTTTAGCAAATATCGAAGTCTTCTTTTTAAATTCACATTTTCGAAGTTATCTAGGTCAGGAAGACCAGTTTCTTTAATTCCTTGCAAAAACATGCTCGGAGTCAATGGAATTAAATCATCGGGATCCTCAGAAATAGTAGTTAATGGTCTGGAATTCATCAAACATTCGATATCACATATAATTGTGTAAAGTTCTTCAAAATCTAGAGCTGCTCGTCCTAATACTCTTCTCAAAATTTGCTTTGTACAGCCTATTAAGCGTTCCCACCAGCCACCCCACCATGGTGAAGCTGGGGGGATAAACTTCCATATTATGTTCTGTACTAGGGCTTCCTTCCGTACTTTTGCAAGTATAGGATCAGTAAATAGCTTCGAAGCTCCTGAAAAATTTGTGCCTCGATCGCTGTATATTACAGAAGGTCGACCCCTTCTCGCAACAAATCTTCGCAGGGTTTGCAAAAATGCTTCAGAGGATAATGATGTTAATAATTCAAGATGTACCGCTCTGTAAACAGCGCAGATGTACAGCACAATCCAACATTTTTTACCATTTTTCAAGTACAAAGGTCCGGCTAAATCAACCCCGGTAATTTCAAAGATAGCAGCATCTCTGATCCTGTCTTCCGGCAAGGCGGTGATTTCAGGCTGAACAGAATTTACGGTGAAGCGTTTGCATCTTATACAACGTAAGGTAACTTGCCGTATGGACTTTCTGCACCTGAGAATCCAATATTTTTCTCGGAGATGGTTCATTAATATTTGTACTCCTGCGTGGTTTAATTCGTTATGTTTCCATTCTATCAATTTCTGCACGATGTAATGATTTCCTGGTAAAATGATAGGCAAACGAAAGTCTGTATTATCTTTACTTCTAAGTATAAGAGACTTTACCCTTAGAAGGCCATCTTTGTCAACGGTGGGATGAAGTTTTCGTAAGCGATCATCTATTCCTTTGGGAAAGTCTTCCCTTTGAACCATCTTTAACAGGATTAATTCAGCATGTTTAAGTTCTTTATTCGTAAGATCCCCAGAATTTCGTTTAGAATGATTTCGAAGATTCGAGATGAATCTGTATATCCATGCCGTAACTCTTAATAATTTCACGTAAGACGAGTATCTCTCATAAAACTTCTCAGTAGTTTCAGTACTTAGAGCAGAAATGATCGACCTTTTTTTCTCTGAATTGACAATCTGTATTTCGGGTGAGATTTCTTGTCTCGGCCATTGACTCGTTGGTGTCTTCAAAAATTCCGGACCCTCCCACCAAAGGGATTTGAGTAAAGCATCAGCATTGCAACCTCTTGATGGAAGGTCAGCTGGATTTAAGTTACCCGGGACGTATCTCCAGTCGTTGGGATGACTCAAAGATCTTATTTCTCTGGTACGATTCAGCACAAATACTCCCCATGGTTCTTGATTTTTTATCCAGAACAATGCGTTCATGGAGTCAGACCAATAGAAAGTTTGAACTTGGCTGTCACAGAAGTCTCCCTTTATAGAATTCATTAATCTAACACCTAAACAACATGCTAATAATTCTAGTCTCGGAATGGAGACTGATTTCAAGGGTGCCACTCGAGCACGAGCTTGAACCAATTGACATCTCACATGAAAATTATTTTCTTCTCTGATATATACACAAGTTGCATAAGCGTGGCTTGATGCATCACAAAACACATGGAATGACACATTTGTATTTAGAGCATGATTTTCTAATATCCTTCTAGGGATTCTAATGCCTTCCAAGCATTTTAATGCATTTTCCCATTTCAGAAATTTTTTCTCGATGTCATCTGGTAGCTTGGCATCCCAGGGCAGTTTCCTACGCCAACATTCTTGCATTATGATCTTTGCAATTAAAGTGACAGGACAGAGAAACCCAATGGGGTCAAAAATCTTACTTGCTAAGGACAGGATAAATCGCTTACTTAGATTTGCATTTTCGCACTCTTCAAACCTTAAACTACAGTATAGAGTATCTTCCAGAATATTCCAATTTAAGTCCAAAACTGAGACAGTCTCTGGAAAATCTTCTTCAGGAATTCCGTACACACTTGGTGGTAGACCATTACCTATCCATCCTCTAAGATCAAAACATCCCGCTGACATGATTTCTTTAGATTGTGCCATAAAATTAACTACTTCTTCTTCGGAACTGCAACTTGTAACACAGTTGTCGACATACATAGAGTTTTTAAGTTTAGAAGCAGTCTCTTGCAAATAATCTGGAACATTACTTAGGTGGAAATTTAGAGTAGCTCCTAAAAGAAATGGGCTGCAGTTTACCCCAAATACTACTCGACGATGTCTGTAAATCTTCACTTTATTAGGATCACCGCCCTCCCACCACAGAAATCTTAGAAAATCACAATCTTCGTCATTTATTCTTATTTGTAGAAATGCTTTGCGAATGTCTGATACTACCCCATACTTGTTCAAACGAAATTTATTCAAAATGTTAGGAATCAACTCCAAGTAGTTTGGACCTTTAGCTAGGCAATCGTTCAAAGAGTAACTGTTCTTTTCTTTTGCAGAAGCATCGAAAACAGGACGAATTGTTGTCGTTGAATGCTCTTTTATAACTGCTCTATGAGGCAGATGATGGCAATCTATCTTCTCGAATTCATCAGTATTTACTTCTTCAATTATTTCTTCACCAAGCCACTGACAAAAAACTTCTTCATAATCTTCAATAAGACCCTTATTCTTCAGAGTCCTCACAGTTGATTTTAGCCTTCGTTCAGCAATTGTTTTGTTATCTGGGAGTTCTTGGTGTCCTTCTATCCATGGTAATTTTACAACATAGCGTCCGTCATCATCTCTACTTAGAGTTTTCTCAAAATGATTTTTGGATGCTTCTTCAAGTTCTTCCTTTGACTGTTTCTCTGCAGGATCCTTAATTCCTAGGACATCTAGTTCCCACAGATCAGAAATTTTTACTTCTCTAGCTAACATCGAAGTGACTACAAGGTTTTCAGTATCTTCAGTAAACTTCTTAGTGCGTCCCATAACAGTCCAACCTAGCCTTGTTTCAATAGCGGTCAGGCCGGATTTCAGATTCTTCAGCTTTCCTGTCAATAATTTGCCAGCTACATCTGCACCTATAAGGAGCTCTATGGGGTTAAGGCAATCTTCTAAATATATCCCCGTACCTGATAAATCATCTTCACACAGTTCTTGAGTGACCGGTGGCATAGTAAAACAAATTGTAGGCTGACTCAAAACTTCAAAATTGCAACGATAAGTTTCGCTGACATCAGAAAGGTAAGCTTTGTAAACATTGTGTGTCAAAGTATTCGTGTTCGAACCACCAAATAAGGAATGCTTCAGTTTTTCTTTTCTTATTGGCTTGTATCCAATCTTTTTTGCAGTGTTTTCTAAGATGTAAGACCTTTGGGAAGCGGAATCAATAATCGCCCGAATTTTTAAAATTCTGTTTTCACCTCTTAAATTAATCACGAGTGTCTGTAGCAAAACACTGGGAGTTGATGAAACATTTGATAATGTTGTATCTTGATCGGAAGTATTCTTGTCATTTTTAATCCTTTGTGCGTGCGCAGCTGGTTTTGGATCATTCTTACAGAGAAGAGTATGGTGGGGTTTCCCACAAATCGCACAGTTACATCTACTTCTACACGAACTAGAAATGTGGTTCAATTTTAAACATTTAAAGCAGCCTCCCCGTTTCATAACATTTTGTTTTCTTTGATCATAAGTCAAGTTTGCTACTTTTCTACATTCCGCACTTAGATGTGGCTTATCGCAGAACACGCACTCTTGCTCTCGGTTTTGTTTACCTTGGGACGAGGTTAAAAGTTCCATACCTGTTGGAATAATTTTATTGTATGTTAGAAAATTTTTAGATTTCATTGTGTTAAATTTCTTGGGTTTGTTTTCAAAACCAAATCCACTTGTCGCTAAATTAATTTTTTCTTCACCTTGAATTTCATTACGTAAAAACTGCATTAAAGTTTCTAATTTATTAAAAGATTTATCTTCCGAACTAAGAGAAACAGAATTCAAGTGTCTTTCCCAAATACGCAAAAGATCTATTGGTAAACAAGATTCAACTAATGGGTATAACATTGAGGCATATTTATCGCTTGTTACACCAAGCATTTTTAAAGATCGTAACTGTGTTTCTAATTTATCATAAAGCTTCACAATTGGTAATTTATGTTCCTGATTTACAGTATTACTTAGCACAAGGCTTAATAATTCCCTAACATAAACTTCAATTAGTACATCTTCCCTGCCAAATCTTGTATGTAAACAATCAACCGCTTGTGAATAGTTCTCAGCTGTTACGGGAAAAGATTCTACGACTTCTCTGGCTCTAGACCCCTTTTGAGTAGATTGAAGTAGATACTGAAATTTATCTACCTCCGAAATATTTGGATCTTCATGAATTTTCTTAAATAATCCCCAAAATGATAACCAGTCCTTTAAATTACCATCAAACTTTTGTAACTCAATTTTTGGTAACTTAAAACTTCTTTTAGAATTACTTTCGTTTTCAAGTACACTTGAATTTAAATCCGAAGGTAAATTTATTCTACGTTCAAGTTTTGTTTTTAAATCAATATAAGTACTACTATAATTATCAGCACTTTCGATTTCGCTATCCAACATGGTCTGAGTACATTTTTCATCAACTTGTAAAATTTGAAGAATTTCTTTATCAAGCGTTTCAACTCTGGAATATTTTTCTTGTAACTGTGCTAAGAACCCAGCACAAGAATCGATGTCACAAGTTTCAGTTTCTAAAAGGTTTTTTACCTTTTCAGTAAATTTTGTAAAGGTACCTCGATAAGAACCGCGTAATTTAGTTGCGGCTTCCATAATTCAAATAAAGACAGATAAAATAATAAACAAACACTTCAAATCAAAGCTTCATAAAACGAGAACAAAAAATATTCCGAAATCGAAAGTAATTCTGGGAAGAAAACAACAGAATTCTAAATAATGTTTTGAGAACAAAAACATTCAATTTTCGAAACACTTTGATTCAAAATAACAATTTTCATATAAAATAATAATCTTCTTTATTAAATCAAAATATGCAAAATCAATGTAAAATCAAAATATGCATTCATAGAATATGCATTAACATTTTCTTCAACATAAACAAATTCTTCATATTGTTCCAAATATCAAATGAGCAGTTCAAAAATAAACATACATTTTATGTTTTCAAAATTATTCTCAATAATACTTACAAAAAGTATTTCAAATTTTTAATGTTATCTTCTCATAAAAATGAGATCATATTTTAATTAGAATAAATTATATTCTATTTCTATACTTTATTCATTAGAACAAATTAGAATTTATTACTTAGAACAAATTTTTCTACCGGCGTCCCTGTTCGGGCGCCATTAAATGTCCCGTCAGGTTTTTTAAATTTCATAAGAAAGAGGATAAAATATTTCTTACCCGACAGGTCTTGTTCTTTTTCGCCGGCTTATTCTAAGTAATCAGAAAAGAGTTGAAATGAACACAGCTCAAGTTTCACGACACAAACGTTTAATTAGACGCACTATTTACATTTTATGTACATAATTGTTTCATTAATATCTGCAGCTATCACAATATTTAATATTAGCTGCCAAGCATTTAATATTAGCTGTCGAGCGTCAGAAGAACGCTCTTCCATATCCTTGCGGATTCACAATACTTCTTTTACAACAGAAAAAACAAACTTTTTATCATTAGAAAAAACCATGTTGCCAATCAATAAAAAATAAAAATAGGCAGACGATCTCCAGTGGAAGAACAGCCCGCCTCCTGACGGCACGAATGGGTCAGCTGCACATCACCTGATAAATGGCGTTATTATTCCTCACTTCTAATACTGAATTGATAGTTATATCTCAATCTTAAAATAACTTCTAACATTAAGGGTAGCCATGAAATTTTCGTATTTTTATGTATTTATAGAAGATCGGAAAGCTGGTTTTATTTAACGAATATTAATGAATGCTGACTGAGTAATCTTAATTCGAGTGACCAAATATACGAAAACATCTCAATGCAGTACGAGAAATAATATCAAACCTGTAAAATTGACTCTCAATGGCAGAGTATGTAACTAATTAATATATATAATGACCCTCATCTGTCATGAACGAATCCAGTTAATACCGCTTCAAAACAGAAACTTTTGGCAGCCATTTTTTCCCGTTTGTTTAATTCAACTTAGGAAACATACATATCATTTTCATACATGTTTTGTATCGCACATATTCTTATTTATTTCCTATAAAACCTTGAAAAACTATTCAATTGTAATGTTTAAATGTCTAAATTAAATATAACGGATCACTGGCTATTATAAACATGAACCTATAAATAGAATTATGTAACTTCATGATTATAAACAATGCAATACCAAATAAAAACAAACCAAAACTGTTGCCATTCAGAAAATACAAATTCCAAATGGACAACTTTTTAATTCCGAATGAACGACTCTTTGACTGTTTCATTAAAAAAACGCTTAAAATATTTCTAAAACATATTAAAGCCTTAAAAATCTTAAAATATTTTTAAAAACGCATTAAAGCCTTTAAATATTTTTATCAAACTTCATTGTTTGTTTACATTGTAAGGTGTGATTGGCGTCGAGTTTAGTACGTAAATGCCGCCAGTTGATTTTAGTTTTGAAATTAGTGTAAAATGATAGTTGGGATAGAATGTTTGGTTGGGCATGTAAAAGTCACCAGTTGAAATGAGTATTGAAAGTAGAGTAGTCTAAGGGGATAATGTCGAGTCAAGGTAAAATGTTCGGTTGAGAATGAGAAAGTCCCTAGCTGGATCCTGGATATTTTGGCGATGTTGTGCTCCGTGATGTTGTGGGTGAGATAGCTGGTTGGAGGTATTGAGTAGAGGTGAATTTGGGTTAGCATGGAGTGTCTGTAGTTATTGGATAGTTAGTTAGAAAATTTGAAAACAGGATCTACGATAGTCTTAAAAAAGAGTATTTTGATAAAATGAAGTGAATCATTTTTTCTTATTATGAGGACTTTAAATACGCAAGCGAAGTGATGATGTCACTTGCTTTTCGTGGATACAAGAAAAATATTTCCTATGTTAAACGCCCAATGGATTTTTCGTAAAAAATTATTAAAAATCGAGGGAAATTATTTCCCGATTTTAATCCCCATATTTAGGTTTAGATATGTATTAGTTATCATGTGCATGCGTTAGATTAAGTTGTTTTTGTTCTAAAATTGATAAAATTTGAATTTTAAATTTCAAAACTCTAGATAAAAAAAAAAAAAAAAAAAAAAAAAAAAAAAACTTCCATATTCCATTGAAAACATAAACATTTCATTTCAAAGGATGATATTTACACAATAAATATCCAACTAATATACTAATTAAAAGGAAAATGATAAATATTCTATCATAATTTGAAGTGAAATTTGTTTTCAAATGTCTAAATAAAGTATCTGATATAAGATACTAATATGTTGCAGCGGAATAGATTTGATATCGGTCATCCTTGGCAGAAAAAAAATATATATACATATCGCCAAATTATCTGGCGAATATAATTTAATTCCTTTAAAAACTCATGGTTATTTTAAAAACTTATTTCCATTTGAAGTGAAAACTTTTGGGTGAACAAAAATCATTGAACTCACGTCACCGTCACCTGACGCTTTCCATCCTTGTATGATACAAATAATGTATCATACAATTAACTTGCTAATGTGACGTGTTAATAATTATATACTGTATATTGTTTTAAAATCTGGTGCGGCTCTACACGACATCTCTCATCTCCGGACATTGTCTGTATTGCAGTTAGACCTCACAAAACCGTGAGAAAGGCCAAAGCCGCCATTTTTCTCACGTTTTTACAATCTGGTGCGGCTCTACACGACTTCTCTCATATCCGGATACTGTTTCTATTGCAGTTAGACCTCACAAAACCGTAAGAAAGGCCAAAGCCGCCATTTTTCTCACGTTTTTACAATGGTGCGGCTCTACACGACTTCTCTCATCTCCGGACACTGTCTGTATTGCAGTTAGACCTCACAAAACCGTGAGAAAGGCCAAAGCCGCCATTTTTCTCACGTTTTTACAATCTGGTGCGGCTCTACACGACTTCTCTCATATCCGGATACTGTCTCTATTGCCGTTAGCGCATTAAATGAAATTGTAATATAATTTTTGTAGTAGTAGTTTATATTAATGAATAAAAAAACACTGCATTTAAAAGTATTTCCTGCACAATAAAATATTTCCTGACGATTCAAGAAATACACACGTAATTGTTCACGTTTTCACTTCTGTCTGCACTCTGCACTCCCGAAGTGCAAATATTTTTTTTTTTTTGTTTTTTTTACTTTCAGAACGAAAATTGGTACAACTATAATATTTCCCCACAGCAGAATTTGGCGATTTTTCTTTGGTGCCGATTTGAACGATAACGATGTCGTTCTGAACTGTTTGCGATATAATATAGCAGCCTGCATGCTATTTATTTTGGATTTATGATTTTATGATTTATGATTTAGCTTATGATTTTATCATTTATGCAATATGATTTATAATTTTTAGATTTATGGTTTAGCCATAATCGCCAAAAATAAATCGCCAAATTCAGCTGTGGGGAAATACTATAGTTGTTCCCTATCATGATCTAAACATTGTTTTCAAGATTTATCGCTCACATTCTGTCATTTTTGACGGGGTTATATACTAGTATATTAATAAAAACTTTTATTCTTTTGTAATGAATGTAAAGTATTGTTGAAGTCTCCAACGCCACAAGCAATAACTTGCCAATTTACTCTTTCTTTAACTAGTAAGTAATCAAAAGAAACAAAAAACAGCACAATGTGTCCACACAAAACTTTCTTTTATATTGTTCTAACAGGGCGCGAAATTCCCGCTCGCCAGCTCGCCATTGGCGAGTGGAATTTTCACTGTGGCGAGTAAAAATTTGATCTAGTTATAGGTAGAATTCTTACACGATACGGTGACAGAAAGCAATCTTTTTATAGATTTAAATATGACAAAATCTTGCCATCGTATAACCTTATATTTAATCCCAGCCTGGGAAAGAAAAAATGCTTAGAGCGTGCATAAAAATAAAAGTATTAATATCTTCAGTAGTTTCGTTTCTCCCACTGTGATTTCTCCAATAAGAGTGAGAATAGACGAGCAGAGAACCTCCCTAGCCCACTATCCGAGAAAAGAGAAATGTGAAAGTTTGCCTATGCGATATTGATGCATGAAAATGAACTCGAGCCCCTTTAAAGATACTACCTATGTTTATTTTATTGAATAATGTAATAATGTATTGAATAACAGTTGACATTTTTCACATTTTTAATGAAACTCCAAGGATTTGCGCTTGTAATTATTTGTAGGCATGTAAGCAATGATTTTATCGAAAAAGTTATTTCGAAATGGCTATTTCAAATGACAACAATGAACAAGTTATATACATCGACATTCCGTCTAATTACAAAAATGAAGAGAACGAAAAGAACATTTCTGGTGTAAAATGTTAAATAAATAGGTAAATAAAGAAGCTTAATCTTTCATAATAAAAAGATTTTCGCAGGATATTGTTTAACAAAGAGTTTTTTTTTTCTTCTTTTTACTTTCCGAACACTATAGTGAGGAAAGTATTGTAATCACGTCAAAAATCCGAATTTGAGATTTTGATGTTTCTATACGTTTCGAGGTCCAATGAGTCCGTTTTCACTATTTTTGCGATGATGTATGTATGTGTGTGTGTATGTATGTATGTGTGTGAGTGAACACGCTGGCGTCTAAACGCTTTGTTGGAATAAGCTGAAAGTTGATACGCATATTGTAAGTCACCATAGTACGAACCCTATTGATTTTGGTGAATCTAGCACTTATATTTTTTTTACAGGGACCCAAAGAAAAATTCTTTATCATTATGGTCTATAGGACCAAAATCTTAAAAGTGTGATAGCATTTAAACGCCTTCTTCAATTCAGCAAAAAGTTTATACACATATTATAGGTCACAGTTACTCAATCTGTATAGAGTTTGGAGAATCTGGCACTTACAGTTTTTTTACAGGGGCACAAAGAAAAATTCTTTATCATTATGGCCTATGGGGCCAAATTTTTAAAAGTGTGATAGCGTCTAAACGCTTATTTAATCGAACAAAAAATTTGTACACATGTTATAGGTCACAGTTGCACGAACTGTATAGATTTTGGTGAATTTAGCATTTACAGTTTTTTTACAGGGACACAAAGAAAAATTCTTTATCATTATGGCCTGTGGGACCAACTTTTTACTTTCTTCTATATTCAATAGAAGAAAGTATTAGATTCGTAAAAATTTTCGACCTCAGGTTTTTGATGGATTTACACGTTTTGAGAACTGTAGAACACGATTTGACATTTTTTAGAAAATGTCTGTCTGTTTGTCTGTCAGTCTCTGCGTGTGTGTGACAAACTTTTGTGGCAACTGTATCTCAAGAACTACTTCACAGAATTTCATACAAATTGGTATGTAGTTGCACCTTGACATAAATTAGTGCCTGTCAACCTTTGGTAAAAATTGTCTTACAGGTTGCGTTGCCATCCCGCTTTTTCTAAATTTTTAACATGGTGGTATTGTAAAAAATTTTGTATAAATGTGCATAAAGAGAATTATTTTTTAATAATCATTATGAAATTTACCAGAATTGTTTATAATAGAGATAGTCAACTGGGAAAAATTTTTTGTATGTGTAGGAGCCTCGCCACCCCCCGCTGGGGGGAAGTCCCCCCTCGAGGGGAGTAAATTTTCCTGATGGGTATCTTTTAAAAGAGCTCGCCAGTACCTTTAAAACGAATGGTTGAACCATAGATCTGCGATAATTTAAAATGAAGTTATCGATTTTTTTTACTTTTAACGAAAAAAAACTTAGAATTTTTTTTTTTTTTTTTTTTTTTTTTTTTTTAAATATTGAGAATAAAATGGACATTTTTTGAATATTTGGTGTTATACGACTTCTCTAATATGGAAATCATCTGCATTATCATGGAAGATAATTTTTTTAAATAATAATTTTAATAATTTTTTTTTACTGAGTGAATTTGTATAGGAAAATGTAGAAGAAAGTCATGTGGTGGCCGCAACATACTAGTTAAAAGTGAGATAGCATCTAAACGCCTTATTCAATTGAGCTGAAAATTTATATGAATATTATAAATCACTGTTGCACTAACTATAAGCATTTTGGTGAATCTAGAATTTATAGGTTTTTTACAGGAACACAAGGAAAATTCTTTATCATTATTATCTCAAAGTTCAGTAGCGTTAAATAAAACATCGTGTAATATATGGAGAAAAATACTCAAAGACTCTATTATGGTTTTATCTCTTTGTTTGTTTAACGACTCCTCTTTCTTTACTTTATCTACAAAACTGTTAATTACTCAATGTTCGGAAAGTCGAGTGGAGTCACTCCAGATTTTTTTATTTAATGACTCTTTGTATTGATGTTATTAGACATTTTAATCTTTTTTAAATATCAAATCATTATAATAATTTTTAATTATAGATGATTATGAGACATGATGATAAACGACATACTTTTAATATATATAATTTTAAGCATATTTGAAAAAGCGTTTCAAATAGTTAGGAAAAATAACAATAAAAAGAAAAAAAAAAAAAATGCACAAAAAAGAAAAAAATGACAACTCTCTCTTCTGGCGAGTAAAACCTTTTTTTCGGCGAGTGTAATCTGAGTTGAAATTTCGGGCCCTGGTTCTAATATATAAATTGGTTAGAAAACAAATATGAAAAGAGCTGCATAACATCATCCAGAATTATTTTAGAAAATAGAAAAAATGCCAAAATAATAATTTAAAAAAAAATCCTAATAATTTGATCTTCCACAGTAAAATGTCATCATTGGTGTAAAAAGGAAAAAGAAATAAATGTAAAAAGAAATAAAAAAAAAAGAAATTGAAAAATTGGTACCCTCAAGAAAAGAAAAATAAATGAGAAGATGAAACTAATAACCATGCCTAAATAAACAAATTAATATGAATGTTATAGCAGATGCCATTTCTCAGGATAGATTATCAGATCTTACCGATAGACAATGGGTTAACCTTTTGTCCAAAGGTATGTTGTTTGATTTCTAATCCAAAGGACCCAAGATCAAATCCAGCCGGTCGCCAGATTGGTGATTCCCGGACGTGCAAATAAAACATGCAACCATTAAAAACTTCAACCTGGGACAATAGAAGGCAACACTATCCAACCAAAAAATCCAGCAACGAAGAGTACTGAGAAAAACGCTCCTAATATACTAGAGTAGTACAGCAGACGCCATTTCTCAGGATAGATTATCAGATCTTACTGATGGACAGTGGATTAACCTTTTGTTCAGAGGTATGTCGTTTGATTTCTAATGCTAAGGACCCAGGGTCAAATCCAGTTTTTCATCAGAATGTGAATGCATGAAATTGCTATCACTTAAAATGTCTGAAAACATTTGCATATTATGATGCCTCTGAAGTGACGATTTTAGCATGTTTAGTAAAACTTTTGACAATCAATCTGGTCCCAATAAAACACTAGGTACCAAAATTACTGAAGCATGTTATCGATTGATGAAAAAAATTAATGACTCTGCTCGACTTTCTGAACATTTAATAATTAATGGTTGTTTAAATAAATTCAACTAGAGAAGCCATTAAATATACAAAAGGAAAAATCATAGTAGGTGTTCAAGTATTTCTTCCCAAAATATATGTCGTTTTATGGATCGTAATGTACCTAAATTCTGGGTATCCCTGTAAAAGAACTATGAATGATAAGCTCACAATAGCAAATATGTTTTTTTAATATCTATATTTTATGTTCCTTATGAACGAGAGAGTTCTCAGCATCAACCTCCAGAAAAATGAAGTCAAATTCTCAAAAACTTAGTCAGGAATTTGTTCGTTAATGTTGTTAAGAGAAACTGATTATGCATGCAGTGTTTGTCTGATTCTCACCTTTCATTCCATTGCCAATCTAAAAATGTTTTCAAAACATGTAAATCATCAAAGCATAACAGTATGCTTTATAATAAGTCGTTATCTTCTGAACCAACACAGACGCATCTCAAAGTATTAATTGTCTTACTAAGCAGACATCAGACACTTTGGAATAAGTCGAATGTCTCGCTGAAATTATTTCAGAACAGGAAAAGAAATTGAATCTTTCAAATTGCTCTTCTAATACCAGTAAATATGTCATTTTGCCAACCTACTGTAATAAAAATAAAAACATCATCTGGTAAACTTATTGAAGCTAAAGCTAGAGCTTATTTAGATAGTTATTCTCAGATAAACTTTCATTTGAGATAGAAAAAAATCTAGGATCGAAACAAAGACATTTTCACAAATGTTGGGATTAAATGAAAACGAAATATCAATCGATTTTAAAATAAATATCATACTATGGTCGCTAATAAATGGATGACTTTTCTAAAAGATCTGATTTCATTGTAGTTCCAAAAATTTCAGATTTATTGTGCATGAAACAGACATTTGTTGAGAATTTGAATATTCCAGGGAACATTATACTGGCTGACAATAAAATTAATGGAAACAAAGAAGAAATAAATATTTTGCTAGATCAGAATTCTTTTTTTAACTATTGAAAACCCATTAAATTCAAGATGATTCACAAAATTTGTTTCGGGAAAGTGTTCAGATTTGATAATAGTGGCACAGTAAATAATATACCGCCCAAACCTACTTACAGAAAATGAAAATATTGAGCAAACATTACAAAAGTTTTGGAAGGTGGAGAATATTAATGAACCTAGAAAATTTCTTAGTAATGAAAAGAAATTTTTCAAAAAACATTTTGAAGAAACTCAGTACCCTACCTCCAAGGGTCAATACATTTTTCATATACCAATGGAAGATATGACATTACAGGGTATATCGAGAAATTTAGCAGTTAAAAAAAATAATCAAGTTTGGCAACGACTAAATCAGGACTTGAACTTGTAACACCTGTATTCAGAATTTTTATGACTGAATATAAATGAATTTATATGACTGAATTTATATGACTGAATTTCTTAGTAATGAAAAGAAATTTTTCAAAAAAACATTTTGAAGAAACTCAGTACCATACCTCCAAGGGTCAATACATTTTTCATATACCAATGGAAGATATGACATTACAGGGTATATCGAGAAATTTAGCAGTTAAAAAAAATAATCAAGTTTGGCAACGACTAAATCAGGACTTGAACTTGTAACACCTGTATTCAGAATTTTTATGACTGAATATAAAAGCTTAAATTATATTGAATTAGTTAGAGAGTCTGAATTGCATGACAACTGTTATTACTTGCCCCATTATGAAGTATATCATCCAGAAAAAAGCAGTACGCATTTGCATGCTGTTCTCAATGTCTCAGCTCCCACGTCACCTGGATTTTCATTAAATGACAGGTAAAATTCCCTAACAAGAAAACTTTACTATAATGCTTAGGTTTAGAAAGCATTGCTCTGATTTTATAGAATGTATCCTCCACAATGATATTTTCTCAGATTTGTATGAAAGAAATTGAAACTTACAAATTAAACACAATAACATATGGAACATCAAACACCTTTTTTTTAGCTACTCATATTTTAAAGCAATTAGAGTTTGATGCAACAAAGGACTTACCTCTAACATTATCAGTTGCCTTAAGGAACTTTTATATCAATGATATTTGATGTACTTTTGAGAGAATTTTCCCTTGAAATTAGAAATTACTTCAGGCACAACTCATCGAATTGTTGTCGCTTGATAAGATGAAGTTCCATAAATAGTGTTCTAATCATCCTGAACTACTTATTGATTATAATTTTGATAACCAGTCAGAAGTTTTTTCAATAAAGACCCTAGGAGTATTGTGGAATCCTACATAATACTGTTTCTAATAAAAAATCAAAATTCCTGAATTGCTTTTTTACCATAAACGAGACACACTTTCGCTTATTTCAAAAATCTTTGATCCTCTTGGTCTAATTAGATCTGAGATAACAAGAGCAAAAGTCACTATTAAAGTTATTTATTCTCCTTTATGCAGAGACCTTGATTGATAAAAATAGATTGGAATGAGATTCTACCTAATGTAATGGCTAAAGACTGGATTAATTTCATATCCACTCTCCCTGAATTAAAAAAAATGAAAATTCCCCGATATATTTTTTATGAGGATCATATAATCATTCAAAGCTTTGCTGATGCCTTCTCAGCAGCTTATGAAGCTACAATATATGTTCAGAGCTTACCAGTTTCTGGATTTCCAACAGTTCTACTTTTGTGCAGCAAATCTCGCATTGCTCCTAACAAACCACTATCAATTACATGCCTCGAGTTGTCAACATGCTTGTTGCTTTCAAACTATTTCACAAAATGCTACTAGCTTTGAATGTTGAAATACAAGATGCAATTCAATGGATAGATTCATCTATTTCACTTTCTTGGATTCAAATATCTCATCTTCTTTACGTTTAGAAATCTCAGTTTTAGTCTGTTTTCAGTTTCCCAGAATTTTTTATTGCCCTTTCTAACTCATTATTATCTGTTATAAGCACACAATGCACACAACTTTCACCTTGTGCTTGAAGGCTTCCAATAACAATACAACTATATACATTATTTTGCAATACTATTTTAGTATTCTTAGGATAATTCTAACATGGTCTCAAAAGTTCATAGAATATTTATGCTCTCAATAACAATATACCCAAATATACTATTTTGCAATACTATTTTAAAATTCTGAGGATAATTCTGACATAGTTTCAAAAGTTCATAGAATTTTTCTGCTCCCAAAAACAATATACTCAAATATACTATTTTGCAATACTATTTTAGTATTCTGAGGATAATTCAAACATGGTCTCAAAAATCTATAGAATTTTTCTGCTCCCAATAACAATATACCCAAATACACTATTTTGCAATGCTATTTTAATAATCTGAGGATAATTCTGACATGGTCTCAAAAGTCCATAGAATTTTTCTGCTCCCAATAACAATATACACTATTTAGCAATATTATTTTAGTATTCCGAGGATAATTCTGGCATGGTCGCAAAAGTTCATAGAATTTTTCTGCTCCCAATGAAAATATACCCAAATACACTATTTTGCAAAACTATTTTAGTATTCTAAGGATAATTCTGACATGATTTCAAAAGTTCATAGAATTTTTTTACTCCCGATAACATTACAACCAAATACACTATTTTATAATACTACTAGCAGACCCGGCCACGCGTTGCTGTGACTAAGTTATACGTTGAATTATACGGCTGTAAACTATTTAGTACAGTTAAATTATTATTTACGAACAAAGACGAAAACGTTGTAGCCGATGTAAAAACCCACAGGGTTGAGATTTGAAACTTAGGTCAAAATTTGGAAGCGATTGATAAAAATTTTCGTAGTGTTGATATTAAGCACAAATTAATTTTATTGTAGGGTCCTATAAATTTTAATGGAGAAGTGATATATATTATTTCTAATGCTACTTTGGATAAAATTGCTAAAATGACTAATATATAAATTAAAATAAAAGTATAAAAGAAACAGACGATTTTAAAATCAATTTTTATGGAGGAGTGAAATAAAATATATGCTATAATGGATAATTTTACTATTAAATGACCTCATCATTTTAAATATTTTAAAGAGGGCAACAGCTGTAGTTATAAAAGGGAAAACAATAAGGCTAAACCAGAAAAATAAGTAAATTTGATAAATATTTTAAAACTTTAAAATTGGAAATCTTATGAAATATTGGACATTTAAAGTAAATACATGTATCATTTTAAATACAAAAAGATTTTGGAAAAGTTTAGTGTATTTTAACGAAGTGATGAGAAGTTTTTGAGTATGTTAAAATTTTAATAGTAAATTCAAGTCAATAAAGATGGGAAACATTGAGGATTAAGATAAGAATAATTATAAGATTTAAAAAAAAAAAAAAAAAAAAAAAAAACTTTTTATATACCATGCTTTTAAATTTTAATATACTAATAATATACAAATTAAAAGGAAAATGATAAATATTCTATCATAGTTTGAAGTCAAATTTGTTTTCAAATGTCTAAATAAAATATCTGATGTAAGATACTAATATTTTGCAGCGGAATAGATTTCATTTCTGTCATCCTTGGCGAAAAAAAAAGAATATCGCCAAATTATCTGGCGAAAATATTTAATTCCTTTCAAAAATCATGGTTATTTTAACAACTTATATTAAAAGAGTAATGAATAATATGAAACAATATTTCGTACAATACATATTACATGTCATACATACGTACAATGAATAATACATATTACATTTCGTACAATGCATACATCTGGCATGTATATTTTCGTGTTACGCTTTTGATCGCCAAATAATAATAATAATAATAATAAAAGCCAAGGGCGACAGAGTTTAAAAATTTAAAATTAAAATTTTGTCAATTTGACAGCAAAATAATTCAATCTAACACCCGCGATAACTAATACATATCTATACCCAAATATAAGGATTAAAATCGGGAAATAAATTTCCTCGATTTTTAATAATTTCTTACAAAAAATCCAGTGGGCAATTAACATAGGAAATCTTTTTCTTGGCTGCACAGACGGTCAGTGAGTCACACTTCGCTTGCGTATAGAACTCATAGATATAGTATAGCATATATAGAATAGAGTGATCATTGGGGAGAAAAAAGTTATTCCTTTTCATTTGGGAAAAGACGACGTTTTTACCAAAATATGGCCGTCTTTCCCCGAGTGAATACACACGGGAATACATACTAATATTTTAGCAAATAAAATTTATGAATAATTTATTTGCTAAAGGGGAATGGAAGACTCCAGATACAGTTTCAAATTCATATTTCTTTCTTTCTTTTCTTTTTCTTTTTTTTTTTTTTTTTTTTTTTTCAATACCACTTAATGGCTGTTTCCAAAGCTTTTATTTTTTATCTTTTTTCGGCATCAAAAATCTTTCTACGATAACATGGGGATGAGAGATCTATATATATTACTATATCTATGATAGAACTACATTAGCACTTTATCAATGTGTATAAAATCTTTAAATTGATTATGACGTCAATTTTCGTGAGATGCATAATTTAACTTTTTATAATTTTTTAACGTTCACGTTTGATTAAATGTATTTATTTTTATGTCGAAAGAAAATGAACTCGCATTTTTTTTTTTTTTTTTTTTTTTTTGGCAACAATTAAATTAATGGAACTCACAGATATTTTGGAGCAACTTTAATAAAGGTCTATAATTAACAAATAATTGCAATAAAACAATATTGTGACAATAAATTGAGATAAAAACTATCCTATCTCTCAAGTTGGATCAAACTGCACACAGTGTGCAAAATTTCATCAAAATCAGTTCCTTAGTTTAGGAGTTTACCCCGGACAAACATCGTGACACGTAATTTATATATATATACAGATTAAATTATAAAGTTTTGATCAATGAAGCACAAATAAGTAAAAAACAGGATTAATTTCACTGTATTATCTTCATTATAATATGAATTCAATTTACACTTCAGTCTAAGTAACACGTGGCCGGCTATGCTAACACCAAAAATTTAAAAAGTGGAAATAATTGAATTATACGAAATTTATTAATAGGTTAAAAAGTTGAAGATTCTTTGTGTAGATGGCAGCACCAAATATATTTCAGCTTTCATTTCAACCCAGTCGAAAGGTATCGACATCTGTTAGAATCATTTGGAGTTAACAGATAATTGTGACTGTCAAATAATAACAGACAAATAATTAGCAATAAATTAAAATTGCGACTATAATTTGAGATTTAAACTATCCTATCTCTCAAGTTGGATCGAACTGCACATGGTGTGCGAATTTTATTATAGTCGGTTAAGTGGTTTAGGAGTCCATTGAGGACAAACATTGTGACACGAGATTTATATATATTAAGATTTTAGTATTCGAAGGACAATGCTGACATTGTCTCAAAAGTTTATAGAATTTTTCTGTTCTCAATAACAATATACTCAAACATACTATTTTGCTATACTATTTTAGTATTCAGAGTATAATTCTCACATGGTCTCCAAAGTTCATAGAATTTTTCTGCTCCCTGAAGTAAATCTATGGATCCCGGAATATTAAAGATTTAATCAACTAAATTTATATTTCTTAACGATGCATTACTCAGTTCAAGTGTCCTGGAAGGTGTTAAATCCATAATTCGTAGAACTACCAAAAAATTTAACTTCATCACAAAATTTTTATCTTTATTTGAAACTACTTGTATTTACTTTAGATAATTTATTTAATCTCAAGACAGATATTTTTTTTTTTCCTTCTGTTTTCAAATTTATCTACTAAATTACTCACTTATAAAATGACAATATTTAAAAAATTTTATTTACATCTACTATTTCTATCTGGCAAAAACACTAACTTGTTTTCAACACTTACGAACAATCTTGAAAAATGTTTATGTCTTTGGTCTTAAGAACTGTGATAAACAATAAAAATTATCATATATCCTTCACATATATTCAAAGTAATTCTTTACTTACCTTTAAATTTTAAAATTATTTATTCTCCATCATTTATTTTTTTAGGCTCTTTTAACACTTTGACTGCCAAACCAAAATTGCAAATGTTCACCACGGTGCCAAAAATTCTTTTGTGTAATTTGCATTTTTTTTTTACATAAAATATATATTAAAAAAAAATTTTTTCAATCTGATTCATTTTGCAACACATGGGGAGATTCTCATCCTTCAACAATCAAACTCCAGTACGATTTTCATGTAACTGATATCGTTTTAATAGCCAAGAACTGAAGTGTTGAAACACCATGGCTATCATATTTGATAGCCAGTGCCCCAACGAAAACATCACTGGCTATCACATATGATAGCCATGGCAGTCAAAGTGTTAATTAAGTTTTCTTAAAACAGAAATAAGTTTCCATTACTATTTGTCATTTTACGGCAAAATGCTGCATTTGTTTATGTTTTCACTGTTATCATTTCCATGCGACTAATTTAGAATTTTCATCCTTGTAGCCATCACATCATAATCATAGAATTAATTGGCACATGCTTTAGCATTGGCCATGGGGTGGTGTCTTTAGCGTATGCTAATATTCCTTTTTGACAGAAGTATAAAAGATTGTGTTCTTCATTGTGAGCAGGTAAAATTTATATTAAATTTATACTGCAAACTGCAGATTTACCTGAATAATTATTTTAGAAATAGTGATATGAAAATAATTTAAAACTAGTTGGCATAGGTGGACTCTGCTCAGTTCCCCATCATAGATATGTTCTCATAAATTTCTAGTGCGAGACATATTATAATCATGTTAAAAGAAATGAATTTGACCAAAGCTTGATATTATGACAGAATGAAATCCCCGCCTAATAGGCTATCCACCGTTCACTTCGGTATATATACCTTATTCTAATCTATTAATTTATTTTATCAGGGTCAATTCCGTTGTTTAGTTTTCATCCTACTATTTCCAATGCAATAATCCTCAAAATTCATATATATAGGAAAAATTTACAATTTCGCTATGTTGATAAAATCGTAAATTACGAATGATTTACGAAATTTTCCTATTAGAATATTTGTACTCAATCATGTTCAAACAAATATCATAAATGTAATTTTGAAGTTGTCTAATGTATTTACGATCCTCAAAATGGAAATGTATGCTCAATTTTGCCTTATTCTGACATGTTAAGTAAATCGTAAATTCCAAATAACTTACGAATTTTTTAAATTGGAAAAATCGTAGTCTATGATATTCATGCCAGTATCCTAAATAATATTTCGAAAGTGGTTTGATATCTTTACGATGAAAATATCCCTCAAGATTGACGCTTATGTGAAATTTTGCTCTATTCAGCCATGTTAAGAAATTCGTAAATTTCCAATAACTTACGAAATCTTTATATTGGAAAATTCATAGTCATTAATAATCATGCCAGTGTCCTAAATAATATTTCAAAAGTAGTCTGACATCTTTACGATGAAAATATCTCTCAAAATTGGCGTTTATGTGAAATTTTGCTCTATACTGCCATGTTAAAAAATTCGTAAATTTCCAATAACTTGCGAAATTTCCAAAGTAGCATATTTATAGATACTGATGTTCATTCCGGCATCAAAACTGATATTTTAAAACTGGTATGACATTTTTACAGTAAAAAGTTTCCATTAAATGCACGTTTAAGTGAATTTTTGTCCTATTCTCCCATGTTAAGAAAATCGTAAATTTCTAATAACTTACAAAGTTTTTAAATTCGAATGTTGCAAATGAATAGGGTTCTTGCCAGTGTCGAAAGTAATACTTTAAAACTGATCTGACCTCTCTGCGATCATTTGTTCGTGAGATATCGTGTTAACAGACTAACAAACTAACGGACTAACACACTAACGGACTGACACACTGACATACTAACAGACACCCTACAGACAGACACCATAGAAATTTTGTCATTTTCGGATTCCTCACACCTGAAAACGTGTAGAAAAGTCAAAAAACCGAGGTCGAAAATTTTCACAATTACCTAAGTTCCCCATACCTATAGTATGATGGGGAACTAACTAGTTGGCATAGGTGGACTCTGCTCAGTTCCCCATCATATTTATGTTCTCATAAATTTCTAGTGCGAGACATATTATAATCATGTTAAAAGAAATGAATTTGACCAAAGCTTGATATTATGACAGAATGAAATCCCCGCCTAATAGGCTATCCACCGTTCACTTCGATATATATATCTTATTCTAATCTATTAATTTATTTTATCAGGGTCAATTCCGTTGTTTAGTTTTCATCCTACTATTTCCAATGCAATAATCCTCAAAATTCATATTTTTATAAAAAATTTACAATTTCGCTATGTTGACAAAATCGTAAATTACGAATGATTTATGAAATTGTCCTATTAGAATATTTGTATTCAATCATGTTCAAACAAATATCATAAATGTAATTTTGAAGTTGTCTAATGTATTTACGATCCTCAAAATGGAAATTTATGCTCAATTTTGCCTTATTCTGACATGTTAAGTAAATCGTAAATTACAAAATACTTACGAATTTTTTAAATTGGAAAAATCGTAGTCTATGATATTCATGCCAGTATCCTAAATAATATTTCGAAAGTGGTTTGATATCTTTACGATGAAAATATCCCTCAAGATTGACGTTTATGTGAAATTTTGCTCTATTCAGCCATGTTAAGAAATTCGTAAATTTCCAATAACTTACGAAATCTTTATAGTGGAAAATTCATAGTCATTAATAATCATGCCACTGTCCTAAATAATATTTCAAAAGTAGTCTAACATCTTTACGATGAAAATATCTCTCAAAATTGACGTTTATGTGAAATTTTGCTCTATACTGCCATGTTAAAAAATTCATAAATTTCCAATAACTTGCGAGATTTCCAAAGTAGCATATTTATAGTTACTGATGTTCATTCCGGCATCAAAACTGATATTTTAAAACTGGTCTGACATTTTTACAGTAAAAAGTTTCCATTTTATGCACGTTTAAGTGAATTTTTGTCCTATTCTCCCATGTTAAGAAAATTGCAAATTTCTAATAAGTTACGAAGTTTTTAAATTCGAATGTTGCAAATGAATAGGGTTCTTGCCAGTGTCGAAAGTAATATTTTAAAACTGATCTGACCTCTCTGCGATCATTTGTTAGTGAGATATCGTGTTAACAGACTAACAAACTAACGGACTAACACACTAACGGACTGACACACTGACACACTAACAGACACCCTACAGACAGACACCATAGAAATTTTGTCATTTTCGGATTCCTCACACCTGAAAACGTGTAGAAAAGTCAAAAAACCGAGGTCGAAAATTTTCACGATTACCTAAGTTCCCCATACCTATAGTATGATGGGGAACTAACTAGTTGGCATAGGTGGACTCTGCTCAGTTCCCCATCATATTTATGTTCTCATAAATTTCTAGTGCGAGACATATTATAATCATGTTAAAAGAAATGAATTTGACCAAAGCTTGATATTATGACAGAATGAAATCCCCGCCTAATAGGCTATCCACCGTTCACTTCGATATATATATCTTATTCTAATCTATTAATTTATTTTATCAGGGTCAATTCCGTTGTTTAGTTTTCATCCTACTATTTCCAATGCAATAATCCTCAAAATTCATATTTTTATAAAAAATTTACAATTTCGCTATGTTGACAAAATCGTAAATTACGAATGATTTATGAAATTGTCCTATTAGAATATTTGTATTCAATCATGTTCAAACAAATATCATAAATGTAATTTTGAAGTTGTCTAATGTATTTACGATCCTCAAAATGGAAATTTATGCTCAATTTTGCCTTATTCTGACATGTTAAGTAAATCGTAAATTACAAAATACTTACGAATTTTTTAAATTGGAAAAATCGTAGTCTATGATATTCATGCCAGTATCCTAAATAATATTTCGAAAGTGGTTTGATATCTTTACGATGAAAATATCCCTCAAGATTGACGTTTATGTGAAATTTTGCTCTATTCAGCCATGTTAAGAAATTCGTAAATTTCCAATAACTTACGAAATCTTTATAGTGGAAAATTCATAGTCATTAATAATCATGCCACTGTCCTAAATAATATTTCAAAAGTAGTCTAACATCTTTACGATGAAAATATCTCTCAAAATTGACGTTTATGTGAAATTTTGCTCTATACTGCCATGTTAAAAAATTCATAAATTTCCAATAACTTGCGAGATTTCCAAAGTAGCATATTTATAGTTACTGATGTTCATTCCGGCATCAAAACTGATATTTTAAAACTGGTCTGACATTTTTACAGTAAAAAGTTTCCATTTTATGCACGTTTAAGTGAATTTTTGTCCTATTCTCCCATGTTAAGAAAATTGCAAATTTCTAATAAGTTACGAAGTTTTTAAATTCGAATGTTGCAAATGAATAGGGTTCTTGCCAGTGTCGAAAGTAATATTTTAAAACTGATCTGACCTCTCTGCGATCATTTGTTAGTGAGATATCGTGTTAACAGACTAACACACTAACGGACTGACACACTGACACACTAACAGACACCCTACAGACAGACACCATAGAAATTTTGTCATTTTCGGATTCCTCACACCTGAAAACGTGTAGAAAAGTCAAAAAACCGAGGTCGAAAATTTTCACGATTACCTAAGTTCCCCATACCTATAGTATGATGGGGAACTAAAAAAAAGTTGTAGCCCTATATGGGGTGTAGAAGTCTGTTTTCAATATGAAGTTTAATTTTTAAGTGATAAAATTTAATATGAAAGTTATTTTTCCGTTCTTTTTTATCAATAATCTACTAGGTGATTTTGACATGTCCTTTTTATATAATCTTTAAGGACGTGAGCCTCATTTTTTATCTCAATTTTCAACTGGGAGACATTAGGAAGTTAGGCCTTATTATGCATATTTCCTCAATTATCAACCCTAATTATCATCAACCTCAATTATCAACATTGAGGCATATGAACTTTTCCTTTGTATTTCTTTCTCTCAATTGTCAACCTGGTGACATTAGGGCTGCGTTAGTATTTTCCAAGTTATTCCACCAGTTTGTTTCTCCTGCTCACAGCCATGTTGAGATACTGCTATTGTGGAATTTTGGTCTTCAATATATTTATAAGTTTGACTTTTTTGTTAAAAATAACTTTACCAGAAATTAAGGACTTCCTTCACTTCACATTAAAAAGCATTTCTTTCAAAGATATAATTTTCATTTTTTGGGAGCCAGTGTGATATTTTTAAGGTAATGTTTTTTCACATTGACCAGTTTTATATTGTTGTCATAAAATTTTGAGTTTATTTTTTATTAAGAGTTTAAACTAATGATTGTTGAATTTTTCTACTATTGAATAATTTTTACTTTCTGTTACTCATATCTATATATTAATTTGAAACATGTTTTTGTCTGTCTCCACTATATTGAGAGAACGGCTAGGTGTAAAAATTCGGTTGAGGTGTCTAAAGAAAGGTCTTGGTCTGTAGATGTGCTATGAAAAGAGAAAAATAAAAAAAAGTCGAATGGTTCCCCCCCCCCCCCCGGAGGAAACCGTTTCCCACCCGTTTGGCGAATGACGTCATTTTCGGAAATGCAACAATACAGCGAGTTTATCTGAATTTTTATTGCCTTATAAAAACAAAGTTCACGTGTTATCATTTTATTTTTTAATTATTGATCCTTTTTTACAGTGTGGCAACATGAAAAAATCTATATATTAATTTGAAACATGTTTTTGTCTGTCTCCACTATATTGAGAGAACTACTTGGTGTAAAAATTTGGTTGAGGTGTCTAAAGAAAGGTCTTGGTCTGTAGATGTGCTATGAGAAGAGAAAAATAAAAAAAAGTCGAAACGACCCCCGTTTCGGGTTAAAAACACGTTTACGAGCTTAAATAAGCTTCAAATTACTTCATGCGGAAGAAATTGTACATATGGGGACTAGAGTCGAATACTAAAAAATCAATATCTGCGAATTTGGAATTTTCGATTTTAAGGGGGGGGAAAAAGGGGGAAAGTAGATATGGAGGGGAGGGGAAAGGGGGGAAATTAGTTTGAGAGGGAAATCCGTTCTAGACCCACACATGTAGCACCTCATTTTAAAGGTCTTGAAATTTCATGTCGATTGGGGATGTTTGTATACTGTATAGTCCGACCCCTGGTGGTGAAAAATGGAACTAAGTGAATTTGCTGTAGACCCTATCATGTTACATCTTATTTTAAAGGTCATGGTATTTCCTGACCTTCGGTGATGTTCGTACAGAACACAGTGCGCCCCCTGGCGGTGGAAAGTGCAACTAAAGGATTTGGCAGTCGACAAAACCATGTGACACCTTATTTAAAAGGTCTTGGTAATCCAAGGCGATTGGTGATAGAGGTCTTGAAATTTCATGTAGATTGGGGATGTTTGTATACAATATAGTGCGCCCCCTGGTGGTGAAAAATGGAACTAGGTGATTTTGTAGTAGACCCTATCATGTTATATCTTATTTTGAAGGTCTTGGTATTTCCTCACCGTTGGTGATGTTCGTACAGAACAAACTGCGCCCCCTGGCGGTGGAAAGTGCAACTAAAGGATTTTGCAGTTGATACCACCATGTGACACCTTATTTGAAAGGTCTTGGAAATTCAAGGTGATTGGGGATGTTTGTATACAATATAGTGCGCCCCCTGGTGGTGAAAAATGGAACTAAGTGATTTTGTAGTAGACCCTATCATGTTATATCTTATTTTAATGGTCTTGGTATTTCCTCACCGTTGGTGATGTTCGTACAGAACAAACTGCGCCCCTTTGCGGTGGAAAGTGCAACTAAAGATTTTGCAGTTGACACCACCATGTGACACCTTATTTGAAAGGTCTTGGAAATTCAAGGTGATTGGGGATGTTTGTATACAATATAGTGCGCCCCCTGGTGGTGAAAAATGGAACTAGGTGATTCTGTACTAAACCCTATCATGTTATATCTTATTTTAATGGTCTTGGTATTTCCTCACCGTTGGTGATGTTCGTACAGAACAAACTGCGCCCCCTTGCAGTGGAAAGTGCAACTAAAGGATTTTGCAGTTGACACCACCATGTGATACCTTATTTGAAAGGTCTTGGAAATTCAAGGTGATTGGTGATGTTCGTATACAACATACTGCGCTCTCTGTTGGAAGAAAGTGGATTTTGCAGTGCTTGCGTAGCATGACTGCTATACGGTGCCGCAGCCGCAGGCAGCGGTAACACGAGTCAGAGGTTCGTTCGGTTAAGGTTAATTTTTGAGAATTTTTTCATGTTAATAGCGGCCTGCATATACGTGCCACAGGCACTGGGATACGAATCCGAATTCCGTTCCGTTTTTTTTGCTACAGATTATTATTATTATTATTATTATTATTATTTGTGATGTTTTCATTTAAAAATAGAAAATCAAACAAAATCGAGTTAAAGATATAAAACTATACAAATTTAAGGTGCATTTAAGGTTATTATCATGGGCCGGCCAACACCGGGCGGGTTCTTTCGGTTGCAGGTTAATTTTTGGGAATTTTTTTTTATGTTATTAGCGGCTCACGTATGTGCTGCAGCAGACACCGGTGTCACAAGACTGAGTTTCGTTCGGTTCGAGGTAATTTTTTTGTTACAGCTGATTATTTTTTTCGCGATGCCTTTATTTAAAAATAGAAATTCAAACAAAATCGAGTTAAAGATATAAAATCATACAAATTTAAGGTTCAATTAAGGTTATTATCATGGGTCCGGGCAACGCCAGGCGGGTCAGCAAACATGTAGCCTTAGTATTAAAAGAAACAGAAAATAAAAGATAGCAACTGTTTTATTTGGAGTCAGTTTCACATCACATTGACAGTACTTTGTAGAAAGTGATGTCATATATAGTATTTCAATTTATAACCATTTTTCCGAATTTTTTTTTTTTTTAAGTGAAATGTTGTAAATTATATTAGATGTTTTAACTTGAAATACATTTAAATAATGATACGACGATTTTTGAAACATTACGGTCAATAAAGTGACCGTCAAAGTCGACGGGTTCCAGCTAGTATATATATTATAGAGAAAGTAATGTTTTGAAGCCAAATTTTCAAAATTGATTTCTTGTTATATTTACACGTTTAAAAGTCTCTTGAACCCAAAAATCATGTTTTTAGTAGTTGGTTTGTGTGTGTGTGTATATTATAAACATATCTCAAGAACAAACAGTAGCAGGGAGTTTAATCTCACTCAGTATTCTAAATCTGCATCATATAAGCATGCTACACTACACTCTTCATTGAAATCAAGCAAATGGTTCATGTACAGGGACATCCAAGAAAATTCAAATATATTGTATCTATAAGTGAAATTTTTGGTAGTACAGTTTACCCTTGCTGGACTAAACCAAATGAAATGAACACATATCTTTTACATGCATAAAAGCATGTTTTGTGTAGAATACAGTATGAAATCATTCACTATTTGTTTATGGGTTACCCAAAAGAACCAGAATATAGTGTGACTGAAATTTCTGAAAATGCATTGCAAATTACACAGTGTGTTATTAATGTAGGAGTATATTTAAGTACACAATGCAGTGTGCACATATTTTATAGATGACAAAGATCTACCAATAATAAAGCAAAAGCATTCTTTTTTACTTTCTCTTACCCATAGGGTCGAGAAAGTATTGTTTTAAGGTCAAATTTTTGAACGTGAGTTTTTCTTTTATTTACATGTTCTGAGGTCCCCTGAATACAAAAATCATGTTTTTAGCAAATGGTCTGTGTGGATGTCTGTTATCAGCATATCTCAAGAACAAATAGTAGCAGAAATTCCAAACTGGGTATTCTAAATGTGTATCATGTAGGGATGCTACAGTAAGCTTTTCGTTGAGATGAAGCAAATGGTTCGTGTACAGGGACACTCAAAAGTATTCAAATACATTACATCTATGGGGAAATTTCAGGTAAGTAGAGTTTAACATCTATAGACAGCAGAAACCAAATGAAACAAATATATATTTTTTGTAATATAGTCAACTGTGAAAAATTTTTTGTGTATGTAGGAGCCTTGCCTCGGGGGGGGTGGGTAAATTTTCATGATGGGTATGTTTCTAAAGAACCCGCTAATACCTTTAAAACGAATGGTTGAACCATCGATCTGTGATAATTTAAAATAAAGTTATCAATTTTTTTCATTTTTAACCAAAAAAAAAAAAAATTTATGTAATATTGTAATATATTTTTAATGTAATATATTTTTTTAATGAAATATAACTTTTTTTTTTTTTTTTTTTTTTTTTTTTAGCGTTATACTACTTCTCTAATATGGAAATCGTCTGCATTATCATAAAAGATAATTTTTTTAAATAATAATTTCAAAAAATTATTTTTTAAAAACAGAATTATTTTTTAATAGCCGAATTAATTTCTATAAAAATGTAGGTGCATTAATTAAATGGGGGTTGAGGGGGGTGGTAGCCCCCCCTCACACAGAACTAATTATCATATAAAACTCTTCCGAAGCCTAATTTGAAATGTTTAACATAGGTTTACATAACAGTACTCGTTATCTTACCTCTTAATCTCCAACCTGTATTTATAGTATTAAATTTCAGGGTAAGAGAAAATCGTGTGAGTAACATACCAGATTATTATTAAATGTAATTCGTGGAAATGCTTTACTATATTTTACCATGTCCAGAAAACTGATCAGGAATGAAAATTAATTTCCCATATGGTAAGTAAAATATTTTTTAAAGTTAAATTTCCAGTGTTTATTTATTTTTTTTTATAACTAAGCTTTTTGAGGTTCCCTGAATACTAAAGGTCTTTGTGTATGTCTGTTACCAGTGTAACTTAAAATAATTTAACAGTCTTTAACTCTATATAAATATATTTATTATATTCAAATAGGGATGAGAGAATTTCTCTCACACAGAATTATGTTAGTATACAGTTCTTTTAATCTTCCCATTAATCTGTAGTCTTTATTTATAATATTGTAATGTTGGACAAGAGAAAGTCGTGTGTGTTATTTATGATTATTATTCATCACCAGATTATTTACAGTGACTTTTTTTTTTTTTTTTTTTTTCCCAAAACACTGAAAATCCTTTAATCCTTTAAAATAGTTTTTACTTGACATCTCAAAGAACTTTGATATATATTTTTCTTTAAAACAAATGAAAGAATGTATAAAAAGGAATGCACATAAAATGTAGCAAAGACAACAAAAGGACACTGTATTATTATATGAAAAACACTGTATTCCATTTTTTATTTTAATATTTAGTACAATGTAGATAAATATATGTAACAATATTTTTTCAACATACACAACATTGTTGTGGCTATAACATACATAAATACAAAAATATTTCATGCTTTAAAAAAAATTATATTATTAAATATCAAAAATAGATACCTTTGCCCACATAAAAAATAAATCTTAATGCAAAAAATAAATAAATAAATAAATCTTCCAAAATTATATATAGTGTTTTAGACAGTATGTTTATTAATAATTTTTTTTTTCTTTATAAGTTAATGCTATAGAATTATATATAGCCCATTTATTTGCAACACTTATAAATATATTTTTAAAAAGAATAAGAAATATGATCCAAACTTGCCTCCTTCTCAGTAAAATTTCCTTGACTGTCACTTTAAAATGTATAGCAAAATAAAAATGATTAAACAAAGAAAATTTCCTCTACAAGATAATACAAGTCTGACAAGTACATGTGAAAAAATTCACAGACTAAATATATTTCTGATAAACAGTTTTCGGTAGTGTTGCCATTCCTAGAAAACAAATTAGCATTGACCAATAGGAAAATTCAGTGAAAGAAAAAAAAGCTACTCAACACACTGTCAAGATGCTCAGCACCCTTTTCCCCTCAGACACCAAACCCTAGCATACTTAACTCACCTCTACCAATTTTCCCCCCTTCCCTAAAAACATTCCTTCTCTTTCTCTATGAATTTGACTATTTCTTGCTAAAATACATTTTAGCTAAAATATATAACTACAATATAATATTTAAAAAAAAAACTATTTTTAATAAACACATATACACACTTTTACATAGATCTATATTATATTTTTTATAAAATAAAAATAAATAAATATTTAAATGCATATATTAATTTCTTAAAGAATAATATTATAGATGAGAAATGTATAAAACAGAATAATAAAAAATAGCAAATCAATTAACAGCATAAATAACAATGAAACATTGTAACAAGAGGTTTAAAACAATTTATAAATCAAAATATTTCTTATAGCCCATTGAACTAGACTGAAAAAAATATATATGCAGAGATTGATACTGAGAAAGACTGTAGACTTTCCTTAATCATGATCAACTGAAAAATATGACTAGCTAGGCATGTAAGAATTAGGTAGTTCTGAAAAAATAATAAGAAAAAAAAAATGTTTGCATTAAAAAAAAAAAAAAAAAATTAAAAACTGTAATTATATTTCAGATATATACAACATTAAAAAACAGCATCCTTTACGATAAGCAGATTTTGACACAAAAATACAACAAAATTTAACATTCATGAGTTTGAAATGTCACTTTAAACCGCAGGTTCCAGAGTAAAGAGCCTTTGTACAAAAAGTGACAGTAGAACATCAACTCAAACAAAGAGGAAAAAAAAAAATTAAAAACTGTAATTATATTTACAGATATATACAACATTAAAAAACAGCATCCTTTACGATAAGCAGATTTTGACACAAAAATACAACAAAATTTAACATTTATGAGTTTGAAATGTCACTTTAAACCGCAGGTTCCAGAGTAAAGAGCCTTTGTATAAAAAGTGACAGTAGAACATCAACTCAAACAAAGAGGAAAAAAAAAAAAACTAATGAAAAATCATGCGGTATACATTGATAATTAACACTTTCCAACTGTATGTACTTGTTGTATAACTTTCAATGTCCTTTGCTTACATTATTACACAGCGTACAGACAGAAGGGCTGAAAGGCATACAAATAGACTAATTGCATTCATAATACCGTAATCACTTATAAACATTATTGCAAAGTGCTAAAATTGCTTAACGCAAAAGAAAAGACAGCCCTTATATTCTAATTGCAGCCCTTAATGTAACTGAATATTTTAGCATAGCCCTGTAAATCTAAAGGTTAACCAAATCATATTCTAAAAAAAACATTATTTTAGCAAATTAACAATAAATGTCAATATCTTTAGGATTTTCACAGTAGGAAGTTATTTAAATGTGATTTATAAAAATGTCTGTCTGAAACACAATGCATTGGAATGTTTTTGTATACCCCAGTACGCAAACCAGTTGTACAGGAAAGCCCTTTAAAGCCCTTTTAAATAGGAAACATTCTCCAGTGAACTTGAGTAACATATATCCATTTTTAAAATTTCTGAAAATATTTAAAGACGAAGGAGACGGGCCAACAGACAGACACATACACAAATTGAAATCATATTCACAGTTAAAAAACATTTAGAAAGAGATAAAAACATTTGATATAAACGAAAATGCAAATTCCACCAAATTTCCAATAATAGCTCTTAATGTAACTGAATATTTTTGTGTGCCCCTGTAAATCTAATGCTAATCATACTGTATTCTATGGAAGGTATTCTTTTGTGCTTATAAATAACACGTTTTAATTTCATTAAGATTTGTGTAAAGTAAAGATATTAAAATATGCACCTATATTCTTGTCAGACTCTGCTAACTAGCGGTTGCTCACCCTTGCGAGCGCTACGAGTTGTGGGAGATGGCGATAGACAGGGGGAAAGCACTCCCGGAGCAATTCTCCTCAAACACTTTTCCAATGCTGATATTGATGACGTCATATATAGATAAGCAAAAACTATTAGCTTTAAGATTCGATTTTTAGTCAAAATGTTTGAATATTTGCAGTTAGTTTTCGGATATCCGAGAATCTTTCTTGTTGATAGAACGTTTTGTTTTAATAATATAGATTGTTTGAAAGTTTCTTTTCAATATTATGGGCATTTGACATCTTAAGATTCCCATCAGCAGAATTTACTTTTTGATGAAATCGAAGGAATCCCTGAACTTAATTCAGGAGAGTTAAATAGTAGACTACAAAAAAAGAACATATTGAAAAGTGGAACAACTTGGCTTAAAAATTAAATATACATTTGTCTTTTCTTCTTCTTTTTTTTTCAAAACTTTACAAAATCTGTAGAAAGAAAAAAGTAAATTTTTTATTATTTATTTCTTCAAATAAGTTCCTTAAAACAAGCATTTTTTTTTTTCTAAGATTTCTTTGTGACAAGTTTTTTTTATGGGAAATAAAAAATATTTTTCTGTTACAATTTTTTTTTTTTTTTTTTTTTTTTTTTTTTTTTATTATGAAGCATCATAAACATTAAAACATATTAATTTAGCAAGGGTCTTTCAAGGCAAAGATTAGAAGCTTTTAATTCTTCATAAAATTCAAATTTTTTTTACTAATTTGGAGTGTTACAAACTTTATTCAATAAAAGATGTTCTCTCCTTTAAATTCCCCTATAATTTAAGAGAACACCTTCTGAAATAAATTTCAAAAAAGCAAATGTATATATATATATATATATAGTCGAACCTCGTTAACGTAAATTACTTTTAACATGAACTGTTTCCACAATCCCCATCAAAAGCATTGGTGTAACTAGATAGGGTCCAAGGAGGCCTGGACCCCCCCCCCCCCCCCAGAGTTCCAGTTGCAGCCCCCCAGAATTTTTCAAAAATCCAAATTAAAATGTGCTGTGAAAATAGTACATACTTATGCACACACATAAAAAAAGAAAAACGATAAAGAAATTGCAACTATTGCAACTTACAGACACAACAGACAAGGACGTACCCAGGAGGGGGTCCATGGAGTCCGGACCCATCCCGAAATAAAATTTAATAAAAGTTTCTTTAATAAATATGCCCTTCTGGTGTTCTAAATTGTTTTATAACGTACATAACTTTGAAAAGAAAATATGTTTTTTAATCAGTTCTTTAATCATTTGATAGAATTAGTTTTCCATGGAGGAGGGGAGGGGGGGCAATAGCCACCTACATTAGAAACATGTGTAAAATCAATCGGGAAAACTTATGATTTCTTATAGACTTTTTTCGTACATGAGCAACTTTTTGGTTACTTTTTCAAAATTTAAAGGTTTATCAAATAGCCCTAATGATATTTTTTGTGGTCTATAAACGGACAAAGAAAAAAAAAAAAAAAAAACGCAGACAGTGTGAAAAATAAGCTTATTTTCGATTTAAATTGCTTGCAATTTTTATGATGCATTGAACATAATGGCCTCGAGACAACAAAGTTTCAATTTGATTCTGTATATTTTATAAATATATAAGTAATTTCATAAATACGTAAATAAACGAACATTTATAGAAAAGTATTTAATATTACAGTATCTTTACTTAACATATCTTCCACTTTATAGCAAACAATACCCAAAATCGCTGAGAGCTGTGGCCCCCATATTATCCTCTGAGAAAATATTTTTCTATAATTACTCATTACTTAATGTGTTTTTAAAAAATCCGTTTTCACATTCAGAAAACTCATAATCTTATTGGAACTTATTTTCCAGAAACTGATTTTTAAATTTTTAGTATTTCATATTGTGGCTAAAAAATTAGAAAAATAAACTTCGTGAAAATTCGCTTATTTTAACTAAAAATTAAAGAGTAAAAATTTTAAAAAACTTATTTTTCAAAAATGAACACTTATTTAATGATTGTGACTTTTCTGAATGTGAAAACAGAAATTTAAAAAATACATAAGGTAATGAGTCATTGCGGAAAGAAATTTTCCCATATGATAAAATGGGCCCACAATTGCTGCAATCTATTGTAAATGTATGTACTTCAATTAAGTATGTTCTCAAAAAATATTTTCCCTCTTCCCGATGCCCTATCAGTGGCCGAGCGTTTCTGTGCTGCTCCTCGAATCAGCTGTTTGGAGTTTTTCATGGTTTTCTCTGAAATTTGCGTAAATACGGGCCAAAATCTCTTAGAAAGACCCCCACGATGGAAATTCCATCCATAGGCCTAGGATCCTAGCATAGTCAATCGGCCTTAAACCAACAACCACAACTAACCTCTTCCTGGTAAAGAGAAATTTTCTAAAACTTCCAGCGTCATCTATAAATAAAAATGCACAAAATTCACTGAAGGTACTATTTAGGTGTTAAGGAATCGAGTGATGTTTTAAATATGCAAAAAACACTTAGAGAAATGTATAATTTTTTCATGTGGATTCAGTAAATGTGAATTCAGTATGAACTGTAATTTTAAATTTTGATATTTAAAAAAGTGAGATTAAACTTAAATTCTAGGAAAAGCTTAAATTTTACATAAGTAATGGTGAAGGTTTCAATTATAATGAACAAGAGGCTCTTTATGAGAGGGGCAAAAAGATGCTGAATTTTAAGCGTATTTATAATAGTATGTAAGGGGGTCCTAAAAAAAAAAATAGCCTTGCACCCTACGTGCCTTAATGAAACCTTGATTTTGGATGCTTCCCGAAATAAAATCCTGGGTAAGCCCTTGACAACGGGATTTTCTTTCTTTAATACTGAGTTGGAGAAGAAAGGGTCATATGCATATAATAGGTAGTAGGCAGAGAGAGAGGAAAAAAAAACCTGTCCTGTGTCTTCTCTCTAGTAATAGAAATTCTGGTTAATTGTGAACCAAGTATACTCTTGATTCTTGGAAGCAAACAGGGGCAAAATAGCCATCTGTATTTTGGAGAGGTCAGTTCCACGAATGTTAAATGTCAAAGTTTCAAAGTAAAGACATTCGTTGTACATTGTTGTTAGACCACAACTTATTGCAGATTTTTGAACCAGTGAAGTGCGTGTTTGTCATTTTCAAGCATCCAGAATAGTTTTGGTAAGTTATTTTTAACAAAGATACTACATTATTAATTATTATTATTATTATTATTTTTCTTTTTTAATAAATTTTTCTTTATATGTATTTGATGATTTCTTGTAGAAAGATTTTCTTATTTTCCAAGGCCCAGCCGGCCCATGCGTTAATCAGACCCTATTTCTTCTTTCATTCTTAATTACAATTTTTAAAGAATTAATTTTTCATAAACGAAGCAAAAAAGCAGTTGCATGTAAAATTTGAATAGCGTCTACTTTATTTTAATCTCACGAGGAAAATAATTTTTAAATACTGATTTAAATTAAGAAAATTAAAATCGTCTGCAGATGAAACTGAAAAATAATTATTTAAAAATCGTCTGTTTTTCCGAATATTTCTTTTAAATATTGCTTTAAGAATCATGTTGCTATTTCATGCAAAAACGAACGGCAATTTACCGTTAGCCCCTAGGCGGCAGCAATATAAATCCACCATCTGATCCTGTAAATGAATCATTAAGAAAATCCTGCCGTTTTCACAGGAAACATACTTTATTGCATCTGAAAATTAAACGATAATTTTGTTACATGTCATTTTCAAAGTTTTAAGATCTTAGATCGTAATGCATTTGAATTATTCCATTAATTTCCGTAGTTAAATCACTAAGGCTGTTTATGCTATTTTCAACTGAAAACAAGCCATAATGAACTTGCTGATGTATGATAAAAAAGTACACATATATACCCATCAATTTCAAAGAAATAAATATTTTTTAGTAATATGAGATAGCAAACAGATGCTTGGTTGATTGGTTGTAGGGTTTAAGTCCGATTGACTACACACGGGTCTTAGTACTATCGGTGTGATGCTCTATGTGGGGGTCTTTCTAAGGGGTCCTAACCTATACTTACGCGAGCTTCGGAGAAAATTACAGAAAATTCCACACGGCTAACTCGATGAGCACGACTTGAGGTCGAGCCCAGCATTTCCTATCTCTCAGCTTTGCACGAAGAACCGCTCAGCCGCTAGTGGGATCTATATCAAACAGATAAGCAGAAGCCATGCTCATAAAAGATAGATGTACCGAAGCCATTTCTGCTTTTTTAAAACATTGTTGAAAAGTGTTAAAAAAAAAAAACTTACTACACAGCTGGAGAAAAAAATCTAGCATGTTATGGCGATTACAAAACTTTGTTCTATATTTTACCATGTGAACTCCCGCAGTGCGAAACATTTATTAAAATTATTATTCATTAAAAATGTTTTTCATGATAATACAGATGCGATTTTCATGTCAGAGAAGCATAAAACTAAATCTAAATAAAGTAAAATAAAAATGAATAAATGAATAATAAATTCTTTCTTCTATATTCAACGAAAGAAACTATTGATTTCGTAAAAAATTTATATTTATGGTTTTCAATGGATTTATACGCTTTGAGAGATCCAGAACATATTTGACCATATGTCTGTCTGTCAGCCTGTGTATGTATGTGACAAAATTTTGTGCAGATTATTGTATCTTAAGAATAACTGAACAAAATTTCATACAAATCGATATGTAGTTACATCATGACATAAATTAGTGCATACCAAATTTTAGTAAAATTCAGCAAACAAATGGCGCTACAATTCCTCCCCTACACTAATTTTTTAATGTAACGTATTGTACAAAATTTCATAGAGGAAGTCTTTTCACATTGGGGAAGAGGTGTAAGTTTTTAATATGGGTATCTTTCAAAAGAACTCGTCAATACCTTTTAAAAGAATTGCTGAACTACTGATCTGGGACAATTTAAAATCAAGTTATCGATTTTTTTTTCCTTCTTAAAAGTGAAAAAAAAACCTTACAGAAAATTGATTTTTTTAAATGTTATTTTGTAGAACAAAAAATTGACCTTCTTTGTTTGTTTAGCATTATAAATCTCTGGGATGATAATTGTCTTCATTCTTCATGGGAGATAAATTTTAATAAAAAATAATTTTTTAAGTTATTTGCAGAGAATGAGTTCGTATAGATGAAAGTTTTATGATGGCCACATCATATTAGGTTTATGTAGTTTCTGGATGGTTTTGAATATTTCCTCAGAAATATGAGTCGTTAGTTGTTACCTGTACATGTACCTCCAGTAAAAATTTTAAAGGAAATTCGACTTTTTTTTTTTTTTTTTTTTTTTTTGTTAAGTTTTTCTTGACGAAATTTTTTTTATATTTATTGAAGCTATATATATGCCGAAAGTAATAAGTATCGTTGTGTACAGCTTTCGCTGAGATTAGAAAATTAAAATAAATAAATAAATAAAACCTTCTGCATATTTATTTGTCCCATAGTGTTACTGAGTGCATTTATTTACAACTACATTATCATACAGTAACTACTTCAAGTGTTGTCTTTAATAATAACAAACTTATTTTAAAAAAAGGGGGGTAATATAATAAGCAGGCAATTAAAAAATTCTAGTTAGGTTTCTCTTAGTTAAATTATATTTTAAATAAATTACTCATTTTTAATATTAGTATATTCAGTTTTATTTTGATATAATATTCTAAACAGAAATTCTTATAACATTAACACTTTTACTTAATTTTTCTCACCTTAAATCACTTTCTGGGAATACTTACCAAGGAATAATCCTTGCCATTTTTAATCAAATTAGTTAAATCATTTATACTCCCACCATCCCACCTTCTTTAATCATATGATATTGTGTTGTAATGGAAATATAAATAACAGTCACTGTTATATTAAGAGCAATTAATTTCATATTATTATGAGAATTGTAACGTTTTCCTTTTAGATTCCATGTATATTTCTTCATGCATTATCAAGCTGTAAAACACCTTTTACTTATATTCAACTGGTAAGTTCACCTGTAATTCACCTATAATATTTACCGGTTTGCTTTGGGAAACTGGGGCTTAAATAAATAAATAAATAATAATAAATAAATAAGAAACACACACAAGTCTTTCGGTACAAAACTCCGTTATGCACTTTTAACATCGTCCGTTATGGAAAAGAGTTGATACTGAGTCTTAAAAACTATAACGTAAATATTAATTACAAATTTGAAAAATTGTGAGATAAAGGGGCCATGCCCCCCCCCCCCCTAGAAAAACGTTCTAGTTACACCAATGATCAAAAGGAAGATTAGCTCCTGAGTTACTGATAGCATGAACTACTGATAACATGAACTATTTTTTTATTCCCCTTGAGATTCGTGTTAACAAGGTTCTGCTGTATTATGAAATGCATAATTTCCAAGAAAATATATTCATTTAAAAAAGTGGAAATTGTAAAAAAAAAAAAAAAAAAAAAAAAAAAAAAAACCGAATTTTGCATGTATTTGAGTAATTAAATTTTTAGCTTTCCATTATTAAAAAAAAAAAAAAAAAAACTTATTTTTGCTTTCTGAGTAATAGTTATAAAGTTCTGCACAAAACAGAATATATTTTAGTGTGACAGGAATTTTTTAATCTATTCTCCCATATAAAGGCATGCAGTATCTGTGTTTCATTCCCTAGCATTGGCTACTATACCCATTTCTTAAAATCTTTGGTATAACTTTAACATAACAGCCCCTTGGCAGCTTTTAAATTTTTGTTGTCATTGTGGCAGTGAATTAAAATGACTGTCGCAATTGTGTAAGTAAACATCTTGGTGGGAAACGTCCGAGCTATTTCGGTGCCAAATTTCAAATTTTACTAAGAGGTTCTATACTGCAGCTATTCCATTTCTTTAGCTTGATTTTTCTCAATTTTATTTAAATTATTAAAAAATAAATAAATAATGTGCCCCCCCCCCTTCCCCGACATGAAAAGTATTATATTTACTTATTTCTTTTGGGATTTTTTTTTTTTTTTTTTTTTTTTTTTTAAATGGGGTTTTCCTTTAATATCTTACTTTTGTTCATAATTATAAAAGAAAACAGTTTTATAAATCACAGCCCAATTTTATTATTTTAAACTTTTATTAATTTTTACATTTGATGCTTTTGCAGATAGAATTTATTTCATGTAAAGTAAGAAAAATTAAGACTTTTCCATTTAATATTATTACAGTAGCAACTACTGGAGTTGAATTAATGGTTGTGGTTGTGTGGGTTAAAGCCAAGTACCTAAATTCTACACAGATCATAGGATTTACAACCTAATAGACAATAACGTATTTCCTTTGTTTGTCCATGTGCACAAACTAGTAATGAAATACATTATAATTTTGAATAGGAAACCTGCTATTTTGACCTTAAATAATCTGTATCTTTTTCAAGACAAATTACAAATATTTTCGGAAATCAGAGCACGAACAGACAGAAATAATATTAAGCTGGAGATCAAATTTAGAAATTCAGTGCTTGAACTGAGCTTAAATCCAGGTCCGTGTAAACTTTTAGTTTGAATATTATTACATTTAATATATTTACCTAATCATGGTTTTATGGTAAATACACTGATCAAAGTAACTAAAATAAATATTATAGGGAAAAGATGATGAGAAAAAATATGTTTTAATTAAAACTCAAATATTATTACTGTTTTAAAATGCTTCAATCTATAATTAAAATATTAAATTAAAATTCTGATTACTATCTCACAGAAAAATTACAGAATCTCATAAAATTTGAAGAAAAGTTATATTTTGATGAAATCCTACAAATTTCCTTTCTTTGTACCCTGAGTATTATTCAAGACGAGGAGGGGGAGGGGGGGGGAAGATGAGCATTCATGGTTTTATGATAGAATCATGCAGAAGGATAGTAGTAGATTAAAAGCATTGATGTGTGTGTGTATGGGGGGGGGAGGGCTTCTAAGCCAGTACCTAGCTACAAAGTACTCGTCTTCCCCATTTATTATGCTCATTATGTGACAAATATATCATTTATAAAGCTCTGGAATGCAGAACAAACAAACATTTTTTAATCAGTAACCCATCACTGAGAAACTTATATTTTTAATGACAAAATATATTTAAATAATTGTGCAAAGCTTGATTTGTACATTTGCAAATTTAGTAAGTTAACTTAACTAGGGATTCTTTTAATTATGCAAGAGATTTAGGATTCCCAATAGAATGCAGGTATGCAAAACATTACATATATATTTATTACTCCTACTTTGTTGATGTATTGAGTAATGTTGAATGATGAGAAGGAATTTGTAATTATTTAAATTTTAGCTTGAAATCTAAACAAAAGTTGGATCAATATATTTACTAGAATGTTAATATATAATATTCAATTTAAATATGAAATAACTAAGACATTTAAAAGCAAATCATTTATCAGACAGAATTTTTAATTAAAATTTTGTTTTAATGTGTATTGGTACAGTAAAACAACAACATAATTATAAAGAAAAAAGAAAGAAAGGAAATCTCTACATATGTATGGATATATTTACATATATAAAAATAAAAAAAAACTGTATGTATAATTTAGCATGCATAATAAAATATATCTGAACATATTAATTATGGAAAACTTAATTTATATATTTTCTATCATTACTAAGCTAAAGAATTCATAATTACTAAAGCATTCATAATTACTTATTTTTTTTTTTTTTTTTATAAAACATGACTGTGCAGCCATAGGCTAAGTGACCACATATAGCAGAGCTACAAAATAATAATAATAATAATAATTAGCTATTGATACACTATTAAACTTTTTTAACATTTCACAAGCATTTGACATACATAATTCCTTCGCTCTGATTCATTTGAATTATGCAAGGGAAAGGCAAATTTAAAAGTTAGAAGACACTTCATTGGTTCATTCAAAATTATATGCTCAGAAAGAATTTTCCAGATTTACACCAACCTTTTTTCAGATTTTTGGGCAATATTTTCCTTTTCCCCTAATATTTTCACTAACTTAAAATTGCCTGACCTGTAGGAACCCTGATGAATTTATCAAATAACAATAAAATTTGTGTTAGTATTCCTTATGACTAGTTACAGCCTATTTGAGGACTAAATCAAAGAAAAAATACTCTCTATGCAAAATCTTTTCAGGGGATTCTAACTCATATTTTCTTAAATTCAGAAGAAAAGAACCTTCTGGCGAAAGAATAAGGATGTGCTAAAGATAAATGGCATAAATTACATTGAAATACAACTATTGTGTCAGATCATCAAACCTAATTTACACATAAATAAGAAGCAAATTGAAATTAAAAATATTTATTATATGCAGACACGTAACGGAATCTTCAAACGTGTGTCTAGATTTACACAATTTACACATTTAACATCTGTTAAATGTGCCCTAAGAATACAAAACTGACCTCAAGAGTCTGACAATTGCCTTTTGTTTACCAGCAGCACCCTGTCCTTTTTTAAACCTGGGGGAACTTTACATATTGTGAATTATTCAACTGAATCTAAAGTTTGTTTATAATTACATATAAGGTCAATGTGCTTAAATGCAACAAAGTTTTTTTTTACAGACAGTCTTAAAATAGGAATCGTAATCAAATGCAACATAACAAAACTTTTAAACCTTGAGAACAATACACGAAACTTTTTACCACATTTTAAAAGTTTTCTCTAGGAGAATTTTCTATTTCTATACACATCGTTCAATATCATTTTCTGCCAGTTCTGCGTAAATGTAACAAAAAATCCTGAAATAGTTAATATAAGTTAGTTCTTTTATGTTTTAAGGTCAAGTAACCACTTTAACATCTTGATCTTAAATACCTTTTATATCTGTCAAAAGCTTTAGTTTGAAAAAATGACACATTTTGAATTACATGTGTTTAAACATACTTATCGCATTTAGGCATTCATTTTCTTCATTCAACAGTCGTATCAAATCATAATATGTCGAAAATGCACAAATCTCCTGGAGAAAAAAAAAACGGAGAATGCTTAACTGAAGTGACTGTGTGCTTTATCGCATTTAGGCACAGGCACTTGAACATTGCATTTAGATAATAGATACTGTAAATGCGACAAAAATGTCCTAAATGCAACATAATTTTATTTGTCTTATACTACAAATATTAACTGAATTTCTTGAAAAGAAACGAATCATTACGCCAATTTAGATCCAAGAGCATAATGTTCAACCATCTTTTCTTTCTTTTTCCTATTATTTCTAAATTAAAAAGTCAAATATTGCCTAAATGTGATAAGCATGCCATAAATCACGTCGCAATCAGGCAGATTGACTTTATAGTATAAATATAATTATTTTCAGCATTTAAATTTTAAAAACTATTTTATATATTAAACTTAAAGGCATGTCTTTTTACTTACTTATGAAAGAATAGCTGACTAAGTCAATAAAATTATGTTCATTTACATTGATGACTAAACAATACATCTAAAATCCATAATGTTTCAGCATTTACATTATCAGCTTTATCTGAGGATAAAAGTTAAGATTCAAAAATACTTAAAAACATATACATATATTTGTTAAAATTAAGAATTAAAATTATATAATCAACTTTTCCTTTATAACATAAAATAACATAGAACACATAAAAATATCATAATATACTTAACATTTTATTGTTAATACAGTCGACTCTGTAAATTCTACAATTCTCTATAATCCATGGATTTTTTTTCAGATGTAAACTATGAGAATTATGAAAACTAAATGCAAAACTGGTGTACAAACGATAAATAGGCAATAAGACTTCTTCACATACCATAAATTTTAAGCCAGCACAACCGGTTTCGAAAGGATGTAGCCTTCCTTCATCAGCCTCCAAGGCAGTAGCACGTGTTTTTTTGCACCTGATGAAGGAAGGCTACGTCCTTTCGAAACCGGTTGTGCTGGCTTAAAATTTATGGTGTGTGAAGAAGTCTTACTGCCTATTTATGAGAATTATGGTTAACAGTTAAGCAAATTTCAATTATTTTTTTCAAAATAATAATAATAATAATAATTGAAGAATTTTTGGCAGGGATTCAATCAGACTGTTTGAAATTGTATAACTATTTTTAAAAAATATTAGGCAAAATACACATTTTTAATTAATTAATTACCTTTTTTACAACTACAAAAAATCTCTGGATATTTATCCTTCGGAAATTTGCAAATTCATAACCAGTAATTAATATGTATATTCAATCTAAATTGTCTTTCACATTATAGTTTCTTTTAGATTTCAATTTTCATATTTAATTGCTGATTTTTATATTTTACCTTGACTTTAACTGCATTTAAAATAAGTGCTAGTGGATCATATTTTTCCTTGTTCTATTTATTATTAACTTTATTTATTAATTTATATGTATAATTTTGTTTTGAATAATTAAATTACTTATTTAGTATAATTTGTATTTTAATTTTCACATTAACATTGCAAATGTATACTTTAATAAGAGAAATGTATGAAAACAAAGCAATGATCTATAATTCGTAAAAGTCTTGGTCCCAACTATTGTGGATTTCACAGAATCTGCTGTATTAAAATTCCATTTAGAAAAAAAAAAAAATCTTACATTTTGATTTTATCATTCATCTGAAACATGTTTAAAGTTTAGCAAATGCATACACCAGATTGCACTGAAGACCTAATTCTCTAACTAGTGATCAGTTCATAAGAATTCATCACCAACCACCTCTTTTTATCGAAAAGTTTTCTTACTTTTAAACTGAAATTGATTAAGTAACACACCAGAAACAGATTTTTTTTTTTTTTTTTTTTTTTTTTTACGTGCTTAGAAGCACTTTCATTGAACAGCTATGTGGTTGTTTATTTAACCCTTTAATATTCATTGGTTTTGCACTGAAACTAAACATGTAACAACATTTAAGTTTTTTTATGCAACATTTTCTCAACAACATTTGTTGCCTGTTTTAATTTGTTATTCCTAGATAACAGCACAACTTCTAAATTTAATAAATGATATTTTAAAGGAAGCCATATGCAAAAGTCATTTCAAATTTGATTTAAAAAAAAAAAAAAAAAAGAAAACTTTATAAAATTTGCAATTTATACAGTAATTAATTGACAGAGGTGAAGTTAGTTCTTAGTTCCCCTCATATTTGGCTTTATAAATTTCTACTAAATCACATTTTTGTTGAGAGAAATTAATTCATCTGATCACTCAGAAGAATCCAGATTGAAATGTCCAGTCCACTATTCTACCCTAGGCTCGTTAATTTGATACATTTGCCTTATCAAAATTTATTTATTATTTTTTTACAGTTAGTTTAATATTTTAGATTTCATGCAGTTCCATATTATTTCCAATGCAATTATTGTCATAATGCATGTTTATACAAAATCTTGGCCCCCATGTAAAGAAAATCATAAATTTCAAACAACTTACAGTTTTAAAATTATGACTATTGTAATTTGAAAATTGTAAGTTATTTGATAATTACGATTGAAGTTAATGATTATGATCATGCCAGCATCATAAATGTTATTATCAGGGGTGAAACTGACCTCAACTCAAAAACCCGGAAAATTAATGGGGAGGGGGGGGGTCCAATAAAAAGGGCAACCTATTTTCAAGAAAATGTATACATAATATATGCAGACCTGCATAATATGCACGAACGGCATTCATGGAAAATTTTTCTCGGACAGCAATCGCATACTTGCCAACCAATTTTAATTAAAAAAGGGAAGATTTTTGTTGAAAAACCAGAAGATTTCATAAAAAAAGGGAAGAATTTTTTTTTCTCTTTGACGTATTAAACAATACAGTTTTACAATTTTATTATTTAGAAGCAATCTATAAAAACGTTTTACTATAGATTGATTATACTAAATATATAAAAGTTTTATATGACGTTATTCCTCTTCAACATATAAATATCTACAAAACAGAATCTGTGAGAAATTTATTTAACAATAGACAAAAAAACTTAGTTAAGTTAAAGTATAACTAATTTTTTAAATAAATATAGAATATGATTTTTGTGTATGTACATTAATCATACGTATAAGAAATAGTAGCAGTAGCTAATTATCAGTTTCAAACGTGCATAAAACCAATTGAGTATTAATATTCTTAAATTGATTTGGGAAAAATTTTCCTACCTGAAAAAATTATTCTTCATTTTTTCCCTATGTTTACACATTTGGTATAAATATGACATACAAATATTTAATTTAATTGAGGAAAAATAAACAGATTCATTAAATTCAGCAATAAAGATCTAAAAATAATTACATATGTGAGAAATATTGAGCACTTCCATTGCTTTATTGTTTCTAGAATTGATCACAATCCGGGGAAAGGATTGGGGGGGGGGATACAAAAATAATTACAGAGTAAGAAATATTTAAACTCTTTCAACTCTACTTCTAGAATCTAATGTAATAACTTTAAAATCAATATTATTATTTATGTTGCAGATGGATAAAGATTAGGAAAGAAAAGACTTCTGCAGAACATTTCATTGCTGATCACTAATTGTAGATAAATAAAGGGGGGGGGGGGGGGGGGGCAAAAAATAATTACATCAGCAAGAAATATTTAATAATTCTATTTCTTTAAATGTTCTAGAATCTCATAAAGCAAGTTTGAAATGAATATTGACATTTATGTTATGGATGGAAAAAGATTGGAAATCAGGAGTTTTCGTAGAACATTTGGGTTTCTTTTTAAAACGAACGATATCCGCGATTTTTTTTAAAACGGAAGATTTCATCATCTGTCCGGAAGACCGGAAGATACGTTAAAAAACCGGAAGTCTTCCCGGAAAACCGGAAAAGTTGGCAAGTATGCAATCGCGAAAAAATTTGCTAAGCTCACGGAAAATTTTCTGCAAACAGCGATCACGGAAAAATCGTACGGCTACTATTCATTTTTGTTTTCTATTTGTGCAATACATTAGACATTAGCGAACGCTACTGATAAGAGCAGTGGTTCTGTTTTCTCCCCGCTCATTCCAAAGTCTGGGCTTTCACAGCTGCAGCAGCCGCTTTAGGACAGGAGGGGAATGAAGGATTAGCTTTCTCTTCTTTAATCACGGGAGGTTTTTAATCGGCGCTCGGTATTTATTGCGCATTGCGAAGTGCTTTTTTGAATGGAAAAGCCAAGTGAGGAGAGGATGATTTCATTCTCGAGTTTCGCGTGATTCATTAATTTTGCGACTGCTTTCTAACTGAAGTGAAATCGCTTAATCTAATCCGACTTCTCGTTTCTCGTGAAGGCGGAGTTAAACAAGCGCGGTTGTGAATGCGTTGTAGTTACCGGGAAGTGGGAAGGTCTATTTTCTCTTCCGGAATGGGCAGCACAAAGCTGAAGCTGACGGAGAGAGTTTGGCAATTAGATATATAGGTTGCATAAGGTTAAATTAAATAATGAAGAATCATCTAACTTCATAAATTAATACTCCTCCTTTAACAAATAGAATTTTATTTTCACACAATAAAACAACCACGGCAAGCGCCGGTATCTGCATTGCTCTCAGGGGCAAAGAGAGAGAGAGAGCTCTTGAATGTGCGCAGCCAATGCGCGTGCACACATCCGATGGGTGTTATCATGTAGACTAAATTAACTGTCTTAACATGTTAAAAATATATCCAGCAGATTGCAATGAAATATTTGGCTCATACTTTTATGTAACAAGGCATAGTGTGCAGTTTTTAAATAAAACAGAGTTTAACATCCATAACAATATTTATTTAAAACTTAACAAGAAATTTAAAAAACTTAACAGAAAATATAGACTTTGCTAGTGATAGTTAGAAAACTTGCCATGAGGGAAAAACTATTTACCAAAAACTAACTGCTTATAAGTAGAATTAATGTTTTCATTGCTCAGCATTAGCACAAAAAGGATGCTGACCTTCAAATAACATTAATATATACTGCAACTTAAATAAACAGAAAATAAAAATGCCCTCATACTTTGAGGCAAACTAAAAATACTTAAAACGTATTTAAACTTTTCAAATCATCATAAATACAAACGAAAAATTATAAGCAAGAGAAAGTTAAAGCTATTCAATACATCCTTATATACTTTTATCACCGGATTCCAGAACAGCCAATCACCAGGCAACACATTTCTCCCTTCCAGGCGATCCAAAACACGCCCATCGTACGTAATCCGTTACCGTGACAACGGACGACGCTGAATACGTACGCCATCTATGGGCCGCAAAAGTAAGTAGCGCTATATTGGAATTCAACTGGCCTGAACGATGTGTTCAAAGAATGTAAACAAAAATTACAATTTTATCCTATATGATTTAAATGAAGAAATATAATTTCAAAAGTATTTAAAAATAAGAAAAGATAAGTTATTTGCTTGAATAAAGAATAAGGGCCCCGTGGCAGAAACACGGCGACAATGTCGCAGAAACAGAAATGCTCTTGCAGAAAGATTTTACTTAAGTCAAATAAATTTTACCAAAAAAAAAAAAAAGAGAGAGAGAGAGAGAAAGAAACTCAAAGAATGGTTTATAAACTGTTCTGCAGAACAAATTTTCGTTTCTGCAGATACGATCGCCACAATAATGAATAAGGAGAGGAGGTAAAGCGGTTGTAACTCATTGCATTAGCGATGAGTTACAACTCATTGCATTGCGACTCATTGCATTGCGACTCATCGCATGCATTAGCGATTCGTGATTCGGTGTATCAACACTTTTCACTGGTAACCTCTTCACATCGAAACTTCATTTTCGTGTCTTCAAACTAGAGGTCTGCACGGGCCGAAATTTTCAATTTGCTCTCAGGATGGGCTCAATATTTTTGTGTGTACTCGGGCCGGGCCGGGCCTGGTGGAAATTTTTTCCGGACAGTGTCGACTCGAATCTTTTTATAGATTCCTCGTTAATCAACGAAAAAGGAAAATGATAAAACACTTTTTCAGTCATTTATTTTACATAATTTTACAGTCTGGTGTGGCACATAAAATTTTATTTTGTTAAAAAATATCTGTAACTTCAATTTCATTGCCTATCAGTTTGTCTGTTCGCGATCCGATTTTCCACAAATATTTTAAACATGTCTCGAAATTAACATATTTTATTTAAAGTAATATTAGATGATTTACTATTCAAAATAGTATGCTTGTCACTACTAGTTTGCACACTTGTACAAACAAAAGAAATTAGATACGTACTGTGTATAAAGCTTTGTGCCCTATTGTCTGTAGAATTTAGATGGTACGAAGGCTATAAAAATCCTTCCGCTGTAACTTTTCCTCTAAGGCTTCTTTTTCTTTTCTCCGGGGCACTGGATGAAAGTAGCATCATTTTTAGCATGTGCAAAAGCATCTGTTTTATTGAGTATGGTTGGATTAGCATTAAAGTTTTGTTTACCGGATCACATGAAAGATTCGGATACATTACGGTATATAACTGGAAGTGACTGAAACTGTATTTTTAGTACTATTAACCATTTCAAATATCTTCCTATATTGTCTGAGGAATGCTAATATTTTCGATTTGACTTTCTGTCTGTCTTTGTGCCTTCTGTACGTCTGTAATAATGAAATACTGTACTGTTTATATATAAATATCTTGTAAACATTCAGCAGTTTTGTTAAAGAACATTCTAATGCTTAGCTATATAAAACCTCTGCAAAACACATACTAAAAATATTTTTCGTAGAAAGTTTTTTTTTTTTTTTTTTTTTTTTTTTTTTGTAATTTTACATAGTTTTGAATCGGGTCGGGGCTGATTTTATAGCTTTTTGTACGGGCCGGGCCTGGGTCGAATTTTTTTATTTCATACCGGGCCGGGCCCGGGCCTGAAATTTTCGGCCCGTGCAGACGTCCACTTCAAACTTTGTTTTCGTGCCGCACCTGCCGCTCATGTCGTGTATATTTATTGCATCATTTCACAAATATATACAGAAATAAGACTATGGGAAAATTTGTAACGTCTGTAGTTATATGCAAAATAAAAAATGAAGCTTCAAACCTTGCTCCAAAAAATAGAAAATTAAGAAATTAAACTTAAAAATAATTCATTGATATTTAGCATTTTATATGTAGTAAAAGATCTTAGCAATAAATATTAATGGGTATCTTAAGTTATAAAACTGGTAACTTTTCTAATTTTTTTTTTTTTTTTTTTTTACTAATCATTAATTATTTTAATTGTGATTAAAATTTTTAGCTTTAAATTTTGTTGTTTAAGCATATGAAGTCGATAAAAAAAATTATTAATTTATTTTACAAAAATACTCTTATCATTAGTTTCTACGGCTTCTTCATTTCATTTTTTAAACATTTGAATTTTTAAAAAATGTTTATTTTTTTAATTGAAATATTGGAAATTAAATAGTTATTTTGAATAAAAATCAAACCAAAGGTTTTGTTGATTTTTTTTTTTTTTTTTTTTGTAAGCAAAATGAATTTTATCTAATAGTAGTTGTGTTGAATAAATACTAATTAAACAGCAAATGCTTTTATTTATTTATTTTTATTTACTTATTCATATAGATATCAATACCAAATATTACTTTTAATTGATTTCTATTTATTTCTTTCATCTGTAATCATTATTTTCTATTATAGATTGTATCCATGAAATCTGTTACATTTCAGATTTCAATATTTCCTTAAAAATTAAATATTTCACTTGCCTCAATCTTTATGAAAATATTTCGACTATGGTTTGTCTATAGTTGTGTTACTTAAATCTCGTATTCTGTTTTGCTTTAGGTATTTAAATGACGGTATAATTATACATTCTGAATTCTTTAATGTCAAATCACATTTTTTAGATTTCAAATCCACATCTTTATGCTATTTGTATATAATGCAAAAAATGAATGTTGTGTATTAGAATGTTATCGTGCATATTTCTAATATTCTCAAAAACTATAAAGGCTGTAAATTATTTATATTTCATTATCATATTCAGTATTCTATATTAATATTTACTTTTAATTTGTTGTATTTTAATTTTGAGTTCTGTACTATTTTTTACGTTGTTTGGTTTGCACCTTTATGAAATAAGTGCATTTGTGTATTTAAATATATATATTTAATATAAAAAAAAGTAATGAAATTTTAAAAGTATTTGTAACATTTGTTTAATTTAGACATTTCATGATTTAAATGCCTTAAAAAAATTGCAGATAATTTTTGATGTGTTACTGCATTTTATAGTTTGAATTCATTGAATATTTTATAAACAATATTTTATATTAATGTGAACAAAAAACCTGAAGCAATTAAGATAAATAGATTTATTTTCAACTTTCTTAAAAATAAAAAATAAAGTATTGCAATATTGCAGATATATGCATTTGTGCCTAGTTAAAATTTAAATGCATTGGTTATATTGAATATTATTTACTATTTAAAAATAATTTATTTTGAATTCGTAAATGTTAACTTCACAAACTATTCCTGCAGAAAGATTTTGGTGTTGATGAAGCTTGTCGCAGAAAGCATAATAAATTTCTGCCACAGGGAATAAGGGTAAGTTATATCTTTAAGTAAAGTTGTTTTAATAAAACTTATCTTTAAATATTATACTAAACCAATACATTGTATTGTTTATATTTTCAAATTAAACTTAACTTATACATAGCACTAAACGCTATTCATTTAAAACAAAAATAAGCTCTCCTCATAATTAATAGGCAATATAAATGTTTTTAAACTTTGAAAAATGATATGAAAAAAAGTTTTTAGGACAACAATGGGACGGAGAAAGAGAGAAGCACGCTGTTTACAAAACGAACGCTCTCCGCTACAAGAGAAAGGATATTTGTAAGAGGGGAGGGAAAGGTAGCTTACTTTCCGGGAATTTGCGTTTATCGCCGTCAAATAAAAAGTTGTTTGAATATAAAAGTCGATTTCAGCAACATTATTATTTTTTTTTTTTTTTTTTTTTTTTTCAAGCTTGGTTATGAATGTGCACTTTTCTATTGATTTCAATATTTCCAAAAATCCAGAATTCCGGGATTCGTTTAGTTAAAAAGTCCGGATTTCCGGGAGTACCGCGGAAAAGTTTCACCCCTGTATTATTAAAATTGATCCATTTTTTTTTTTTTTTTTTTTGTGTGTGTGTGTGTGCGTGATGAAAATAATCTTCATAATACACACTTACGCACAATTTTGCTCTATTTTCTCATGTTAAGAAAATTGTAAATTTAGAATAACATACAAAATGTTCAAATTAGAATGTTAAAAATAAATAGGATTTTTGGCCTGAAAATGGTATGCCAATTTATAACCATTTGTTATTAAGATATTGTTTATACAGATGAACAAATTAACTGTTTATCTGACTAATCATGAACATCATTTGAATTTTGTGATTTTTCAGATTCCTCACACCTCAACACGTGTAAAAATGTCAAAAAAAAAAAAAAAAAAAAAAAATCTGAATACCAAAGTTCCCCATACCCTACAGAATGCGGGGAACTAAAAATTTCCTGCACTTTAAAAATCAATCTTGAGTTTACATATGCAGACAAAAGAACATATCCCTTCTATTTACTAGAAAATTTTTGCTGGTTATCAAATATTTTTTAATTTGTTAAGGAAACACTGTTTTAATACATCTGTCATAATTATAATAATTTTCTTACATATGTATGTTTGGGAAGTAAAATACCTTATAAACAAACATCATAAATTGTAAGACTCACAATAACTGTTTGTTTCAGATAAAAAATAATAGCATGACCTTACATAAGGCAAAAAAAAAAAAATGTAAGAACGAGTGCAGCATCAAACTGGCAACACACTTTGATGCTGCTTTCTTAATAAAGATATACATTTCAATATATGGAGATGTTTAAAAGAAAATACATGAGGCGAAGGAAGTTTCTGGAATGACTGCCATACTCCATACACAAAATCATGTTTTAAAAGAGTTTAAATTGCTCTAATGGGCTCTTCCCACCTGACGTCAGAGGTCACATGATAGAGGAAAAACAAATAGCAGACAAAGTCTTGTTTATCTATAGCGATTGCTGAAATAACATATTTTCTATTCTTATTTTTGATCAATCGTATTTAATCTGTGTTATTTTTTATAAATCATCATTTTTATATCATTATTCATCATCTTTTGTTTGCTGTATACATTTACAATCATCATTCAGTTTATTTTTGTTATTGATGTTCATGAAGAACATCATAAATACTCTGATTTTTGGTACTTAAATCAGTGACAGTGCAATATTGTACTGCGTAAATCCATTTAGACCAGTAACTAAGTTAATTAACTTCTTGTAACACCTTTATACAATTAAATTAAATGAAAACATTTTAAATTTTCAAATTATAATCCATAAACATTCCACAAGAAGCTATTATTTATTGCTAGATCAGTTAATGTTACAGTTACACTACAATATACAAAAATCGATTCTTATAGGTAAAAATAAACACATAAAATGTTTTTTTTTAAATTATTAAATTTACAAATACAATTATTCTACTGTTTACAAATGCACAATATTACTTTTATTTTATTCTATATTAAATATTAAAATTTTTGTTCTTAAGAACAATATTTAATTGAATTCGATTCTCAGAATCCGATTTTTCGTTTTCCTCTATCACGTGATTGAGCAGACGACGGTGGGAAGAGCCCATTAAAATTATTTTTTCTAATTAAAAAATAGTGAATCAAATATTATTTTTGGTCACTTTAAATTTTCTTTTGTTTATTATAATAATGCTAGCTAACTTTCCTTTTATATTTTAACATTTTGCATATATTAATCTTACGTAAAATTTTGAAATTTAGTGTCAAAAAGAAATTTAAAAATAAACACATTCTCATGAACTTCATAAACACGTTCAAAAATTGTATATTTTTCTTTATTTTCTAAATAAATTAGTTCTTTTTACCTGCGCACAATAAATTTAAAGTGTCTCGCTTGTCGCTTCCATAAGTAGAAGCGACAAGAGGTAGTACAACCATAAAGCAAATAGTTTACCTTTGCTTTATGGTTGAACTACCCCTGACATGAACATAAGACATCTGAAAAGTTTTTGTATAAAAATTTTGCTTTTCTCTTTAGTATACAGAATTAATTTAGAATTAAGAAACATTTTAAAATTTGTCTCTACAACAAAACTTTTAAAAACATTAAGGATACAATGATGATTAATATCCAGCAGTAATTTTCTTTTAACAAGTTTAACCTGTCCCAAGCAACTAATTATATCACCATGCATGTAATCAAGTTCTTCTTCATGTACTTGAACTTTATTGAGAAGTATTTGACAGATATCATCTAAATCACTGTTACTTGCAGCATAATCTAAAATAAAAGAAAGAAAATAATGTCATAAAAATGTGAACAAGATAACAATTCATTATCATTAAAAATTTATTACTATGCAAAAATATAATAATCAGGAAGAATATTTTCAATCATAAGTTTAAACATGTGCATAAAAGTATTAAGATACCTTCAATTTAGAGGTTTTGCTAAATATCTAAAAAATTACTTATGGATTTTTTTCTTTCTTTCTTTAACTTCAGGGCACAAAAAAGGAACATACTATCTACATAAATAAAGAGAAGTGTCTGTGTGTGTGCATTTGTATTTGTATGTCTGTGCTTTGATGCAAAAACTACTGATCACAGAGCTACAAAACTCTGCATCGAAAATTTTTCAAATTTAGAAATTGATTTTTTTTTTTTTTTCTTATCCATTGACTTTTCTATTATATTTTCTAAAATTCATTCTTTCACTACAATCATCTGTGTATCTTAGCCACGGCTATTATACTTTTATTTATTATTTATTTAATTTAATCATTTAAAGCTAAAAATCTTTACATTCTTTTTTTTTACTCAGACCGTCACCAATTGCCCATTAAGCCATTTTTGTTTTTCTTGCCATACCAAGTTCATTTGACTTATGGCGCCACTGCTACCTTCATAAATATAAATGCTATTTTCATACAAATTAACCCTTTAACTGCCCCGGGTGTATATTAGATCGCTTTTCGCATGCCAGTGGGAGAAATGGTGGCACTGAAAAGTGAATCTCCTAAGTTTTTATCAGCAAGTAAAGGGTTATAATAACAGGAGACTTGGCGTTGGAATATTAAAACCCAAATAAACTACTACGGCACTGAAGACGGTACGCTATAGGCTACCGAAACAGCTGTATGCATTTCCAATATTTTTCTTTGGCGTTTCTGACGTAGTAGTTTATTCGGGTTTTAAGTAAAGGGTTAATACAGATATTTTAAAAAACAATTAAATGACTTTACTAATGTTTGTCCGTTATGTTTGTGCAGATATATTTCAGCCGCGATCGCAGCCATCATCAGTGCACTTGTGATTTGTGTTTACTCTGGCGGCTTTACCTTTTCCTCCCTTCTCTTCAGTTCGGTCATGACATGTTGTCATTCGGGTGGAATTGTGCTATACTCTCAGTCCTTAACTGCAGTATTAATTGTTAGTATTTCAGTGGCTTCGCATTTTAGAGCATTTTGGTGTGAATTATAGGGGGCTATTGTTTGGATGTTTAGAGTGAAAAAGTTAACAAGGTTAGTAAAATGCGTTCTAGAAAGGGTAGTGGATTGTTTATTATATTTAAGGTTTAAGAAATGCTCAGCTTCACATTCTTTTATTTGTCATTTAGTCATACCTATATAACAAGTGTTAGTTGTTTTTGTTGTAATATGAGTTCCATTAAATCGAAATTCTTGAATATATATAGCTGACATTTATTAAAGACGATAAACAAGACGATTTACATTACACACATTCAAAATAAGTAGAATTAAACATATTTAAATGCAGATTATCTTTGTACTTTTTAGTTTTTTAACAACACAGGTAATAATGGTCACCAAGGCCGGTGCACACAGCTACATTCTTTTTTCAACACTGGCGTACCTCGCTGGGAGCAGCTGGAGAGCTCTCTTTCACGTGCATGCGCAATTAAAGGCGCATCTGTTTTATTTATTAAAATGAATCGTTCGCTACTCCAACACACCCCCCCCCCCCCTGCGAGCGACGCATTTTAATCTACACAAAAATAGAAAATATAAATACAAATATAACATAATACAGGATGAACACATAAAAATAAAAATATATAAAATTAAGAAATTAAAGAAATATTTTCCATTGAAATATAATAGTTTTTCTTCGTTTACAGCCTTTGTCAAGAAATCTGATATTAGGGCTTCACTTGGAGTATAATATAGATCAATTATTCTGTCTCTGATTAAGTCCTTTACGAAATGTAACCTAAGATTTATATGTCTGGACTTGTTCGATGATCTTGTACAATTAGCCCATTGTATGGCTGCTTGACTATCTGAACTCAGTGACACAGTATTGTTTATAAAACTTTTAAAGTTTAATTCCGATAATAAATTTATTATCCATGTTATGTCCTTAGAAATTTCTGAAATAGCAAACAACTCGGCTTCACAAGTTGATAAACTTACACTTTTTTGATTATGACACTTCCATGATATTAATGAATTACCCAACAAAATTACACCACCAGAAAATGATTTTCCATTTTTTGCGTTCCCCCAACTTGCATCTGAACTTGCATTTTAATACCCAAATTCTGTACTATAGAATAATTTTTTATCTTTAGTTCCCTTTAAATATCTTAAAACCCTTTTTGCAAGTAAAAAATGCCTTTTTTCAGGCTTATGATTAAATTGTGACAAATAAGTAATAACAAAAGCTATGTCTGGATGCGTTCTATTAGATAAATATAATAATTCACCTATAATTTCCTGATACATGTTTACATCAATAGTTTCATTTGCAAGTAGTAAGCTTTTATCTTCTCCTTTAACAATTGGGGTTTTTACTGTTTTACAATCACTTAGATTGTGTTTAGCTAGTAATGACTCAATGTAATGTGTCTGTGACAAATAGATACCGTTATTATTTTGTAATATTTCTATACCTAGAAATTTCGATTTATAATTTTCATGTAATTCAAATATTACTCTAATTTTGGAGATTATATCTTCATACATTTCTTGATTATTACTGAAAATACAGAAATCGTCCACATAGATGCTCAAAATAAGAAATTTATCATTATCAGTTTTAATGAATATGCAATTATCTGAAGCTGTTTGTACTAATCCTAATTTTTCTAATTCAAATTTTATTTTCAAATACCAGTTTCTCCCACTCTGTTTTAGGCCATAGATGCTTTTCTTTAATTTACATACTTTTCCTGTACCTATAGACCCTTCAAAACCCTGCGGTGGTAACATGTATACATTTTCCTCCAAATTACTGTATAAATACGCGGTTTTAACATCAAAGAATTTTACAATTAAATTTAATTTAGCGGCAATTGCAATTAGCAAACGGAATGTTTCCATGCACAGAACAGATGCGAAAGATTCTGAATAATCGACGTTTTTAATTTGATTATAGCCCGCTGCACATAACCTTGCTTTAAAAATTATGTTACCTGAATCATTTTATTTCTTAGTATAAACCCATTTGCTTTTTATTAATTTCGCGTCAGTTGGCTTATCAATGATCTCCCAAACATTATGTTTATTTAATGAATTCATTTCATTTTGCATCGCAATTTCCCAATTTTGCCAATTAATATCAGTTTTGCTTCTAAATAATTATTTGGGACACTTTCCGTAAAATTACTCACTATCTGTTTATTTTTTATTCTTTCACTTCTTTGTAATTCCAAATTACTTCCGGCTTCAAATCTGCTCTCCTCAATTTGCTCCCCTCCTGTTTCATTGGTGTTCCCCTGTTCATCACCAGACATAGAGGGTTTTAACATGCTACTTTCTTTCGTTTTCTCATCAGAGAGTTGGAAATACGGAATTTTGCTCTCTGTTGTTTCAGTTACGATTTCATTTGGGGATGAATCATAGAATGATTGAATATCCCAGACATTATTATTTTTCTCAAAAAATGAACTGCCTTTTAATGATTCATTGAATTTGACCGATCTTTCCTCAATTACTTTTTTTCTTTCTAGATCATAAATTCTATACGCCCTACGTTCATGGCTATACCCTAGAAAAATTCCCCTCTTCCCTGGAATTTCAAATTTATTTCTCAATACTTTAGGGATATGAAAATATGCTACACAACCAAATTTTCTTAAGTAATTTAATTTAGGTTTTTTACCGGTCCAAATTTCTAGGGGTATTTTATTTTTTCCTTTACGTGGTGTTACATTAGAAACTCGTGTACTAAAGTTTATACCTTCTGCCCAAAAATATAATGGTAACTGACTTTCGTATAATATAGTCCTTGTTCTTTCTAGTAATACTCTGTTTCCACGTTCTAGAAATGTTCTAGAATACTCCGGAATGTTCACGGCGTCCGTTCTTGACGTCACAGCGTCCCTTTCGTGCAAGCTGATTGGCTACTCGGAAGTGAGCGCGAATTTCACATAGCTTTCGGGCAGAACAGTAGGTGGTCATCGTACAAGAAGGTCGTTTTTTTAAGCCGAGGCCGGGATTCTTCCCGCGCCGAAGCTTGCTTCAGCAGCATGTAAGAAGAAGAAAATTACTTCTCGTTTTCTAAATAACTATCAATGCAAGGAACAGAAGCAGCAATTTTATTAAATATATCATCTGTGTATAATGTTTCCTTAAGCTGAATTATTCCAATTATTACGTCGGTGCTAGAAGCAGCAGTCTTCTTAAATATATCAACTGTGTATAATGTTTCCTTAAGCTGAATAACTCCAATTATTACGTCGGTGCTAGAAGCAGCAATTTTCTTAAATATATCAACTGTGTATAATGTTTCCTTATGCTGAATTACTGCAATTATTACGTTGGTGCTTGAAGCAGCAATCTTCTTAAATATATCAACCATGAATAATGTTTTTTTTAAGCTGACTTTCTCCTGTGCTTACGGTGCTAAGTGATATGAATGCCTTCCGTACCGAATGCCACATCCTGGCATAATGATTGATAATCTTGCTACAGCATTGAAAAGTCTGTAAGGACTTCCGATGAAGCTCTAGTGTCCATAGAGATTGATTGAAATTTTAGTCCAAAACTGGTCCTTATGAAAGATCCAATTCTCAGGCACAATAATCATAAAATTGCCTATTAAATATGGAGATGAATTAATGCGTCTGTAAACCAGTCTTCCCTGCAAAAGAATATCCAATTTCTCATACGGAACTTAATCACTACTGATCCTGAGGATATCCTACTAACATCCGAAAAACTGATGTTGACTCATTTTCATAAGTATTAAATTAAATAGCAATATCGCTTACGCTTTTCAATGTGCAGCACCTATTATAGTATTCATATGCTAGTCCAGAATATGATCTATGTTTTTGTGTTTTATTAGTGTAGTGTGTGAATATGTAATCTTAGTGTGGTACCACAACTAGATTGGCTATTGGATTTATTTACCTGTTTCTATCAATAAAAGATGGTTTGGTAAGTCACTCTCTCATGTTTTTATTTTTGCATGATTCCTTTTATGTTTTTCATTCAAGATGTAATTTAATTTCAGGTTGAATCACTCGAGCTTTATTTTAATTGTACTTCCACTATAGTTAAAAGTTGATAACGATCATGGCACTCTTTATATCTAATTTTGGTTAAAATTTATTACGAGGGGATTTAAATTCATTATGTATATTAGCTCTAAATATAGTATTTTTGATATTTAGTGACTTTTCAGAGATCATTCTCTCAGTTTCATTAACTTGTATTTTCCAAAACCTAAATTCCGAAATTTTATTATCTTACAATTTCTTAAACTATCCCCAGTTAGACCAAGTCCCATGTATCATTAATGGTGCCGTGACAAAAAACGGACCATAAAGCTTAGTTTATTCTTTTTTATCTTTCCAACCACAGGTTTGGGTTTAAAGCTGGAGTGATTCCTTATAAAATGCTTTAAAATAAATTTTTCCGGCAGATCTCTCAGACAATTTTTTTTTTTACTGTTATTGTGTTTTTCTTATTTTTTTTTTATTTAATTGACAGCAGTTGCATATATATCTATATTTCATTTTATATTTTAAATTTGAGTATTTAAGCATATTAATTAACATATACAGAAACTGATTTTAGCATTCAAGTGTATTATTTTTATTTTATTTTATCAATTTCAGCATAAAATATTAAAAAATTTCTTTTTTCCTTTTTCTCATTTTGGAAGGGAAATGTGGAGAGATTATATATAATTTTTTTTTAAACATAACTGTTTCGGTAAGCATGTTTATTTTATTTTTTTTTTTTTCTTCAACTGTGCCTGATGTCAGATTTTTTTTTTAATTTTACTAGAATTAATTTAATGTCCTCCTAAATCAATTTTTTTTTTATTATTGTTTGGGTTGGCTCCTCTTTTCACCTTTTGTCTGGATATATTTTTTTTTTTTTTCTCTTCATGAATATGTATTCTTTAGTCGGTTCTCTTGACAAGTTTTCTGGGGAAGAAGGGCAGGATGTCAACCATTTCATCCGCTCCATTACAGAAATGGCTAATCATGCCAATTGGCGTAATAGTCTAAGGCGGATTATTTTAAGATCAAAGGTCTCAGGGAAAGCTCTGGCTTTTCTTAACACAGATCCAGAAGCTTCAAATGAAGAAAACTTCGACAATTTATGCCAACTCTTAAAGAACAAATTTGAAAAAGTGCCCACCCCCCACGAAATACAATCAAATTTTTCTGCTATAAAACAAGCTCCTAAACAAGATGTTGCTGCTCTTGCAGACCACATCCGTATCACTGTCCAAAATTTAATACTTAATCCCGATAATGCCCCCCAAATTCAGGACATCAGGCATAGTTTGATGTTTTCCAAATTTTTGGAAGCGGTTCGCCCTGACATTAAATTTGAATTGACCAAATTGGGACCCAACACCTTTGAAGAAGCCATTACTATGGCAAAAAATATAGAAAGGGCCCTCAACAATAATGAAGCCTCTGTAGCGAATGTCACTGCACAGAATGCAGACATTCAGACTTTAATTCAGCTACAGATTGAAAATTCAAAAAAAATAAATGAGCTTACTGAGACAGTTGCAAGACTGCAGGCAGTTACTTGCCACATTTGTGGTAAGGGCCACCTAACAACTAATTGTTATAATTACCCATCATCGTCTAATCAAAGTTCCAACTATGAAAGAAGAGGAAGAGGTTTTAGGGGTAATTTTCGTTTTAACAGGGACAGATCTCGCCCTTATTACAAAAATTCTAAAAGGCAGGGTCAATGACAACTACAGCACAATGAAGTAAGCTCCCAGGATTTAAATCTTAATCAATCCAAAACCAAATTAGTGTCTTCAGTTACAAATTTTGATGCACATTTACCCATAGTCACCATAAAAATAGGAAAACACCATTTTCAGGCACTCCTCGACACAGGTGCTAACCTAAGTTTAGCACAACCACACGCTATAGACAAATTGAAAGATGATATGAAATTAAATTTTTTATCGCGGTCAGTAAACATTAAAACAATAGATAATTGCACAATTCCCTATTTTTCTACAGTAGATTTAAAATTTAAAATTTCAGATAAATGGTTCTCCAATGCTTTTTTTGTGACGTCAAATAATTGGGCATCAAATTATGAGTTCATTCTAGGTTATGATTTTTTACACAGAAATAAGATTGTTTTAGATTCCTCAAATCAAAAAATGTTTATTGGTAATCTGGCTCTTCCTTTTGAAAACAAAGCCCCCAACTTAACTTCACCCACCAATTCCAACAATCTCGTAAATTCCCAATTAGATCAAAATCCAAATGCCCAAAATTTATTTGCACGTTCACTCAAATTTGTAAAATTTAAACCTGGAGAGTCAAAAGTTATTGTTCTTAAATTTCCCAAGATTAAATCCAACACTGAGTTTATTTTATTTTCCCCAATTGTGACAAAATTACCTCTTAAAATGGATGAAAGTCTACATTCACCATATGATACAAATTTTTTTTTTATTTTTGTGCAGAACAATTCTGACCACAAAATTTTTTTAAGGAAGGGAACAAAATTGGGTACTATTCAATTTTTAGAGAATGATGACATTAAACAATGTAGTGAGCAGCCTATTTTTCAAGTTAACGCTTTAAACTCACAGGAGATACTTAAACTCAGAAAAGAAGAATTATCACCTCAAAATTTCAACTTAAATCATCTTTCTCCTCCTGAAAAATCCAGAATTTTAAAATTACTTTTAGACAATTATGAAGTTTTTTCTACCTCTTATAAAACGCTTGGTTCTACAGATAAAGTTGTTCTTCAATTCAAATTACTTCACGATTTTGCACTTCAAACTAAGCCCTATCCCATTCCTAAAATTGCCAAAGACTTTGCAAAAAAAGAAATCGCTCAATTAATAGATGCAGGTATCATAGAACCATCCTCCTCAAATTATTGTTTTCCTGTAATTTTTGTCAAAAAAAAATCCTTACCTAATCAACCTCCTGATCAATTAAAATTTCGCATGGTAATTGACTATCAATTGCTTAATTCTATAACAGAGTCCTTTAAAATCAGTCTCCCTAAAATTAATGATATTCTTCAAAGCATCTCCGGAAAAAAATTGTATTCTGTGCTGGATCTAAAGGCGGCTTTTTTTCAAATTAAACTTCAAGAATCAGACAAATCTAAATTAGCTTTTGCAACAGACTTTGGAAATTTTCAACCATGTAGACTTCCGTTTGGCCTTGTTAATAGCACCTCCTATTTTCACACACTTATCAACAAATGTTTAGCAGATCTTAAAGGTAACAACGTGCAATTTTTTTTAGATGACATAATTGTCGCAGCTGATAATATAGAAGAAATGATGTTTTATTTACAGAAAGTCTTTGACAAATTGAAACAATTTAACCTCACTTTGGATCCAGCAAAGATGCAACTTTGTAAACCCAACATAACTTATCTTGGTTTTAATTTACATGAGAACGGCTATTCACCCTCTTCGGATAATGTCAACAAAATTAATAGCTTCCCAATCCCTACCAATATCAAACAGGTTCAATCGTATTTGGGCATGGTTAACTATTTTCGACCTTTAATATATAATTTTGCAGAAATCTTGAAACCCATCATCAATCTTACAAAAAAAAGGGTAAAATTTAATTGGACAGCTGACTGTCAGGAGGCATTCATGAAAATTCAAATCATTTTACTGGCTAATCCGACCATAAAAAATATTGATGAAAATAAAGATATTTACCTCGTAACTGATGCTTCACATCATGCAATCTGTGGTATTCTGATGCAAAGCCATAATAACATTTTCCATCCTGTTCGATTCTTTTCCAAACTTTTAACTCCAGCAGAATCTAAATATCCTTCCATTAAACGTGAATTGTTTGCTATTTATTCTTCTGTTAAACATTTTCATGAACACTTCTACGGTAGGCAATTTAAAATTTTAACTGATGCTAAAGCCTTAACTTATCATTTAAATTTAACCAAACAACCAGATATAATTGCTAGATGGTTAATGTATTTACAAGGATTTAATTATACAAACCAGAGATTTAATTACACTCTTGATCAACTGATTCTTATGTAAATCATTAAAATAATGCATTCTAAAATTTCTTTAAAATGAAATTTTTAACAACAACAATTAACATATTTTTTTTTTCGTTTTTAAAAATATTTAAATTACCTTTCTAAAAAATATTCTTCAATAACTAATTACTATAATATTTGTGTTTTTCAAAGTATTACATATTTTTGTTTACAGTGGGGAAAAGTCAAATATTGACTCAGTTGTTCTAAAATTTGCCAATCAGTCACTGATCATGCATTTTTTGGAATTGAAATGTAAATTGCCAAGTAAACTCTCTCTCTCTCTGAATATGTCTTACTTAAGATTTTTTTACTTCAATAAAATAAAAATATAATTTTGTAGTTTTTATTTTTATGGTTAATTTCAGGGACTGACAAAGTTTCAATATTTTAGGAGTCAGAAATATTGAATTATTTCTATGACAATACTCACAGCAAAACTTAATAATATTTCATAATTGTATAATTAATGCAGGTCATTCACATATTATTTTACATTGAATAAATGAACTATTCAGTTAAAAATGTAACTTAGGAAATTTTTAAGAAAATAACTATTTTTTATTTATAAAGATAAAAACAAACTATTGGGGGGAAAAAATCCACAGAAATAAATATTATTTTTACCTTTAATATAATCATTAAATATATTGAGAATGTTTAAGTTTTGGCTTTAAAATACGAAATGAGAAAAAAAATATATTTACATAAAAAATATAAAAAAATTTTGTCAGTCTGCCGTAACTGGTCACCAATGGATATTTATAGTCACCCTGGCACCCGGAATTTGTCGGACACTGGTTGTCTGGTTATATATTATTAATAATTAATTAATTATAATTACTTTTTAAATTAAAAAAGCTTCAAGCATTTTTTTCATTGAGGTGTCAAAGTGTAAAGGTTGAAAATTGAAAATGATTGTGTTGTTCTAATTTTATTTTTCCACTTTTCCTAATTTTTTCCATTTTTGCCAATTTTTTCCACTTTTTGCCGCTGTCCTGGCAAAAATGCATTTTTGCCGGCAAAAACCCAACCCTGGAATTTATTTTTGGACAAAAATGTTTGAACAGGTCAAATCATTTTGTAACTCATGTCATAGATGTTTACAAAATAAATCCAAACCAACTGAAACCAAACCTAAATGCATTCCCAAATCTAATCTTGCCCCTGGTGAGATGATAGCAATTGATGTAGTTGGCAAACTGCCAAGGTCACATGATGGCAAATTTTTCATATTAACCATTGTCGATCATTATTCCAGGTATCTTGAGGCAATTCCATTATCTAACATTACTTCACATACTATAATTAAAACACTTAATGATTATTTTTCACGTTATGGCATCCCCAAGATAATTCTCTCTGATAATGCTCCGAATTTTATTTCCGATGAATTTGAATTTTTTTTAAAATCTCTCAACATTAAACACAGAAAATCTTCTATTTATTTTCCAAGGTCAAATGGTCTTCTTGAAAGGATACATCGCTCTCTTAAACAATCTATAGCTTCTTTGTCGGATAGAGTAATTGAATGGTCAGAACGTTTAAAATTTTTTGTGCTACATTACAACAATGCGAAGCACTCTGTAACAAATTTTACACCAGCCCAACTTTTTTTTGGCAGAAGATTAAACCTCCCCATTGACATAAATCACCCACCCAACCTTGTTGAACCACCCTCTAAATATTGGCTTAGACAAAAACAACATTTTCATGAATCAAAACAATTAGTCAAACAATATGAACAGAATTACTTTGATAAGCATGAGAAATTTTTGAAAGGTATTCCAAACCCTGAAATTGATTTAAATGACATTGTGTATTTGAAAGCCCTACACCCACCCTCTACCTTTATGCCAAAATTCACTGGTCCCTATGTTGTTCTAAGAAAGTTCAGAAATAACAACTATCAAATACGTGATGCGGATGATGATACGGCAAGACCCTTTAAAGTGAATGTTTCAAAACTTTTCAAAAAACATTAATTTGTATATAGATTTTTTTTTTCTTCTATTTTAGTTGGTGTATGTTTGTGTGTTAAATCAAAATTTTACTCCAGAAAAAATAAGTCCACTGTTTGCAAAATATATCTTTATTTTATTCATTTTTACATTATACACATTTATTTAGTACAAACATTGTTTACTTTATGTTAGGGATTTATGTACATTTATTCACATTAGTAATACACAGCAACAGCAAAATTCCAAGACACTTTGTGCCATATGCAGTTTTATTGAATTCAATCCTTGCACATATTCCCTTGGTAGAGTGTAAAAAAAAAAAAAAAAAAAAAAAAAAAAAAGAGAGAGGAAACAGAAAAGGTTGACAATATTTGGGTAGAGAGTCTTGTCAAAGGCCTAGGCGGGATCTCTTACTTGTGCTCAGGCTGGTCCTGGCATTCAGTGCTACTTTTGTATTGAAAACTTTTGATTTTATTTTTTTTAAGCATCATCACATCATGACAAGAAACTGAAATTCTCTTTTAATTTGCACTCATTTGATAATCTTACCTTAAACAAGTAGATCATTCACACCATAATATTATGACGAGGGATTCTGCAAAGGAAAATTGTTTTTTTTTCTTACCTATAACTTGCATATTTGAGTTCGGTATAAATATAACGCACAAGGTCACTATAAATTGTTGAAATACTTTGAGAAGTTCAGGCAAACTAAATTTGACATCAATTTGAAAATTAAGAGATATATCAAATTTTTTTTTATCTCAATTCTCTGTGCACAGAATTACGCTTTATTTGGATTCCTATTACTCCTTACAAAGACTAAAAAGGGTTGAGCCTATTCAATAGTGTCTTCAACCGTCTTAAAATAAGGTTATACATGTTAGGATAAATATTCTCCAATTCTTCTTATTTATTATAGCAAAAGTATAGAAAATTTTAGATACTTACTTTAATCTAAATACTTACCATATGCCTGTTCCAAAGTGTACCAAGTCTAACAAATGTGTTGCTAAATTCCTACGATATGTGATATTGGTTATCTAGTCCAGAATTTTATATTTTTCCAATTGTTTGTGTTTACTATTATATATATATGTATTTATGTGTGCTTTTTCAATTGTCTGAGACATTTGTTGAAATACATCTTGAGTGAAATTTTTTTTTTCTCTAATATGTACATGACTTACCATTTAATATGTATAAATTTGTTGTTGGTTTTGCTGCTCCTGTTCCGTCGGTTCTATGTTTACGTAAAAGTTTAAAGTTACAGGCAAAATATTTTTTTTTTCTCTCTTTTTTTTTTTCCTTTTGGTGGGGGGAAATGTTATGTTTTAAAAAACATAACACTACTTTATTCTTAAGTTTCAAATAATTCAACACTATTTTATTTAAAATTATAGGTTTTCAGTTGCCTTTTATTTAAAAAGCTTTCTCTTTCGAAATTTATTTTATACTCCGCGAAAATTTCTATCAAAATCGATCGCGATCTATTTATTTAAAACATTTCCGTTTTTACTTGAAAAATTTGCCTTTTTCAAAAATAAAATAAAATAAAAACAAATACAGAAATTCCGTATTAATATAATATCGTAATCGATATTCTATGCATAAATCACTAAGAAAATAATAGTAGAGAAATTACTAAAAGTGCAAAATTAAAATTAAAATGTATAAAATTAGAAAAACCCTAAATTATCTGGTCAGCAATCAGTGTCCCGATTTTGCATTTTAAATTAATTTTCCAAGCTTTATTTATATGTAACATTAATTTCATTAGATAGCTTATTTTATTTCCGTTAATTTGAGCCATCGCTCATAGAAATAGCTTAAAATTTAATTGTTTTCCCTTCAAAAAATCATAAGTCCAAAAATACCTTTTTTTATTTGACTGTATTCTTAAATTCAGCGGTCAGCCATGTTTGCTTAAAATGCTCGACTTTCCCGCGCTTTCAGAGGGGGAAGAAATGTTCTAGAATACTCCGGAATGTTCACGGCGTCCGTTCTTGACGTCACAGCGTCCCTTTCGTGCAAGCTGATTGGCTACTCGGAAGTGAGCGCGAATTTCACATAGCTTTCGGGCAGAACAGTAGGTGGTCATCGTACAAGAAGGTCGTTTTTTTAAGCCGAGGCCGGGATTCTTCCCGCGCCGAAGCTTGCTTCAGCAGCATGTAAGAAGAAGAAAATTACTTCTCGTTTTCTAAATAACTATCAATGCAAGGAACAGAAGCAGCAATTTTATTAAATATATCATCTGTGTATAATGTTTCCTTAAGCTGAATTATTCCAATTATTACGTCGGTGCTAGAAGCAGCAGTCTTCTTAAATATATCAACTGTGTATAATGTTTCCTTAAGCTGAATAACTCCAATTATTACGTTGGTGCTAGAAGCAGCAATTTTCTTAAATATATCAACTGTGTATAATGTTTCCTTATGCTGAATTACAGCAATTATTACGTCGGTGCTTGAAGCAGCAATCTTCTTAAATATATCAACCATGAATAATGTTTTTTTTAAGCTGACTTTCTCCTGTGCTTACGGTGCTAAGTGATATGAATGCCTTCCGTACCGAATGCCACATCCTGGCATAATGATTGATAATCTTGCTACAGCATTGAAAAGTCTGTAAGGACTTCCGATGAAGCTCTAGTGTCCATAGAGATTGATTGAAATTTTAGTCCAAAACTGGTCCTTATGAAAGATCCAATTCTCAGGCACAATAATCATAAAATTGCCTATTAAATATGGAGATGAATTAATGCGTCTGTAAACCAGTCTTCCCTGCAAAAGAATATCCAATTTCTCATACGGAACTTAATCACTACTGATCCTGAGGATATCCTACTAACATCCGAAAAACTGATGTTGACTCATTTTCATAAGTATTAAATTAAATAGCAATATCGCTTACGCTTTTCAATGTGCAGCACCTATTACAGTATTCATATGCTAGTCCAGAATATGATCTATGATTTTGTGTTTTATTAGTGTAATGTGTGAATATGTAATCTTAGTGTGGTACCACAACTAGATTGGCTATTGGATTTATTTACCTGTTTCTATCAATAAAAGATGGTTTGGTAAGTCACTCTCTCATGTTTTTATTTTTGCATGATTCCTTTTATGTTTTTCATTCAAGATGTAATTTAATTTCAGGTTGAATCACTCGAGCTTTATTTTAATTGTACTTCCACTATAGTTAAAAGTTGATAACGATCATGGCACTCTTTATATCTAATTTTGGTTAAAATTTATTACGAGGGGATTTAAATTCATTATGTATATTAGCTCTAAATATAGTATTTTTGATATTTAGTGACTTTTCAGAGATCATTCTCTCAGTTTCATTAACTTGTATTTTCCAAAACCTAAATTCCGAAATTTTATTATCTTACAATTTCTTAAACTATCCCCAGTTAGACCAAGTCCCATGTATCATTTACTCTTAAAGTTACAGAATGTTTCATATACCTCACTTTTATTTTTCAAAAAATAAGTAAAGTACATGCCAGAAAAATCATCCACTAAAATCATAAAATATTTAGCACCCCCTAACGACACAGGTTTAATAGGCCCATACAAATCTAAATGAATCAATTCTAGAATTTCAGAACTTTGTTTCGTATTAACAGGTGGATGATTTTTTCTAGTTACCTTACTTATATCACAAATTTCACAATTAAAATCATTTATGATATCTACATTTATATAGTCTTTCATTTTAAGCATATAATTGGGATTTATGTGGCATAATCATAATCTACTATGCCAGATTTCATAATCAATATCATTCATCACAACATTACATTCTTTACTAGTAATTGGCTCTAAATTAATTTCAAGTTTGTTATTATTTCTATATGCTTTAGTAACCAACTTATTATTACTATCAAAAATTAGTACAGAATTTTTAGTAGATTTTATACTACATCCTTTATCCATTAATGAGGTTACTGACAAAAGATTATATCTAAGATCAGGGACATAATAAACATTTTCGATAGTTAAATAAATAGGATATTTACTTACAGTTTTTGCTTTGACGCTTCCGGTGCCATGGCACTTAATTTTTGCATCCTTACCTGCCAAGTAGATATCTTTATTTTCTGGTTTTAATATATCAAACCAAATTTTATCTTTTACCATATGGTCGCTCGCCCCGGAATCTAAAATGAAAACATTATCACACAATGAATCAATAGTAGAAGCGCTAAAAACAGAATTATTTTTTTCTTCTTTCTTATCAAAGCGAGAATTGTTTTTTCTATTTTTCTGTCTATAGCCATAAGAGTTAAATGTTTTTTGGGAATTGTTTTTATAAAAACAGTCCTTGGCAAGATGATTACTCCTTCTACAGATATAACACAGTTTTTTCTTATCCTTTTTTACGAAGAATGCTTCGGGTTTATTTTGTTCATTATGCGGATTCAAGTTTGATTCTTCCTCTCTTAAAATTTCTAAAACTTCCTACATAGATTTTTCCCTTTGTGTTTTCAACACATTTCTGATTTTGATAAAGTTTCCTGATAGTCCTCTTACTGTGTAATAGACCAGCTCTCTTGTAGAAATTTCCAATCCTAACGATTGACATTTTACAGCTAGTCCTTTTGAACGTGCTATATAATCATTTACAGGTTCATTTTGTTTCATCAGTAAGTTTTTCAGTTCATTTCCGGTATCTATTCTTCTATCCTCTAATTGCCCAGTAAAAGTGTTCTTTATATTTTCCCATAAGATTTTGGCATTTTCTTCATTAGAAAATTGAAGAGCGTGTTCGTCGGATAGAGAAAGCTTCATATAGGCGACTGCACCGGAGTTTTTCAGATCCCATTCTTGAGATTCCGCTGCATTCAGTCCTTCTGGTTTCACCGTTGTAATTACAGAATCGAGTCTCTTAATTGATAGAGCCGCTTTTATTTTCATGGCCCATATAAAATAATTATTACCGTTCAACTCCGGTATATTTATTCTATCCATTCTTTTCTTTTAGAATAATTAATTCAGCAATTTTGATTTCAAGAATTTCCTTCACAACCACGCTCTGCTACCAATTGTTGTAATATGAGTTCCATTAATTTGAAATTCTTGAATATATATAGCTGACATTTATTAAAGACGATAAACAAGACAATTTACATTACAAACATTCAAAATAAGTAGAATTAAACATATTTAAATGCAGATTATCTTTGTACTTTTTAGTTTTTTAACCACACAGGTAATAATGGCCGGACCAAGGCCGGTGCACACAGCTACATTCTTTTTTCAACACTGGCGTGCCTCGCCGGGAGCAGTTGGAGAGCTCTCTTTCACGGGCATGCGCAATTAAAGGCGCATCTGTTTTATTTATTAAAATGAATCGTTCGCTACTCCAACAGTTTTCAAATGTGAAATTAATTTTATAAACCCCAGGGGTGTCTTTGAAATTGATGGGAACTTTTTCATTTCTTAAATGTTGGGAGATATTTTTGTTAGGTCTTATTGGGATGTTTATGCCATATTTTGTTCCTTCATATTTAATTTTGTTAGCATCTCCATTACAGTACGGTACGGCGAGAGTGAAATTAGGTTTATTTTTCTGTGCATTACTTATGGAACTAAGGTTTTTTAAGTGTTTTTTGTTGAAATAATTTTTGTTAAATAAATGTTTTTTGAATAAATGATTTATTGTAGATTGCTTTTTGACCAATTTCTTTAATGAATTTAATTTCTTTATTAAGAATGGTTTTACTGGAACAAACAAGAATAGCACAATTTCAGGGTTGCTACACAAATCAGGAGAAAAAATTCCCTGAATTTTCCCTGTCTCTTTTAGAAGTAAAATAGATGACACGCAATCATGCAGCATTAGAATTTAAAATGTTTACAAGTCAATTGAACATATTTAGGGTTTATTAATTTAATTAACTTATTATAATTGGAGAAAAAAAAAACATAATTGATTCTAAATTAAATATATTAAAAAACCTTTACTACCTTCATTGTTTGCCATTAAATCTTTCCATCGGGATCCTGATTCTCATCAGACGGCTTCTCTGTGAGTGATTTGGACTATTCTGCTGGTTTCTGCCTTTTCAAAATGTGGCGCCACCTCCTGTCTGGAGCTACTGCGCTGCTGTCATTACATGCCTTTTTATTGGTGGTTATTTCGATTGATTCGCGGAACATGGCGTAGTTGTATTCTTCATAATTAGCTATTTTAGTGGTTTGTTCGAAATTTATATCTATGTTTTCCCTGAAAAAAGTTTTGGCTAACGCTGTATTCTGATTTCCTGTTTTAATATCTCTTATATGTTCTTTTATTCTTGTTTCGATTTTTCTTTTAGTTACTCCGATATACGAACAGATTGGTGCGTGTGATTCACACGCACCAATCAGGAAATTAAAACGACTGTCTATAGGAAACCAACAAATAGCAACGAAATTATAAATTACAAATGCAAAACACCCTACAGATATAAAATTAACGCCATAAGATCATATATAAATCGCACTTTTCTAATTTGCAATAACCCAGAAGACCTAAATAATGAATTAAACCTAATTAACCCTTTCATGGTCATGAACGTGTATACGCGGTCAGAGTTTTTTACTTCTGAATCATTTATTTATTGCTACGAATTTGCTAAATACAAAACAATCAGTTTCTCAGTATTTCTGATAAATTTGTAATATTATTAGTACTTAATGACTTAAAAATATATAAAACACATCCCACTAAAATGGCTTCGAAACAAAAAAATTAAAAATGGCGTGACCATGAATAGGTTAAAACGTTCACAAAGCAGGCTGGATATCCGGAAAGAATAGTAAACAAAATTATCAAGAATAAAATAAAACACATTGATAATATACCTAGTTTTCAGAAACCTCCCTTAAAATTCACGGCCTTCATACCATACGATCGCGGTGCCTCAAACAAAATCAAACGCGCAGCCAATAAATGCAAAATCAATATCCCTATAAAACCCAATAAAAATATATTTCAGCTTATCAGATACGAAAAAGACCCCATTCCCCCTAAAAGAACATATAAGAGATATTAAAACAGGAAATCAGAATACAGCGTTAGCCAAAACTTTTTTCAGGGAAAACATAGATATAAATTTCGAACAAACCACTAAAATAGCTAATTATGAAGAATACAACTACACCATGTTCCGCGAATCAATCGAAATAACCACCAATAAAAATGCATGTAATGACAGCAGCGCAGAAGCTCTAGACAGGAGGTGGCGACACATTTTGAAAAGGCAGAAACCAGCAGAACAGTCCAAATCACTCTCAGAGAAGCCATCTGATGAGAATCGGGATCCCGATGGAAAGATTTAACGGCAAACAACGAAGGTAGTAAAGGTTTTTTAATATATTTAATTTAGTAATTTCACTTTATTTAATTAATATAATTTAACATAATTGATTCATTATAAAGCACTAAAATTTTAAAAAATATTTTATTATGAAAAACTTTTCCAATATTTTTCCAAAAAATTTCAAAATTCACTGAATTTTCCCAGTTTTTGCAATAAATTTTAAAATTTTCTGAGTTTTCTCTGTTTTTTAATAGATTTTGAAATTCCCTGAGTTTTCCCTGTTTTCCAGGTACCATAGCAACCCTGAATTTATATAGGATCTGCGGGCAGCCATTTATATGGAAGGGATGTTTGTATTTACGATTAATGATTTCATTATTTTTTGTCGATTTCTAAAAACAATAGTGTTGAAAGTGTTATTTTGATTTTTAATTATCTTCACATCTAAAACTTTAAATTATTATTGGCTTCCATTTTGAGGGTAAATTTGAGATTATTGGCTAAGCTGTTAAGTTCATTTAAGATTTGTTTGGGGTTGATATTACTGAGAATTATAGTAAAAATATCATCTACTTACCTAAGCCAGATTTTTCAGTTTTTTAAAATATGATTAGAGGTTTTTTTTATTTGGTGGAGTATAAATTCAGTGATTATTCCCAATATGGGGGACCCCATGGGCACACCCTTTGACTGCCTATAAATATTTCCATTAGCGGAAAAATACAATTCATTTAAAAGAAGGTTATTGACGCATATGAGGGTTTTGGTAGTTTTATTATTACCATAAATTTCAATTAGATTGTTATGGATAATTTGGCTTATTTCTGAAATACCTAAGGACGGATAAAGATCTTTTACATCAAAACTAACTAGTGTATTGTTATTATTGATTTTTATGTTATGGATTTTTTGAATGAACATTTCAGCTAAGGTTATGCTGAGGTTAGATGGAGGGAGAAGAGATTTATAAATATCTTTCATATAAGTCTTTCCATATGAATTGGCTGCCCTCAGATCCTATATAAACCATGCTATTTTTGTTTGTTCCAATATAACCCTCCTTAATAATAGCCCCTATAATTCTCATCAATATGCTCTAAAATGCGAAGCCATTGAAATACTAACAACTAACACTGCAGTTAATGACCGAGAACATAGCACAATTCCACCTGAATGGCAACACGCTGTGACTGAACTGAAGAGAAGAAAGTAGCGAGAGAGAGGGAAAAGATAAAGCCGCCAGAGTAAACACAGATCCCAAGTGCACTGATGATGAATGTGATCGCAGCCAAAATATAACTGTACAAACATAAAGGATTTTTTTAGTAGGGTACTTTAATTGTTTTTAAAATATTAATATTAATTTAAAATATTAATTTTCTCTATTATGAAATTAGATAATTAAAAGAATCATAATCATATGCCACAGCTACAAAACATTTTAAGCATCATTTTTTACAGAGTGATACAAAAAATTTTTTTCCCTTTAATTTATTACTGGCTCCCCTTTCTGCCTTCAAGACAAAACCTTCACTGAATTATGAGCCCAGTGGCAGAAACACCGCAACACGGCGACATAGTCGCGGACACAGAAAAACGGCTTGTGGACAGTTTTTGTCTGCACTAATAAAACAATTTGTCCACAACTTTCAGACAGTCTTTGTCTGCACTGATAAAAAATTGCCTGCAACTTTCAGACAGTCTTTTTTTGCAGTCATAAAAAAAAATATCTGCAATTTATGGACATTTTCACCTGCAACAATGCACTACCGATGTATGACATCTGCTCCAAAAGTGCTAATTTCATTTAAAACTCTCTAAAACTTCTCCTCCACTTCAAAATTCACTTATAAAAATTTCTGTATCAAAACTAAAACTTTTATTATTCATAATTATTTATATTGTGTTGTGTCAAACATTGCTATAAAATATTTAATTGAATGAGTTCAACTTATTTTTGTATAATTGTTTATACTATATATTGTTCTGCAGTAAAATTGTATTTGTGTATTGTTGCATGAGATCACCACTGTTGTTAAGCCCCCCCCCCACCCCACCCCCCCCAAAAAAAAAAAAAAGATTGCCATTATCAGCTTTTAGGCTTTTTGAGTGTAAGCCATTTTCACCCCTGATTACACATAAATTTTGCAGACGAATTATGAAATTTTAAAAGCCTGTCGCAGACAGCTACAAAACTTTCTGCCACGGGGATTATGAGAAGGTATAATACGTTTTTGAAACCTCTGAAGTTCCAAGTGAATCCATCAATTATTATTTATATCTATTCAGTGAAACGCTTAAATTTGAAAGTGTTCAAATAGCATATGTATAGTTTAGATATATAAGCACTCAGGCAGCTAAGCAGATATGTGATGAAAAAAAGCATATTAATAAGCAAAAATATTTAAAAAAAATCACAGAAATAAAATATCTAATCTATTAAAAAATAATAATAGAATATAATAAAATAAAAATACTACCATTATTATGTGAATTTAGATTATTCATACACTTTTTTAGTCTACTGGTAGAAGTAGATTCATTATGCCATAAAACACAATCTAGTGTACCTGTTCCATCATCAACTGTAAAACAAAAGTAATACATATTAAACATTCCATAAATTATATCACACTAATAATGAAATATATAATTTTCATAACACTTCATAGAATTTAACAAAGAAATTTTTCCTAAACATGAAATTGCATTAGCCAGATAGAAATAATTAACAAATTCATCAATTAACAACACAATATATTATAGATTCTCGATGAAATATATTTTAAATTTCTTTCATTTTTACTGTTTACCAAATTATGTACGTGACAGGGAAATCCTAGGGGGGAAAAATGTTGTAACAAAATGGTGTTGGTTTTAGTGATGTATCAACATTTTAGAACTCATTTTTTACCCCAAAAGTACAAAATTTTTAAAAAATGTGAAGTAAATTTTTAATATGTTTTTGATTGTACATTATCAAAATATTTTAAGTTTGAATTTAATGTCTTCATGGAAATCACACAGACATAGGTTAAATTTTTAAACTACTATATAACAAAATACATACCTGCCAACATTGAAAGATCAAAATAACAGAAATTTTAGAAGCAACATTTTGAGGTCTACACAAAATTAATGAATTTTTAACATATGAGAGTATTTAATAGTTTAATGCATGGCTAAAATTGTCAAAAATCTGTATGTGTAAGTTAAATTTAATTATTAAGTAAAAATTTAGTAATTATTAATTACAAATAGTGCTATATATTAAAACTCATGAGATTTTTTTTTTCCAGCAAAAGCAAAAATATTGCTTAAAAAATTGAAGATTTGTTAAAGTTTTGAATAAATTACATTTTTTTCTCTGCTGCAAATTATCAGTTTTCGGAAATTTTTGACATAAACAATGGTAATTTTTTCTTCTCACAGACTATATATATTTTTGTTTTACTTGAAAGTAAATAGATAATTTTAGCAAAATATTTTTTTTTTCAATGTTTTTATAAAGGGATCATATATCCTTTTTTCAATGTTTTTATAAAGGGATCATATATCCCCACAACAAGGAATATATAATCTTTATGTGAGGGATACTTTACTTGATTACTCAGAAATTAGATAGGCTATTCAGTAGATAATAAGTAATTTACCTGTATACTATTTTAGTTTACTAAATAATATTTCTAAAAAATATTTATAATTTTTTTTTTCTTTAGGTACGATAACATTATGAAGATGAAAATAACATATTTTTGTTTCACGTTCAACTAACTGCAATTTGTAGAAAAATTTACACGAGTTTTGTAAATGTGTTATGATGATTTTGATCAGTTTGTTACTCTCCAATACAGTAGTTATGCACAGTATATTTTTAAATAAAGCTACTTTTTTTTTTTTTTTTAATATTACACATTTTACCATGTTTTTATTAACTTAAATTTTTGTTTGTTTGTCTGGTACAAATCTTACAATCGATTTTTTACAAACTTCCCTACTAGCTAGACATTTGAAACTTTCAGAATAGCTCAGAATCTGATGACAACACAATACTTCAAAGCGCAATTTTCAAATTTTTGATTAGTTTTCTTTTAATTAATTAAAATATGAAAATAATAACCTCCTAATAGCTTTAAAAATAGCCGTTAAAATATCAGCTATAATTTAATTGTAGCCCAAAAAAATTTACAAGTTCATTTTCTTTCGACATAAAAATAAATACATTTAATTAAACATAAGTGTTAAAAAATTGTAAAAAGTTAAATTATGTATCTCACAAAAATTAATGTTATTATCACTTTAAAAATTTTATATGCATTGACAAAGTGCTAATGTAGCTATAATTTCAACAGAAAATTTAAAAACATGGTACATAAAAAGTTTTTTATCTTATAATTATTTTTATTAATTTTGATTTTTTTTTGTTTGTCCAGTACAAATCTTGCAATCGATTTTTAACTAACTTCCCGACTAACTAGACATTTGAAACTTTCAGAATAGGGTCAGGTGGGGTAAAATAGGTTAGTTTCTTTTATGAGAAAAAAATAAAATATTAATATTTTGGAGTAAAAAAACACATAAGGGGTAAAATAGGTCAGGTATTGAATCATGTTAGGCTTAGCAAACATAAAGTAACTAATTACATTTTTTGTGTGTTAAATAACTCCATATGTATTCTTTTAATATATTAGTTTAAAATTAAGCTGTATATTGTTCTGGAGCTATTTCATGCACATAGATATAAAATAGTTTAATGTTGAGAGGGAAAAAAAAAAAGACAATACATATTAAAGCTGAATCAAAACATTCAGTTTGTAGGTGAAATTCAAAAAGTTGTTTCATTCCAACTTATTTAAGAAAGGTGCCAAATTTTCATACAATGGGCAGGCAGGACACAACATTCTCCTGAAACTGTCCGAGTGAAACTCTGCAGTTTAGCATCAACTTCAAATGCAAGAGTGGATGAATCTACATCATCAATCACCAATTTGACAAATTAATTCTAGTGCGACTTCAATAGTCATGGATCAGGATACTATTTATATATTCTCCTTTTAAGTACATAAAATCTGCTATTATAAACACTTTATCACCCAATCAAACATTGCCTTCTAAATAAGCTTTGAAAAATGCACACAGGAAAAGAACCCATACGCAACAGAAAACAGGAGTAATTTTAACAACCAACTTATTTTTCAATTGATTGTATGACGAAAAAATCAACAGAGATGCTAAAATCACAGAAACATCAACTGTAAAAGAAATAAAAAACCAAGTCTTTCTCAAGAAGAAAATTTAAATAGCATTAATATTAATCAATTCGTGAAAGTTGGAAAATACGTTAAAGCAGAATTTCCTGGGAAAAGATCAAAGAAAATATTTCATGGCATCATTCCTTCACACAATCATGAATATTCTGAAAAATCTGAAGAGATAAAAAAAGTGGAAATGGAAGTTCCTATTGGATTTTCCAGAGAAAGATATTTCTGATGTAGATGCATTGTAAATTCTAAATGTTCTTCCCGAACATATGATGGACCACAGATACATTTTTTTACTTGAAAGAACACAAAATCCAGTTTTTATCAAAAAAAAAAAAAAAAAGGAATGTGTATTTGTAATTTTATTTGCATGAAGTAAATTATAAAAATTTAAAAAAGTTTTAAAGGATGACTTATTTTACCCCCAACAGATGGGGTAAAATAAGTCACAAACAGCATATTTTAAAATTTATTTTTCAGTACAATTTTTTTGTTTTTTCAGAGATAAATGTCATAAAATGTCATAAGGAATTTGCATATTTTGTGCAATTTTTTAACAAATGGAACCAATACATTTTCTGGTGTTTAAGTGCATATGTAAAATATGCTATTTTTTGACTTATTTTAGCACACAACTTTCCAACTAGCTAGAAATTTGAAACTTTCAGAATAGCTCAGAACATGGTGACAATGCATTTTTTTAATACTTTTAGATAATTGCTTCAGGTCCTCATTGTCTTCGGTAGAGTTTATATGATTCAACAGAAAATTTAAAAACATGGTATATAAAAGTTCTTTTTATCTTGTAACTACTTATTAATGATGCTAAAATTTCAACAAAAATTACAACAATAATTATAAAAATCCACTGATTTACTCCTCAGTATGCAATAACAAAATTAATTAAGAACTGTTACAATTGAATTTATTAAAAAGAAAAAAAAATGAAGATATATATAGGTATTAGCATACTTGAAAAACAGAAAAAAAGGCTAACAAATGTTTTGAAAACCTGAAAAGTAACTTAAATGGAAATCAAATTTCAATTATATGTTTATATATTTGAAAACTATGTGTATATGTTTTTTACTCCATATAAGGTAAAGACACCATTGCTTGTCACCCTTAATATCTGCACCAGTGTTTGTCAGCCTCACAAAAGATATGTTAAAATAACTGTTAATTAACATCTATGGGATTTGAAACCACCGGCACTAGATTCCCTAGAACAAGAGAATCTAGCTTGAGCAGATTCAAATCCATAGATATTAATTAATGGTTATTTTAACATGTCATTTGTGGGGGTGACGAACACTGATGCGGATTTTAAGGGTGACGAGCACTGGTGTCATTACCTTAGTTTATGTTCATATGTTTAAGGTGTTAGGTGTTTAAAAAAAAAAAAAAAACAAGTTTCGTTACAACTGAGCTGACATTTTAAATATCTAGTTGAAATATTATATTTATTCATCAGATTCACTGCAGTTATAGTTTATATATCTATTACTTAACAGAAAAATTATGTTACATTAACAAATTTTTGAATATTTGGAGCTTGGCTAATATGTAGGAAAACTAAATAAACTAAAGTAATCATGCTTTCGTTATGCAGGGGTTAATACAGGTCGAGTTTACTACCTTTAATGGGTACCTTCACAAAAATCAACCTGGCAAAAAAGGTACCTTCACAAAAATCAATTTGGCAAAATAGGTACCTTCACAAAAATCATTCAGCTAAAATCGGTACCTTCACAAAAATTTCAGTCATCCCAGCAAAATCTGGCATCTTAAATGAGCACATTTTCAAAGAAGAGTAACTTATTTGTGCATTTCTGTTGATGCGATTCACAAAGCAAGAATCATACACAATGTTGGTTTTAATCTACACACAAGTGTTTTCTACGGGCGAGAAATTGTGTAGCATAAGTAAACAAAACGATCCTCGCATGTATCTGTACAGGCACGCTTTGGAGTTGTGGCCATAGTGTACTGTTTGCTGATTCGTCAGGTGGTTTGACACTTTGATGACTGTATGGTGATGTGTCTATCCTCGCTTGTACAATTCTTGTGTAGTGCAGTGATAATATAGCACAAATAAAAACAACTCCTACTTACATTCTCTCTACTGAACTGTTTACTTCAGAGAGAAATGATTTTTGATTTCTGTTCTGCTATAAGCCTCACACCAATTGTTAAGCGTTATTTTTATTATTTTACTTAGTTTGAACTCCCCCCCCCCCTTTTCCCCACACACACACACATACACAGAAAAAGAGTGCTGCAATTTTTCACAAAAATAAAATATAGTTAAGATTTTTCACAAAAATAGGTATTAATTTTGAAATTCTGGATTGGCCCCTGTTATGTCAATATTGTTATAGAGATATTTGATCCCTGGGATCATGTATCATATCCCTAATATGAGATTTATACAAAACATACATTTTGAATAATAAACAATCAAAGGTTCTTTACTAAAGATATTACTTAAATTATTAAAGACTTTTATACATTAAAATTACACCTAATTAAATCTTTTAAGTTGTATATAGCAGGCAATATAAACATTAAAATATTTTCCTTAAAAAAAGTTTTCCTTGCCACATTGAGACAAACATTTCTTGAGCGAGAATAAAATAAAATGACTGAAAAAAAGAGAATAAGTGTTTCCAGTTTTTTTTTTGTGTGTGTGTGTGTGTGTGTACAAGTATAACATTAGCATTGTTGCCAGATTTCGCAGTTTTAATAATTTATTTTGGTATATTTTTTTGATGAGGGATCGCATATATAAAAGGATCAAGTATCCCTAGACGACCCTGTAAAATTGTTAACCTAAAACATCGATAATATTTAATATTTAAAATTACATAAATATAAACAGATTGGTTAAGTTACAATTTATACAGTGGACGCTCGTTAATTCGAACTCGGTTAATTCGAATTTTCGGTTAATTCGAACTAATCCAAAATCCCACAAAAGCTCGCATTGGAATAATGTTAAAAAAATCTCATTAATTCGAACTAAATTTTTGTCACTTCGGTTAATTCGAACAAAAAAAAAATGATCCCCCAATTTTTTTTTTCTTATTTAATGGAGAAAATACACGCTGTGTTTGTTATTTTGTGTCATAAAATAATCAGATTTTTTCTTTTTCTTTTCTTTCTTTCTTTCTTTTTTTTTTTCCTTTTGGTTGTTTTATTTTGTGCGTGTGTATGTGTGTGTAAAGAGGCACATGACATTCCTATCTCCGCTAAACATTAATCGCTATTGTCCAATTCTTATCAGTACTTAAAACTCCCTGACCTTACCTGCTTTCTTGGATTCCATCAAAACTCTTTATGAATGGATCGTGGTTGGGGGAGGGGGGGGACGTGAATCATCTGTTTCTTTGTAATCGATTTCAGAAAATTCTTTCAATTCTCTTTGTTATCGATTCTAGAGAGCTGCGTCAGTTATGCCTGCAGTTCAGACAAGTTAATGTGCTTTAGTGTTTCTCCTTCAGTGTGTGTTGTAAACGTGTAAAAATTCATTATGTCTACACGTGGAAAGTACAAAACCCTAACTTTAGAGACAAAGGTTGAAATTTTAAAGAAAGTTGAGAATGGCGAATGTAAAACAAAGTTAGCAGCTGATTATGGAATAAAAAAGAATACATTGTCAACTTATTTGAAAAACAAGGCATCAATTTTAGATGCGTGGGAAAAATCTAAATTTGCTGAAGGAAGGAAACGCATGAGAAATGTGTCCCAAGAAGATCTAGAAAAAGCTTTACTAATGTGGTTCAAGGATGCTAGATCTCGAAATTTTCCAATCAATGGACCCCTATTGCAGGCGAAAGCTGATGAATTGGCAAGTCGAATGGAAATTGAAGATTTTAAATGCAGTGACGGATGGCTCTCCCGATTTAAGTCAAGGCACAATATTTCCTATAAAAATGTATGTGGCCAAAGCTCTGACGTAAACGAAGATGTATGCAATATTTTCGGTAGGAGACTCCCAGAGCTTTTATCTACTTATCCGCCAAAAGCTACTTTTAATGCGGACGAAACGGCACTTTTTTATAAATTTTGCCTAACAAAACATTGCATTTTAAAGGGGATGCTTGCGTAGGAGGTAAAAGCAGTAAACAGAGGATTACAGCTTTAGTTTGTGCTAATATGGATGGGAGCGAAAAACTTAAATTATTAGTTATTGGAAAGTTCAAGAATCCAAGGTGTTTTACAGGAATCAAAACACTACCAGTTGATTATGTATCCAACACAAAAGCATAGATGACACGAGAAATATTCAGTAATTGGTTAAAAGGAATAGATAAGCAGTTTTCGTAGACGTAAAATTCTCCTATTTGTGGATAACGCATCCTGCCACAATAATCTTCCAGAACTGAGTTCCATACAGGTTGAATATTTGCCGCCAAATACAACTGCGAAGCTACAACCAATGAATCAAGGAATCATACAGAATCTTAAAGTAAATTACCGTAAAAGACTCTTAAAACAAATCCTTTATTCTTTAGATTGTGGTGAAAATTACGACATTACTCTGCTGACAGCTATAAATGATCTATATGCTGCATGGGATGCTGTTAAAGAAAGCACAATCAGAAATTCCTTTCGTCATGCTAAATTCATGCATGCCGGAGAGAGCAATCAAACTGAAGAATGTGATACTGTTGATACTGATTTTTCTGAATTCAAAAAATTTAAATGTAATAACGTTACTTTTACTGATTATGTAAGTGTAGATGAAGACGTAGAAATCTGTGGAAAACTGAACGATGATGAAATAATAAAAACTATCCGAAAAGATGAGAAAGAAGAAACCTTATCGGACTCAGATGAGACTGAAGAAACTTTTAAGTGTCCTAATGATCAAGCCATAATGGACTCGATAAAAACTCTCAAAGCATTTATTTAGATGGAACCTTCCTCTGAAAAGGAGTTGAAATGCCTACTTCAAATAGAAAAGCTGGCTGAAAAATGTAGGCATAATAAGCAAAAACAAACATCCGTTTTACAGTTTTTCCCGAAAGTGTAACTTACATTTTTAATTAAAATTTACTTTCTATGAAATATCTTCTGCCTCATTTTATGTTTAAGGTAAGTTTTTATTGCTCTTTCATAGTATATTTAATTTTAATTTATGTTATACATATTAGGGGATTTTTCGTCTTCAACGATACTTTTAAAATTATTTTCTCTTAACATCAGATAATTCGAACTTCGGATAATTCGAACTATTTTCTGAGAACCTTCGAGTTCGAATTAACGAGCGTCCACTGTAGTGCTACTTGGCGAGATTTTAAAAAACTGCCAATCTAGCACTATTTCATCTTATCAATAGTACTTCAACATTTTAGGAAACAGCATGATGTTGCAGTTGTGGGTTAATGCTAAATGACTATATGAGGGATCTAGGCATCGGTGGTGTGCCCTCCCTGGGTGTGCCCTTTTCTAAGGGGTCCTGGCCCATGAAGACATCATGAATGAATGCAATATTTAAGATGGAAAAAAGTGAAATTAATGTAAAATATATCCTAAAACAAAGAATTTAATAGCTGAAATTATAAGAGTTAAAAAAATTAGAAAGAAAAGAAAAAGAAAATAAAGAAACACTAAAAACTGTAAGCAAAATGATTGCTCTGTGAAAATCCCAAACCACTCCTCCCTCACACACTGACATTACCTTGTTTTCTGTAACACTATTTGAAAAGATGAATTACATCTTTCCATTCTTTCACATGAATTTGTTTGTATCCTAATCGTACAGGGAATAAATTAATCCAGCATACATATACCAATTGAACCACCCAGGGCCGAAACTAGAGGGGGGCGAGCGGGGCATTTGCCCCAGGCGCCAGATGGATAAGGGCGCCGAAAAAGGCTATGGTTTGTTGCCTTATTTACACATTTAAAAAAAAAAAAAATTCAAAGTTTAAAAAAGAAAAAGAAAGAAGGAAAGAAAAGAAAGAAAAATAATAAAAAAGTCAAATTCTTTTACTCAGGGCAATTTGAACAAAGTAGAAAGAAGATAGATAAATAACAGAATTACTTCATTTACAAGGAAAAGTATGGTGGATAGAGTGTTATCCAAGACTTACAATATTCTTTTAAGGTTAGTGAGTGGGGTAAAGTAGTCTCGTAATCGAAGAAGAGTAATTTATAAGTGGTCCCTGACTTTCAGTCAAGGTTCTTAAAAAGTAAATGGTTGAAAAATACGTAGTATATTTGACTAAACTTCAGAGGGCTCTTTAGAAATTATAATTCATAAGGAAAAAAAAAAAATCTCAGGGCGCCGTCGTGACTATTAAAATATTAAAATAAGTATGTCAAAATAAGGCCATGATGTTATAAAACAATCCAGTGCACTAAAAATAAAAGGGCAAAAAGAATACAAAATAACTAGTTAATAATTGAGTTAGGAGCTATCATTCACAGGGCTCAGCAAAAGTCTCTATCAAAGTACTATGACAATTAAAGCCACCACTACCTCCTAACATGTATAATTATACTGTACTTTTACTATACTTTTTACTTCTTTATTCAAAGCAAAAGGAAGTATTATGAAACCAATTTGCGAAATGGATTTTGAGTATCGCATAGCTCATAAACGAACAGTCATAGACAGTTGCAAATTTATATTTGGAATTGTTATTTACCAATTTTGGTCTTGACATGAACTCCCGCTTTTGTGATATCTACGAATTTATGCGATTTTTTGTGACGTCTGTGTGTACGTATGTGTGTGTGGGATCTCGTATAACTCAAAAACAAGTAGACGTAGAACGTTGCAATTTCACATCTAAGTTCGTTACATCAGTTGTTGTGCATCTCTCATTTTGGTGTTTCTGTGCGCCTTTCCCTTTTGAAATATCCATGAATATTATATCCATGATGACCGAAAATACAAATTTTTTTGCAATTATATATAACTTTCCGTCATACAGATTTTAACAGAAATTAATATTAGCGTGAATATTGATAGTTACAAAATTTGTTGACATTCTTGCACGTAGAAAGTAATTCATAAAGACTTATAGGTTCTAGATGAATGCATTTTATTTAATGAGTATTCTGGAAACAGCCGAATAAAAGTCAATAATCAATGATTATTCTTGAAGCAGTCGAATAAACCAGTTTTTCGTACTCATGAACAGCCTACACCACAGAACAGGAATTTTATTAATTCAGAACAATGACCAAATGCTTAAAGTTCTTAGAGGTGTACGCTTAGCTTGCAGTCCAAACACAAACTGAACTCATCCAGTCTTGCTAGTGATTTATAGAATTTTCGAGATAGTTCTACTCTAGAAACTAATGAATTAACCTGGAAAATTGTTGAAGTTAGATCTTCTAAACTTTGGCTACCCTAAATTACAACTTTTCGCCAAAATTGGGTGCCAAATTGCCAAATCTTTCTCCAAGTCGCAAAATTTGCCGCTAATGCCCATTTCCGTAGAAGTGAAACCTCCATCTATTTCCTTTTTAACTGTAATACCGTGTATAAAGTAATACGTAAAGAAATAGACAGGCTCTTGTCAACAATAATTATAGCAATGACTCTTTCCTTTTTATATTCTCATAAGTGATTTGTAGAACCTTTGATGAAGTTAGTTCTGTGCAAGAAAACAGTAGATCATGCCAGCTTCCAAATTTCGGAAATATTAAGCCACTATTTTTCACCAAAATTAATGCCAGGTTGCAAACTTTGTCGCCAAAGCATTCACTCTGCGACAAGTTGTCATCTACATTGGTGATGAATTTAGTGACATTACGAGATTAGTGATCAAATTCGGCAGAAAATTGTTCAGGATTGCCAAAATCAGCAAGCCCTTTCTCAGTTTTATCGGAGTTAATTTTTTCTATATATTATGCATTGTTTCTTGCAGCTAATTGTTTGTCAAAGAGTGCAAAAGTAGGCTATCTGCACAGAAGCGAATTCTGTTGAACTCTAAGCTATGCATTTGCCTATGAGAGATTCTGTAAAAAGCTGTGGAATATTATTTCTGAACAAACGATATTCTTATTTTGTGGTGTATATAATCCTATTACCATGAAGTTAGTGGTTCTAATAATAGTCTTCTTGGATTGCTTCCAAGAATATTCATAGACTAGAATCTGCCTTTCTATTTTATTTCCTGAAAATGATTTAAAAAAAGATTATCTACAAATGGCACTGCTCTGCATGAAAATCGGTCCTTTTTTTGCAAATTCTTATGTAAAATAACCTCCTGAATACGATTATGACGCACATTTTGCCCTATCACCCACTGTTATTTGGGGACACTTCCCTATTTTTATCATTTTACGGTATTTTTATGGCTATAAATTTGATTTGAAAGAGGTGAAGGGGTTATTTTAACTGTTAAATGTCTTTTGAGAGGCTACAGAAATGAGAAATTCTAAAACATGAACATTTGGAGCAAGGGGAAAGTTTAGGGGGAGGAGGGGAATTTGCCATTGAAATTACAAATTACATTTTTTATATTTTATTAATCAATTATTACTATTATTTATTAAAAATTGTATTTTTTTTTATTTCAAAGTATTAAAATAATTCTTTTCCATTCTCCAAATCAAATTTATGGCCATAAAACTACCAAACAGTAACAGAAAGGGTGGCGTCTCGAGAAAACGGTGGGTGATAGGGCAAAATGGGAGGGTCATATTCGGATTCAGGAGATCATTTTACATGAGAATCAGCAGGAATGGTATAAGGGCTCGAAAAAAATTTTTTTTTGCAGCGCAGTGTATTTAGACAGCAAACGGTTAGTTCGCACTTGATGGATATGAGTAGTTTTTAGATACTTGTTCATATCTATTAATTTATGCATCTTAATTATATTAAAAACTTAAATATTTGTCTGTTTATTTCTCTGCAGTATAGTTGATGTAACGACTATAATATTCAAAATATCATTTTAAATTCTCTCAAAATGATGATATTTTCAGTTTTAAAAGTAATTGAATAGGAAATTTACATTCACTTCTTTTAGTATTGTCATTTATAAATACCATTAATTTAAGAGAGAGGGGGAAAAAAAAGAAACTATCATTAAACCAGTAAAAATAAATAAATAAATAAAAATAATAACTGTAGCTTAATTTAAATGTTTCTCTATAAAACGCTTTTCTTCTTTTTTTCCATCTAAAATAATGCTTTGATTCACAACTTCAATCTTTTCTTTTTTCAAGAAATGTTATAAAGGTATAAAACATATACGTTAAAATTAAAATCGTAATAAAAATCGGCTGGTTGTAGCTCTACTTGTGCTTGTACATTTTTACGCCTGGTGAAGTGTAATGCTAAGTTTTTCGATACGAAACACATATTGTGATCCTGTTTTGTTTTGTAAACTCTGTTTTTCATAACAAGCATATAATGTATAAAGTTTGTTAAATTCCGTCCTGGAGATGCTGAGATATAGCTATAAGAAAACGTAGCATAAAAGTGCTGCAAGTCGAGCGATATATATCAAAAACTAGACATCACCAGTTTATGTCAGAATTCAACTGCACACTAGGTTTCATGGAATTCCGAACATGCAGTTAATAAATTAGCTACAATATTTGAGTCCCATACAGACACACACACACACATCCGTTAAATATAATCACTATACATTTCAAAATCTGTAAATTTATCAAAAATTTGAATTAAATTCAATATTTATTTCTTATGAATGCAGTTGAAAATAAAATGGCCATAAAAACTTTGTAAAATTTCCTTTGAAATTTTAATTTCTGGTTGGAAGTGTGTATGTGTGTGTGTATGGGGGGGGGCGCCAAAATCTCTTCTTGCCCCGAGTGAAAAAAAATCCTAGTTTCGGCCCTGAACCTAAGTCACGATAACAGGCACACACACAGACCAACCGCTAAAGACCTGTTTTTAGAATTTGGAGGCACCTCATATTGTGAAAATATCACAAAAACTTAATTTCCAAAATTTGATTTAAAAACTATGTGCTTCTCTACCACACTTCGTAAGTGAAAGTTAAAAGAAGAAAAAAAATGTGTTATTCTACAAATACTAACTGCATTGAACTCAAAAATTTTAAAGTGGAATTCGGAAAATTAATAAGTAAATAAAATAAAAAATCATAGATAGGTGGGGGGAGGGGGGGGGGCGCCGAAAAGGAATCCTGCCCCGGGCGGCAGTTATGCTTGCTACGCCACTGGAACCACCAGTTTGAAAAAGGGAACAAGCGCTGAAATTCGAAAATTGAGATTTTATTATTTATTTATTTAATTTGCTTTGTCTTGACACACATACCAGGCAAAAGAAGAGAACAAAATCCACTTGTTTAACGTAAAAACAATATCTTCTCTGCATAAATTCATTTATCTTTTACAAATAAGCATACTGAAAATTAAAATGTTTTTCTAAAAATTTGGACTGAGGACTTGTTCCTTTCTTCAAACTGATGATTTAATTTAAACCTCTCTTAACCCTTTCATTCCCAATAAAGTAGAAAATTTTGAGTACAGTCACAGTTAAACTACTTTTATCCCAATCACAAATTTTGAATTTAGTAGAATATGCACAAGAAAGTTAAAAGAAAAAAGAAAAATCTGGATAATTCAAGGATGGAATCTAGTGTGAATATCTCCATAAGCTTGGCATATTGTGTGTTTGTGTGAATGCAATGCACAAGTTCACCCAGGTATCGTGAATTGTATGTAAAGTGTTTTTCTGTTCAGTTTGTGTCATTGTAATGTGTGCAGTTGAATATGCTTATACAGTGCTGTTTGACACATGATTTAAAATTGTAAAAGTGGTATGCTGATGTACATCTTATGATGGTTCTAGAGAAAAGATTTTTCCGGCATATTTCCTTTATGTATATAAAATATCCTAAATGTAAATATATATATACACTCATGTTTGTGAAAATTGCAACACCATGAAGGGATTATGCAAATTGAACCAAACTTACAGGAAGTGAGGTAAGACATGTAAATGATTAGACTTATAAAGTGATTATGCATGAGTGGAATGAGAACCAACTCTTTATCAGTCCAGGGTTTAAGCTGAGTAAAAATTTTTTTTAGCTAAAAAGATAAATCAGAAAAAAAAAGCTTTAGCAAAATGCGAAAATGCCAGAAGCAGTAGAAAAAGATGAATATCAGTTCACACATTATTCTAAATGCCTCGACATGTTTGACTTTCATTTGTAAATTAAACTTAAAAGTTTTTAATCAGGTCTTTAAAGAGTTTTCAAGATAAAAAAATTTTTTAATTACAAAAAAGTAATTAATAATTAAACTTACCACTGTAACCAGATCAATTCGAATATAGTACAAGCATATATTTTAACACATTTATTGGCAGACATAAAAAATATTAAAATTTTTAGATTATTACTTTATTTTGTAAATTTTTTTAAAGCAATATGAACATCTTATATTCAAAGTATATTATTTTTCTGGAGATATAATTATCACTATGGCACGTAAAACTAAATTAAGCTTATATTGTACATCTGAAAATAAAAACATAACTTACAAAAATTAAAAAGAAAAGTAATATAAGTGAAATTTGTTTATTACTATTGAAAGCTTTTTGGTTTACAATTTATAATTTTTCTTTCTTTCATATTAGACCACTTTACAAATGCCTCATGCTTATTTACAAATTGATTTCCTGTATGAGATTCTTATGCATAGTTCGGCATTTGACTTTCCTTATATTATGCATGAAACGATGGATTTTTCTTGATCAATGTTGCAATTTTTTTCCCATGAAAGATTCGTTATAATATTTTCGGAGATTTTTTTTTTTTTTTCAATTTGTCTTTAGTAAGATGCTTTAGCAAAAAAGCGAAAACATGTTATTTCATTTTCGCATTTTGGATAAGTCTTTTAGCATTTTGCGAAAAATGCTACCGCAGCAGAAACACTGTATCAGTCACTTGTTCCAGGTATATAAAGGACTGTAAAGGTACGTTGAAATCTGTTTATCGTCCTCTGTCTGTGGTAAATGTTTCATTGGTAGTCAATATGCCTCATCAAAAGCAGAAGGGGCCATACCAACAGGAGTTCATACAAGTTAGAAGTACTAACAAGTACTATCGGAGTTTGTACGAGGCAGCATTGTTGGTATGTGAGGGTGGATTTTCGTATCAAGAAATTGCAGTCTGCACCCAGCTTAAAACATGTAAATCAGGTGAAATCTCAATATCAAATTTTTAGACTAAATACAATATTTCCATTACCTATGGTAGTCGGGTAATGGAGGTAAAAAAAATCAGAATATGTATAGCCAAGTAGCACTACCCAGTACCAAGTGACTTTTTTTATTTTCCCCATGAGTGCAAAGCGTACAAACGTGCATGATAGTGATTGCTGCAGTACGTATTTTTAGATTCTTTTTTTTTTTTTTTTTTTTTTGGGGGGGGGGGGAATTTCATGTATACAAAGCATACATACATACATATTTGAGTCCCATACAGACACACACACACACATCCGTTAAATATAATCACTATACATTTCAAAATCTGTAAATTTATCAAAAATTTGAATTAAATTCAATATTTATTTCTTATGAATGCAGTTGAAAATAAAATGGCCATAAAAACTTTGTAAAATTTCCTTTGAAATTTTAATTTCTGGTTGGAAGTGTGTATGTGTGTGTGTATGGGGGGGGGGCGCCAAAATCTCTTCTTGCCCCGAGTGAAAAAAAATCCTAGTTTCGGCCCTGAACCTAAGTCACGATAACAGGCACACACACAGACCAACCGCTAAAGACCTGTTTTTAGAATTTGGAGGCACCTCATATTGTGAAAATATCACAAAAACTTAATTTCCAAAATTTGATTTAAAAACTATGTGCTTCTCTACCACACTTCGTAAGTGAAAGTTAAAAGAAGAAAAAAAATGTGTTATTCTACAAATACTAACTGCATTGAACTCAAAAATTTTAAAGTGGAATTCGGAAAATTAATAAGTAAATAAAATAAAAAATCATAGATAGGTGGGGGGAGGGGGGGGGGGGCGCCGAAAAGGAATCCTGCCCCGGGCGGCAGTTATGCTTGCTACGCCACTGGAACCACCAGTTTGAAAAAGGGAACAAGCGCTGAAATTCGAAAATTGAGATTTTATTATTTATTTATTTAATTTGCTTTGTCTTGACACACATACCAGGCAAAAGAAGAGAACAAAATCCACTTGTTTAACGTAAAAACAATATCTTCTCTGCATAAATTCATTTATCTTTTACAAATAAGCATACTGAAAATTAAAATGTTTTTCTAAAAATTTGGACTGAGGACTTGTTCCTTTCTTCAAACTGATGATTTAATTTAAACCTCTCTTAACCCTTTCATTCCCAATAAAGTAGAAAATTTTGAGTACAGTCACAGTTAAACTACTTTTATCCCAATCACAAATTTTGAATTTAGTAGAATATGCACAAGAAAGTTAAAAGAAAAAAGAAAAATCTGGATAATTCAAGGATGGAATCTAGTGTGAATATCTCCATAAGCTTGGCATATTGTGTGTTTGTGTGAATGCAATGCACAAGTTCACCCAGGTATCGTGAATTGTATGTAAAGTGTTTTTCTGTTCAGTTTGTGTCATTGTAATGTGTGCAGTTGAATATGCTTATACAGTGCTGTTTGACACATGATTTAAAATTGTAAAAGTGGTATGCTGATGTACATCTTATGATGGTTCTAGAGAAAAGATTTTTCCGGCATATTTCCTTTATGTATATAAAATATCCTAAATGTAAATATATATATACACTCATGTTTGTGAAAATTGCAACACCATGAAGGGATTATGCAAATTGAACCAAACTTACAGGAAGTGAGGTAAGACATGTAAATGATTAGACTTATAAAGTGATTATGCATGAGTGGAATGAGAACCAACTCTTTATCAGTCCAGGGTTTAAGCTGAGTAAAAATTTTTTTTAGCTAAAAAGATAAATCAGAAAAAAAAAGCTTTAGCAAAATGCGAAAATGCCAGAAGCAGTAGAAAAAGATGAATATCAGTTCACACATTATTCTAAATGCCTCGACATGTTTGACTTTCATTTGTAAATTAAACTTAAAAGTTTTTAATCAGGTCTTTAAAGAGTTTTCAAGATAAAAAAATTTTTTAATTACAAAAAAGTAATTAATAATTAAACTTACCACTGTAACCAGATCAATTCGAATATAGTACAAGCATATATTTTAACACATTTATTGGCAGACATAAAAAATATTAAAATTTTTAGATTATTACTTTATTTTGTAAATTTTTTTAAAGCAATATGAACATCTTATATTCAAAGTATATTATTTTTCTGGAGATATAATTATCACTATGGCACGTAAAACTAAATTAAGCTTATATTGTACATCTGAAAATAAAAACATAACTTACAAAAATTAAAAAGAAAAGTAATATAAGTGAAATTTGTTTATTACTATTGAAAGCTTTTTGGTTTACAATTTATAATTTTTCTTTCTTTCATATTAGACCACTTTACAAATGCCTCATGCTTATTTACAAATTGATTTCCTGTATGAGATTCTTATGCATAGTTCGGCATTTGACTTTCCTTATATTATGCATGAAACGATGGATTTTTCTTGATCAATGTTGCAATTTTTTTCCCATGAAAGATTCGTTATAATATTTTCGGAGATTTTTTTTTTTTTCAATTTGTCTTTAGTAAGATGCTTTAGCAAAAAAGCGAAAACATGTTATTTCATTTTCGCATTTTGGATAAGTCTTTTAGCATTTTGCGAAAAATGCTACCGCAGCAGAAACACTGTATCAGTCACTTGTTCCAGGTATATAAAGGACTGTAAAGGTACGTTGAAATCTGTTTATCGTCCTCTGTCTGTGGTAAATGTTTCATTGGTAGTCAATATGCCTCATCAAAAGCAGAAGGGGCCATACCAACAGGAGTTCATACAAGTTAGAAGTACTAACAAGTACTATCGGAGTTTGTACGAGGCAGCATTGTTGGTATGTGAGGGTGGATTTTCGTATCAAGAAATTGCAGTCTGCACCCAGCTTAAAACATGTAAATCAGGTGAAATCTCAATATCAAATTTTTAGACTAAATACAATATTTCCATTACCTATGGTAGTCGGGTAATGGAGGTAAAAAAAATCAGAATATGTATAGCCAAGTAGCACTACCCAGTACCAAGTGACTTTTTTTATTTTCCCCATGAGTGCAAAGCGTACAAACGTGCATGATAGTGATTGCTGCAGTACGTATTTTTAGATTCTTTTTTTTTTTTTTTTTTTTTTGGGGGGGGGGGAATTTCATGTATACAAAGCATACATACATACATATAGGAGTGACTATTGAGATTTGTAATTTCATGCACAATAAGGTAACAGTATCCCATTATTTATTTATTTTTATTTTTTTTATGTACATGAAGCACACATATATGCATAAGTGATTCTTGCAGTATGTAATTTCACGCATTTTGAATTTCATACACAGTGAGGTAGCAGCGGTACCCAGTCACTTTTTTTTTGCATACATATGAACCTGATAGGGATTGCTACAATACCAAATTGTGTGCATTCATATCATATGATCACATGATTTATATTTTAATGTGATTTGTGTGTTTTTTTTTTTTTTTTCATGATTAAATTGTTTATATATGACACATTTAGCAATTTTTTTTTTTTTTTTTTTTTTTTTTTATTGTGCCCTCTTATGTGGGCGGACATTGAAGGGTTGCAAATTAGGACACAATACAAAATAATATATCAATATTCCAAAGCAAAAAAATATATATATTTCAAAATGTTTAAATTTCTTATTTGTTTATCTGTGATAAAAATCTAACATGAGTATTTAATAAATATAGCATGATTTGCAATCTCATCATTTCTACTCCCATCTTAATATGGATACATCACATTATTTTTGCCATGTTATCAGCAGAGAAAAAGAAAAAAAACTGCACTTCAAGCAGCACCATAAACTGCAATCTAAGTCGATTTTTTATAATTTCCTACTAAGAAATTTCACATATAACATTAAATTCCTTTTTAATACGCATATAATAAGTGAATATCAAAATAAATACAAACCAGAATAAATCGTCCTCCTGGAAAATTTTTGAATGCCAGTTATTATACCCAAAATATGTGACTTCATAACAGTTTTAATACTACTACTCTCTAAATCTTCATCTAGAAAAATATTTAGAAATAATGAAAAATTGTAAGCAAATTATAAAATGTACAATATCACTTTATTCAAACCAAATTTTAATTTACAATAACTAAGATTATTGTTTTAATTTATAAAGCAAATTAAGTTAGAGATGTGTAAATTATAGCACAACACAAATACGGTAGCGAGAAAATTATAAATACCTTTCAAAGTTTCTTTAATTTCGCTTATAAATACTTTTTTATAAAAATTACTTGCCATTGTGCTGATAAAATTTTCTTGCATTAAAAAAATGAATTAATTAAGACATTTTCAATACGTAAGTTTTATGTTCTATCAATATCTAATACAGATTTATTTATTATATTCCACATAAATATGGAATAAACAGTTTACATGTTTTACACATACATCAAATGTTTACTTCATCTCATACATTCATTTAAATTTCTTCAAAATAAAGGATAATTTGATAAATTCATATTAACCGCTGCGAAATCTTATGCTTATGACAATAGAGCAGTTCCATGTTGGTAAACAAACATCTCAACTCTCGGGAGCGGTAGGCAGAAAGTTGAGAGAAACACTAGTTGCTACCATTGATTTCCTATGGTTGTGTTTACTTATAGATATTTAAAATCGCTTTTATTTAGTTCTGTTAATGCAGATATTTCAGGTTGTGATAGAAAATAGACACACATTTAAAAATTAAGCTTGTTAAAGCCATATAAACAGATAGGATATCATACGGATCCATATTTCTTAAACAGAAAGTGATCGGCCCTTCGACCAAAACAATCAGTGTTCCGTCGATCGCAATTTGTACGGAAAAAAATCATATGATTAATAAAGCTAGTAAAATTTCCAGATTATAATTCACGGCATGATATAATTTATTCATAATACTTACGAATTGTATTGCTTTATAACTAAAACATGAATATTTTCCGAATACAGTATTTGCTGTATTATATTTTGCAGTATTATACAGTATTATATATTTTGCATCAATCGTGTTAGGACGTTTTATTATACCCAATAATACTTAATCTGATTCTTTCTATTGTTGTATTATTCGTTTATTAATATGTTTTCCATTTTTATTGTGAATTTAATTTGTGAATTTTACCAATTATTTACCTTAAAATGTTTAACTTTAACGAGAAATTTTTATAATTTTGGAATTATTTACTGATTTAATAGACACATTTGAATTTAAGATTAAATTAGCCAATAATGTTTTGAAATTTATCTGTGATGTGAGGGAAAACAAAATAATGTATCTGTTATATATATATTTAAGCAATATGGATTTTTTGTAATAATTTTATTAAAACTGAAAACAATCTATTATAAATAGTTATTAACCGTCATTAGTGCATAGATAAAAGAAATAATTATTTCTTTTTGTTATTTACTCTGTATTAAATATATATATATATATATATATATACATTATTTAAAGGGCAAAATTAGCAGTAGCTTCTTGCCACAAGACAACCAAAGAAAAGACAAAATAAAGCATTTAAATATATATTAATTTTAATGGCCACTTTTTTCATGCCTTAAAAAATTCTCATAGATGTATTCCCCACCCCATACACACATTCTATATAACCCCTATTTACCATGAATTTCACCTGTAATGTGTTATTTCATTGACATTTAGACTATACATTATAATTGACATTTTGACTATACATTACAAAATTTTATACATTAGTGTAGTCAGAAAAAAAAAAAAAAAGGTCACCCAATATTTTTAACTGAAAAAGAAAACAGCCATTAGTTTTTTTTTTTTTTTTTTTTTTTTAAATTGCCGTTCATGAAATATGCATTAGTGGTGTTTAGAAGATTCGAGGTCAGTGGGTAATAAACTTTTTCAATTGTCTTTCAGAAAAGTTGACTGTGTTGTGTTTAGTAAAAATGCTAAGCGAAATCTTGCGTGTGATATCACCATAAGAAAGAAGGTGTTGGGTTTGATCCCAAGTCACATTCATCTTAGCTGTTTGGAGTTTTACATGGTTTTCTCTGAAACACATAAATATAGCCTTAGAACCCTTGTACAGTTGCACTGATTGTTCATATCAATTTAAATTTCCCAATTTATTCACTGAATTACTCGTACTTGCACCTAGCAGATTTCATTTAAGAAAATCTTTTTTAAAAGATCCCCCCCCCCCCCCGCTTACAACATTACACGTAATGGAGGGTGTTTTTTATGGTAAATTGACTATACAAGGGTCCTAGGCCTGGATGGTGTTTCTTCCGTGGGTCTCTTTTTAAAGAATCCTAGCTCGCATTCATGCACGATTCGACAAGAACTTATTTAACAAAATAGTTTTATTACACTTTTTTGATATCGGAATTATTAGCTAGTACTCGGATACTTTTGCTGCTGACTGTAGTATTCATTGATAACATATTAGCTCAAGTATAATATAAACTTTTAAAAATTGCCTTTAATGTGTGAGTTTTGGTACATTGAAAAACTGATCTCTCTGTTATACTGACTCTGTATTTTTCATAGTTTTTGAGTTTATTGATAAACATCTGTCTTCCATAAGGGTTAAAAATGAAATTCTTGGTACAGCTTTAGTAAAGTATAAAATTTTAAAAGATTGTCTTTTGAAATGTTTGAAGATTTCTGTACATGAAAAACTTCGTAATAAAACATAAATTGTGAAAAAAAAAAAAAAGTCAATTGTTTTGGATAAAAATGATAGTAAAACACTTCATCAGGCAAAACAGTAGACACAAGTGGCACTTTCATACACTCGTGCATCCTTTTTTTTTTACCTGATAAAGTGTTGTGCTATTACTTAGACCTAAAAGCCTGAGACGAATGTTTTTTTTTTTTTTTTTTGAATTTATGGTATTTGCTGACAAAGTTTATTTATTAAATATGAGCAGCAGATCTTTAGCACATTGCACTGTTAGAATATATAACCAGACTTGGCATTAAACAGAAATATAAATATTCACACAACATTGAAAATGCCAACGTATTTAGTGCAGTATGCTTCATGGTACCAAAACTGCAGTTTGATTTTAATATTTTTTACTTTGACATGTTCAATGTTATGTAAATATTTATATTTATACATTGGTTTTATTTAAATTTATAATTAAAGTTAACATAAATCAAGAATCTGGCGCAAAAGTCCAAGTTTTTTTTTTTTTTTTTTTTCCACCACTATTTGGATACAATTTATTTATAGCCAAACCATCTAATTATGAGTGCAGTTTTATTCAAATAGTAGTGGAGAAAACAAAAAGTTCCCTTTTACTTTAATTTTGAAATTTATTCATCAACCATGATGGTTCGTTTCAGAAAAATTTTGAAGTGGAGGGCTAATTTTTTTTTTTTTTAATACCAACTATGTGAAAAATGCCAGAGCCGGGATTCGAACCTGGGCCTTCCGCTTTGCCAACGAATGTTATGTGAGAAATGCCTGGCTGGTAATCAGCCAGGGTAGCTCAATGGTTTGAGCATCTGCACGTAAAGCGGAAGGCCCGGGTTCGATTCCCAGCTCTGGCATTTTTCACATAGTTGGTATTAAAAAAAAAAAAAATCAGCCCTCCACTCCGAAATTTTCTGAAACGTTCCCTTTTACTTTGGTGTCTGTCTTTGTACTACTGTAATATCATCATCGCAATTGAGCTTTGCGAGTCATAAGAAAACTATCTTTCAACCAGGGATATGATTAGTAAAAAGTCAAAGATGAAACTATTAATGTAGTTAACTTAGTTTTCATATTTCCCCAGGTACAGTTTTAATAAAGGACCCCAAAGGCGACTTTTAAATTTTTGCTGCCATGTTGGCGAGATCTCTTTTATTTTATTAAAATTAAAAAGTTGCCCAGGGAAACTATAATAAAGGTCAAATTGTTGTAAGACCAGAAATGGGAAAAAGGCGCTAGTGATCGGGAGTTTCATAAAGTCAGATTTTTCAAGGATCGTGAACCAGCTGGTCGCTGAAGGCGGCTAGCTAAAATAAAGGTATCATGATGTTGTTTACAGATTTATTATTATTATTATTTCTATAAACCAACCACTATTAACTAACCATAAAGTTCTAAAACGAGGATAAGGTTTCCCAGGCTTCACTGAGCGGGACTTTACCAAAGTCAGAATTTCTAAAGATCATAACACGGTGAGCGAACAGGCGGTTTCAGATATTGAAACGCTATCGAGCGAGAATTTACCATAGTTATAGTTTTCAATAAAGCTATTTGCACTGCATGTCAATAAGCTATTGTAGGATCTGAAACTGAAACGGGAAAAAGGCGTCACCGAGCGTGAGTTTCATGAAGTCAGATTTTTCAAGGATCGCTAACCAGCTGGTCGTCGAAGGCGGCTAGTGTAAAATATTATTAAGATGTCAATGTTTGCATACTGTACGAAATTTCATAACCAGTAGCAATATTTTATTCAACAAATGACATAATATCATGCATCTATAATATTAAAACACAAAGCACTTTCTGAAAGACCAAAATCGTACGATCTGGGCATGCACGAGAAAATTTTGAACCAAATCGGAACAGAAATATTCCTTTCTCTTTATGCAGTGCAATATGAATATCAAGGATAAAGATCGAGCAGACGACATTAATATTTCATATGTGTATGGCAGACACCTAATTAAAGCTCAATCATAGATTAATTCATTGATTCATACTTTACAAGGCAGTGTATTAAAATAAACCAATTCGCGAATTCTTATTGGTTACTGTTGCTCATGTGCATTTTCGCCAAAAATTTCCTTACACAGGATTGTATTTCAGAATTTTATACTGTGGCGCCATCTAAGGAAAAAAAAAATCTTTTAAAATTAACAAATTATCAGAGTTTATTTAAAAACTAACTTTTATCACTTGAAAATTTTGTTCAGAAAAGATGGAAATAGATCTTTTTTTTTTTTTTTAATCTAATTATTATAATTTCTGATATTTCATTTCCATAATATATTATAGAAAAAATAATTTAGAAAGGATAACCTTAAAATATTGATATTTTATATGAGTAAAAAATTCCCGAGAGCAATGATGAAACACTAGACCTTAGAATTCATTAAACATACAGGGGTGCAGAATATGTCCGAACAAGGTTCGGGGGAAATTTAAACTGACTGGGGAAATTTTGAATATTTTTTTAAGAGAAAATAAAAATGTAAATCGAAAATAACAATTTGCTACTTTGAAGTGCTTATACACTAACAGCGATATTTTTATGTTACACTGTATACTTATTCTCTTAAAGATTTATTACATAGAACAAATGACTTTGTATAGCAAAGTAGATTTTTGCATTATTGAGGGAAATTTATACTGTGTTTGGGGGAAATTTCGAGGTTTGAACATTTTCTGCACCCCTGCATATATATGTATATAAGAAATGTAAACTCAAGAAAATTCAAATTTAAAAGCAACTTTATTTTTTAAACATTTTAAAATAGAAGTGGGGGGGGGGAGGGAAACGCCACCGTGCAAGCGAGAGTTTCATAAAGTCGTATTTTACAAGGATCGTGAACCAGCTGGTCGCTGAAGGCGGCTAGTTTTTAATATATATATATAAATATTCTCTAACTTTTATCAATAGTTATTTCCTCTCTGACTACCATGTTTCAGAAGGCAAATAGTTATCTGACATTCCTGTAGAATTAGTTAAAACTCCTTTAAAACAAAAGAATTAAAAAGGAGTTCTAGAGAATTATTAAACTATTTTTGAGCGAGGGTGGAAAAAGAGCATACGAGGCTAAAAAACAACTTCGTTGGGAATCTAATAATACAATAAAATATAAAGAGTTAGATCAGGTAATTTAGGAATGTCTCACTCTTAAATTACCTGATTTAACTCTTTAATTATTTAACCCTTTAACAATCATTGGTTTCGCAGCGAAACCAAACATTTGACATAATTTACAATTTTTTTAACTTTTCCCCATTATTTTAAATCAGGTTTTAACTTTCTGTTCGATAGATAGCAACACTATTCCAAAATTTAACAAATAATCCTTCAAAAGGGAGCTAAATCGCTAAATGCATAAGTCACTTGAAGTTTCTTAGTGTGCGCGAGTGCAAATTGCTGGTTTGATTATGCACTCATGTTTAGTTTTTTTTTTATTTAATGAAGAGCTGGACTTGAAACAACTTTTACGAGTTTCTGTAGTCGATAATGTTTACTTACAAAGTGTTTTATTTATTAAATTAAATATTATTTGAATTTAATAAGGTTAACTTATAGAGATGTTTCAAACAAAAATTTATCGAAAAGGAACTATGCTATTTTTTTATTTTTTTAAAATTTATGATCAGCTATGTGTTTAAGTCATTTTTACAATTAGTTTAGTAATTTTTTAAAATAAATTAAGTAGTGAACGTTAAAGGGTTAAAGCTGCTATAGCTTCTATGACACATTTCATACAGCAGTTTTCTCTTCATGCTGGGTTACCTGATATTCAGTGTAAATTGGTGATGAATATAATGCAATGTAGATTAGAATTCCCAAAAAAATAATCTATATCAGTGATGTCATCCGTGAGGCCAAATCTAATTATCAAAGTCGTAAAAAAAAAGTCAAAGATGACTTAAAATTTGAAAATCACTCTAACATTATGCTTTTTGAAATTTATACCAATACTATACCTCTAAACGATATTCCTGAACAATGAACTTATATAAACTTTATCATACCATTAGCGTATATGTAATTTAATCTTTTATAGCACATCATTACTTATATTATCATATCAATCATATTTACCATATTATACAATATTTATTATAATATGATATAGTATTAATCATAGTTATCATATATCACATTACATATATAGCAAAGTGTTTAAATAAGTATTGTCATAAAAATGTGTTATTTTATTAACAGAAGTGTAATTTAAAACAAGAACATAAAATTAAATAAAATACAATATCAGTTTAAAAAAATAAGTTTTATTTAAGTTGAAAAGAAAAAATTATTACCTGTATATAGCAATCAATATTTTCTTAGATGTGATGTCCGCTATTCATTTCCAAAGCATTGCCAGGGAGAGGTGCTTCAATCGTGCGGCTTTTTAATAAACACTGCACAATTTAAGCACTCACCAGGCTTTTGCCTTTAGTTACAATAGTTTCACAAGCTGCTCTACAATATTTACACTGTTCTCTGCGGGAGGGGTGCTTCAGTGAGTAGTCCTTCAGAGTTATTCTGCGGGAGTGATGCCTCAGTGTATGGTCTTTAAGAGTTCATCATCTGAATTGAGTATCAAAAGAGAAATTTTATCATTTTTCTTTGGCTATTCTCTTTTAATATGAAACCATTGAACGTTAAAGAGTTAAGAGATCTAGTACACACTGATATCAAAGTAAATTGTTTAAGAAAAATGAGTAAAAATTAAATATGAATAAAAAAAAATAGACTTATTTGAAAACAGACTGAAAGAGACAAAAAGCTAGCTACTCTTAGGCCTAGGTCGGCTTTGGCTTTATAATTAATATTTTGGATTGAAGTACCATTGTGCAATAGAAAAACACATTAAATAGCTTTAACATAATACCTTATCCCCCCACTCCCACCGCACACACACCAGAAAAAAATAAACAAACAAACATACATATATATATTTTCCTTCAACTGATCACTTATACTAAATATATCGAGTATAACAATTAAAAATGCAAAATTAAATGTTTTTATACACCTAATCAATAAGATACTTGTATTTTTAATGCCCATTAATAAAAACAAATTAGCATACACAAATATCAAATACAAATATGCACAGTAAAAATTAAAAATACTGGTGATTCTAGAATAAAAGGACCATCAGAGAAACTTGATAAAAAGAGAAATTTGAAAAGAGTACACTTAATATGGTAATAACAGTGAGAAGGGGAAAAAAACACTTATAATTAACATTTTATATTTTATTAGATTATGACTCAAACAAATTTTGCATGTTTAATATATCAATGGGAAAAAATAATTAAACAAAAACAGCAAATTGTGTTTTTACATAGCTTACAAGAGCTACTTTGAAGGAATCACTATATATTTTACTCTAACCAAAAAATCATGTTTTTAAAAAATATGTAGTTTACTTACAGTAACATCGAAATATAATAAAGTTCATAATAATCAACAATGGCATTGAACAGGGACCGATTTGGATATCTGCATCACCATTATCAATTCTACATGAAATTTACAATTATAATGTAAACATTTTTCAATATTTTAAAATACAAATGCAGAACACAATCTACTCATTTTATTGATAGAAAAATTAATTAAAATTCCCATTAGTAATAGACAATGAAAGTTTCAGAGTTAAATATTATGTACGGTATTCTAATGCTAAAATGTTAATAAATTTTTTAAAAAGAAAAGAAAAAACAGTTGTTTATTTTCGTTTACATTCCATTATAAGCAAAATATTTTTGAAGAGTTACAGAGATTTTAATTGTGCTACTAACGATTACGGAAGGCTTCAATAATTAAATCTAATCAATGCTCGATTATATTTAATTTTTTAGGTAAATACGTTTAAGTAATGTTTATTATGGCTTGCACAAGACACAAACTATACAAGAAGTTATACAAGCTATGATACAAGGAAATGAATGCATAGTTGTGAAATTATAGCATATAATTATTAATATAAATTTTTATCTGTTTAAAAATGTTATCCACAAATTCTAGATGAAGTGTTCGGCTTCCAATTTCCCCGTTTTATACCATCGATCCACAATTTTCTTGTTACTTTATTTCGGAATGCGATACATTCCAATAGCATTTCCATTTGAGTTTTACAGAATACAGGAAACTTTAAGCGGAAGTGATTTACACCTACGTCATCCGTATTTCCTGTTCGTTTCTCGTTTGGCGTGACGGCGCCAGCTGTCAGCTTGGCGTGATAGATATCAGGATTCATTGCTGGGTGGGTCGTTGGTGTGTGGTGAGTGCTTATATTTCGCTCTCCAGCATTTGCTTGTGCTATAGCTATACTGTACAGTTGCTCTTGGAAATATTATTTGTTTCAGGTAAGAATTTTAATTAACATTATTCAATATTACTGTAGTTTCACTGTATTCCGTTTTTTGATGTATTTTTAATACTTTTTAGTATTTTGCAAATAACACGTAATGTAGGGATGTGTTTGCACATGTTATTTATATGTATGCATGAAATTAGTTTTAATTACTTTAGAAAATGGTACAACTTTAACATTTGTATGTTGTGTTGCTAAAGTAAACATGATTTTAACATTAAAGAAGCATGCTTTTTAATACTTTTTAGTATTTTGCAAATAACACGTAATGTAGGGATGTGTTTGCACATGTTATTTATATGTATGCATGAAATTAGTTTTAATTACTTTAGAAAATGGTACAACTTTAACATTTGTATGTTGTGTTGCTAAAGTAAACATGATTTTAACATTAAAGAAGCATGCTTTTATTATGACTACTCTGAAACATAATTACTCGTTGCATATTCTTTTTTATATTAATACTATGAATATAGTTACTTGTTGCATATTATCTTTAATTATGCATAAGAAGAATCTTAGTCATTAAAAATTTTATTTCACAATAATAAAGCATGTGGTAAAACTACTTTGGTTTTATTTTTATTAATGGCATATATGTAATTGTTGTATAGAATTAACTTTAATTACTTATGAAAGAAAGAGAAAATCTTTCACGATTTTAGATATAATATCAGTCAAAGTAAATTTTTTTTAATATTTTAAATTAAATTAAGTTATAATTTTCATTTGTGGTTGTAGCATGTAATTGTTATGTAATTTTTTTTTTTCCACATTGAAAAGAGCATGTTAAATAAAGTTAATTGCAGGGGTGATTTCTATCTGGGAAAAAATAAATAAAATATATATATTAATGAAAATAGCTTGCCAAATGTTTCAGAAAATTGTATATGTAGTTCAGAAAATTGATTTAATCAGAATCACCCTTGATGACTTGTAATTATATGCTTGCCAGAAAATTTTTAAAATGATGTGAATCATTTGACTCCTTTTCGTGTAATTGCTGCCCAAACTTAGTAACAGAAATTTTCAGTAGCCACTAGCCACAGGGCCACTTAAGAGGGTTATAAAACATATTTTCAAGCCCTCCCCCCCCCCCCCCATTACTCTGTATACAATCTTAATTTAACTATAAAAGAAAGTTATTCCATTTTTTGTACACAATTGATTTGTTTATTACTGACTAAATAATTTTACTTTGTTTTTATTTTCTCTTAATATTACCGACCTTTATTTAGAAATTTTACCTTAAAAAACAAAGCCACTAATGAAATAGTTATTGTTAACTATTGGCTGCTAATATGAATTTTTTCACTTTTTGCCTTTTATTTTCTTTTTGAGTTCCAATACCAGTCTATCAGATCGTTGTAAGTACTATTTCTGTATTATAAATTATCTACTATCTGAAGCTGAATATGATGTGAAGATTGATGCCTGTTCCTGGAAAATTTAAGAATTAATGCTAGCTAATCCCATCTTCAGACAAAAATTTATAAAATATTTTCTGTCTGTTGGTGTGACTTTGCTGGTTGTATTTTCTGCTTCTGATTAGTTCAAGAATTTTCAAGGAGAGTAAGTAAACATCTTTTGAATGTATTTTTTTCCTGATACATGAGATATTTGCATAATATATTTTCAATATTTGATATACATCATGCATTGTGTATGTCTCTTCCCTTTTATTTTAAAATTCAGTTTTTATTTATTGAATTTATATTTTAATCGTGTTCCAATATTTCGAAATTGATAAAATTTATAGATCATTGTAAGTATTCTTTATCTATTATAAAACTGTCTACTATCTGAAGCTGAATATGATGTGAAGATTGATGCCTGTTCCTGGAAAATTTAAGAATTAATGCTAGCTAATCCCATCTTCAGACAAAAATTTATAAAATATTTTCTGTCTGTTGGTGTGACTTTGCTGGTTGTATTTTCTGCTTCTGATTAGTTCAAGAATTTTCAAGGAGAGTAAGTAAGCATCTTTTGAATGTATTTTTTTCCTGATACATGAGATATTTGCATAATATGTTTTCAATATTTGATGTACATCATGCATTGTGTATGTGTCTCTTCCCTTTTATTTTAAAATTCAGTTTTTACTTATTGAATTTATATTTTAATCGTGTTCCAATATTTTGAAATTGATAAAATTTATAGATCATTGTAAGTATTCTTTATCTATTATAAAACTGTCTACTATCTGAAGCTGAATATGATGTGAAGATTGATGCCTGTTCCTGGAAAATTTAAGAATTAATGCTAGCTAATCCCATCTTCAGACAAAAATTTATAAAATATTTTCTGTCTGTTGGTGTGACTTTGCTGGTTGTATTTTCTGCTTCTGATTAGTTCAAGAATTTTCAAGGAGAGTAAGTAAGCATCTTTTGAATGTATTTTTTTCCTTATACATGAGATATTTACATAATATATTTTCAATATTTGATGTACATCATGCATTGTGTATGTGTCTCTTCCCTTTTATTTTAAAATTCAGTTTTTATTTATTGAATTTATATTTTAATCATGTTCCAATATTTTGAAATTGATAAAATTTATAGATCATTGTAAATGTAAGTATTCTTTATCTATTATAAAACTGTCTACTATCTGAAGCTGAATATGATGTGAAGTTTGATGCCTGTTCCTGGGAAAATTTCAGAAGAATGAATGCTAGCTAAACACATCTTCAGACAAAAATTTATAAAATATTTTCTGTTTGTAGGTGTGTTTTTGCTGGTTATATTTTTTGCTTCTGAGTTTAGATGTTCAAGAATTTTTAAAGAGATAGTAAGTAAGCATCTTTTAAATATATTTTTTCCCATACACATGAGATATCTACATTCATATATTTTCAATATTTGATGTATGTCATCCATCCTGTATATTTCTCTTCCCTTTTCATACTAACATTAAATTTTTATTTATTTTACTAATAAATTTATTTAGGGTGTTGTAATTTTTTTTTTTTTTTTTTTTAATTTATTGAAATATACAAAGGTGATTGCATTCAAGTAATTTACCTTATTTCAGATATTTGATTTTAAATTTCAGGATTTATGTATTCCCAGTTACCCCTGAATATAGTTATTTTCTTGGGGGGGGGGGGGGTTAGTTCAGAAAAAGAAATAAGTCCTTGTTTTATATTTTATAATTGCTTGCTTCTAATTTCTGTAGCAATAAGCTTGTATTAAAAATCAAGATACACTCATCTTGCATATGTTTCACTTTTTATTTCTTTTTTCTTTTTTTATTCTTTTTTCTTTTAAATACAAAAATTTTCTTATTTAAGGAGGTGGTGCAAAATTTCAGATTTTATTCACCTTATACACTCATCTGAGAAAAATAAATCTTTTGTTATATAATAATAATTCATCATATTTAGCAAAATATATCTGTTGTCGAATATCATTTACTAAATTACATGACAATTGACTAACACAAATGCATAATCTTATATTTAAATTCTTTGCTAAATTAAAAAAAAAAAATGTGCTATTTCTTTATTTAAAAATCAAGCCTTCAAAGCAATAAGTAAATTTCAATTAGAATGTTAACCAAAACTAAGAATTACAAAAGGAAAACTGATGTTATTTAATAAATATTTACACACATATAATTTATTTATCCATACACAAACGAATATCAGACATTATAGGAAACTATAAAAGTGCATTAGAAGGGTAAAACTATTTATCAAATCACTGAAATATTTTATTCTATTTGGTTTTAAGAATTGTATGTGTGTATGTGTATATGCATTCATATGGTCGTAGGTCGTCATACAAAAAATCCCTTTACAATCAGTTAAATATCCCTATACCATAATAAGTTAAGTACAAAATTTCAACATTGTAAAATAATAAATCTTTTTTCTATTTTCTTTTTGTCTTAATATATGTATATATAAATGAAAAATAAAAAGTTGTTTTACTATAAAAATTATGCATAGACACAACTGTTATAAGTAAGTTTTTAAATTTAAAAGTTAATATACTTAATTTTTCTACTTTATTATCATTTGATTTGCAATAATTATAATAAATTAAAAAAAAGAAGAAAAAAAAAATATTTTGCCTTTAAATGAATGAATTAAATAAATAAATAGCGCAATAGCCGTTGCTAAGATACACAGACGATTGAAATGAAAGAATTAAAAAATAGAGAAGGCAATGTTTAAAACTGAAAAAAAAAAAATATATATATATATTATTATTATTATTATAAAAATTCATATTTGAAATTTGGAAAATTCTCTATGAGGCGCACACCTGCAGAGTTCCAGTTACCCATCTGCCAAGTTTTATAGCTCTGCAATCAGTAGTGTGAGCACCAGAGTAGAGACAAATACACAGGCACTTCTCCTTATTTATATAGAATAGCAGGCTACGCCCGCTTCACTGGTCACTATATTTAAATGAATTTTCAAAATAATTGAATCACTATTTTTTATATAACATTATAAATAAAAACAAAAGAGAAAAAAAAAATACCTACATTGAAATCGCTCTAACTTTACTTCATAAGTTCGGGTACGGTACCCACTGCCTACAGCAGCTATTTTTTCGCCCACACTGCATCGGGTCCATGTTCCTATTGCCTACAGAAAGGTCTTTCTCGAGCACTTCAATTTGGGTATTTATTGATCACAGGTGGATCTGCTATTATTTAAGAACTATTATTTTAAAAATGACTGTATCTCAACATCTATTAAATATTTTAGTTTTGGAAGCATACATTTTATTGCCCTCGCTCTTTACACAATATTACCATATGATTCTGACCAACATAATAAATAAAATAAAAAGTAGATTTTCTTTTAAAAATAATTAAATGAATAAAAAACAAATTTTAATTATTTTAATCCTTTCTTAAATAACTATTTTTTCTGATAAATACTATAAATTTAAAATAATAATAATAATGATGATAAATTTTTTAAAGGAATTAATTACAAAAAAAAAAAAAAAGAAGAAGAAGAAGAAAAAAGTTGTTATAAAAGTTATACATAAACATATTTTTTTTTTTTTTTAAATACGTTTTTAAATTTAGAAATTTAATATACTTACTTTTTTTTTTACCGCATTACCATTTCATTTCCAATAAATATAATAATAATAATAATAATAAGATTTCGTCTTCAAATGAAAGAATTAAATAAATAACCTAATTGCCGCTGCTAAGATATGCAGATAATTAAAATGAAAGAATAAATTTTAGAAAGGTGAAACAGAGAAGCCAATATTTAAAATAGGAAAAAAAAAAAAAAAAATTAATAATATTCAAATTCGAAAAATTTTCGGTGAGGTGCATACATGTAGGGCCTCAGGTATCCATCTGCTAAGTTTTGTAGCTCTGCGATCAGTAGTGTGAACACCATAGCGCAAACAGACACATAGGCACACACACACAGATACTTCTTTTTATTTATATAGATTATGTATTTCAACGTGATGGCAAACATGGAGATTTCTATAATATTGTTCTGCTTTTGTCTTATGTTATATATTATCAATATTCCTATTCAATCAAAAGCCAAGCGGCAATTATGTGGGTAAAGCCCCGCAAGAGAAGTGAAGCCTTCCTCGAGGACTGGTCATCGGAGAGAGCTGGGGGTAGAACCCTCTAGTTTAATAAAAATAAATCTAATTAAAAACTACTTTATTTATCATAAGTGAAAATTTTTAATACTTAAACTTTAAATACTTTTATTTAAAAAAAATTCTATGAATGATTAAAAATAAAATAAATAAATAAAAATAAGTAAATAAAAAACTGATGTGATTTATAATATATATATATATATATATATATATATTTCTAATAAATTAGTTGATTCTAATAAATTAGTTATATACTAAGTACTCGTACTATTGTTTCAGGTCTTTATTAAAAAAATCTGTTTTAAAATACTTTTCATAAAAATAATCTGGTGTGTCACTCACACTACTTTCTCTTTTCTGAAATTTAATACTATAAATACAGGTTGGAGATTAAGAGGTAAGATAACGAATACTGTTATGATAACCTATGTTAAACAATTCAAATTAGGCTTAGGAAGAGTTTTATATGATAACTAGTTCTGTGTGAGGGGGGTGGTAGCCCCCCTCAACCCCCCGTTTCATTAATGTACAAAAAACAAGCGATGTAAATTTAGCTTAAAACATACATTATTTACCATAGCTCTATGAGGAATTTATTTCAATTCCCGAACAGCTTTCTTGGAAGTGGTAAAATATTATTAGTAAAGCACATCCACTAACAACAAATAACTAGTGTGTTGTGGCCACCACACGATTTTCTTCAATATTTTTCTATACAAATTCACTCATTAAAAATAATTTATTAAAACTATTATTTTAAAAAATTATCTCCCATGATAATGCACACGGTTTACATATTAGAGAATTAGTATAACACTAAATATATATATATATATATATATAATGAATTTATTTTCAATATTACATTTTTTTTTTTTTTTTTTTTTTTTTTTTTTTGTTAAAAATGAAAAAAATTGATAACTTTATTTTAAATTATCGCAGATCGATGGTTGAACCATTCGTTTTAAAGGTATTGGCGAGCTCTTTTGAAAGAAACCCATCATGAAAATTTACTCCCCTCGAGAGGGGACTTCCCTCCCACGGGGGGAGGCGAGGTTCCTACATACACATTTTTTTTTTCACAGTTGACTATCTCTATTACACAAAATATATATTCGTTTCATTTGGTTTAGTGTAGTCTATAGATGCCTGCAATTTCCCCCGTAGACGTAATGTATTTGAATACTTTTGAGTGTCCCTGTACACGAACCATTTGCTTCATCTCGACGAAAAGCTCAGTGTAGCATCCCTATATGATACACATTTAGATTACCGAGTTTGGAATTTCTGCTACTATTTGTTCTTGAGATATGCAGACACACAGACCATTCTCTAAAAACATGATTTTCGTATTCAGGGGACCTCAGAGTCAGAACATGTAAATATAACAAAAACTCACGTTCGAAAATTTAACCCTAAAACAATACTTTCTCGACCCTATGGGTAAGAGAAAGTAAAAAGGTTTTATATATAAAAACTAGTTTAAAATATTTAGTGAAATATTCTAATTAAAAAGAAAAAAATAATTTATTTATTAACAATATAACTTTTAACAAATTATTTGAAGGTGCTTAATACTATTTTTTGGACTTTCAATAAAAAAAGCCTATTTCCGAGGCCGAACGGTTCTGTTCTCGATGCTGGTAGGCTGGAGATGTCGGGTTTAATCCCAAGTCGCCTTCGTCCATCTAGCTGTTGGGTTTTTTTTACGGTTTTCTCTGAAGCTTGCGGAAGAACAGGCTAGTTCTTAAAATAATCCCATGACAATAAATTTATTTGCATGCGAATAATAAATATATATTTCTTTTTATGTCGGAAAAAATAAACCTGTAACAATTTTCTTTTATTTAAATTGAGGGAGAAGATAATTATTGTATGTAATTGTAAAAACTTTGACATATTTAAAAATCGACTTTAATGTGTTGGATTAATAATTAGTAAAAAGATTAAGTTAAACAAAAGTCACCAATATCTGAGAAAAAGTTCAAACCGTTCAAAAGTTAGATTTAGAGAGAGAGAGGGTTCAGATTATTTTTAGCAATTTTTCTTACATGCTTCAGCATCATGAATATAATTCAATATTACTTTCGCGTCATTTTTATTTATTGAATCTTTTATAGACAATCGGATTCAAAATTATGGAATAAACTATTTTTCACACGTTCTTACAGTTAAATAAATAAATAAATTTGAGTTTAATGTATTTGGTTTATTTCTTGACGGGGCTTTTAATGTAGATTTTAATTCAAAAAGTGGAAGAGAATTCATCGAAAAATTTAAAATTATTGTTTTTCATTTGGGGAACTAATCCAAACTTCAAACTATTGTAGAGCCAGTGTTGCCAGATTGGGGACTTTTTTAATTCAATATCCACCAGCAATTTTTAATTGTAACTGCTGCCTAATCGCTTCGAAGATTAATCGTCTTTTACATACATCAAATATCACTTCTCAAAATTATTGGTGGTAGTTGAATAAAAAACGTCCCCAATCTAGCAACACTGTGTAGAGGCCCGTGACCAAATGCGGGTACTTCGAAGCACCTCGTTGACTTGACTTACAATAGACGTTATCTCTTTCAATAAAGGTATGCAATCGGGGGTTGATACGAGTATGCACATGCACAATTATCACAAATCACAGGCCTTTACATGGAAAAATTGACAAAAAAACGTTTCTAATATACAAAAAAGTCCTGTCGTACTAGATTAAATTCTGGCTCTGACAGATTTTTTTTTTTTTTTCTTTTTCATATATTTCAATTAGTGCTCTACGGATTAACTCTTTGTCCAAGCACTACGGTGTTTGGGAAGTAAGGCCATGATCCTAGGCCTGAGGGGGAGTGCCCTCCGTGAGGGATCTTTCTAAAGGGTCTTAGCCAGTATTTACGCAAGTTTCGGAGAAAACCACGGAAAACTCTGAACGGCTAGGCCGACGAGCGCACCTGGGATCGAACCTGGCAAAAGCATTTCGGTGAAATGCCGTGAAACAACAAACGCTATCATCTCCCTACCATTTTTTTTTTTTTTTTTTTTTTAAATAAAATATTTATATACATAGCATGTTATCAATATCAGCCTTTGTCAATCCACTGCAAGATGAAGGTCTTCCCTAGGTGATCCCAATCTACCCTGTTTCCTGAAATTTTTCTCCATTCCGCTTTTCCTAACTTCACAATCTCATCTCTCGAACGACACATTTTTTTTTTTTTTTTTTTTCCCTGATCTTTTCTTATCTCTCGGAATCCAAAAGAGGACTTCGATGATCCAATCTATCGCCGTTTCTTCTGGCAAGGCGCTCATTCTAGCTGCATTTTAACTTTTTAATTCTACGAAAGACATCAGTAACTTTGGTTTGCTCCCTAATCCATGTGTTTCGCTTTCTGTCTCTTCAGGTGAATCCTAACATGCATATCTCCATGCTTCTCTGTGTTGTTAGAAGCTTTTGTATAATTTTACTCATTAATAATTAAGTTTCTGAAGCATAAGTTAAAACAGGAAAGATATATATAATCCAAAATGTGTAAACAGTGGAACAAATTTTATAATTTCGTTTGTATGGATCTTCTGTTGTTTATTGGGTTTTTATTATTATTATTATTATAGTAAATCTTAAAATCAAACAATGAAATATTTTTTGTTGGAAACGTGTTTTATGCGATCTTTCATTATAATTATATTTTGAAGCCCTCTGTATTTTACAAACCCTGAAAATCATGTTAAAAATTTTTGCAAAATAAAAGAATTTGTTTCAATACTTTCATGATAGTTCGAAAGAAAACAAAATGTTTATGATTTCGGTTTGTCTGTAAGTCTGTCTGTGCTGTAAATTATTTAAATATAAATTGATCGTCCAATAAAACTAAAATTTTCTGACGTGTAAAATAATATGTTCTCTGTGAAAAGTCGTACGTGCTGCACTTATAATTCATTTACAGGGGCATATAAAAATATTTGGATACACTACGGTTTATGTGCGGTTGTTATTTGAAGTGGTACCACCAAAAGCTGTGAAGTTCTACTTACGAAGCTGGTAAACAGGAAAGGTGGGATTCGAAACCAGGTCAGTCATACTGCTGGTTTAGCTGCTTATGTAATTTTCTGTGGCTTTCCCAGAATCTCACGTGACTATGGATCAGAATCCTTTAGAAAGGCCTCGTATAAAAGTTACGTTTCACCTTCTTTTATTGACACCACACACACACACAAAAAAAAAAAAAAAAAAAAATTAAGTTTACTATACAGATATTACTGAGATTCACTATAATACGCTTAATTACAAATTATATGCACTTTATTTCCTATTTATATACACAAAGAGCTAAATTTACTTTTAAAATGATTATAATATATTTTAACCAGGTGATTTATCATGTGTTCTCTTTTTAATCGTATTTTGACTAAATTAAAATAATAGTATCAATTTGAAAAAGGTTAATAAAATTAATAACGAGTTTTTAAATTTCATGTTACCCCAAAGGGAAAAAAAAAAAAAAAAAAAAAAAAAGACACACGAAGATGAAAATGGGGACAAAAATTGGTAGATGAGGTGGAATGGGGCGTCCGAATGGGACAAAAAATGGTAGGTGTGATGTGCATGTGGAGAAAAACAATTGATTACAGCTTTAGAAAATTTGAATGATTTAATCAAGAGAAAGGGCCTCACAAAGTAAACAAGTCAATAACGCGTTGGTCCAGTTCTGGCCCTTATGTACGCAGTTATTCGGCTTGGTATTAATTGATAGAGTTGGCAGGTGTGCTCCTGTGAAGTACCGTGCTAAATTCTGTCCAATTGTTGCGTTAGATTGGTAAAATCCCGAGCTGGTTGTAGGACCCTTTTTATGATGCTCCAAATGTCCTCAGTCGAAGAGAGATCCGGGTACTGAGCTCAACCCCACTGAGCCGCCTATTAAGGGTATTTGAAGTCGCTGAAGTACCAGTTGCACGTAGGATTGACGATAATGATGAATTGGTGCTTGATTCCATCAAAACCTGTATGTATGTTAATTTGTGTCCAATTTGCATTACTCCTTCCTGGTGCGTCACTTTTTTTGTTAAAGAGTATATAAGACCACTCATTAAATAAACAAAAATAAAATTATAATAGGTCGTTTCAGTATTTTTCTGTATTGTTTAATTTTTACTCTATTGCATTTCAAATAATTTGATTCTGTAGATAATAATAAAAAAGAATTTTTCGTTGTGTCCCTATAAAAAAATTATGAATGATAAATTTACCAAAATATATACAATTCGTGTGACGGTGATCTAATAAGAGGCCTGTCCAACCCAAAACACTTGGCGGCCGCACAGAAAATCTGTTTTATTTAGGCGGGCCGCCGCATCGTATATGCACACATGACACATATATGTGTATGTTTGTGAGTGCATGAATTATAATGAAATGCCTTTTTTCGAGGGAGAGCAGGGTGAAGATTCAGAGCTGAATATATTAATTTAAATTATTTTCCTTCATAAATTAGCAATAACGCAAAAAAAAAAAAAAAAAAAAAAAAAGATTATACCTTAATAACTATAATAAAAAGAATGAATAATGGATTTAATAAGGTTTCATTATAACAGTGTGATTCTTTTGCTAACATAACCGTTGATTTTTTTTTTTTTTTTTCTTTAAAGTCAGAACGGATTTATTTATTTTTAATGTGTTAACCAAAGTTGTCAAACTGTACATATCGCTAGTCTCCTCACGGGATGCAGAAAACTATACGGCGGGCCGTGGGTTGAACACTCCTGATCTATAATATGTGTATAAAGTTTCAGCTCAATTAAATAAGGCGTTTAGACGCTATCGCACTTTAAACATTTAGGCCATAGGACAAAATGATAAAGAATTTTTCTTTGTGTACTTGTAAAAAAAAACTATAAGTTCTAGATTCACCAAAATCAATAGGGTTCATGCTATGTTGCGTTCGTACCAACTTTCAGCAAACGAATTCGAACAAAGCGTTTAGGCCTTATCGTGATCGCACACACATATCATCGCAAAAATAGTAAAAATCTTGAGTGACTTCTTACGACTTTCCGACGGTTAACGGTTGTATAAGCAAAGTAAAATAAGAGATGTCGTTAAATAGACAAAAGAGAAAAATATAACAGGGTGTTTTTTACAGTATTTATAGTATTTTACAGTATTTTTCACTGTAAAAAAGTCACAGAAAAATAGTTCGGTCGCCCTGATGAATAAAAAAATCGTTATAAGATGTAGCAAAAAATGGTGCTATTATTATTTTCGAAATTTAATACGTATTATCAAGAAACGTTGTCAAGCAATACCCCCACTATTTTTTTAATTTTTAGCTTCATCTTATAAGACATTTATATGCTATCACACTTTAAAGTTTGAGGTCATAAGCCATAATGATTTAAAAAAAAAAAAAAAAAATCGTTATGTCCTTGTAAAAAGAACTACCAGTGCAAGATTCTCTATAATTAATACAGATCGCGTGACAGTAACTTATAATATGTATATAAATTTTTAGTTCATTTGAATAAGGCGTTTAGACGCTATGTGCTTTAAATAATTTGAGCTTATAGGCCATAACGATAAAGAATTTTCCTTTGTGTCCCAGTAAGAAGTTATAAGTACTGTAGTCACCACAATCTATATAGTTCGTGCAATGGTGATTTATAACGTGTATCTAAATTTTCGTACGGCGGAAAAAAAGTCACCTGAAAAAACTTATTAAAGGACTTGGAGCTGATATACCTAATTCAAGTTTTCTATGACATATCGATATTCTGTATTGAAAATGATATAATTATCGCAACTAATGCGTGTAGAGGAACTTGCAAAAATATTTCTGATGCATTAAAGTCCATGATCGGTATTTTAAAAAGAATCTTCATTTTACACTGAACATAACATAGGAAACACCTTTGCGTTTTTTGCAGGTGGTAAAAAAGTTCTATGAGTTGGTTTTTATTCTATGAAAACTCGGCCCAAAGATGTTTAAATGCATATAAAAAGATAATATTTAAAAGATTAAGAGAAATAAGAATAACATGAAATATTTGTTTACTAATGTAAGATATACCTCTTCCATTGGACTGGCATAAAATAATATTTTGATGAGCCGACGTATAATCGGAATTTTAGTAAACAATTTAGGAACTTACAAGTTTTATTTTATACACTAGGGGGCTCTGCCCCCTGCTCGCTCCGCTCACCAACCCCCGAGGGAGGCTTCGCCTCCCCCAAACACACTTTACTTATTAACACATGCAGAGCTCTGCCCACCTATTCGCTGCTTTCTTTCCCTGAAAAGGAATATTAACCGTGCATATAACAAGACAAAAGCAGAAAATTATTATGGAAGTCCTCATATTCAATGCCATATATATATATACATTAATAGAAAGAAATTCACAATATCTAGACCATTTTGCATTACAGCTTTAGTATATGAGCCTTTTTATTCCTTTTTTACAACTTTAGATCCGGACCACGGTACCCCAGTTGGTAGAGCGCCGAGCTCGTAATTGGAAGATTGCGGGTTCGGTTCTCGAGCCGGCCAAAGACCATCGTGTACACTAATGGTAGCTGGTGCACGTAAAATATGTTGTGGCCGCAATATCCTCCATGTTCCCATCAAAATTGTACCTCTAGGGGCCACCGAAGCGGGGGAGCCATCCCCTTCGTGTAGGACTAAAACTGTGTTGGTATGTCTCCGTAACATCCGTAAGGGTACGTCCCAGACCGTCGCCAATTATCCATAGCGCAGTAATGGTGCGACATCGACACAACCTACCTAATTATCTACCTACCTACAACCATAGATCATATATTAATTTTCCTGTGTAAGAAAATTAATTTGCTAAAAGTAGAGAAAAAATGTTATTTATTTTCTTCTAAAAATATTTCTTTTTATGCACGTTTAAGTGAAATTTCGCCCTTTTCTCCCATGTAAGGGAAATCTTAAATTTCAAATAACTTCTGAAGTTTTTCAATTAGAATGTTGCACATGAATAGCGTTCTTTCCAGTGTCATAAATAATATTTTAAAACTGGTCCGACCTCTCTGCGATCAATTGTTCGTGAGATATCATGTACACAGTCTAACATACTAACTCACTGACGGACTAACACACTAACGGATTAACAAACTAACAGACACCCTACAGACGGACACCATACCCATTTTGATATTTTCGGATTCCTCACACCTGAAAACGTGTAAAAAAAGTAAAATAACCGAGGTCGAAAATTTTCACGATTACTTAAGTTCCCCATACCTATAGTAAGATAGGGAACTAAAAATTTCAAATAATGAATTTAAAGAATGATATTCAATTGATATGGTACAACATTCATTTAGTATAGTATATACCTGCGGGAAAGGGGGAAGGGGGTGACTAAGAACAGTTCGAAAGAAAACAATTGTTTTTATATGACCTTCTTACCGATTTTAATGAAACTTTTTATAATCAATTTATGAAAAAATTACAGTAAGTGTCAGACATACTTGGGAGTGGGGGATAACTATTCAGAATTTTTGTTGATTTTCTCTAAATCTCGCGTGAAATCAGACTAGGATTCTATAAAAAGACCACCGATGGAAGCCAGGTCTACGTATTAGCGTAAACAATCAGCCTTTAGAATCTCTTACCTTCCATTCCCCTCTCCCACCCCCCCCCAAAAAAAAAAAAAAAAAAAAAAAAAGGGATAAGAGAGTTAGATTTTATTAAAAGTGTGACTCATATCACCAAAATTTGAAATTGTTTGTGGAAATAGGCTAGTCTGTCTGTTTGTTTGTTTAAACGTTGAATACAATTTAAATATACTTGAAATAATTTTAATATAGAAAATTTAAAAAAGTTGATCTATTAATTTTGAGTTAGACCAGAAAAATGTCATCTTTATGCATATATATTATAAAATTAAAAAAAAAAAAAAAATGTGAAAGACGCCCTTAAACATGTGGCGCCCTTGGGCTGCAGTCCAATTAGCCCAATGGATAAGGTAGGCCTGGACATTATCTCGAAAAACCAAGTCATAGAAATTTTTAATTAATGTATTTCCCTTTCGAGAAACATTTTTTTTTTTTTTTTTTTTTTTACATAATTCAAATCACATTTCAACATACAAAGTAGCTTTAACGCAATTAGAAAAATGTCTTACTGAAAGATTTTTTGTCAACGTAATTGTAAGAAAACATTCTGGGAAACTGCTTATATTAAAGCATAAGTTATCTATAATGAGTACTCGATCATTAAATTTGAATGCTATGATTGAAATAGTATGCTTTTGTACATTTAATGTTGGAAAAATTTTAATACATCTAGCGACTCCAGGTTGTAATCTGCAAGCTAATAGAAGGAAGGTGTCAGATTCAAACCCAAATCGCACTCGTCGGCGAAGGCGTTCGTAATATTTAGCAGTTTTCTCCAAAACTGGCTTAAATACAGGGTAGGGTTCCATAAAAAGACCCTCTCCCCTTACGGCGAATATTGCTTCCAGATCTAGAACCCAAATGTCGTCAATCGCACTTAATTCTCAAACAAGAGACACTCAATTATTTTAAGGCTAGCAATGGGGATGGCATTCGTGAAAGCGGTACTGCACAAAATTAATGTATTAAAATGTTCAGATTAGTATATAAATGTGACTGAAAATTGCTGTAGATTGTAAAATTATAGTGAAACCTTGGAAATCCGAAACTTTGGTTAAATCGATATTTAAACGTAAAACTATCCTGAAATAGAATTGTTGGATAAAGAAAATTTTTATAAAATAAAGGAAAAAGACGCATATTCTGTGTAAAAATGAGATATAAAACGATAAATTAATAATGAGATGAAATTTCAAATTCTATAATTAATGCGCATTAATTCAACACTTGCATATCGATTTGAGTAAATCCATCTTACTTCTTAAAAATAAAAGTAATATTGTAAGGTATCTTTCCCCTCTTTTTTTTTTTCTTATATACATAAGAAGAAAGTATGAGTTTTGTGGAAATATTTTTTATCAATGTACCTTTTCAAGATGTCCTGAAAATGATTGACACGATTTTTCCTGAGACACTGTCAGTGTGTCAGGTCTCAGTGTCAGTGTGTCACGCCTCAGTCTGAATCTCAAAAATTATGTTACACTGCATCTTGCGATCCTGTGAGCCCACCAGCGGCCGTGCGGTTCTGCGTTCAAAGCTCATAGATGGGAAGTGCCGGGTTCGAACCCAGGTTACGCCCATCGACCTAGCCGTTCGGAGTTTTCCGTGGTTTTCTCCGAAACTCATGTTATTACGGGCTAGGATCCCTTAGAATGACCCCCCATGGAAGGCATTCCGCCTACAGGCCTAGGACCCAAGCATAGTTAATTGTCCTTAAACCGTACAACAACAACAACTACAGTAACAAGAAGCAATGAACGAAATCCAACTAAACTTCGTATTTAAATGTACTTCTATTTAAACCGCTACTGATTATATTTGGGGATCAGTCGCTGAACACTTGACGTTGTCATTACTTTTTTTTTTTTTTTTTTCAAAAATTTTAACATGGCATTAAATGCCAAAATTTCTTACAAATGTACAGAATGATATTTTTTTTAACAAACGACCAGTAAATGAATCATAATTATTGATAATGCTAACTGTAAACTAGAAAAAAATACCCTGTATATCTAGAAGAATTACCCCCTCCCTTTACTTGCAGGTACAAATTGGATTTATTTCAAAAGAACTCGTCATTACTTTTAAAATAAATGATTGAACCATAGATATAGGATAATTTAAAACAAAGGAAGAGGGTACATAATAGGGTTTTTCAGCCTTGAGGAATTTCAGTTCCTATTTCATTAATTAATTCTATTCATGTTTAGACCACTATAAATAAGAAATGATGTGAATTAGCTCCAAAAGTTCAGTATAACTAATATGAAATATGATATAACAGTGTCAATGCCTAACCGTTCACGGTCATTGTTGTATAGTGCTAAATATAAGTTCGGCCTAAAATTATATAATTTTAGAACAGGATTTTCTGTATTAATGTTTATATTACAAATGAATATATGTTATATATATATACTCTTTGTAATAAAAGTATTTGGATCCATTATACATTAATTGTAGAAAGATGAATGCTGTGTATATTCTTAACCACTAAATAATAGGAATATGCCGAATTTAGCGGAAATATCCTACCACTGAGCTGTTCCTTTTTCTACAATGCACTTATAATTCAAAATTGCATAATTCTGAAATTAAACTCCTTTTTAAAGTTTGAAAATTTTAAATAATATTCATAAGGATTATAATCATGTGCACAGTTACATATTTAATTTCACGTTGTAATAAGCATTGTACATTGAAACAAATGTGGCGTGCAAAAGAAAAAAAAAATCAATCTTCCTCTTTTCAAAGGCAGTCAGGAGGTTAAGATATATTGTAGCATACCGAGCAAAAATAGTGTACCGAACTATTGTAGCATACCGATAAGCATTATAGCATTTGTAGCATACCGATTGCAAAAGTAGCGCCCTAAGCGGAGTTACAGATTTCGAAATGTCGCAAATTCTATTCTCTGAACTAGAAGTGTTAATTTTGTTTAATCTATAAACTGTTCAAATAAAAACATTTAAATATTGAAAAAAAAAAAAAAATATTTAGTGTGACAAAGTGAGATTTAAATGGAATTTGATTTAATAAATTCAATTTCAACAGTTTCATCTCTTTTAAACCACCGTGAAGTGGTAGCGTACGCAATGTATACGCTGTAATCAATGTGTTTTCCTTTCAATTTTCATCTTTTTTTTTTTTATATGAGCGGATTGGAGCAACATTTTAATCTTTATTTAGATCATAGTGTACTTCATAATATATTTCAATAAGAAAGTATTGCTCCTTTGTGCTCATATAAAAAAAAGTAGGCCAAGTCTCTGAAAATGGGGTAATTTTGGCCAAAAATGCAAAATTGTGAATCTTTGGGCCCTTGGGAACAAACAAATACTGGAATAATGTAAAAAAAAAAAAAAAAAACTAAGAAGAAGAAGCTTAAAATGTACATGTTCTAAAATAATTAAATGCATAAAATTTACATAAGTGGTCAAACCGATTTTTTCCTTGATCTTAGGGCCAAAAAACCTCCTAATGGACCCTCATCCTTTATTAATTTTGTTCATTGAAAAAAAAGGCATTCTTTTTTCTGATATCGGCAAATAATTGGTTCTTACTGAACATTTCATGTTATACTTCTCTGAGATGAAAATCGGCTCCATTCATCATGGAATTTTAATAAATAATTTGCACTGGGTAAATTTGTATGGGAAAATATTGAAGAAAGATATGTGGTAGACACAATGCACTTTTTTTTTTCCCCCAGAGAGAGAGAGAGAGAGAGAGAGAAGTTATTTTTTATTTATAAATTAATTTAAAACAGTAAATGTCAGCATTAACAAGCTTGATATGAAGAGAAGTATCGGCATGGATATTATATAGTTGTATTGTATATTTACATGCACACATAGTAAATAATTGTTAAAAGTCTTTCATTTATTCTCTTTTAAGTTTCTGCATCCATTTTTTCATTTTTTTTCCCTATCCAATTTAATATAAAAATGCAGGGATATACGATGCAAAAAACTGTTATAAGTTATTTTTCAGTTTATAAAATTAGCGAACTTTTTATCGTATTTCTTATTTATTTGTTGTTCAATTACTAATTATTTTAAATTTCGTTAAAAAATTCTTCCTATTCTTATACTTTATTTTTAAATTTTAACTTTTGATATTTGATATGCGTTCGAACATTTGTGTGACGAGTTGAATGTAGAGGTACTCAGACTTATCTTCTTACCACTTACCACCCCTAAAGAATGTAAATGGGTTTAAAGTCGAAAAAGATACTGGGGCAAATTTTAGAATTCTTCTTATCTCTACAAGATCACAGGCTTGGCTGGACATCTGGGATTCTGGGAAAAGGTATTTCTTGTTCCGGATTCCGAGAAGGAAACTCTTTCAACTTTCATATGAGCTAGAAAACCATTAGCGCTAATTATCTATACATCCGTTTCAATAACCAGTATAGGGGCGTTTTCCTGGTCTTTCACATTGTAACACCACAGGTAAAAAAGATTTGAATTTGAATCCAAAGTCAGGAAGTTTTTAGATTTATCTTTTTTCTGTTGCGAAAAACTAAATATGTCAGCTGCTCCGTTATTAATTATGAAATGATAAAAATATTAAAATGAAAAGATATTTTAATCTAGTTAAAACAATACGTATGATTCATATAAAAACAGTTTAATTTATTCCTTATAAAATCTCAATAAGTAAATCTTGTTACTGTTTTTTTTTTTTTTTCCCTTTTCCTCTTTCAATTAAAAATTTATAACGCAAAAAATATGTATATGATTTTTACATCCTTTCTACTGATTAATTTTTCACTTACACGTGTAAAAATTATAATATTATGTAACTTCAAAAGAAATTGTTTCAATTTTAATAATGCTCAAAATTAGCGTTTATTTTAGACAAGGAGGAAAATAGCAGCGCACAATAACTACATAAAGCAACGTATTATCATAATAATAATAATAAAAGAACATTCTGCAATAGGAATATAGTAAAAAAAAAAAAAAAAAAAAAGCATATAAAGAAGCAGAACTGCATTAATTCTGGATTATTAACTATGTATATAATATATAAATTAAGAGAGGTGTCTGTGTGGGTGTGTCTTTCTCTTTCTGCGCTCTGGTGCTCACACTACCGATTACACAGCTACAAAACTTGGCATATGGATACCTAAGATCCTGTAAGCACCTCATCCAGTTTTTTTTTTTTTTTCGAATTTGAATTGTTTAAATTATTTTTTTTTTTCAATTTTAAATATTGGCTTCTATGTTTCATTTCTCATAAATTTATTCTACCATTGTTATTGTCTGCATAGCTTAGCAACGGCTATTACGCTACTTATTTTTTACTAGTAGGCTACGTCCGCTTCGCTGGTCACTATATTTAAATGAATTTTCAAAAGAATTGGATCAGTATTTTTTTTTTTTTTTTTTATCACATTATAAATAAAAACTTAATAAAAAATAATAATAATTTATACATAAATAAATAAATAAACATTGAAATTGCTCTAGACCTTGCTTCGAGTACCCGCTGCCTACGGCAGCTCTTTTTTCCGCCCGTGCTGCATCAATGGGGGGGGAGGGGGGGCAACTTCCCACTGTCTGCAAAAAGGTCTTTCCCGGGCACTTCAGTCTGGGTATCTATCGACGACATGTGGATCTTCTATTATTTAAGAACTACGATTTTAAAGATTACTGTATCTCAGCATCTATTATATGTTTTTGTTTTTGAACCATGTGTTTTATAGCCCCCGTTATTCACACTGTATTACGATTTGATTCCGACCAGTATAACAAAATAAAATAAAAAGGTAGATTTTCTTTTAAAAGGAATTAAATACGTGAAAAGCAAATAATTTTTAATCAGTTTAATCCTTTTCCACTATATACTACCCCCCCTCCCCCAATAAATATTATAAATTAAAAAAAAAAAAAAAAAAATTGAAGGAATTAATTTAAAATGAAAAATAAAAAGTTGTTATACTGTAAAAATTATACATAAACATAACAATTTATTTATATTGCATTACCATTTGATTTTCAATAAATATAATAAATAAAAAAAAAAAAAAAAATTCGCCTTCAAATGAATGTATTAAATAAAAAATAAATAGTGAAATAACCGTTGCTAAGATACGCAGACGATTACAATCAAAGAATTAAATTTATGAAAAATGAAGCATTAAAGCCAATATTTAAAATCGGAAAAAAAAAATAATAATTTTAAAAATTTTAAATTCGAAAAAATCTCGATGAGGTGCACACCTGCAGGGTCCCAGGTACCTATATGCCAAATTCGGAAGCTCTGCGATCAATAGTGTGAGCACCAGAGCGCAGACAGACACACACACACAGACACTTCTCTTTATTTATGTAGAAGACTAGCAGGCTACGCCCGCTTCGCTGGTCGCTATATTTAAATGAATTTTCAAAAGAATGGGATCAGTATTTATTTTTTACATCACATTATAAATAAAAACTTAATTAAAAAAAATAATAATAATTTATACATAAATAAATAAACATTGAAATTGCTTTAGACCTTGCTTCGAGTACCCGCTGCCTACGGCAGCTCTTTTTTCCGCCCGTGCTGCTACGAAAATTAGATGAATACTAGTTAAACCACTTAGAAAGACCTCGCGGAAGGCATTTTCCTTGACCTGTTGACGGATTTGCGCCAAACTTTGATAGATGCAACTACATTTAAATTGATAGGAAATTTTGTGCCGTACTTCCTGAGTTTTTTGTCACACACACACACGCGAGAAGTTAAAAGTATTAAATGAAAATGAAAATAAAACGTGCCAAGGAAATTTAAGGAATAAATATATTAGCCGTTGCAAAGGAACGTAACTACAAATTTTAAGGTAAAAAGTAAGTTATTTTATTTTATTTATTTGTTTTTACACTTTTTGTATATTTAGACGAATTATAATTTTTCGTTTTTTTCTGTCATATCACATCAAGCTAAAATATATTTAAGATTAATCGAGAGAAATCATGTAAAAGAAATTTACGAAAATGAATATAATAATCACAATCACATTGCTGAGTAACGCAATACAGCAGCCGCATGCTTTTATATGAAAAACTGGAGTTAAAAAAGAAAGGAAAAAAAAAAAATGTCGTCCTAAATTAACTTGTGTTTTTGCAGAATTTTATATCTATTTAAGGAATAGATAGAAAACAAAAATAGGCTTCGCCCCCCCCCCCCCCCCACACACACACACAACTTTTTTTTTTTTTTTTTTTTATTCACTTTTTTCACTTAATCTTTTTACTTAATTTTTTTTAGAAAAAAATTGTTAAATCTGCATGTGCCATTTGAAAAAATGTAACACAACGATTTCTAATCCAGCTTGTTTTCTCGATTTATTTTACGTACTTACTTTTATTTGACGGGAAATAGAATTGAGTATAATTCTATTTGTTTTTTGTGCTTCTGTAATTTTATTTATTAAACTACTGAAATACTCTTTTGAGTATAGTCAATGTCATTTGCAATTAAAATGTCCAGAATCAGTCGGTCTCATTGAGAGGCAAATAGAGAAATTCATGGACATGTATCGTCATGTAAACAAAGATGCTCTTAGAGTTTTTCGCTTCTTTTTCATGAATAGTGACTAAAAACATTGCTTTAATGAAAATTTTAAATTTCTATATTTATTATTTAAATGCTTACAAAAAAAAAAAAAAAAGACTAGGCACCGTTGACTTGGTACCACTGAAGGTATATAAAGGCTTATATTTTAATTTAAAATTTATAAATTTACCTATATTAGGTTTGTTCGGTAATATATGTATTCAGGCATAGGCAACAATTTTTATGGTTTCTGATAAACTTTCTACAGATTTAAAATCTTTACATTGAGTTTTCTCATACACATTCATTTGCATATTTTCATGAATTCATGATAATCAAAATGAAAAAAAAACTTCAACACATATTTTTTTTTTTTTTTTTAAAAGGCTTTTTATTTTAAATATTTACTAGACTTAATTTAAAAGAATTAGGGATGCATTTTGCAATATCTTTAAAAGAAAAAAAACATTAATAATAAAAACATTACAAAAATGATATATTTTTGTAAATTTTCTTATAGTCTTGCACATTTTAACCCCCCACCCCCCACACCAAAAAAAAAAAAAAAAAAAAAAAAACTCATTAATAAATTTTAAAATCCACCCCTATATGTTTCAGGTAAGTTCTATTAAACATTTAAAAAAAAAAAAACAATTTTCTGAAATATTTGTAAAAGTCTTGGCATTTTGAGATCACAAATTCATGAAAAAATGCAAACTGAGAAAACGCAATTTAAAGATGTCAGATCTGTAAAATATTTACCAAAAAGAATTGTTGCCTGAATATATACATACTTCACTGAGCCAAACTAATATAGTCAAGTTTATAAATTTTAAATGAAAATGTAAACTTTTATATAAAACCTTCAGTTCTGTCAGGTCTCCTTAAGAAATAGACGACGTTACAGTTACGTCCTTTAATAATAATAATAATAATAATAATAATAATAAATAAATAAATTAAAAAAAAAAAAAAATTATAAGTTATTACATATAATATCTCTTTACATTTTCGAGTGTATATCATTATTGTTACTGAGCTTCACAAACTGTTATTTCAGATATTATTAGACTGCACACGTTATTCATGCTAAATAAAGAATATCATTGCCTTTTGCAACTCGGGCGCAGCGCTCAGCCAGAAAAGTCCCTTAGATGAAAGGATTTCCCCCAAGGTGATTTACACCTGTGTTGCCAACTGTAGAGATTTGTCCCTATATATAGGGAAATTTAGCAGCTCTTTTAGGATTGTGGGGACTTTTTGAGAGTAATTCCGCACGAAATTTCATGGAACGTAACTTCAAATTTTATGGTAAAAAAATAAGGTTTTTTTAAATTTATTTATTTTTACACTTTTTGTATATTTAAACCAATTAAAATCTCCTGTTTTTCCTGTCGTATCACATCAAGTTAAAAAAATATTTAAAATAATTCGCAAGAAATCGTGTAAAAGAAATTTTAAGAAATGAATATAGTAACCATAATCACATTGCTAAGAACGCAACACAGTTATATTGCATGCTTTTATATGAAAGACTAGAGTTTATATATATATATATATATATATATATATATAACTGCCGTCCTAAATTAAATTGTGTTTTCTGCAAAATTTTATATCTGTTACTTAAAAAACAAACACAGGCTTCGATCCCCTTCCCCTTTTTTAGTTGACTTTTTCACTTTTTGCACTTAATTTTTGTATTTAAAAATGTTTTAGGAAAAAAGAAATTGTTAAATCTTCATGTGCCATTTGAAAAAATGTTATACAACGGTTTCGAATTTAGCTTATTTCCTGGATTTATTTTACTCTACTTACTTTTTACTTGAAGCAGAAGTGAGTATAATTTTATTAAAAGGAGACTTGGTGCTGGATAATTAAAGCAACTAAAAACTACAACGTCAGAAATGCCAAAGAGAAAAAATTGGGCACCTGACAGCTGTTTTGGTAGCATTTAGAGTACCTTCTTCAGTGCGTAAAGAAATGAGAGAGAAGTGCGACTTTTATATATAGAAATGGGACCGAATTCTGTTCAAATAATAAGATTACGGTTGGGAGGGGGGGGGGGGAATTGGCCAATTTTAGAAACACTAGTTGTGAAAAATGCAAAAAAAATTAAGAAAATGTAGCTTGAATGTAAAATTTCCAACAATCAGACAAATAGGGTACAGCGAAATCACAATTAACAATATTTTTAAGATTTTTATAAATAAAAAAGCTTCAAAGAAATCGAGTTCATGAGTGGATTTAGATCTGCAAATTATTTTAGCTAAATCAAATTTAAAATTATGGTTTTCCGCCCAAGAATTCTTTAAAATTGTCGATTTATTGGTTTCTTGCTTATGGACGTAATTAATATGTTTTTTTTTGGACAGAATTTAAGACCACGTTTAGTTTGGCCAATGTATGATAAACCACACTGGCAGGAAATACTATAGGTGCTCCAATAATTATACACATCTGTAGCACCCTTTAACTGAGAAAAAGCGAGTTTATTGGAAGGCGAAAAAATTATTTTAAAATCACATTGTATGAGAATTTCAGCTATGACATGACTGGATTTAGGAAAATAGGGTAAAACAACACTGATATTAGAAGAGACTGATTTAGTAGATTAGACTGATCAGTAGTAGAGACTGATATTTCAAAAATTACAACTCTCTCGTACTTCGTCCTGTGCTACTGATGGGGCACATACATTGAAGAAATAAGAATAAATAAATAAATAAATAAACTAAAAAATAATTTGTTAAAAATGAGAAGGACATTTGATAACTTTGTTTAAAATTGTCACTAATATAATGATACAACCATCCTTTAAAAAATATTAACGGATTCCTTTGTAAAATACTGATATTGAAAATTTACATTTCCGGGAAGGATAATTTCTGTCAGGATGAAGAAATACTTTTGAAATACCTTTCGAAGGTAAGCGATGCTTCTACATATTCAAAAAATAAAATTCTATTAAAAATAAAATTTTTAAACTTTCCGGTGACTGGTTAAAAAAAAAAAAAAAAAAAATTCATTGTGTACATTTACTGTCCTATGTTAATATATTAAAAATTATTAAAAAATTGAACGATACCGCCACCTTTTGATCGATGTATACCAAAAGTTGATCGACGGCAATTTATGTCAAGGCGCAACTAAATTTAAAATTTCATGAAAATATGATCATTAGTTCTCGAAGAAATCAATTTTTTTTTTTTTTTTTTTTTTTTTTAATAATTATACGTTTTGAGTTCTCCTGAATCTGGTAGTGTGTGTGTCTGTCCTTTTATCAGAATAACTACAAAATAAGCCTTAACTGGAAGTCTTAATTCTGCATTTTAAATATGTATCATCAAGAGATATTACATAGCATAGGTAAAAAGCATAGGTATAAAGCATAGGTAAATTCCGGACCGACATCCGGTATTTACCTATGCTTTTTAGAAAGGATGGAAGAACTTTCTTTTTGATTCGTTAAACGCGAGGGATCAGCCATATAGTCCAGTCAAAATAGGAAAAATAGAAGAAAAAAATCGTGTAGTTTTGAAATTTTGCATACTCATAGCCGAGGGGGTCCTGAACAACATACTAAAAGTCCCCGCCCGTGGGAGGTGAGCGGGAGGCAGGGGGGGGGGGGCAATTAAGGGGGGCAATTTTCAGTTTTTATTAAATATCTTAAAAACTATCGCATTTAGAGAAAAAATGTCAATTACAAAATTAATCTACGTAAAATTTCCTACAAAAATGTATATTACATTTTGTTTGTACGATCATTAGTTTAGAAGATATAGAGAGATGAAATAACACATTTTCTTGAAAAATTCTTTTTTGCAATAGTAAAATCAACTAAAGTGTGCAATTAAAAGGGTTCTTGTCCAATATTTTCTAATGTAAGAAACAAATATATACATAGGGAATATGCAAAGATAATACAGCATGTTTTGTAAGTTTTAAATAATTTTAAGGCTAGTAGGCGCAAGTGGCGGTTTGAGTAAAAATCTGGATAAGTCCAGACAAAATAGGAAAAATAGAAAAAAAAAAATCGTGTAGTTTTGAAGTTTTGCACACTCATAGCCGAGAGGGTCTTGAACAACATACTAAAAGTTCCCGCCCGTGGGGGGTGAGCGGGGGGCAGGGGGGCATTTAAGGGGGGCAATTTTCAGTTTTTATTACATATCTTAAAAACTATCGCATTTAGAGAAAAAATGTCAATTACAAAATTACTGTACGTAAAATTTCCTACAAAAATGTATATTACATTTTGTTTGTACGATCATTAGTTTAGAAGATATAGAGAGATGAAATAACACATTTTCTTGAAAAATTCTTTTTTGCAATAGTAAAATCAACTAAAGTGTGCAATTAAAAGGGTTCTTGTCAAATATTTTCTAATGTAAGAAACAAATATATACATAGGGAATATGCAAAGATAATACAGCATGTTTTGTAAGTTTTAAATAATTTTAAGGCTAGTAGGCGCAAGTGGCGGTTTGAGTAAAAATCTGGATAAGTCCAGACAAAATAGGAAAAATAGAAAAAAAAAAAAATCGTGTAGTTTTGAAGTTTTGCACACTCATAGCCGAGAGGGTCCTGAACAACATACTAAAAGTTCCCGCCCGTGGGGGGTGAGCGGGGGGCAGGGGGGCATTTAAGGGGGGCAATTTTCAGTTTTTATTACATATCTTAAAAACTATCGCATTTAGAGAAAAAATGTCAACTACAAAATTAATCTACGCAAAATTTCCTACAAAAATGTATGTTACATTTTGTTTTTACGATCATTAGTTTAGAAGATATAGGGATTTGCAATAACACATTTTCTTGAAAAATTCTTTTTTGCAATAGTAAAATCAACTAAAGTGTGCAATTAAAAGGGTTCTTGTCAAATATTTTCTAATGTAAAAAACAAATATATACATAGGGAATATGCAAGGATAATACAGCATGTTTTGTAAGTTTTAAATAATTTTAAGGCTAGCAGGCGCAAGTGGCGATTTGAGTAAAAATCTAGATAACGAAGACCCAAAACCGATCAACATTAAAAAAAAAAAAAAAAAAAAAAAAAAAAAAAAATCGTGTAGCTTAGAAATTGAGCACAGTTATAATATTAAGTGCTCTGAATGACATACTAAAAGTCCCTAATCATGGGGGGGGGGCATTTAAAGGGGGCACATTTCAGTTTTTATTAAGTACATTTAGAGAAAAAAATCTCAATTGCAAAATTAATCTACGTGAAATTTCCTAAAAAAATTGTATATTCTATTTTGTTTGTATGATCAATAGTTTAGAAGATATAGGGGAACAAAATAACACATTTTCTTGATTTTTTTTTTTTTTTTTTTTTTTTTTTTGCAATGGTAAAATCAACTAAATTGTGGAATTAAAAGGGTTCTGCTAAAATATTTTCTAATGTACAAAACAAATATATGCATAGGGAATATGTAAGGATAATACAGCATGTTTTGTACGTTTTAAATAATTTTAAGGTTAGTAGGCGCAAGTGGTGTTTTGGTAAAAATCCAGATAACGAAGACCCAAAACTGATCAACATAAAAAAAAATCTTATATCTTTGACACTTTTTTTTTCTCTAAATGCGATAGTTTTCAAGATACTTAATAAAAACTGAAATGTGCCCCCTTTAAATGCCCCCCCCCCCCCATGGTTAGGGACTTTTAGTATGTTAGTCAGGGAACTTAACTTTATAACTGTGCTCAATTTCTAAGCTACACGATTTTTTTTTAATGTTGATCGGTTTTGGGTCTTCGTTATCTAGATTTTTACTCAAACCGCCACTTGCGCCTACTAGCCTTAAAATTATTTAAAACTTACAAAACATGCTGTATTGTCCTTGCATATTCCCTATGTATATATTTGTTTTTTACATTAGAAAATATTTGACAAGAACCCTTTTAATTGCACACTTTAGTTGATTTTACTATTGCAAAAAAAGAATTTTTCAAGAAAATGTGTTATTTCATCTCCCTATATCTTCTAAACTAATGATCGTACAAACAAAATGTAATATACATTTTTGTAGGAAATTTTGCGTAGATTAATTTTGTAATTGACATTTTTTCTCTAAATGCGATAGTTTTCAAGATATGTAATAAAAACTGAAAATTGCCCCCCTTAAATGCCCCCCGCTCACCCCCCACGGGCGGGGACTTTTAGTATGTTGTTCAGGACCCTCTCGGCTATGAGTGTGCAAAACTTCAAAACTACACGATTTTTTTTTTTCTATTTTTCCTATTTTGACTGGACTTATCCAGATTTTTACTCAAACCGCCACTTGCGCCTACTAGCCTTAAAAATATTTAAAACTTACAAAACATGCTGTATTATCCTTGCATATTCCCTATGTATATATTTGTTTTTTACATTAGAAAATATTTGACAAGAACCCTTTTAATTGCACACTTTAGTTGATTTTACTATTGCAAAAAAGAATTTTTCAAGAAAATGTGTTATTTCATCTCCCTATATCTTCTAAACTAATGATCGTACAAACAAAATGTAATATACATTTTTGTAGGAAATTTTACGTAGATTTAATTTTGTAATTGACATTTTTTCTCTAAATGCGATAGGTTTTAAGATATTTAATAAAAACTGAAAATTGCCCCCCTTAAATGCCCCCCCTGCCCCCCGCTCACCCCCCGCGAGCGGGGACTTTTTGTATGTTGTTCAGGACCCTCTCGGCTATGAGTATGTTAAATTTCAAAACTACACGATTTTTTTCCTCTATTCGTCAAATTTTGGCCTTCGTTGCCTGGACTAATAAGTTTAAAAGGAGATCTTCGCTTTTTAAATGTTTTGTAGCATAAGTTTGATATTTGTACTGTTAGTTTAATACTCGCAGATTCAAATGCATTAAATAGTGGTTTTGGTTATAATGTAATCTATTTTCCTTTCTTTTTAATTTCCGTATGAATGACCTTTCATCCATCAGTGTGTAGATGATACTCAGATTTCATAGAACTCAATTGCAGCAGTAATAATAAAGTGTAAATACAATAAAATATAAGCGTAACGCTATTTATATATGATACATTAAAGATACATTATTTCTTATAAACATATGTATACGATCAGCAGTTAAAACACATAAATTTCAATTGATTTAGTAACATTTTACTATGAAATAACAATACAGTTATAAAACAAGAATTTAAAATATACATAGAAAAATATTATTAAGAGAGATATGCTTGCATTACAATTTATTTAAACATTGCCGTATTTTTATGCTTCTAATTCCAAAATCAACTCTAAAACAGAAATTGCCAAACAAGATATAAAAAATATAAGTAATATAACGGGAAAATAATCCATCTGAATACACACAGATTAAAAGTTGTACTCTTATTTATAGTGGAAGATAACACACAAAATTCAAATAAATGAGAAAACTTCAAGATAACATTCAGATAACACCACTTGTCGGCCGATATACACCACTGTAAAACTGGTGCAGTTTTACACTGTAGAATCTGTGATATAGCCTTCTCACAACCAAGGGAAATTGGCACATGACAGAATTGCCTGTCGGTCTATGTACACTTAAGTTAAAATTGATGCAGTTACACACAGTAGCTGCATCCTTGAAATAAACCGAATAATTTCAATATAGCAGCGCCACCTGTCGACTTATATATATATATATATATATATATATATATATATATATATATATATATAAATTATGCCCTTATACACTGCAGAATATGAGATGTACCCTACCAGTAAACAGCGAAAATTGGAGCTTAAGAGGTCCACTTACAGCACAATAAACACTCAAGTTCAAGTGCCTGGTTGGTAAGATGTTGCCGTAAACAGTGGAAACTCTGATTAGACATAGGGTTGGTGGAGATAGGGCGCAATATATTTTTCGCTATCGATGGCAGTGGAGGGCCTAAAGTGGTTTGTACGATTTCAAAAATTCTTTTTTAGTTTTTATTTATAAAACGATAAAAAAAAAGAAGAAAAAAAAAAATCTGGTGTGACACAACCACACGAATTCCATTACTCATTACTACACGTATTACATGCATTTATTGGAGATAATGTATTTAGAAGGCGTAAAAATGATCTAACGAAGTAGACATCTAAAAATTTTCCTGTAAGAGAAACTTGATACACGTATAAAGACCTATAAAATAGAGTTTACATAGCGAGTTAAAAAATAAGGGTGTGTGTGTGTGGGGGGGGGGATGGTAGTTATTTTGTAAAACACCAATTTCCGAGATCTAAAACTGATCTACCCAATCGGGATGACTTTTTATTTTCCTGTAATAACCAAATAATATATGACAAAGGATATCTAAAATGGATTTATGTAATAATTTTCAAGAAAATCGTTAGAGCCGTTTTGAGGTACCAACTTTTACCAAAACTTGGCGTACACAATTATTGACCGGAAAACAATAATTACATACAAAAGGATATTTAAAAGGGAATTAATATGGCGAGTTTGGGGAAAAAAAAGATGTACAGCCGTTTTTAAAGAAACTCACTTGCGAAACCTGAAATTGAGCTATTTATACAGGACGCCTATCCATTTTCCTAAATTAACCAACTATATAATTCGAGAGGACATCTAATAGAGTGTTGCTATAGCCACGTTGAAGAAAATCGTTAGAGCCGCTTTTGAGACTTACGGTTTCCGATGTTGCACTTCAAGTTACCCAATTTTCACCAAAATTTGGAAAATTCATCTGTATACTAGACCTGTCTCAATTCTGAAGTTTCGTATAGCTTTATCTTTAACAGCTTCGGAGACATTATAGCTAGAAGATTCTCCACATACATACACACACACTGACCAATTGCCAAAAACTAGTTTTTTGGACTCAGGAGACCTCAAAACATGTAAATATGATATCAAATCGATATCAAATTTTTGGAGCAATTACAATACTTCCATTACCTAAGGTAGTCGGGTAACGGAATAAAAATAGTGATTTATTTTATTTGTAAAAAGCACTACAGAACTGGAATTTAAAAGTAATAAGTACAAAACTTTGAAACAACATCATATAATGTAAGAACTGATAACAAATGTTTCAGATCGAAAGAATACACGACCCTTCGTCAGGCGAAAAAAGTAGGCATGAACAAAGTAGGTGTTTGTGCATTTCGTGCGTTATCGCTATGTTTACAGAATGTGACTACTTTATTCGCCTGACGAAGAGTCGTATTTTCTTTCAACCAAAACAATTGTTGAGAGTTCTTGCATTGTATGGCGTTGTTTCAAAAATTTATACTTATTATTTATTTTATTTATTTATTTATTTATTACTTTCTTTTACCCATATAAATGGGTAATTTAATTCAAGCTCTTTTTTCTTTTTTAACCATATAACTTTTAACCATATATCTTTTTTAACCATATTTAATCTATCTTAACCTTTTAATGAAATTGTTTGCCATTATCTGATTTTTTTTTTTTTTTTTCTATTGAAAATTTTAAATATGTTCAGACTAATGTGTATATTTATTTCTTTATTTAATATTTAAAAAAAAAAAAAAAAAAAAAAACACAAAACAACCGTCAAAAACATGATTTTTGGAATTATGGTATCTCAAAACATGTAATCATCGCTAAAACTCCATTTCGAAAATTTGACGCGAAAACAGAAGTTCATCTACTGTTATATGAATAGAAGGTAATAATATTTAATTTAATTCAGTTTTTTTTTTTTTTTTTTTTTTTTTACTGTATGTTCATTTATTTAATCTATCGTAACCTTTTAATGAAAGTGTTTGCCATTATCTGATTTTATTTTATTTTATTTTATTTATTTCTTTTTAACTATTGAAAATTTTAAATATGCACACAAACCAAACGTCAAAAACCTGATATTCGGATTTATGGTATCTCAAAACGTGTAATTACAGCTAAAACTCCATTTCGAAAATTTGACGCGAAAACAAAAGTTCATCTACTATCATATGAATAGGAGAAGATAATAATATTTAATTTAATTCGAGATTTTTATTTATTTATTTTCGAACTATATATTTATTTATTTTTATCTATCTTAACCTTTTAATGAAAGTGTTTGCTATTATTTGATTTTTTTTAAACTATTTAAAATTTTAAATATATTCAGACTAATGTGTATATTTATTTCATTAAATAATCTTAATAAACACACAATCCATCCGTCAAAAACCTGATTTTCGAATTTATGGCATCTCAAAACATGTAATTTAATTAAAACTCCATTTCTAAAATCTGACGCGAAAACAAAGTTTATCTACTGTTATATGAATAGGAGAAGGTAATAATATTTAATTTAATTCAAGCTTTTTTTTTTTTTTTTTTTTAACTATATATATATTTTAAATGATAGATATCGTAATAAAATTTATTTTAAAATTTAGCAATTAATAGATACAAAACAATACCAACACACAGACACACACACAAAAAAAAAAAAAGAACTGATTTTAACTTATAGGAAAGACTGACACAAAAATGTTGCGATACAGTTTAAGAACCAGTAAGAGACAAAAACCATTTAAATTACTTGCGCCGACATGAATGATAATAATACAAAAAGGATCATTAAACTTAATGACAGAGAAAATAAATAAATGACCACAGAAATAATTGGATAAAAATGCTTAAAATTAGAAGTAAATACCCATCAGGGGGTATGTACTTCATAAAGCTGTGAAAGCTGCATCGATTTCGTAAAACAATATAGCTAATCATAGCAATTTATATTGTTCCAGCCCCGATCGAAGAAGAAAAACCATATTGAATGAGAAATTAAATAAATTATTAAACTAATTCTTCATGGAATCCAGAGAGAAAACTAGAAAAAAGCATAGTAGTCACATGTAAAACATTTACACAAACTTGAGAATAGGATGATGCCAAAAAAAAAAAAAAAAAAAAAAAAAGAAATTAAAAATAAAAGCTTTGCAAACATCGATTAGTCGATTATATCTTAACCTTTTAATGTAAGTGTTTGCCATTATTTGATTTTTTTTTTTTTTTTTACTATTTAAAATTTTAAGTATGTTCAGACTAATATCAAACTAAAGTATGTGTACATTTTAAATATTTGTTTGATGATTTACTCTTTAAAAATGTATTTTCAGTATTCCGGAACTTACCCATGGGGTTGGTCGTGCGAAAAGCTGCATAATTAGTCTGGTCCAGAATTTTCCTACTACGGAAAAAATACTAGAAACATCTTTATTTTCATGACGATGCACATGTCTATGAATTTCTCTGCAATAGCAAATGACATTGACTATATCAAAACAATACCTCAATAGTTTAATAAATAAAACTAGTGGATCTGCAGATCAGGAGTCTTAACGTCCTATTTCCATCAGACATTATTAAATAGGTCACTTTTATTTATTCCTTATTATATAATAGTATATATTGATTCGATCGACTTATTACCATAATCAGATACATTCCTGAGGGGGACTGCCGCTCCCTTAACCCCCCGCTGTATCTCTCTTTGTATATCTATCTGATGTATATCATATATATGTATTCTCAATAAATGACGGTCTTGTATTGGGTTGTTCGATAAATAATGTCGTTTTTTTTTTCATGTTTTTCAAAGTGAATTTATTTATATTAACAACAAACATTAATCAATGATATATTGACCATTTTGTTGGTTGAGCTTTTGCCATCGTTTGGTAAGTTAAAAAATTCCACATTCGAAGAAGCCTTGGTTTTTAGAAGCGAAAGTTTTAAAAAACGACATTATTTATCGAACAACCCAATATTATTTTCCTGAAATTCCTAAATACCAAATTTAATAAGTACCAAATTTCATGCAAAAAAAAAAAAAAAAAATTGCATAGCATATCGGAAATATTTTGCGTAACCCTGTAAACTAATTACCAATTATATAAGCCCACAATTTTCAACAGAAAAACATGCTTTTAAAATTCTAATAAAATTTCATTATATTTAATGGGGTGTAACCATGTTAAAATACACTTTTAAGAAATACCGACCGTAACAGTACGAAATTCTTTTGTGTATCCCAGAAAAGTAGCCACTGTAATTATAAACGCCAATAATAATAATACACCTAATTAATTATAACTCATTAATTTTTCAAACTAATTTGACGTCATTTAGAAGATTACAGTACTTCCTCGGAATTAATTTGTGTGGTCCCATAAATTATTTAGTCTATACAGACCCTTTTTTAAGAGTAAACATAATTTTAAGCATCTTTATAATGTATGTTAATTCTGTTAAGTTCAATGCAGCATAAACGTAAGTGCGCGCTTAGCTAAAAATTTGTCCATAAGCTCTAATGTTACGAAACTCTTTTATGTGTCTCAGTAAACGAACCATAAACGTTGTATACAACAGTAAAAACTATTTAGCTTATTTTTCGTTTAAAATTAATAATTGTTCCAAATTTAACATCGTTTGGATGACTACGTGACATTGTCAGAACACTTTTGTAAGGTCCTGTACATTAATTAGAAAGCTTAAGAGCACATATTTTCTTCAAATAACATAAGTTAAAGCATCTTACTCACGTACGCTAGTTTAATTTTCTTGATTGCAAAGTAATGATGTTAAAATGCGTTTAAACGAAATTCACCCCATACGCCGTAATGCTAAGTATTTTGGCGTGTCTCTGTACACAATCCATAAAAAGTATAGACAGAAAAAATTTATGTAGCTATTTCTATACCGAGCCTGAATGTGTGTATCAATTTGCAAGTCGATCGGAGAATTTTTGCGGCCGCTATTGCAGTACATACAAATTCTTCCCATATGCTGTAATAATAATAAAAAAAACATTGGGGTGTCCCTGTACACGAACTACAAAAGGAATGCACAAATTGGAAGTCAATAGCTTGATTTTTGCGGTGGCTATCGCGGTACATACAGATTCTTCCCATAGGCCGTAATGATAAGAAAAACTTTGGCGTGTTCCTGTACACGAACTACAAATGTAATACACACCTAAAACTATACAGCTAATTCCGTTGGGCTCATGAATATCTGTACCAAATTACAAGTCAATAGCGTGATTTTTGCGGCCGCTATCGCGCGACATACAAATTCTTCCCATAGGCTGTAATGATAAAAAAAAAAAAAAAAAAAAAAAAAAAAAAATTGGCGTTTCCTTGTACACGAACTACAAATGGAATGCACACCCAAAACTATATAGCTGATTTCGTGGGGATCATGAACATATGTACCAAATTGCAAGTCAATAGCGGGATTTTTGCGATCGCTATCGCGCGACAAATACACAGACAAACAGTGGCGCCAACTTCTGAAAAAGATTGGGTGGGCTCAAGTATTTTTGGGTAAAAGGAACAATGCTGTAAAGATTTTTGCTTTTCGAACGTATTATGTAAAGAAAGTATTGTAATCACGACAAAAATTTTAATTTGAGATTTTCGTGTAGGTATATGTTTTGAGGTTTTCTGAGTTCATTTTTGTTGTTTTTGCGGCGATGTATGAATGCGTGTGCGTGTGAGTGAACACGATAGCGTCTAAATGCTTTGTTCCAATTAGCTGAAAGTTTGTTCATATGTTGTAGGTTTGTAGGTCATCATAGTATGAACTCTATTGTTTTGTCTAATCTAGCATTTATAGTTTTTTTCAGGGACACAACAAAAAATTCTTTATCATTATGATCTACGGGCTCAAATTATTTAAAGTGCGGTAATGTCCAAACACCTTATTCAAATAAATTGAAAATTTACACAAAGGTTATAGGTCACTTTCACATGAACTGTATAGATTTTGGGTGAATCTAGGACTTACAGATTTTTACAGGCTCACAACAAAAAATTCTTTATCATTATAGTCTATGGGCTGAAATTATTTAAAATAAGTTACTATCTAAATGACTTACCCAACTGAGCTGAAAATTTACGTACATGTTATAGGTCATCAATGAACAAACTATAATTTTGGGGATTCTAGCACTTATAGATTTGTACACAATGAAATTTTTTTTTTCATTATGGCTTATGAATTTCAATTATTTAAAATGCGACAGTGTCTAAACGCTTTAATCAAATGAACTGGAAATTTACACTACATGTTATATGTCCTCGTCACACGAACTCTGTAAATTTTAAAGACTGTAGCACTTATAGTTTTTTTTTTTTTTCTTTTACAAGTACACAACGAAATATTTTGTATCATTAGGTTTAGGGACTCAAATTTTCTAAAGTGTGATAGAGTCTTAGACGGCAGTGTTTCATCCAATTCAGCAGAAAGTTTATACACATGTTACAGGTCAATGTCGCACGAAATGTATAGATTTCGATGAATCCAGGATTTATAGATTTTTACAGGGACAGAACGAAATACTCTATCATTATGATATATGTGCCCAAAATATTTGAAGATCAATGGTGTTAATTGAAATAACATACTATTTAGAGAAAAATACTGAGACTCTATTATAGTTTTCTCTTTTGTTTATTTAAAGGCTTCTCTTACTTTACTTTTTCTATACAATCATCAATTTTCACACGTCTACAAAAACGAAGTTGATAAATTTGATTTGATGATTTTAACTGATTTTTATGTTTTTTGTTGTGCTGAAACCGAAAATGCAGCCAATATTTCTCTATCATGTATAGATTTTTGTCAATACAGTATATTTACCAACACAATTTCTTACCTATACCATCATAAAAGTCGGTTGGTTAGTTGGTTAGTAAGGTTTTACGTCGCACTAGTGCTGCGCAATTACAACAATAGATATCCATGATTCATTAATCATGGAAACATACTACGAAACTTACTATATAATTATATTGGTGGAAGAGTGATGGAAGAAATTGTATAGGCAGGCACCCTGTATTGACAAAAATCTATGCGTGATAGAGAAAAACTGCCTTCATTTTCGGTTTCAGCACACCAAAAAACATAAAGATCAGCCAAAATTATAAAATCAAAATTTTACATGTCGGCCTGTGTTACTTAATGTTCGGAATTTTGAGTAGAGTCATTCCAGATTTTTTTTCATGGAAGAGGTATGAAGGCGGATAAAGATACATTAATTCAACAATATTTAAAGTATAAAGTTATGGTGGAATTAAGAATGAACCTTCGTCTGGTCAAGTTTCACTGCAGGGTGAAGGAGTGTGCCCAATATATTTTCCGTGAAACGTCTATTGCTGCCCCCAAAAATTTCTGATTTTGAAACCTAATACATATTATAAGAATTTTCAGTTTACACTGATCATAATTCATTTGTAAAATATGAAGCTTTTAAATGACATATATTTAAATGCGAGTCTGCCGAATTTTCTTTTATGGCTTATATTTCTAACTTTTTTCAAAGAAAACGCTTTTTTAAGCTTCAAAAATATAAATAAATAATAAATGAGAATAATGAAAATTGGGTGGGCTGGGAGAGTAAATTATTGGGTTGGCTCGTGCCCCACGGGCCCATATAAGTTGGCGCCACTGCAGACAAACAAACACGCAGACAAACACACAGACGGAACCCTAAACCGTTTTGAGTCTCAACAGAGGGCTTCCACTTACGTTTCGGCAATTATACTCACTTCTGAGTCCAGTCAAATAAAAAGTAAATAGGGTAAAATAAACCTAGAAAATAAGCCAAATCAAGAACTGTTGTTGTCTTACATTTGTAAAAATGGCACATGCAGATTTAACAATCTTCTTCTAAAAAAAGTTTAAATACAAAAGATTAAGTGAAAAAAGAGAAAAAGAGAGGGAGGGGTGGGATCAAAGCCTATTTTTGCTTTTTAAATAACATATATAAAATTTTGCACAAAACACAATTTAATTTAGAATGACAGTTTTCTTTGTTTCTTTTTTTTTCCCCCTTTAACACAAATCTTCCACATAGAAGCACGCGGTAACTGTGTTGCGTTCCTTAGCAATGTTGTTATGATTATTATATTCATTTCTTAACATTTCTTTTACACGATTTCTCTCGATTTATTTTAAATAAGGTTTCTAGCTTATTGAGATACGACAGGAAAAACGAAAAATTTTAATTGGTCAAAATACACAAAAAGCGTAAAAATAAATAAATAAAATAAAATAACTTATTTTTTATCATAACATTTGAAGTTACGTTCCTTAGCAACGACTAATATATTTGACCTGTTATTATTTGACTAATATATTTATTTCTTAAATTTCCGTAGCATGTTTTATCTCCATTTCAATTTAATATTTTTAATTACTTACGAAAAGGAGAAAAAAGAAAAAGAAAAGCCGTATTTAATTGATAATACGACTAATACTTTTTTATTACCGTATTTAAATAGCTTATTTAACTGAAAGCAATAGTCATGTTGTCTTAATAAAAATATTTTTGTTTGACTTCATATGAGAATGTATATAGATTTTCTGTATAGAAAATCTTAAACAAAGTTAAAAAAAAAAAAAATGCAACATAATCTATGCATAATCCCATGGAATTTCGTATGGAATTTCTCCCCAAAAGTCCCCACAAATTCAGAATCTGCCATCTACATCCTAACAGAGCTGCTAAAAGTCCCTACACGTGGGGATAAATCTCTATATTTGGCAACACAGGTGTAAATCACCTTGGTTTAAATCCCTTCATATTAGGGACTTCTTTGTCTGAGCGCCGCGCCAGGTGTCAGCTCCCCCTCCCATCTATTCCCTCTACATTTCTTTTCCAAGATAATTAGAAATATCCATATGCTTCTCAAAGGAAAAGGATTAGAGCTGTTTATCTGTAGAAAAAAATTGACACTTCATAGAGAAAATGGAGTTAACATATGACAATTTTAAAATCTTATTTAGCTTGGTTTTATTCTTATAACCTTTTATATTTTGCTGTGTTTATTTTAGATTGCAAATTATGTTATGATAGAATTAATTTACCGCAAACGTGGTAAACCACTAATTTTGTTTTTGCCCCATCAGACGGGAAGTGCCGGGTGTGATCCCAAGACGGGGTCGTTGATTTAGGTGTTCGGAGTTTTCCGCGGTTAATCAAGTAGTTTTATAATATGAATTACTCTATCATAATTACAGAGCGTATTTTTTTTTTTTTTTTTTGTAATTTTCTTTTAAAGAAAAATTATAATTTTGCAAATTAGGTTTCCAATTTTGCCGCTTATTATAATTTTAAAATACATAATAATTTATTAAAAAAAGAAAAAAGAAAGTTTGGCAGTTTTGTCAACAAGGTCTGTATGTAATTTTGCATGTCTACCAGCTTGTTCTAAAGTTGGAAAAAGGGGGTGGGACTTTTAATCATAACAAGGTCCCTGTGTCGTGTAAATGTTAAGGCCGATTGATTACACGAAGATCCTGGGAATAGGTGGAGTATCATCCGTGGGGAATCTTTCTAAGGGATCCCAGTCCAAAACCACGTGCTTTTGAAGATAACCACGGGAAACTCCGAATAGCTAGACCAACGAGTGCGACCTGGAATCGAAACCGACACTTTTCGTCTACCAGCTACCAGAGCAGAACCCCTCTTACCATTTGTTCTGCCAAAATGAATGAATAAATAAATAACCCACCCCCTTAAAAATATGAAGTTGCGCTCTTTAGCAAAGGACGCAACTTCATATTTTAAGGTTACTGCATAAATTTAATATTGTTATATAAACCTTCGTTAAAAACAATTTGAAACAGCCTTCGGAAAAGCTTGATTTAACAAAAAAGTCCCCCCCCCCCCCGCCGTTTAATATTGTATTTACATTTAAAGAGAATTCAAAAAATGTTATTAAATTTAAATGTTAATTTGAAATTATTCAGACAACTTTCACTCGCACCATTCCTTGAAAGGAATTTGGATAAAAATTTTCAAGTAACAACCTTATGTTAACTTCAAAATAGTACAACATTTGAATTGGCTGAAATTATTTGTTTTTAAGTTATTCTAATAAAAGTAATGGACAGAGATTAAACGTTAAAAACATGTCTTCAATATTGAGGTAGCCTTATTGTCAGTATTTAAAAAAAGTCTGTTGTGAAACAACCACACGACTTCCCTTTACCAACTATTACACGTATTATATGCATTTTTTAGAGATATTATATGCATTTTTTGAATTTTCCTGTAAGAGAAACTTGATACACGTATAAAGACATATAAAACAGAGTTTACACTGCGAGTTAAAAAATAACAAAAAGAAAAAAAAGAGTTTTTTTTTTTTTTTTTTTTTTTTTTTTTTTTAACATCAACTTCCGAGATCTGAAACAGAACTACCTAATCAGAATGAGCTTTAATATTCTTGTAATAACCACATAATACATGAGAAAGGGTATCTAAAATGGATTAATGAAACAATTTTCAAGAAAATTGTTAGAGCCGTTTTTTTTTTGAGATACCAACTTTTACCAAAACTTGGTATTCTCAATTATTGACCGGAAAACAATAATTACACACAAAAGGATATTTAAAAGGGAGTTAATATGGCGAGTTTGAAAAAAATCCGTACAGCCGTTTTTAAAGGAACGCACTTGCGATACCTGAAATTGAGCTATTTATACAGGACGCCTATCAATTTTCCTGAACTTACCAACTATATCATTCGAAAGGGCATCTAATAGAGTTTTTATATAGCAACTTTAAAGAAAATCGCTGGAGCCGTTTTTGAGATACGGACTTACGGTCCCATTTCCGGTTTCCGATAACCCAATTCCGGTTTTCCAATTTTCACCAAAATTTGGAAAATTCCTCTGTACACCGGATCTATATCAATTGCGAAGTTTCGAAATTCTATTTTTATTAGTTTCGGAGATATGATAGCCAGAAGATTCCACACATACATACACACACACTGACCAATTTCAAAAACTACTTTTTTCGACTCATGAGGCTTTAAAACCTGTAAATCAGGTGAAAACTCGCTATCGAATTTTTTGGTCCGAATACAATACTTCCATTACCTACGGTAGTAGGGTAATGGAAGTAAAAAGAACGCTAAATATCTCTATATATTAAAAAAAAAGTTACTGTCACTGGCGTCAAATTTTTTTGTCTGCGACGGCATCTTCTAGCGGAGGGCAGGGTCCTTCGCGTCATGAGAGATATCAATGTGTTCCGAATACTCCAAGGAAGACATTTCAGCTGCTTAGAAGTTTATATCATTTTAATTAAAGAAGTTATTAGCTAAAAACGACAAATTTATCAAGGTGCTCTATTTGCCATTTTGAAAAAAGTTTCTCCCAGTGACGTTGTTCTTCTGTCATGAAGTCATTTTACACGGAAAAATTAAAATATAATTCATGGTTGTACGTAGGTAGGTAGGTAGGTTGGATTTAACGTCGTACCAGTACTGCGCTATAGGTAATTGGCGACGGTCTGAGACGCACCCTTAGAGATGGTCCGGAGACGTGCCATCACAATTTTGATCCTTCACGGAGGGGATCCCCCCCCCCCCCCGTTTTGATGATCCCCAGAGGTATAGTCTAGATGGGAACGTGGAGGACTTTGCGGCCACGACAGATTTTATGAGCACCAGCCACCATTCGTACACGACGGTCTTTAGCCGGCTCAAGTATCGAATCGGTAATCTTCCAATTACGTGCTCAGCGCTTTACTGACTAGGGTGCCGCTGCTCGAAACCATGGATGTAAAAAAGAAAGAAAATACATATCAAGTTTTTTTTTCCCTATTTTTAGAAAATTAATTTTCTTACACGGGAAAATTAAAATATGATCCATGGTTGTAGGTAGGTAGATAATCAGGTTGGTTGTGTTTGACGTCGCACCATTGCTGCGCTATGGATAATTGGCGACGGTCTAGGACGCACCCCTAAGAATGTTCCGGAGACAGGCCACCACAGTTTTGATCCTACACGAGGGGGATGGCTCCTCAGCTTCTGTGGTCCCCAGAGGTATCATTTTTCATGGAGGATATTGCGGTCACGACATATTTTACTTGCACCAGCCACCATTAGTGTACACGACAGTCTTTGGCCGGCTCGAGACCGAACCCGCAATCTTCCAATTACGAGCTCGGCGCTCTACCGACTGAAATACCGCGGTCCGCATCTAAGGTTGTAAAAAAAAAAGGTCATATACTAAGGCTGTAATGCAAAATGGTCTAGATATTATGAATTTCTTTCTATTAAAAAAAAAGTATAAATATTATATATTTTAATTTGACATTGAATATGAGAATTTCAATAATTTCTAATATGCACTATTAATATAAGTCTTGTAATATGCACTATTAATATTCCCTTTCAGTGAAAGAAAGCAGTGAGTAGGCGGGAAGAGCTCTGCATGTGTTAATAAAAAGTGAGTCGAGGGAGAGGCGAAGCCTCCCTCGGGGTTGGTGAGCGGAGCGAGCAGGGGGCAGAGCCCCCTAGTTTAGTTTAAAAAATACTTTATTTACCACATGGGTATAAGGAATTGATTTTTATTTCTAACCAATTTCCCTAGATATGGCAAAATATTATAGTAAAGCACTTCCACTAATTACATTCAATAATAGAGAATGTTTTCGATTAACTATTGGTAGCCCTGTACATCTTCTAAAAGTTATGTACAAACCACATTGTGCACTGAAATATAATCCTATATTAATAGCATATAGCATAATATTCTAGTTCTTTTGTGCTGCCTTGTAAATGAACGGGTAATGATTTTCGTACCATACTCTACATGAAACATGCTTTTATGACTATAAAAAATACATATTCATTTAATTTGGGTGCAGCCTATAGATGTTAAACTCTACTTAATTGCAATTTCTCCCATAGACGTAATGTATTTGAATTTTTTTTAGTTTCCCTGTACACCAACCATTTTTTTTTTTTTTTTTTTTTTTTTTTTCCTAAACGAAAAGTTTAGTGTAGCATCTCTATATGACACAGATTTAGAATACCGAGTTTGGACTTCCTGAAGCTGTTTTTTTTCTTGATATATGATGATAATATACACACAGACCAACCGCTAAAAACCTGTTTTTCGGATTCATGGGACCTTAAAACAAGTAAATATAACAAAAACTCAATTTTGAAAATTTAACCGAAAAGCAGTACCTTCTCAGCCATATATATATGGGTAAGAGAAAGTAAATAAGTCAAATTGAACATATTGTGTTCTTTGACAAAATATCTTTCTTAGTTCCCCATCACACTATAGGTATGGGGAACTTAGGTAATCGTGAAAATTTTCGACCTCGGTGAGGTTTAGCCCCGCTTACAAAAATGTATTCTCTGTAGACCGAAAATAGCGAAACCCCCTGATTTGATCTTCAGTAAGTGTTATTGGTCAGTCTCATTAGTAAGGTGTCTGTGTGCGTGTGTGTGGGGGGGGGGGGGGGGTGCTCGATTTGTAGCTCCTTATTTTGAGTTTTGAGGTTGTTAATATTACTACCGATTGAAAAGTAAATTAAAACTCTTTGAAACGACTCTTTTGTTGAATGATAATAACGCATTGATGCTAAATTCTGTTGTTAATTTTCACTGAAAATTTTCTTACAAAGAAAACGATGGATCGATGATTGGTAAAAAAAAAAATTAAAAACAGTCCTCAGTTATATAGGAGAGTGACTCTTGCAATGTCGGTAGCGACAATTTTCAATCTATTTCGGCTGTTACAAGTAAGCGAACATTATTGTTTTATTTATTTATTTATTTTTTAACTCTTCCCGTATTACTTTCTTCTATAGGTATAAGAAAAAAGTATTGATTTGGTAAAAGTTTTGAACTCCAGTTTTTGACAGATTTACAATTTACATGTTTTAAGATGTACTGAGCACGATTTTACTGTTTATAAAAACGTCCGTCTGTGTGTATATGTAAAAAAAATTATTGGACACTGTATCTCACGAACCAATGAACGAAATTTAATCAAACTTGCACTTAGTTGCATCCTGACCTAATCTGGTTCAGATTACATTTGGGAGTCCATCTCTTAACAGGTCGCACTATGATTTCATTTTCTTATAATTTTTAAGATGGCAGTATAGGATGAAATTTCCTATAAATGTACAAAATGAGAGTTAATTTTAATGAATGATTGTAAAATTAATAATTGATAATAGTAGTAAACTAGATAATAGTTTGTGTGCGTGTAGAACATCGCTTTCCTTCTGGAGGGAATTCCGCCCCCCCTCCCCCCCGCAAAAGAAATTGGCAACACCGTTAAAACAAATAGTCAAACTATAGATTTGGGATAATTTGAAACAAAATTGTCGCATTTTGCGATTTTAATGGAAGGAAAAAAAAAAAAAACTTTTCTTTTGATGTCAGCACAAGTTGACTTTCGTTCGGAATTTAATGTTTTACTTCTCTGATATAAAGATCGTCTGCATTCATCATGGAAAGTAATTTTAATAAACAATAATTTAATAAATATTTTGGTGCTGCTTGAATTTTTATAAGATAATATATAGAAGAAAGTATTGTGTGGCCACAACATACTAATTTTTTATTTCATATGCATGCATACAGTAAAACTTCTGTAATGCGGAACGTGCATAAAACAGAAATGTAATGAATGCAAACTTTGTAAGCAATGCTATAAATCGCAAAAACTCACAAAAATTGTTTCAAATCAAAGTAATTGAACATAACTGTTCATCAGGAGAATGCAATATGAAAGTGCCAACCCACACAGTTTTTGAAAATTATAATGTTGTTTAATATTTATACATATATCGAATTCGATTCTTCATATAGATTTTTTATTTATTTATTCGTTAGATGATATATTATTTAGATTTTTTTTTTCATTACTATTTAAGATTCTTAAAATGTTGACCAAATTTCTAATGTCAAAAAAATTGCCAATGCTGTATTATTCTTTTCTTAATTAAGGCAGCATCTTCTATCCTTAAGCTTTAAATATAAATAATAAAACCCAAGTTATCGCTCTAAAACGGTATTTCGTTAAAAACTAGTACATTGCAGTCATCACAAAACTTTCTTCAATATCTTTTTTTTTTTATTATTATTATAAGAGCGTCACTTAATAACTTTTTACCATTTTGACATGCATAAACGTTCAACCATAGCTTTTCACAATAACTATTTTAAGTATGCAGGTTTACGCATTTTTAATCAACAGATGCTGAGATGTAGTCATATGGAAAATCATAGGTCAGTAATAGCACTGCCACCTATTGGCTGATATGCTCCCAAATTAAGTCAGGATAGTTTTCATAATGGTTATCACGCATATCAAATTTACTGCATTTATATGCAATAGAAGTTATAATTTAGCCTTCCTATTCAAGAGCGTAATTTGCAGCACATCAGCGCTACCTACCGGCCGATATGCACCCGAATACAATAAGCAAACTGTTTCATAATGGGTTTTTAATAATCCAAGTTTTGTGCAATTATATGCCATAAAGTTTGAGGTATAGCTTTCCCGTTAACGGGGAAAACTGCAGCACAGCAGCGTCATCTATTAGCGGATCTGCACCCAAATTTATTTAGTTTGATGTTTCATAAAGACCTTCTCATATTCTGCGTTTTGTTCGGATATATATATAGCAGACCTTGAGATATAGCCTTCCCTTAAATCGAACAAATTGCAGTCTAGCAGCACCACCTGTTGAGTGATCTGCACCAAAAGTTGATAGGCATTAATTTATGTCAAGATGCAACTACATATGAATTTAAATGAAATTCTGTGCACTAGTTCTTGAAATAGAGTTGTCTTAAAACTTTTTGTCCCACGCAACAGACACACATTTTCTAAAAATGGTTAAATTCAGTTCTGGACCTGTGAAAACGTGTAAATCCGTCGAAAACCGAAAATTTTTACGAATGCAATACTTTATTTTATTGAATATACAAGAGAGAAGAAATAATTGTATATTGTATATATCAAACAGTTTCACAAAAGAGAGATTTAAAAAAAAAAAAAAGTTACCTCCCCCCCCCCCCTCCCGAAATTGCGATCTAGCTACGCCAGTGTCAGACAACTTCAAAATAACATTTATGACACTTGTTTGAACATAATTGACTACAAATGTTCTAACAGGAAAATTTCGTAAGTTATTCCAAATTTCAGATTTTATCAACATAGTGAAATGGGACGATATTCCATATAAATATGCACTTTGGGGATTATTGTAGTGGAAATAGTAGCATGAAAATAAACTACGAAATTGACCCCAATAAAATGAATTAATAGATTAGAATAAGATAAATATATCGAACTGAGCGGTGGGTAGCCTATTAGGCGGGCATTTTGTTCTGTCACTGTGTCAAGCTATTGGTCAAATTCATTTCTCTTAACATGAATGTTTTGTACTAGAAATTTATGAGAACATACATATAATGGGGAACTGAGCAGAGTCCACCTATGCTAACTAGTTTTTTTTTTTTTAATAATACGTCAACATGTATTGAAGTTTTCATTTTTAAAAAAAGCTCGCCAAGTAGTTTTATAATATGAATAAGTCTATCGTAATTAGAAAACGTAATTTTTTTTCCTTTTCCTAATATATATATATATATATAATTTTGCCTATTAGGTTTCCAATTTTGCAGTTTATTATGATTTGAAAATACATAATAGTTTATGTAAAAAAAATTCCGCGATTCTGAAGATAGCCACGGGAAATTCTTAATGACTAGGCCGATAAGTGCGACCTCGAATCGAACCCGTCACTTCTCGTCTAACAACTTCGCTGGCAAAACCTCTCGAGCATTTGCATTTTCACTGCCAAAATCAATCAAAAAATAAATAACTGACTCTTTCTTTTAAAATATGAAATTGCGCTCCTTAGCAACGGTTATTGCATTAATCTTTTAAAATTTCTTTCACAAGTTTTTGTTCAATTTTATTTTTAATACAGTGAAACTTAAATAATTCGAACTTGTTTAATTTGAAATTCTGGATAATTCGAACTTTTTACTCGGTCTATTGAATTTTGTATTAAAATAATGTTAAAAAATCGTGGATAATTCGAATTCTATTTTGGATAATTGGAATTTTTCGTACGATTATCTTTAAAATATTACTGTAAATCTGTTCCCGAGATTTTTCTCAGCTAATATATTTTAACAGTCTTTTAAAAGAAGGATAAGGAAATACAAGAGAAGCCCCTAACTCATGAAGATAGAGGGGCTAGCTTCATGCCCTAACTAGTGCATCAGAAGATATGGTGCATATACATGAACTTTGAGGGGTTTTTTTAATTGAAAGTCATGTCTAATGAAGAAGATTCTATTTTTTTATCAACTTATATGCTATGACACAAAGATTGTATTTAAAGAAGAAATAAAAAATATCTGACTATTTTTAAAAAAGTGTTGAATAATTAAGCTCGTAAAAAATATTGATTTAATGGGGAGGGGGGGGGGATGTAGCAGTATTCTTAGATATAAAGTTTATGTGTTAAACCTTTGACCGTAGAGTTTTAATTTTTTAATTTATCTCTCTCTCTCTCTCTCTTTTTTTTTTTTTTTTTTTTTTTGAGAAAATAGTATATGTAATTCGAAGTTTTGGATTTCGAATTTTTTTTTTGGTCTCTTCAACTTCGAATTATCCAAGTTCTACTGTATATATATATATATATTTAACTTGATAAAAAGTAAAATAAAATAAAAAACCGCAGAAAAAACAAAAACTGTTTTCGTTTGGTATTTTCTTTTTCTATTGAAATAAATAGACCTCACGTTCTAATAATACAATAATATGCATGCTCCCTTTAATTTAATTTTTTTATTTCCCCCATTTGAGAATTTATTTAAAACTCTTTGTACTGCATATTATTATTTAACAATACTGTTAAATAATAATGCTGTTATTATTATTATTATTATTTTTATTACCTCAAAGTATAGTACATAAAAATCAGCAATTAGGATTATATATTATTGAGTCTCATATTTATTTTACAGTATATATAAACACACACACACATATATAATTGTGTGTGTGTGTGTTGGGAGGTAAAGAATTTAAATATACATATTCTTTGTTAATTCAAGAACATGAAAGGAGTTAGAAATATCAGTATATTAATTGAGGTTGATCTTTAATTAAACAGTTAAAAATTATTAAATAAATAAATATGCATACTCCCTTCAATTTAATTTTTTTATTTCCCCCATTTGAGAATTTATTTAAAACACTTTGTACTGCATATTATTATTTGACAAATCTGTAATTATTTAAACACAAACCCAATATGTTTAAAACGGTGATTTGTTTAAATTATATAAATGTAAAAAATACGAATAAGAAAATTAAGAAGAAATTAGTAAATTCTTGTGAATTAATTACTTTTACCACCAATGTAAGCTGAAAAACATAAAAAAGTTTATAACTTTTTTTAAAAGTAAAAAAAAAAAAAAGTTTATTAAAAGAATAAATCAAATTTGATAATATATATGTGTATTAATAATATGTAATATTTCTTAAAAAGTAGCTTGATATTTAATTGCAAGAATAGTAAAAAAAAATAATAATAATAAATAAACATCTCTTTTGTATTTTTGGATTCTACTACAACAGATCAAGAAGAGAACAATTTTATTGCTTTTATCCACTTTTTTCGTTATCACCACGGATAAAATCTCCTAATCAGTGGTTATCACCTACCGCACAAACCGGTATTATTATCTCTTAGTTTCTTCTAGTCAATCAGGTTCAGGTCAATTGATAACTGAAGATTTTGTTTAATCTATACGGATTACTTTTTACGCCAAATAAAGATACATCACTATCTTTTATAACCCTGCTATCTATGTCTGCTTTAGGGTTGCCAAAGTGATTAACATCAAGTTTCCTGCAATGTAGAAGACTCTTTCCATTTCATATGTCGGTAAGTGCAACCGACTGCCAACAACTTGAAACCATATTTAACAAGTGAAAATGGAAAGAAATAAAAACAAAAATTACAAATATCATCCAAAAATTGAAAAAAAATAAGTCGTAATGGCGAAAATAAAAGCACGCAATACAGAGATTACCAACGGTAAATCAGTGGTAGGCGCGGGAAAATCGAGCTTTTCTGCCTACCGCCAGGGTGCCCTTTAATTATTGGACGTCACAAGGAACTGCTCTATACTAAGACTACTATATAACAGGCTGAATCATTCGCCGCCATTTGTACGTCAAGTCCGTCATTGCTAAACCTAAAACTACCATATAACACTATTATATAAGACTATATATGACTATTATATAGTTGTCTTATGTTTAGCAATGACGGACTGCAATATAAAACTATTATATGAGACTATATAAGACTATTGTATAATAATCTTCGGTTTAGCAATGACGGACTTGACGGACAAATGGCGGCGAATGATTCAGCCTGTTATATAGTAGTCTTACTCTATACAATACAAAGGGTGTTGGGGTAAGCGCTACAGCCGAAAGGCTGGCATGACCTCAAATGATCCAAGAAGAGGGGAATAGGAAGCGAAGAATCCGTGTAAGAAACCAGTCCTAAACTATAGAAAAAGAGCCTAAAAATTAACAGACACTCATCACAGATTAGCCAAGAACATTAGTTAAATAGAGATAATATAAGAAAACCATGAACGACAAGAAGAGACAATGTATTAAAACAGACAGCAAAACAGGTCAACACCCAGGATGACTACACCAAGAAGCATAAATAGACCATAAATGCTAAAAACGACCAGTGCCAAGAAAAAGTCGAATAAACAGGCGAAATAACTGATCATTCTCCTCCAAGATGGTCCAGAAAGTACACCAAGAAATATTGGAAAGAGAGACATTCATCTTTTGAGACAGAAGCAGCCTTTCTGCTGCGAATGCCCGACAGTCAAATACATAATGACGTTCAGTTCCAGTCCCAGCATGGCAGATGGAACAGATGGGAGAGTTGTTGAGATGGAAGCGAAAAAGTCGACATTCAGTAACAGCACTTAGAGTTCGCAAACGGGCAGTAACCACATCCTCTTTCCTGTTCCTAGTGAACTTATAAATCGTTGTGCCTAAGTGAGAAGCTGATTGGGCGTACGGGCTATCTTCCCACCAGCTGTTAAACTGATCGTGCATGATGCGTTTGAAGAGCTGTTTGAGGTCTCTTGGAGCGATACCACCATAGGTGCAAGTAGCAAACGGCCCAGTCCTAGCAAGCTGATCAGCCTGTTCATTCGGGGGAATACCAACATGGCTAGGCACCCAGACAAGAACCAATTTATCCACGTAAGCCCTAACAGACTTAATAGTATTATACAGCTGTAACACAGCCGCAGGAGACGTATGACTAACGTGTTTCAACGCAGTAAGAGCCGATTTACTGTCAGTCAGGATGAGGCAAAGACCACTCTTGAGAAAAAGACTAGCACCAAGGTCAATTGCGAGGACTTCAGCAGTAAAAATGGAATTGAGATGGTGAATCAAATGAGCCCTGGAAGACTTGTTTGTGACGTCAACTGCAGCGATGGAAGTCTTACACTGATCTTTAGAAGCGTCAGTGGCAATAACTTGATACCCAGCAAAGTTGCAGGTCATATAGTGATGAAAGGAGGCAAGAATTATTGCCGGGGGAAGGGCTTTCGACTGAAACGGAAATTCATCCAGAAAAATCTCAATGTAGTCCGTGACTATCCCAGCTGGCCAACAAGAACGAAGGAGCATACCAGGATTGAAGGTGCCATAGTCAGTATTCCACTCCAAATTTGCGTCAACATAATCAGAGGATGAGTCATGACCATAGGAGGTGGTGCAGCGAACATAGAAAGTATTTGTCAAGTAGGACCGACGAAGAAATAAGGGAACCTGACCCGACTCCCTGTAGAGTTTAAAAAGAGGGGTCCACCTAGGCAAACCAGTCGCGAACCTAATGGCCGCATTGTAAATGACATCAAGCTTTTTCAATGAAGATTTACAGGCACCACTATAGATAGGGGCAGCATATTCAATGAGACCACGGATAATGGCGTTAACAACTTTTAAGAGCTGAGGTGTCCGAATGCCCCACCGGGGGGAAGCGATGGCCTTTTCAGACGCTTGACACATTTCTTTTGCAAGTAATCAAAATGGGCCCGGAACGTGAAATTAGAAGAGAAAATCACCCCAAGAATTTTCACATGATTGAGCCACTCAATACTGATACCATGGAGAAAGAGATTTCTTTCCGGAGACTGAGCTTTACGTGAAAAGTTTATGGCAGCACATTTGTCCGGGCGGATGTCCAGTAGCCAATAACTGCACCAGGCTTGAACTCTGGCCAAAGCTTCCTGCAACTTAGTCATAACTACATCAAGACACGAGTCAGCATAGTAAATGAGAATGTCATCTGCATATACGATAGCGTGTACACCAGAGTCAATTACTTCAAAGAAATCCCACATGTATATCGTAAAGAGTATCGGTGAAAGCACGCTGCCCTGAGGGACACCTCGATTAGAAGGGACAGAACGGGAAGTGACACCTCTCCAACTGACCTTCAAAGATCGTTTATGTAGCCATTGAGCAATCCAATACGCTGTATCACCACCAATACCAATACTAGCCATTTTATAGATGAGGGCATCCCTCCACACAGAATCATAGGCAGAGTTGATATCTAATTTGACTGCAATGACGTACTTCTTTTGAAAGCGGGCGTCTAAAATTTCCTTGTAGAAGATACGAAGAGCTTTGCTGCAATCTCTGCCAGGGAGGAAACCAAAATGACGAGCATGGAATACCGAGCTAATAGTCACGTGATCAAGGATCCGTTTCAGAATCATCCGCTCAAGAATTTTACATCCTACAGCCGTTAAGGCAATAGGTCTGTAAGCAGCTAGTTGAGTTTTGGGTTTCCCTTGCTTCCAGATGGGAAGAACGGTAGCAGTCCTCCAAGTATCCGGAACGACGCCGTCATGCATCATCGTATTAACCATGTCTAGAATTTTTTGCCGGTTGGAGAAGTTAAGAGCTTTAAATACTTGAGCTGGGATTTTGTCCTCCCCCGGTGTGGTATTCTTCATTAGATGGATAGCTTGATTAAGTTCAACCAAGCTAAATCTTTCGTTCCAGAGAGGGTCATTACAGGAGAGATCATAAGGTATTCCAGGAAGGTCATCAGTATGACTGTAATGTGTAGCAAATAACTCAGCCTGTTCTCTACGATCAGCAATACCACGATCATTATGATGCAAAACGAGATGAGAATCAGTGGTGATCCCCCTATTGTTAAGAGCCTTAATAATTGGGTAAACATTCCCACCATTCATTCGACCGCAAACATTCTTCCAAAAGGCCGAGGCTTTTGACCTAACGCAGCGCTTTAATCGCGCAGCAAAACTTCTATACTTGATCCAGTGATCCCTAGAGAGTAAAGTCTTGGCCAACCGCAGAAATCTCCTTTTTTGCCCAAGCAACCAGGCACACTGAGTGTCCCACCAAGGGGGGTTATCCCTACTCTTAAGAAAATACTTGACAGAGTTGCCCTTTAGGGACCTACTAAAACTGCATGTTAAATTTTCGACATTAACACTAGTATTGCCACTCAATGAGGTATTAAAGTCACATTTGACCGCATTCCAGTCAGTATAAGTACGAGGAATAAGGTAAGGAGAATATTTACCAGAAATTTGTAATATGATGGGGTAATGGTCTGAATCAAAGAGATCGTGGTGTACTGATATGTGGCTTCTACGGAAAACATCTGGACTGGCAAAGGTGAGATCAATAAGAGAATGGTTACCCGAGGGGGAAACATGTGTATAGCTGTTGGAGTTCAGGATACAGACGTTATTGTTAAGTAGCCAGTCGTAGATCTGATCAGCGCCAGGTGTAGAAACAGAATTGCCCCATGCAATATGTTTTTGATTAAAATCCCCAAGGACAATAAAGGGGGGGTGGATTTTGTGGAGAAGATGGTTTAACCAAACAGAAGAAACATTCCCGCCAGGAGCGTAAAGATTGACTACAAAAATCCACTGAGTGCCAGACCAAATCTTAACAATTAAGAACTCAACATCAGGAGAAACAAGTTCATTAAATGTAACTTGCACCGAGGGGAAGCTGATATTCACAGCCGTTAGTAAACCACCACCTCTACTCAACCTATCGTTACGATAAACAATTTTCTGAGGGCAGGAGAAAGAATCAGACGGGTTTAAAAACGATTCTTGAAAAACAAAAACATCGGCAGCACAGAACGGCCAAAACTTTAACCAGTGACGCTTCTGGCGAACGCCCCTTGAGTTCCATTGAATAAAAGATAGAGAAGTATTATGATTCATAAAAAAATAGAAATAAAAGTACCAGAAAAAGCTTGTACCCAGAACCAGCAAGGGGCAGCATAAGCCAGCCGGGAAGGGGACAAGTATGATCACTAGGTTGCCTCTGCCATTTCCACCTCAACATTTATCTTGGATTGTGGGACTCTATTAACTGGAGTCATGTTTTGGATCTCAGTCAGACCAGACTCATTTACCTTCGATTTCTTTAACAGTCGTTCAGTTTGTTCTTTTAGATTAGAGGTATGGGGTTTATCATCAGTGGGAGCAGCAGACTTAGCAGTCAACCGACCGGTAGACTTGATTACCAATGTCGTCAAACGATCCATGTTCTGTTTTATCTCTTTTGTTTGTTGCTGTACCATTTGTAGTATATTCTCATTGTTTTGTTGAACTAGTTGCGTAACACTTTCAATACTTTTTTGAACGACTTGAACTAGTAGATCCTGAAGTTTCATAAACACCGAGTCCAGGCTACTCTGCAATTCATCTCTAGTAACTATAGTGTCCTTTTGTGCGTTGTGCGTTACAGCGGCAGCAGCGTAAGATTTTTTATCCAGCGTACGGAATTGACGACGAGCTTCAGTGATAGATACATGATTATCGGTTTTATATTTTAAGACGGACATTTCATGGAGTCGTTTCGGACATTGAGAATCAGTCGCCTCATGGTTTCCGCTACAATTGCAACATTTCTTAACTTCACTTATGCACGTGTTCTCGGGATGCTTCTCAGCGCATTTCTTGCATATGACGTCACTTTTGCATTTGAGTGTCGAGTGGTCAAATTTCCAACATTTTGTGCACTGACGTGGCCGATCATAAAAGGGTTTGATTTTCTCAATCATGTAAAAGAATTTTATTTCTGGGGGGAGATTAGCACCAAATATAGTCACTAGGACAGTCTCCGTAAGTTGGACACCTGATTGAGACTTTCTCGTAAATCGACGTAGTTCTTTAACCTTCAATTTATTTTCTGTCTGGATTTCTGTCCCGAGATCAGCTAAATACGTAGTAGGGTCAATGTCATGTAACACAAAACGAGTAGTAATGTTTTCTTGTTGTACATAAGGGGTGACAGGAACCTTTAATAAACTCTCCAATTGAACAATTTGTTTTGCACATTCTAGGTCTTCGGTCTCAATAAGAAGCTTGTTAGTTCGGGTAAATTTTATGCTATGTATTTTGTTATTCAGGGTAATTTTACTATCGATTTCAGCCTTCAATTGATTGGGCTTGTTGCGGGGGAACTGACCTTCACCGGGTTCCAAAAACAAACACACACGTGTGACTCCATTGGTGAAAGCATATTCTAGTTGTAACGGGAGGGGGATATCTTCCTTAAGAAATATATTTGACTCAAGAGATGACTGCTCGTGGAACGTGAAACGGGAATTCATTCTTCCCAAAGATAAACAATTGGTTACCCCACTGCCAGCTGGCAGGAGAACCGAAGTACAACAAATATATAAGCAAAAGAAAAAGCAGAAGAAAACAAAAATAAACACTCACTTGTGTCCTTAAAGAAACAACAGAGGTGAAAAAGCGTGAGAAAACTTACACACTTCGTAAAACTAACCAAGAAAAAGCAAACAGGTCAAGCCAGCACAGCTTACCGCAACACCCCTTTTCCAATCTTATGACAAAATCAAAACAAAACAAAACTTTACTGTTGCCAACTGTATTTTTGTAATTTTGGGATTGGTTAGATGGTTGACCACTGAGCTGAAGAACAACTGCAGGAAATGCTAGACTGGTTTTCGCTTTTCGCTAGGGATCCCTGTTTTCGCGTGCCGTCTTTGAAGTTCGTCTTCCTTCGTTTCTTTTCTGAACGTTAATACGGCAGAAAGCATTTGATACTAGTGTATTTCAATGTAAAATAGTGTAAATTAATGCATTCTTATCAGCGTTATATGAAACATATTTATGAATTTTATTCATGAAATATGAAAGAAAAAGATATAATTTATTGATTTTCTCAAGGCTATATCACTTTAAAAATGAATTATATTAAGAAAAATTACGTATCCGTTGAGTACTGAAGCAATTAGAATCCACATTTTGCTACTCCTTTTTTTTTTTTTTTTTTTTTTTCTTTTTTTGTTCTTCCCTCCGTATTTATCGTTATTATTACTTTTTAAATGATCTTATTTTTTATGAAAAAGCTGTATTTGTGAAACTGTTTAAACAATTCGCCATTAGTGCCTAATTATATACATTCTAACTCTATATATTTTTGCCACTAATTATGTCAATTTTTCTGCAATAAATTGATAGAATTAGCAGTTTTTTTTTTTTTTTTTTTTTTTTACTTTTTGCGTACAAATTTTTGACTTCTAGTTTTTCATGAATTTATATTTTTTATAGATTTCCTGAACACGATTCGATGATTTTTAGAAAATGGCTGGACAAGTGTGACATAAATTTTGTTGCATCTCTCGATCAAGACTCAACGAACAAAGTATCATTAAAAGTTCTATTTATATAGAACTTGAAATAAATTTATGTCTGTCAACTTTTTTTGAATATCACTCAATAGAGAACACTATCTTCCTGTTTTCATCGTAATGTTTATGACAGTATAAGACAAAGTTTCGAGAAAACGAACAAAATGAGAAATATTTTTAAACAAATATTATATAAAAAAAAGTAGTATACTAGTAGTTATAGCATCTCTCCTCCACCTCTCACCCCCTACCCGTGGCCGAGCGATTCAACTCTCAAAGATGGTAGACGGGAAGTGCTGGGTTCGAACCCAGTCTTTCATACACTTAGTTGTTCTGAGCTTTCCGTGTTTTTTTCTGAAACTTACATGAATACGGAGAATGAGTGCTATGAGTTCGTGCTTTCTATGAGTGCGTGAATACGCCCTCATAGAAAGACCCCCCACAGAAGGCATACTACCGAGGTCTAGAACACCTGTGTAGTCAAACTGCCATAACCCTTACACTAATTACATTAATACCAACACCTGCTTCACTTCACTTCTTTCTCGGAGGAGAATATTTTTAATATGAGTATTATTCAAAATAACTCGGCCATACCTTAAAACGAATGGTTGAACCATCCACCTGCGATGATTTAAATAAAAATTATCCACATCTATTTATTTTATTTATTTATTTATTTATTTTTCATTTTTAACAAAAATTAAAAATGCTTTTCTCACTTTTTTTGGATGAGTTATAGCGTTTTGCGATCAAAAGTAAGAAAGAAAATGTCGGTTTCGATCCTAGGTCGCACTTGTTAACCTTTGATTTCCGTGTTTTCTTCGGTTTTATCCAAAACTCGCGTAAATAGAAATCTTAGAAAGTCACTCCTTTTAACAAAAAAAAATAAAAACATGATTTTCGGAATCAGGGAACCAAAGCGTGTAAATATAACAAAAATCCTATTTCGAAAATTTGACCAAAAAAAAACTTTTTCTACCATATATATTGGGTAATGTAAAGTAATTTTTCTTTTTTTTAAAATAATTTTAGCAATTTCTTTGTTCTTTTAAATAAGTTTACTTTAAATAAGCAATGTAATTTTCATAACGAATACACAATGCTTTTCCTATGAAGATGTGCTTTTTTAACAAAAACGTTATAAAGACGATAATTATTAAGAATATATAATCTAAAAACTAATTTTTAATCATTATAAAACAAGAAATATTTTTATTCTTTTTAGCAAAATCTTGTTTGTTTCTTAATGGAATAAAATTGAATGATTATGATACAGTGAAACTTAGCCCATATTTAAGCAAGTTTCGGAGAAAAGTACTGAAATCTCCGAATGGCTTGTTCGACGAGTGTGACCTGTGCTCGAACCTGACCTCACGTTTTCGAGCTTTCAGAGCAGAATCCCTCTGCCACTGGGTTTAGATACAATGGAACGGACTCATGTGCATTATGCTATTTTTGATGGCATATATATAAATTATTGAAAATCTGCCAGATTTGATTTTTAAGTTTAAAAATTTATATGTTTTATTTTATTTTTATACAGATTTTTTTTTTTTTTTTTTAGATAAATGAAAGATATGATATTACTTTTTCAATGCTTAAAACTGTGTCATTCGTTCTTTGAAGAACCCATCTTGTAATTACAAATCAGATAAACAATGTGGGTTTGGTTGGGTTGTGAAGTTTAAGGCCGATTGATTGTTCTAAGGTCCTAGGCCTATAGGTGGAGTGGCTTGAGTAGGGGCCTTTCTAAGGGCTCCTAGCCCATATTTACGCCAGTTTTGGTGAAATCCACGAAAAACTCTGAACAGTTAGGTTGATGAGCACGAGATTTCATCGAACCCCGCATTTCCTGTCTATCAGCTTTGAGCGCAGATATAAACAATGTAATTGTGACACATACATACTTTATACAGCAATATCTGAACAGGTAGTTAAAATGTTTTTGTAAGTCTAATTTATTGAAATTTTTATAATGAATCTACTAATGTAAAGTATTCAAATGATAATCTGATAATTTGTATGCATTTACAGATAACCATGTATCATTTTTTATATCATATTCTAAAGTGACCTTTTTCGACATTTACATTTGTCTACTTTTATATTATTTATCTTCATTATTTATTATGTGTAATGTACATTTATTCCTTGTATTTTAATGAAGTTAACGAAAAGCAAGAAAGAAAAATCATGCAGTACGCATTGATTAGTAACACTTTCCAACTGTACGTAATTGTTGTATCGAATAACTTTTATTATTCTTTGCCTACGTTATCACACAACAGACAGAAGGACTGAAAAATATATAGATAGACTAATTGATTTTAAAATTGCTCTTAGGCATTTTGGAAAGGGTTAAAAAGGCTTAACGCAAAAAAAGAAATGCAGCCATTAGATTATAATTACAGCTTTTGATCTCTCTGAATATTTTAGTGTAGCCCTGTAAATCAGAAAGTTAATCATATCATATTCTATACAAAAGATTATTTTAGAGTATTAACAATAAATGTTAATATTTTTATGATTTTTACAGTAGAAAGACTTTTAAATATAATTTTTAAAAAATTCTGTCCTAAAACGTAATGCATTGGCATATTTTTTTTTTTTTTTTTTGTCCCTCTAAACAAACTAGTTGTACAGGACCTATTAATGTCATTCTAAATGGAGAAAATTCTATAGGGATAATGTTTATAAAAACAACACTCATAGAACACGATGCTTTTGAATGCTTTTGGGTGTCCCTGTACACAAACCAGAAGAGATATTCACTCCATTTTCAATATGGAACATCCGATAGTGAACTTCAATAAAATATATCAGTTTCGAGAAATTCCATAGATAATTAATGGAGTTGGAGCGCGGGCTTACAGACAGACAGACAGATGGACAGATGCACAAACTGAAATCATATTCGCACTTAAAAATGTTAGAAAGTGTTAAAAACATTCAATGTAAACGAAAGTAATATTTTAGCAATTTTTTATTAATAGCTCTTAATATAAATGGATATTATTCTGTCACCCTGTAAATCTAATGCTAATTATGCTATATTCTATGCAAAGCATTTTTTTGTGCAGATAAATAACATAATTCAATTTCCTAAAGCTTCGTGGAAAGTAATTAAAATTTGATTTATAGAAATATCTCTCATAAAACGCAATGCTTTGGAATACTTTTGAGTGTCCCTGTATATAAATCGGTGGTGATATTTCCTCCATTTTATACAGGAAACATCCAGTAGAGAATTGGAATAATATATTTCAATTTCATTAAGATATGTCTACAGTAAAGGTATGAAAATATGGTTTATAGAAATAGCTCTCATAGAACACAATGCTTTGAAATACTTTCGGGTGTTCCTGTACACAAACCAGTAGAGGTATAAATTCCATTTTCAATAGGGAACATCCGATAGTGAACTTGAATAACATATATCAGTTTTAAGAAATTCCATAAATATTTACGGGAGTTAGAGATCGGACAGACAGACAGGCAGACGGACGAACGGACGGACTTGCAGATACACAAAACTGAAATCATATTCCCACTTAAAAAATGCTAGAAAGTGTTAAAAACGCTTAACGTAAACGAAAGTACAATTCTAGCAATTTTTTATTATTACCTCTTAATATAACTAGATATTTTTGTGCCACCCTGTAAATCTAATGCTAATCATGCTACATTCTATGCAAAGAATTCTTTTGTGCGTGTAAATAACATATTTCAATTTCTTAAAAGTTAAAACTTCGTGGATAGTAAAGTTATTAAAGTTTGATTTATGGAAATATCTCTCCTAGAACGCAATGCTTTGGAATACTTTTGAGTGTCTCTGTACATGAACCGATGGTGATATTTCCTCCATTTGATAGAGGGAACATCCAATAGTGAACTTGAATAACATATTTTAATTTCATTAAGATATGTCTACAGTAAAGGTATGAAAATATGGTTTATAGAAATACCTCTTATAGAACACAATGCTTTGGAATACTTTCGGGTGTCCCTGTACACAAACCAGTAGAGGTATAGACTCCATTTTCAATAGGGAACGTCCGATAGTGAACTTGAATAACATATTTCAATTTCATTAAGATATGTCTAGAGTAAAGGTATGAAAATATGATTTATAGAAATACCTCTCATAGAACACAATGCTTTGAAATACTTTCGGGTGTCCCTGTACACAAACCAGTAGAGGTATAAACTCCATTTTCTATAGGGAACGTCCGACAGTGAACTTGAATAACATATTTCAATTTCATTAAGATATATCTACAATAAAGATGTGAAAATATGGTTTATAGAAATAACTCTCATAGAACACAATGCTTTGGAATATTTTCGGGTGTCCCTGTACACAAACCAGTAGAGGTATAGACTCCATTTTCAATAGGGACCGTCCGATAGTGAACTTGAGTAACATATATCAGTTTCAAGAAATTCCATAAATATTTACGGGAGTTAGAGCGCGGACAGACAGACAGACGGACAGACAGACAGACAGACAGACAAACCGAAGTCATAAACACTTTTCAACCTTGTTGGAAAGTGTTAAAAAGGAAGAAATGTATACACAGGTCTGCAAAATTTTATAGTATTTACATAATGTGACAAGAGTTTGACAATAAAGTTTAAATTTACCCGTGAAATGTTATCTTTTTTAGTTCCCCATCATACTGTAGGCAGGGCCCGACTTAGGCTACCTGCAGCCCCGGGGCAAGCCTATTCTGGGGGGCCCCCTTGCAGTGGCATAAGAGGTCTTTAGGTTGCAGAATTTCTGTATTCCCCTGTAGGGGGGCCCCTTCCAGAAGGGGGGCCCAGGGCATTTGCCCCGTATGCCCTGCCGTAAGTCGGGGCCTGACTGTAGGTATGGGGAACTTAGGTAATCGTGAAAATTTTCGACCTCGGTTTTTTGACTTTTTTACACATTTTCAGGTGTGAGGAATCCGAAAATGACAAAATTTCTATGGTGTCTGTCTGTAGGGTGTCTGTTAGTGTGTAAGTCCGTTAGTTTGTTAGTCTGTGTACACGATATCTCAAGAACAAATTGTCGCAGAGAGGTCAGATCAGTTTTAAAATATTACTTTCGACACTGGCAAGAACCCTATTTATTTGCAACATTCGAATTTAAAAACTTCGTAAGTTATTAGAAATTTACGATTTTCTTAACATGGGAGAATAGGACGAAAATTCACTTAAACGTGCATTAAATGGAAACTTTTTACTGTAAAAATGTCAGACCAGTTTTAAAATATCAGTTTTGATGCCGGAAGGAACATCAGTAACTATAAATATGCTACTTTGAAAATTTCGCAAGTTATTGGAAATTTACGAATTTCTTAACATGGCAGTATAGGGCAAAATTTCACAGAAACGTCAATTTTTAGAGATATTTTCATCGTAAAGATGTCAGACTACTTTTGAAATATTATTTAGGACACTGGTATGAATATTAATGACTGAATTTTCCAATATAAAAATTTCGTAAGTTATTGGAAATTTACGAATTTCTTAACAGGGCATCATAGAGCAAAATTTCACATAAACGTCAATCTTGAGGGATATTTTCATCGTAAAGATGTCAAACCACTTTCGAAATATTATTTAGGATACTGGCATGAATATCATAGACTATGATTTTTCCAATTTAAAAAAATTCGTAAGTTATTTGGAATTTACGATTTACTTAACATGCCAGAATAAGATAAAATTGAGCATAAACTTTCATTTTGAGGCTCATAAATACATTAGACAACTTCAAAATTACATTTATGATATTTGTTTGAACATGATTGAATACAAATATTCTAATATTAAAATTTCGTAAATTATTCGTAATTTACGATTTTACCAACATAACGAAATTGTAAATTTTTCATATAAATATGAATTTTGAGGATTATTGCATTGGAAATAGTAGCATGAAAACTAAACAACGGAATTGACCTTGATAAAATAAATTAATAGATTAGAATAAAATAAATATATCGAAGTGAACGGTGGATAGCCTATTAGGCGGTGTTTTCATTCTGTCACTGTGTCAAGCTTTTGTCAAATTCATTTCTTTTAACATGATTATATCTCTCAAACTAGAAATTTTTGAGAACATAAATATGATGGGGAACTGAGCAGAGTCCACGTATGCCAACTAGTTTTTTCTGTAGAGATTTTAGTTGATTTGTCTATTCATACAACCATATATAAAACATGATATCACCATTTTTAATTTTAATTCATTAAGGAGCACTACAGTAATTGAAAACCGTGCGAATACTGCGTGCCGTACAAGTTTGAAGAATTTCTCTAGTGATAGCAGACGAATTCTTGAAAAACCGGCACGCACGATTACTGAGTAAAAAAGCATTTGCTCCAGTTGTTCTCCAGCTGAGTGTGGTTGACTGATTGAACATGAAAGAACTTAATAAAACATATTTCATGTTGTAAATATTTGTTTTCTACAGTTATAAAGACAAATGCCTAATTAAAAAGCAGAACATTTTTTTATCTTTCGAGAGACACCATACACATGGAAATCGTCCCCAAAAAATTGGTGTTTTCGGTGCTTTTCTTTACTGTTAACAATGGTCTCTATTTTTCAAAATGGTGGTCAAACGCTTAAATTACAAAAATGGCACCCTCTCTATATTTCATCCTTAGCATGTCAAAAATATACTTCAAGCATAAAAAAAAAGGTCCCCTCCAAAAAGCACTCGGGTTCCAATTTTTTGACCGGACTACTGCTTTAAGTGTATACTTATTGTATTTTAATCTAGAATTTGAATTTCTCTATTAAATGCATGGTGTCCCCATTTTTGAAGTAAAAAGTGGGGACATAACGGCATTTGCCCCCATTTCTGCAATTCAAAATTTGGTCACCCTACTTTTATTGCGTTTTTTCGCCATTTATATAAATAATTTATATAGATTTATCACTTCCATGTTATCGGATAAAGGGGCCGCAGTAGGCAGGTCGGTAGAGCGCCGAGCTCGTAATTGGAAGATTGCAGGTTCGATACTCGAGCCGTCCAAAGACCGTCGTGTACACTAATGGTCGCAGGTGCATGTAAAATCCGTCATAGCCGAAATGTCCAAATTGTACCTCTGGAAGTCACCGAAGTGGAGGAACCATTACCTCCGTGAAGGATCAGAATTGTCATAGCATGTCTCCAGACCATCCTTAGGGGTGCGTACCAGACCGTTGCCAATTACCCATAGCGTAGTACTAATGTGACATTAAACACAACCAACGAACTATCGAACAAAGATTTTTGATTCCGAAAAAAGTTTTGACATCAGCCATTAGAGTGGCTAGAAGTTGAAACTCGGTTTGGCGTAGGAATAGATAGAGCTCCTCCAATAAAGGCTGGCTCATTAGGCATTTTGTTTCCCACTCAGCGATTGTTGCCGACGCGGTCCGAATTTCAAGTGTTATCAAATCACATAAAATGGAGGTTTTGCAGCCGAAAATTGCTCAAATCATAGCAGAACTGTTTTAGAACGTTTAGATTTCCAACACATGAAGAAAGGCGAAAGAAATGGGCTATTAATTGTCCAAAAGAAATTGTACGCTTAGCTTTCAATCACAAATATGAAGCATAATCATGATATGTTTTCTTGCATTTTTTGTATCAATTATTTGTTTTTATTGCTGTTTGATTATCTAAATGTTGTATTTTACAACCTACACTACTTTTCAACGTGCATAAATATTTAAAATTAACTAATTTAACAGCAACAGTGATGGCTACTTTTTACAAGGGTTATAAGAAAATTTCGCCAAATATTACTGCCAAACTTATCAAGTATAAACAACAATTCGCTCTTCTGTTTAGGCAAATTCGCCATTTTCGGCGATAAAGACGCTGAGTAATACGTCTGGAACTAAACATCGCCAAGCTATATTTCCGCTGGGCAACAATCAACAGCTGTAAGTCAGCTCAATCTCATCTCTATATTGACGACCGGCAAGAGCTTCATTCCGAATGATGTGGGGATCAGTTCACCTATCAATGGATCCCCACCCTCTCCAAATCTGATACTTTTGTGCACGAACGTAGGATTGTTTCTAGTACGACTTTCCCTACAAATAAAAATATGCCTATTATCGTGATGAACAGAAAAACGAGATTTGCCAAAGAAAAAATATTGCGCCATTCATTTCTCTCCACTTTATATGCTCTGTTGCCCACTCCCTGCGAGCGCGACAATTTCTAACTGTTAAAGTAACACACATTATGGACGACTAGAACGAGGCGGAGTTTCCTTTTGTTTGTGGGGAAAAGCTGCGCTATGTTTGGCTATAGTCCTTTATTTGTGGGGTAAATTAAGACTCCTATAGGTTAAATTTCACCATGACGTCGAACGACGACAAAAGGTCAAGTCGTCAATTGGTCGATGAGTCTAATCAAAAAACGATTCAAAAAGCCAGACGACCATAAATTTTCCACTGAACCGTGTTCCTCAAAAGAAAAACAGAGAGAGAAAATTTCACGGGTTTTTGTAAAGCCATCCCAGTTCATCGGTTCCAGATATTGAAAATACGCCTGTACCACGAGAAAGAGCATTTATAACCAATTCTTAAAGTACATTTTTTTTTAAATACGGATTTTTTATATTTTTAAAAAAGTTTTAAGAAGGGTCTAAAATTTCTCTTTTTCTCGATCGTCTTTTTTGAAACGCCCTGTACGAAAGAGAAATATTCCCATTTCTTAACAACTGGTATATTTTGAAAGGTCATTTAATCCTCTTTCGAACCATATAAAAATTTTAAAAAATACGGATTAGCGATCCATATTCTAGATTTTACGAAACATCGATTTTTTCACAAAACATTTTATAACTCAAAACCTATTAGAGATAAATCTTTTTTTTTCTTTGTATATAGATCTCGATTAGACGAATTAGATCTCAAAAGATTGAGAGTTTGTTTCAAAAACTGAATCAGCTATAATTTTTTTAATTTTCTGCATCCGTGTACTTTTTCATAAGATTCTGATTATCGCGCTTGCGGGTCGAACAATACTTGGTATATAGGATACCATGGAAACTCTCTTTTACTTTTACAGACGATATTTCGAAAGTGCAGCGAAAGAAAAATATCTTTTACTGATTGAGGTCACGCGTTTTTTGACTGCGATTAAAAATTTCAAATTTCAAAATTCTTCAATTTTCCTTTGTTGCACACAAAACTTACTATACAGCAATCACACCACAAGAAAAACTTGCATTTCAAATTTCATTGATTTCGGTCGATAATAATAATAAAAAAAACTAGTACGTTGTGGCCACCACAAGACTTTCTTCTATATTTTCCTATAAAAATTCACTCAGACAATATTTAGAAAAAAAAAAAAAAAAAAAAAAAATAGATTTTTTTTTTCAAAGTTTTTTTTTGTTAAAAGTAAAAAAATCGATAACTTTGTTTTAGATAATCACATATTTATAGTTCAACCATTCGTTTTAAAGGTATTGACGAGACCTTTCGAAATATACCCATCTTGAAAATTTACCCCCCCCCCCCCGCCGGGGGTACATCTCCCCAGGGGAGGAAGCGATGCCCCACCATGCACAATTTTTTTTCCGAATTAACTACTACTATTATCAATAATTCATATTAATTTTACAATCACAGGTTAATAATAACTCTCATTATGTACATTTATACGAAATTTTGTCCTATACTGCCATGTTAAAAATTTTGAAAAAATACGATCACAGCGCCACCTTTTGAGCGATTGATCCCCAAATCTAATCAGCCCCAGTTTATGTCAGGGGCCAACTAAATACCAAGTTTGGTTAAATTTCGTTAAAAAAAAAAAAAAAAAAGATTTTTTTTCTAAATTTTAGAAAAAGTAGGATGGCAACGCAACCTGTAAGACAATTTTTACCAAAAGTTGATAGGCACTAATTCATGTCAAGGTGCAACTACGTACCAATTTGTATGAAATTCTGTGCAGTAGTTCCTGAGATACAGTTGCCACAAAATTTTGTCACACACACACACACAGATACACAGACATTCTCTAAAAATGGTCAAATCGTGTTCTACACTCTCAAAACGTGTAAATCCATCAAAAAGCCGAGGTCGAAAATTTTTACGAATCCAATACTTTCTTCTATTGAACATAGAAGAAAGTAAAAATACATTTTAATTGGCGCCGTAATATTTTAAAATTTCAATATTTCAAATTCTAATAATAATTAAATTATTTTTAATACATCATTCGAAAGACATTTTAAAGTACTTTTATATTATCAAAGTGGGATTCGATATTTCACCTGAATTACATGTTTTAAGGTCTCCTGATTAGGTTTTCTTTTGTATCTCGGCTAACTAATTAAAATAATTTCATAAGTAATACATCATTTGAAAGCTTTGTTGATTTGGTATTGAACAGTAGATTACAGAATTTTCTACCGCCAAATGGCGCTTTAATATTTTAAATTTTCAATATTTCAAATTATAATTATCATTAAATTATTTTTAATACATCATTCGAAAGACATTTTAAAGTACTTTTCTATTATCAAAGTGGGATTTGATATTTCACCTGATTTACATGTTTTAAGGTCTCCTGATTAGGTTTTCTTTTGTATCTCAGCTAACTAATTAAAATAATTTCATAAGTAATACATCATTTGAAAGCTTTGTTGATTTGGAATTGAATAGCAGATTATAGAAATTTCTATCGCCAAATGGCGCTGTAATATTTTAAAATTTCAATATTTCAAATTCTGATGAGCGAGGAATGTGTTGTAAGTTCCATAACGGGGATAAGGCACCGCAGGCGCCACCGAGCGAGACTTTGCTAAAGTCAGAAGTTTGAAAGATCATAAAATAGTGAGCTAACAGGCTGTTTCAGATATTGAAACGGGAAGAGGGTGCCGAAGGCGCTACCAAGCGGTAATTTACTGCGATTAAATTTTTTTTTCAAGGATCGCGAACCAGCTGGTCGCTGAAGGCGGCTAGTCTATAATAATAAAAGGAACAGGTTGTCTCTCTGCCTGTCCGTCTGTTCTTCTATGCGTTCAGCCCCTTTTGAACGCAGAAGTACAAGAAATGACATACGGATGCTCTGAAGCCTTTCCGAGGTCCTCCTGAAAATAGAATTTAAAAATCTTAATTAGTTTCGGAGATCTTAATTAAAACGTCACCCATGTCGATTGAAAAAAGACCAAAAATCCACGGCTTATTGCTTAAAAAGAGGCATTCTATCAGCAGACGATTTTAACCGTTGTCTGGAATGGAAACAAAACATCTAGAAGTAATTAATGCCACATGATCTTGAACTGGGGTTAAAAATTGCAAATTTCAAAGTGCTTCAAATTTTCTTTTTCGCACACAACACTTAATATACAACCTATTCAGCACAAAAACAACCTGCAGTTAAAATTTCATCGATTTTCATTTATAAACAAAGCAGTTACATTTTAATTGCAAATTAAATTTTATTCTAACACGTAATCAATCTTTCAATAGACGATTGGAGTTTCCATAGCAACAAAATACATTTGAGGAACTAAAAAATCCTTTTTCTTTTTACTTCCACTACCCGACTACCGTGGTATATATAGGTTTTGGCTTTGGGAACCTAAAAAACATTTATTTTTCTTTTTACTTCCATTAATCGACTACCGTAGATAATGGAATTAGAGATTTCATGTGATTTACATGTTTTAGAATGTCCTGATTAGGTTTTTCTTTTGTATCTCAGCTACTAATTAAAATAATTTCATGAGTAACACATTATTTGAAAGCTTTGTTGATTTGGAATTGAACAGTAGATTACAGAAATTTCTACCGCCAGATATTTTAAAATTTCAATATTTCAAATTCTAATTAAATTATTTTTAATACACCATTCAAAAGATATTTTAAAGTACTTTTATATTATCGAAAGTGGGATCCGAGATTTCACCTGTTTTACACGTTTTGAGGTCTTCTGAATCGGTATACTTTTGTATCTCAGCTACTAATTAAAACTAGTACGTTGTGTCCATCACAAGACTTTCTTCTATATTTTCCTATACAAATTCACTCAATAACAATTTAAAAAAAATAAAAAATTCCAAGGGTTTTTTTCGTTAAAAGTAAAAAAAAAAAATCGATAACTTTGTTTCAAATTATCACATATTTATAGTTCAACCATTCGTTTTAAAGGTATTGACGAGACCTTTCGAAAGATACCCAACTTGGAAATTTACCCCACCCCGTGGGGTACTTCCCCCCAGGAAGGGAAGCGATGCCCCCAAATGCACAAAATTTTTTTCCTAATTAACTACTACTATTATTAATAATTCTTATTAATTTTACAATCACAGGTTAAGAATAAATCTCATTGTGTACATTTATACGAAATTTTGTCCTATACTGCCATGTTAAAAATTTAGAAAAAATACAATCACAGCGCCTCCTGTTGTGCGATTGATCCCTAAATCTAATTAGCACCAGTTTATGTCAGGGGCCAACTAAATACCATGTTTGGTTAAATTTCGTTAATTTTTTTTTTTTTTTTTATTACGATTTTTTTTCTAAGTTTTTTTTTTTTTCGTAAAAAGTAAAAAAAATCGATAACATTGTTTTAAATTATCACAGATTTAGAGTTCAACCATTCGTTTTAAAGGTATTGACGAGACCTTTCGAAAGATACCCATCTTGAAAATTTACTCCCCTCGAGGGGGGACTTCCTCCCCCCCAGGGGGGTTGACGAGGCTCCTACACATACAAAAAATATTTCCCAGTTGACTATCTCTATTATAAATAATTCTTGTAAATTTCATAATGATTACTAAAAAATAATTCTCTTTATGCACATTTATACAAAATTTTGTCCTATATCACCATGTTAAAAATTTAGAAAAAGTAGGACGGCAACGCAACCTGTAAGACAATTTTTACCAAAAGTTGATAGGCACTAATTTATGTCAAGGTGCAGCTACATACCAATTTGTATGAAATTCTGTGCAGTAGTTTCTGAGATACAGTTGCCACAAAATTTTGTCACACACACACACAGACAGACAGACATTTTCTAAAAATGGTCAAATCATGTTCTACTGCTCTCAAAACGTGTAAATCTATCAAAAACCCGAGGTCGAAAATTTTTACGAATCTAATACTTTCTTCTATTGAATATAGAAGAAAGTAATAATTTCATAAGTAATACATCATTTGAAAGCTTTGTTGATTTGGTATCGAACAGTAGATTACAGAAATTTCTACCGCCAGATGGCGCTGTAATAATTTAAAATTTCAATATTTCAAATCCTAATTATTATTAAATTATTTTTATTACATCATTCGAAAGGTATTTTAAAGTACTTTTATATTATCGAAAGTGGGATTCGATATTTCACCTGAATTACATGTTTTAAGGTCTCCTGATTAGGTTTTCTTTTGTATCTCGGCTAACTAATTAAAATAATTTCATAAGTAATACATCATTTGAAAGCTTTGTTGATATGGTATTGAACAGTAGATTACAGAATTTTCTACCGCCAAATGGCGCTTTAATATTTTAAATTTTCAATATTTCAAATTATAATTATCATTAAATTATTTTTAATACATCATTCGAAAGACATTTTAAAGTACTTTTCTATTATCAAAGTGGGATTTGATATTTCACCTGATTTACATGTTTTAAGGTCTCCTGATTAGGTTTTCTTTTGTATCTCAGCTAACTAATTAAAATAATTTCATAAGTAATACATCATTTGAAAGCTTTGTTGATTTGGAATTGAATAGCAGATTATAGAAATTTCTATCGCCAAATGGCGCTGTAATATTTTAAAATTTCAATATTTCAAATTCTGATGAGCGAGGAATGTGTTGTAAGTTCCATAACGGGGATAAGGCACCGCAGGCGCCACCGAGCGAGACTTTGCTAAAGTCAGAAGTTTGAAAGATCATAAAATAGTGAGCTAACAGGCTGTTTCAGATATTGAAACGGGAAGAGGGTGCCGAAGGCGCTACCAAGCGGTAATTTACTGCGATTAAATTTTTTTTTCAAGGATCGCGAACCAGCTGGTCGCTGAAGGCGGCTAGTCTATAATAATAAAAGGAACAGGTTGTCTCTCTGCCTGTCCGTCTGTTCTTCTATGCGTTCAGCCCCTTTTGAACGCAGAAGTACAAGAAATGACATACGGATGCTCTGAAGCCTTTCCGAGGTCCTCCTGAAAATAGAATTTAAAAATCTTAATTAGTTTCGGAGATCTTAATTAAAACGTCGACCCATGTCGATTGAAAAAAGACCAAAAATCCACGGCTTATTGCTTAAAAAGAGGCATTCTATCAGCAGACGATTTTAACCGTTGTCTGGAATGGAAACAAAACATCTAGAAGTAATTAATGCCACATGATCTTGAACTGGGGTTAAAAATTGCAAATTTCAAAGTGCTTCAAATTTTCTTTTTCGCACACAACACTTAATATACAACCTATTCAGCACAAAAACAACCTGCAGTTAAAATTTCATCGATTTTCATTTATAAACAAAGCAGTTACATTTTAATTGCAAATTAAATTTTATTCTAACACGTAATCAATCTTTCAATAGACGATTGGAGTTTCCATAGCAACAAAATACATTTGAGGAACTAAAAAATCCTTTTTCTTTTTACTTCCACTACCCGACTACCGTGGTATATATAGGTTTTGGCTTTGGGAACCTAAAAAACATTTATTTTTCTTTTTACTTCCATTAATCGACTACCGTAGATAATGGAATTAGAGATTTCACGTGATTTACATGTTTTAGAATGTCCTGATTAGGTTTTTCTTTTGTATCTCAGCTACTAATTAAAATAATTTCATGAGTAACACATTATTTGAAAGCTTTGTTGATTTGGAATTGAACAGTAGATTACAGAAATTTCTACCGCCAGATATTTTAAAATTTCAATATTTCAAATTCTAATTAAATTATTTTTAATACACCATTCAAAAGATATTTTAAAGTACTTTTATATTATCGAAAGTGGGATCCGAGATTTCACCTGTTTTACACGTTTTGAGGTCTTCTGAATCGGTATACTTTTGTATCTCAGCTACTAATTAAAACTAGTACGTTGTGTCCATCACAAGACTTTCTTCTATATTTTCCTATACAAATTCACTCAATAACAATTTAAAAAAAATAAAAAATTCCAAGGGTTTTTTTCGTTAAAAGTAAAAAAAAAAATCGATAACTTTGTTTCAAATTATCACATATTTATAGTTCAACCATTCGTTTTAAAGGTATTGACGAGACCTTTCGAAAGATACCCAACTTGGAAATTTACCCCACCCCGTGGGGTACTTCCCCCCAGGAAGGGAAGCGATGCCCCCAAATGCACAAAATTTTTTTCCTAATTAACTACTACTATTATTAATAATTCTTATTAATTTTACAATCACAGGTTAAGAATAAATCTCATTGTGTACATTTATACGAAATTTTGTCCTATACTGCCATGTTAAAAATTTAGAAAAAATACAATCACAGCGCCTCCTGTTGTGCGATTGATCCCTAAATCTAATTAGCACCAGTTTATGTCAGGGGCCAACTAAATACCATGTTTGGTTAAATTTCGTTAATTTTTTTTTTTTTTTTTTATTACGATTTTTTTTCTAAGTTTTTTTTTTTTTTTTCGTAAAAAGTAAAAAAAATCGATAACATTGTTTTAAATTATCACAGATTTAGAGTTCAACCATTCGTTTTAAAGGTATTGACGAGACCTTTCGAAAGATACCCATCTTGAAAATTTACTCCCCTCGAGGGGGGACTTCCTCCCCCCCAGGGGGGTTGACGAGGCTCCTACACATACAAAAAAAATTTCCCAGTTGACTATCTCTATTATAAATAATTCTTGTAAATTTCATAATGATTACTAAAAAATAATTCTCTTTATGCACATTTATACAAAATTTTGTCCTATATCACCATGTTAAAAATTTAGAAAAAGTAGGACGGCAACGCAACCTGTAAGACAATTTTTACCAAAAGTTGATAGGCACTAATTTATGTCAAGGTGCAGCTACATACCAATTTGTATGAAATTCTGTGCAGTAGTTTCTGAGATACAGTTGCCACAAAATTTTGTCACACACACACACAGACAGACAGACATTTTCTAAAAATGGTCAAATCATGTTCTACTGCTCTCAAAACGTGTAAATCTATCAAAAACCCGAGGTCGAAAATTTTTACGAATCTAATACTTTCTTCTATTGAATATAGAAGAAAGTAATAATTTCATAAGTAATACATCATTTGAAAGCTTTGTTGATTTGGTATCGAACAGTAGATTACAGAAATTTCTACCGCCAGATGGCGCTGTAATAATTTAAAATTTCAATATTTCAAATCCTAATTATTATTAAATTATTTTTATTACATCATTCGAAAGGTATTTTAAAGTACTTTTATATTATCGAAAGTGGGATTCGATATTTCACCTGAATTACATGTTTTAAGGTCTCCTGATTAGGTTTTCTTTTGTATCTCGGCTAACTAATTAAAATTATTTCATAAGTAATACATCATTTGAAAGCTTTGTTGATATGGTATTGAACAGTAGATTACAGAATTTTCTACCGCCAAATGGCGCTTTAATATTTTAAATTTTCAATATTTCAAATTATAATTATCATTAAATTATTTTTAATACATCATTCGAAAGACATTTTAAAGTACTTTTCTATTATCAAAGTGGGATTTGATATTTCACCTGATTTACATGTTTTAAGGTCTCCTGATTAGGTTTTCTTTTGTATCTCAGCTAACTAATTAAAATAATTTCATAAGTAATACATCATTTGAAAGCTTTGTTGATTTGGAATTGAATAGCAGATTATAGAAATTTCTATCGCCAAATGGCGCTGTAATATTTTAAAATTTCAATATTTCAAATTCTGATGAGCGAGGAATGTGTTGTAAGTTCCATAACGGGGATAAGGCACCGCAGGCGCCACCGAGCGAGACTTTGCTAAAGTCAGAAGTTTGAAAGATCATAAAATAGTGAGCTAACAGGCTGTTTCAGATATTGAAACGGGAAGAGGGTGCCGAAGGCGCTACCAAGCGGTAATTTACTGCGATTAAATTTTTTTTTCAAGGATCGCGAACCAGCTGGTCGCTGAAGGCGGCTAGTCTATAATAATAAAAGGAACAGGTTGTCTCTCTGCCTGTCCGTCTGTTCTTCTATGCGTTCAGCCCCTTTTGAACGCAGAAGTACAAGAAATGACATACGGATGCTCTGAAGCCTTTCCGAGGTCCTCCTGAAAATAGAATTTAAAAATCTTAATTAGTTTCGGAGATCTTAATTAAAACGTCGACCCATGTCGATTGAAAAAAGACCAAAAATCCACGGCTTATTGCTTAAAAAGAGGCATTCTATCAGCAGACGATTTTAACCGTTGTCTGGAATGGAAACAAAATATCTAGAAGTAATTAATGCCACATGATCTTGAACTGGGGTTAAAAATTGCAAATTTCAAAGTGCTTCAAATTTTCTTTTTCGCACACAACACTTAATATACAACCTATTCAGCACAAAAACAACCTGCAGTTAAAATTTCATCGATTTTCATTTATAAACAAAGCAGTTACATTTTAATTGCAAATTAAATTTATTCTAACACGTAATCAATCTTTCAATAGACGATTGGAGTTTCCATAGCAACAAAATACATTTGAGGAACTAAAAAATCCTTTTTCTTTTTACTTCCACTACCCGACTACCGTGGTATATATAGGTTTTGGCTTTGGGAACCTAAAAAACATTTATTTTTCTTTTTACTTCCATTAATCGACTACCGTAGATAATGGAATTAGAGATTTCACGTGATTTACATGTTTTAGAATGTCCTGATTAGGTTTTTCTTTTGTATCTCAGCTACTAATTAAAATAATTTCATGAGTAACACATTATTTGAAAGCTTTGTTGATTTGGAATTGAACAGTAGATTACAGAAATTTCTACCGCCAGATATTTTAAAATTTCAATATTTCAAATTCTAATTAAATTATTTTTAATACACCATTCAAAAGATATTTTAAAGTACTTTTATATTATCGAAAGTGGGATCCGAGATTTCACCTGTTTTACACGTTTTGAGGTCTTCTGAATCGGTATACTTTTGTATCTCAGCTACTAATTAAAACTAGTACGTTGTGTCCATCACAAGACTTTCTTCTATATTTTCCTATACAAATTCACTCAATAACAATTTAAAAAAAATAAAAAATTCCAAGGGTTTTTTTCGTTAAAAGTAAAAAAAAAAATCGATAACTTTGTTTCAAATTATCACATATTTATAGTTCAACCATTCGTTTTAAAGGTATTGACGAGACCTTTCGAAAGATACCCAACTTGGAAATTTACCCCACCCCGTGGGGTACTTCCCCCCAGGAAGGGAAGCGATGCCCCCAAATGCACAAAATTTTTTTCCTAATTAACTACTACTATTATTAATAATTCTTATTAATTTTACAATCACAGGTTAAGAATAAATCTCATTGTGTACATTTATACGAAATTTTGTCCTATACTGCCATGTTAAAAATTTAGAAAAAATACAATCACAGCGCCTCCTGTTGTGCGATTGATCCCTAAATCTAATTAGCACCAGTTTATGTCAGGGGCCAACTAAATACCATGTTTGGTTAAATTTCGTTAATTTTTTTTTTTTTTTTTTATTACGATTTTTTTTCTAAGTTTTTTTTTTTTTTCGTAAAAAGTAAAAAAAATCGATAACATTGTTTTAAATTATCACAGATTTAGAGTTCAACCATTCGTTTTAAAGGTATTGACGAGACCTTTCGAAAGATACCCATCTTGAAAATTTACTCCCCTCGAGGGGGGACTTCCTCCCCCCCAGGGGGGTTGACGAGGCTCCTACACATACAAAAAAAATTTCCCAGTTGACTATCTCTATTATAAATAATTCTTGTAAATTTCATAATGATTACTAAAAAATAATTCTCTTTATGCACATTTATACAAAATTTTGTCCTATATCACCATGTTAAAAATTTAGAAAAAGTAGGACGGTACCGCAACCTGTAAGACAATTTTTACCAAAAGTTGATAGGCACTAATTTATGTCAAGGTGCAGCTACATACCAATTTGTATGAAATTCTGTGCAGTAGTTTCTGAGATACAGTTGCCACAAAATTTTGTCACACACACACACAGACAGACAGACATTTTCTAAAAATGGTCAAATCATGTTCTACTGCTCTCAAAACGTGTAAATCTATCAAAAACCCGAGGTCGAAAATTTTTACGAATCTAATACTTTCTTCTATTGAATATAGAAGAAAGTAATAATTTCATAAGTAATACATCATTTGAAAGCTTTGTTGATTTGGTATCGAACAGTAGATTACAGAAATTTCTACCGCCAGATGGCGCTGTAATAATTTAAAATTTCAATATTTCAAATCCTAATTATTATTAAATTATTTTTATTACATCATTCGAAAGGTATTTTAAAGTACTTTTATATTATCGAAAGTGGGATTCGATATTTCACCTGAATTACATGTTTTAAGGTCTCCTGATTAGGTTTTCTTTTGTATCTCGGCTAACTAATTAAAATAATTTCATAAGTAATACATCATTTGAAAGCTTTGTTGATATGGTATTGAACAGTAGATTACAGAATTTTCTACCGCCAAATGGCGCTTTAATATTTTAAATTTTCAATATTTCAAATTATAATTATCATTAAATTATTTTTAATACATCATTCGAAAGACATTTTAAAGTACTTTTCTATTATCAAAGTGGGATTTGATATTTCACCTGATTTACATGTTTTAAGGTCTCCTGATTAGGTTTTCTTTTGTATCTCAGCTAACTAATTAAAATAATTTCATAAGTAATACATCATTTGAAAGCTTTGTTGATTTGGAATTGAATAGCAGATTATAGAAATTTCTATCGCCAAATGGCGCTGTAATATTTTAAAATTTCAATATTTCAAATTCTGATGAGCGAGGAATGTGTTGTAAGTTCCATAACGGGGATAAGGCACCGCAGGCGCCACCGAGCGAGACTTTGCTAAAGTCAGAAGTTTGAAAGATCATAAAATAGTGAGCTAACAGGCTGTTTCAGATATTGAAACGGGAAGAGGGTGCCGAAGGCGCTACCAAGCGGTAATTTACTGCGATTAAATTTTTTTTTAAAGGATCGCGAACCAGCTGGTCGCTGAAGGCGGCTAGTCTATAATAATAAAAGGAACAGGTTGTCTCTCTGCCTGTCCGTCTGTTCTTCTATGCGTTCAGCCCCTTTTGAACGCAGAAGTACAAGAAATGACATACGGATGCTCTGAAGCCTTTCCGAGGTCCTCCTGAAAATAGAATTTAAAAATCTTAATTAGTTTCGGAGATCTTAATTAAAACGTCGACCCATGTCGATTGAAAAAAGACCAAAAATCCACGGCTTATTGCTTAAAAAGAGGCATTCTATCAGCAGACGATTTTAACCGTTGTCTGGAATGGAAACAAAACATCTAGAAGTAATTAATGCCACATGATCTTGAACTGGGGTTAAAAATTGCAAATTTCAAAGTGCTTCAAATTTTCTTTTTCGCACACAACACTTAATATACAACCTATTCAGCACAAAAACAACCTGCAGTTAAAATTTCATCGATTTTCATTTATAAACAAAGCAGTTACATTTTAATTGCAAATTAAATTTTATTCTAACACGTAATCAATCTTTCAATAGACGATTGGAGTTTCCATAGCAACAAAATACATTTGAGGAACTAAAAAATCCTTTTTCTTTTTACTTCCACTACCCGACTACCGTGGTATATATAGGTTTTGGCTTTGGGAACCTAAAAAACATTTATTTTTCTTTTTACTTCCATTAATCGACTACCGTAGATAATGGAATTAGAGATTTCACGTGATTTACATGTTTTAGAATGTCCTGATTAGGTTTTTCTTTTGTATCTCAGCTACTAATTAAAATAATTTCATGAGTAACACATTATTTGAAAGCTTTGTTGATTTGGAATTGAACAGTAGATTACAGAAATTTCTACCGCCAGATATTTTAAAATTTCAATATTTCAAATTCTAATTAAATTATTTTTAATACACCATTCAAAAGATATTTTAAAGTACTTTTATATTATCGAAAGTGGGATCCGAGATTTCACCTGTTTTACACGTTTTGAGGTCTTCTGAATCGGTATACTTTTGTATCTCAGCTACTAATTAAAACTAGTACGTTGTGTCCATCACAAGACTTTCTTCTATATTTTCCTATACAAATTCACTCAATAACAATTTAAAAAAAATAAAAAATTCCAAGGGTTTTTTTCGTTAAAAGTAAAAAAAAAAATCGATAACTTTGTTTCAAATTATCACATATTTATAGTTCAACCATTCGTTTTAAAGGTATTGACGAGACCTTTCGAAAGATACCCAACTTGGAAATTTACCCCACCCCGTGGGGTACTTCCCCCCAGGAAGGGAAGCGATGCCCCCAAATGCACAAAATTTTTTTCCTAATTAACTACTACTATTATTAATAATTCTTATTAATTTTACAATCACAGGTTAAGAATAAATCTCATTGTGTACATTTATACGAAATTTTGTCCTATACTGCCATGTTAAAAATTTAGAAAAAATACAATCACAGCGCCTCCTGTTGTGCGATTGATCCCTAAATCTAATTAGCACCAGTTTATGTCAGGGGCCAACTAAATACCATGTTTGGTTAAATTTCGTTAATTTTTTTTTTTTTTTTTTTATTACGATTTTTTTTCTAAGTTTTTTTTTTTTTTTTTCGTAAAAAGTAAAAAAAATCGATAACATTGTTTTAAATTATCACAGATTTAGAGTTCAACCATTCGTTTTAAAGGTATTGACGAGACCTTTCGAAAGATACCCATCTTGAAAATTTACTCCCCTCGAGGGGGGACTTCCTCCCCCCCAGGGGGGTTGACGAGGCTCCTACACATACAAAAAAAATTTCCCAGTTGACTATCTCTATTATAAATAATTCTTGTAAATTTCATAATGATTACTAAAAAATAATTCTCTTTATGCACATTTATACAAAATTTTGTCCTATATCACCATGTTAAAAATTTAGAAAAAGTAGGACGGCAACGCAACCTGTAAGACAATTTTTACCAAAAGTTGATAGGCACTAATTTATGTCAAGGTGCAGCTACATACCAATTTGTATGAAATTCTGTGCAGTAGTTTCTGAGATACAGTTGCCACAAAATTTTGTCACACACACACACAGACAGACAGACATTTTCTAAAAATGGTCAAATCATGTTCTACTGCTCTCAAAACGTGTAAATCTATCAAAAACCCGAGGTCGAAAATTTTTACGAATCTAATACTTTCTTCTATTGAATATAGAAGAAAGTAATAATTTCATAAGTAATACATCATTTGAAAGCTTTGTTGATTTGGTATCGAACAGTAGATTACAGAAATTTCTACCGCCAGATGGCGCTGTAATAATTTAAAATTTCAATATTTCAAATCCTAATTATTATTAAATTATTTTTATTACATCATTCGAAAGGTATTTTAAAGTACTTTTATATTATCGAAAGTGGAATTCGAGATTTCACCCGATTTACACGCTTTGAGGTTTCCTGATTAGGTTTTCTTTTGTATCTCAGCTACTAATTAAAATAATTTAATAAGTAATACATCATTAGAAAGCTTTGTTGATTTGGAATTGAACGGTAGATTATAGAAATTTCTACCGCCAGATGGCGCTGTAATATTTTAAAATTTCAATATTTCAAATTCTAATTATCATTAAATTATATTTAATACATCATTCGAAAGATATTTTAAAGTACTTTTATATTATCGAAAGTGAAATTCGAGATTTCACCCGATTTACACGTTTTGCGGTGTCCTGATTAGCTTTTCTTTTGTATCTCAGCTACTAATTAAAATAATTTCAAAAGTAATACATCATTTGAAAGCTTTGTTGATCTGGAATGGAACAATAGATTACAGAAATTTCTACCCCCAGATGGCACTGTAATATTTTTAAATTTCAATATTTCAAATTCTAATTATGATTTATTTATTTCTAATACATCATTCGAAAGATATTTTAAAGTTCTTTTATATTATCGAAAGTGCAATTCGAGATTTCACCTGATTTACAATTTTAAGGTGTCTTGATTAGGTTTTCTTTTGCATCTCAGCTAACTGAGTTAGACCATTCAAAATTGGTAAATGTAGGTTAATTAGGAGGGGTTGGAAGGGTGGGGAAGGAATAGGTGCGCGCAGCGCGCACGAGACTGCGCTGCCGAAGGAAGTGGGGACCCAGTCCGACTTTTTACCTGATGAGAAATGATTTTTTAATTTTCTTTTCTTAAGAATAAAAGTCTGATTTCAGAAGGAATGTGTGCGCGCACCGTACGTATATCTTAACACGTGCGCGCGCATGGGACCCAGTGCGAGTTTTTAACCGATCATAATTTTTTTTTTTTTTTTTTTTTTATTTATTTTCTTAATAATAAAAGTTTGAATTGAGAAAGAATATGCGTGCACAGGGCACGTATATCCTCACACGTGCACGCACAGCGCGCATGGGTCTGCGCTGCCGAAGACAGTGGGGTCCAGGTGCGAGTTTTTATCCGATGCTAAATGATATTTTTCTTTAATTCCTTTTCTTAATGAAAGTTTATGAGTAATAACATGGAATTTTGAGAAATCATAAGGATGGTGAAGGAATACGCGCGCGCAGCGCACGGATCTACGCTGCCGAAGGCTGTGGGGACCCGGTGCGACATTTTTCCCGATCAGAATTTTCTTTTTCTTTTTTTATCGCACGATAAAAATTAATGCAATTTTGAGAATTCATTAATTATTGTGATTCATTTAAAAATAGTGACCAGCGAAGCGGGCGTAGCCTGCTAGTCTATAATAATAAAAGATGTCTGTCTGTCTGTGCATCTATACGTTCATCAGCTACTGAACGTAGAAGTACAAACTTTGACATACGGGTGCTCAGAAGCCTTTCCGAGTGCATAGTTGAAAAAGAATTTAAAAATTTTAATTAGATCCGGAGATTTTAATTATGTCAACCTATGTCTAATCGAAAAACGATCCAAAAAGCCAGACGACCGTAAATTTTTCCCTGAACTGCGTTCCTCAAAAGAAAAACAGAGAGAGAGAAAATTTCGCGTTTTTTTGTGAAGCTATCCCAGCTTAACGGTTGCAGATATTGAAAATACGCCTGTACCACGAGAAAGAGCATTTATTACCGATTTTTACCGTATATATTTTTTTCATTTTGAAAAATACGGATTTCTTTTATATTTAATAAAAAAAAAATTAAAAAGGGTCCAAAATTTCTCTTTTTCTCTACCGTCTTTTTTAAAACGCCCTGTACGAAAGAGTAATAGTCCCATTTCTTAACAACTGGTATATTTTGAAAGGTCATTTAATCCTCTTTCGAAGGATATAAAATTTTTTACAAATTACGGATTAGCGATCCATATTTTTTGATTTTACGAAACATCGATTTTTTCACAAAATATTTTATAACTCAAAATCTTTCAGAGATAAATAATTTCTTTCTTTTTTCATTTTTTTTTTTTTAAATATATATATATAGATCTTGATTAGACGAATCAGATCTCAAAAGATTGAGAGTTTATTTCAAAAACTGAATCAGTTATATATTTTTTAATTTTCTGCAACCGTGTACTTTTTCATAAGATTTTGAATCGTGCTTATCGGGTCTAACAATCCGCGATTGTAATGAAATGCTCGCCCTCTGGTGGGCTAAGGTGAAATTATCGCACCACTGCATATCATCATATTATGCAATCGACTTTCCATGATGAAAAGGCGGAGAAAGAAGAATAATAAATACACGTGGCTGTTATATTTACTAACAACTGCAGTTCAGACAGCGCCATCTATCGATCATTACAAACGCGGATACTTGTTATATTGGTTACCATGGAAACTCTCTTTTAATTTCGCAGACGATATATCGAAAGTGGAACAAAAGAAAAATATCTTTTACTGATCCGCGTTTGTAATGATCGATAGATGGCGCTCTCTGAACTGCAGTTGTTAGTAAATATAATAGCCACGTGTTACTTTTATTGTTCTTTCTCCGCCATTACATCATGCAAAATCGATTGCATAATATGATGATATGCAGTGGTGTGATAATTTCACCTTAGCCCACCAGAGGGCGAGCATTTCATTACAATCGCGGATTGAGCTCACGCGTTTTTTTTGACTGCGATTAAAAATTGCAAATTTAAAAATTCTTCAACTTTCCTTTGTCGCACACAAAACTTACAATCCGCATTTGTAATGATCGATAGATGGCGCTTTTTCAGCTTTGTTGTTAGTAAACATATAATGGCCACGTGTATTAATTTTTGTTCTATTTGTATTACTACTTAATATTCGTGCTATAATTTCTCCGCCATTACATCATGGAAAATTGATTGCTTTTGGAAAAAATATTTCAGTTTATTCAACGTTCGATCGGAAGTAGATTTTTAACTGAAGCTGAACAAATATTAGTTTCAAATCATCTGATTAATCTTTTACTTCCAATTAGCCGAAGCAACTGAAATTTTAAATTTGTCATTTGGAAATAAATGGAAGCTTAATTCTGGATTTTTTTATTTTTGGAGTTACACTGTGGCACACAACAGTAAGTGTTATCTTTTTTACCGGATTTATTCATTTTTATTCAATAAATATATGTGAAACTAAATATAGGCAAGCAATGGCGTCTAGATGAATTCGAAAGCTATGCATGTTAATTGTAATTTCACCTTAGCCCACCAGAGGGCGAGCATTTCATTACAATCGCGGATACAGCAATCACTTCACAAGACAAACTGGCAGTTCAAATTTCATCGATTTCCGTCAATAAACAAAAAAATTACATTTTATTTTACATTTTAATTGGCGCTGTAATATTTTAAAATTTCAATATTTCAAATTCTAATTATTATTATGATTAAATTATTTTTAATACATCATTCGAAGGACATTTTAAAAGTAATTTTATATTATCGAAAGTGGGATTCGATATTTCACTTGATTTACACATTTTAAGGTCTCCTGGTTAGGAGTGGATCGAGACAGCACATTTACTCCTTTGAAATAGACATCTACTTTTTAATTGTTGCCTTTATTTTAATTTTTTCAACCATAAAATAAAATATGCTTTCACGTGAAAAAAAAAAAAATAATAATTATAATAATAAAATATTAATATTTTCTTTTGGCATCCAAATGCTTTAAAATGCTTATTAGATATTTTCTTTTGTAAGAACGCCTCCTACTACCTGAAACCCCCGTTATGAATTTAGATCCTTCCACTAAAAGTAATGAAATGGAAAACGAAAGATGTAATGGGAAAACATGTAAACTTGTGTTGTATCATGCACGTATGTACACTTCACGCACATAAAAACCAAAAGAAAAATCACTGGACACCCACACCCCTACCCCGCTGTGCATGAATCTGAGAACGCATGTAACCCGTTTTCGCAGCAATCAGTATCACTCACGTATGTTCGCTTCGCTCACATGAAAACCAAGAAAAACATCACTGGACATCCCTGCTTCATTGTGCATGAATCTGTGAACGCATGTAACTCGTTTTCGCAGCAATCAGTAGCACGCACGTATGTTCACTTCGCTCACATGAAAAAAAAAAAAAAAAAAAAAAAAAAAAAAAAAACATCACTGGACACCCCTGCCTCATTGTGCATGAATCTGAGAACGCATGTAACTCGTTTTCGAAGCCATCACTATCACGCACGTATGTTCGCTTCACTCACATGAAAAGCAAAAAAAAAAACATCACTGGGAAATTTCAATATTTCAAATTCTAATTATGATTAAATTATTTTTACTACATCATTCGAAGGACATTTTAAAAGTACTTTTATATTATAGAAAGTGGGATTCGATATTTCACTGGATTTACACATTTTAAGGTCTCCTGGTTAGGTTTACTGTATCTCAGCTACTAATTAAAATAATTTCATAAGTAATACATCATTTGAAAGCTTTGTTGATTTGGTATTGAACAGTAGATTACAGAATTTTCTACCACCAGATGGCGTTGTAATATTTTAAATTTTCAATATTTCAAATTTTAATTATCATTAAATTATTTTTAATGCATTATTCGAAAGATATTTTAAAGTACTTTTATATTATCGAAAGTGGAATTCGAGATTTCCTCTGATTTTCATGTTTTAAGGTGTCCTCTGCGATTAAAATAATTTTATAAGTAATACATCATTTGAAAGCTTTGTTGATTTGGAATCGAATAACAGATTATAGAAATTTCTACCGCCAGATGGCGCTGTAATATTTTAAAATTTCAAATTCTAATGAGCGAGGTAGGCGTTGTAAGTTCCAAAACAGGGATAAGGCGCCGCAGGCGCCACCGAGTGGGACTTTACTAAAGTCAGAAATTTGAAAGATCATAAAATGGTGAGCGAACAGGCTGTTTCAGATATTGAAACGGGAAGAGGGCGCCGCAGGCTCTACCGAGTGGGAATTTACTGCGATTAAATTTTTCAATAAAGCTATTTTCACTATATGTCAATAAGCTGTTGCAAGACCTGAAACGGGAAAATGGGGCCGCAGTCGCCACCGAGCTGGAGTTTTATAAAGTCGGATTTTTCTAGGATCGCGAACCAGCTGGCCGCCGAAGGCGGCTAGTCAGGTTATGAAATGTAAATTTTCCTACATTTCTACCTTGTTTTGGCATTAAAATAGCACATTTTCCTTTAGAAACCCATTAAAAAGCTTTTCCAGAGCAGCTAGTTTACCTCCCATTGACAAGAAAATCCTTATTATCAATATATCAAATATCTAAGCTCTAAATCGAATATTTCACGAAATACCCCGAACTTTCTCGATATATATAGGGGGCTATGAGTTACATACAAACGGAACGCTTGCAATTTCGATGAAATAAATTTTGCAAGTTTTTTGCAAATACAGTCGGCAGCAAAAGTAACAGAGCACTAGCGAAAATTCCTATGTAAAAAAAAGTGCACTTGCAGATTTGTTAAATAAATATTTGTCGAATCATGTTCTTAGGCAGTCTAAGAACATGGTTCGACAAGGATTTATTTAGCAAAATAGTGTTAAGTGTGCTTTTTTACATAGGAATTTTTGCTGGTGCTCGGATACTTTTGCTGCCGACTGCAGTCATACATTTGGAACGCCCGCAAATGGCTTTGCTATTGGAGGTGTTTCATTTGTATGTACCCCTTAAAATAGATCGCATTCCGGCCATAGAGTTTCGGTCAAAGCCAAGTCACTGCAAGTGTAAAGAGCTCTGTGCTTGACCGAGCTTCTACTATACAGGGTGAGTTTGACATAATCTGCCAAACGAAAGGAGGTGATAGAACAGCCCATGGGGAGCATAAAACATAATAGAAACCCTGTCCTATCTCTAACCGTTTGCGAGTTATGGTACATAGAAGAAAAATCTGTTTTTTTCCATTCCGTCTGAAAAAAACCCAAATTTGTAAGCTTTCTGAAAAACTTACACGTAAAATAAGCCCATATTTGGATAGGGCACAAAAAATCCTATCGGGTGACACCATTTACATCAGGATACCTTAATTTGACGACGAGCTACAAACGCTAAAACATTGGCGAAGTTTAAAATCGAGTTGTCGCCAAATTCTTTAACCGGCAATTCTGCAAACACCGTTCAAGCTACAATCGGCCAAATTTACCAAAAACTTCTCCATTCCACAAGCTTTAGAATGAGCTCACAATAAAACATATCGGTGTTCTAGTTCAGGAGAAATTTAGCCTTTTGTTTGAAAAACATTCATCACTGAACTCGACGTTTCTCGAGAAGGAGACTCACGGGGTGCCATTGTCGTTCCTGATTTCATGTCCGCCTTCAGCCCGCTGTTTTTTAGGTGCAAAAAAGTAAGTTTTAGAAGACATACAAGAAAAGTAGCAGTTGTATTAAATTTACAAACACAATGGAATGGAAACAAAAGAAGTATGACGTTTCTCCCGTCTTTCACAAAGGAATATGCAAAAAAAAAAAAGAAAAAAGTCGTATCTCACGTTTATGATTGCACATATGTATTCGAAAGGATGTGTGAAATTTAGTGCCGTGCTGAAATTGGTCACCCCCACACCTGATACATGCCCTTGCCCGCTTACGAACGGAAACCACAGTAGCACTTAGCGAAAGCTCATCCCTCAGTTTCATTATTGCATCATCGAGCCGGCTGCTTAAATCTTGCAAACTGGCAACTTCTGTGCGGTAAACTTCTTGCTTCAGGAAACCCCAAACATAGAAGTCCAATGGAGTGAGATCTGGCGATCTAGGTGGCCAAGGAATTGGTTCATTACGACCAATCCATCGCGGATACTGATGAGTCAAGAAGTCCCGAACGGCATTGGAAGAATCTGCAGGGGCCCCATCGTGTTGGAAAATAATTTCCGCTCGTTGGGGCACAGGAATGACATCAAGTAATCCTGGAAGATGATGTTCCAGAAACTCCAAATATGTATTGCTTGTCAGATGACCTTGGAACACATGTGGACCTATCAAGCGATCGCCAACCACTCCAAGCCAAACATTTAAGCTGAATCGCCTCTGAAACGATGAGTTTCGTGTTACAAATGGATTTTGTTGAGCGTAATGATGCCAGTTATGTAAATTTACAGGCATGAAAGTGCAAATTGGTCAAAAAGGCTGAACTTCTGCGCGACACAAAAGTACCGCAATATAACTGTGTACACGACATGTATAAGTTGTAAGTATGACTAATTAATATACAGTCGAACCCCAATATAGTGAACCGTCTGCGGACATGGCAATAAGTCCACTATAACCAATGGTTCACTATATCCAAATTCCTTGAAAAAAGGTTTTTTTTAATATGACAATAGTTTTGTTAGAAATAAAGATTGCGATATAATATAAATTGCTTATAACTATTTAATTACTCAAATAAAGATTAGTTCAAATATTGAAACTATTTCAAAATATTTAATGCATGCAAAATTCCTTAAAACTTAAAATACTTAATATATTTTTTTACAAATTTAAAAAGGCAAAAAAAAAAAAAAAAATTAAACCTTCTTCTATGAGCTTGAAATTAAAAATAAGCTACAGGCAATAGCAAAAATCCTTAATTAAAATTAAATATTTTCATAAAATGGCAGAAAAAAAAGCTACATATTTTATCTACAATAAAGATATATCTGAGAAACTATTTATAAATTAACTATTTATTTATAAATAATTTTAGCTAAATTTGAAGAATTGTAAGAAATGTGTGCAAATTTTAAGTAAAAATAATGAATACAATTTATATACATAAAAAAGTAAAAAAACAAAAAATAATAAAAGAAGAGAATTTCAATACTGTTAAATATTTGAATCAAAATAAAAGTATTTTTTTAGAATATTTATGGTTTTCTTTTTCTCTTTTTAGCAATTTTTTCTGCCAACTGTTCTAATTTCCTCTTACGAGCAAGTCTTAGTTTTTTTTCAGCAGCTTTAACACAATTAATAGCCTTTTTTCTAGATATCTCTTGTCTTTCCAAAATTTGTAACTTTTCCTTTTTGGCCAGTTTCTCTTTAATTTTAATATCCAACTCTTCTTTATACCATCTATAGGAACTCCTTAAATTACTGCATAATGATGTCTGCACTGGAGTATGTAAACAATCATCACGCTTGAAATAGTCCACAGCAGACTTCTCACTTTTCAAAAGTCTATATTTTACAGTTTGCAAAGCAGATAAAGTCTCTATGCTCATACGGCCAGATTCTTGATCCAGTATAGCACTCATTGAGCTAAAGGCGCTCTCTACTTGAGGGCCATGAAAGCAACTTAAAATAGTTTTTATCATTTTTGATAAGGCTGGATACTTGCCAGTTTGAAAAACAAATGCCCACCACATATCAATCCTAATTAATTCACCATTATTTGATGGAGAAGGTAAATTATTGTCCACTTGCAGAGCTGCCAACCTTGGTGGGAAAAAAAACAGGAGATTTTACATAATTTCAAGGGAGAAAAAGGGAGATTTTTGCATAATTTCAAGGGAGAAAAAGGGAGATTTACGGTTTCGTGGAGAAAAACAAAACAAAATTATTTTATTCAATACATGATACTTTTTTAACTAAAAAGACCTAATATAACTTTTGTTTGATAATTTATATTTTAAACTTATTGGGGAAAAACAAATAGTTAACAAGTTCATTAACAAAGTCTAAAAATAACTACATATGTAAAGAATTTTGAACACTTATATCGCTTCAGTTAGTTCTGAAATCTAATAAAACAACTAGATCAATGTTTTTATGAACATTGATCCAGAGTTTTCCCCAGATAATTTAAGGAGGGTACTGCACCTCGCCTGTTCTTTGTTTGGAAGAAGAAAAAAAAAAAAAAAAAGAAACACTTTGCCCCAATCTATTCCCCTCCCCCCCCCCCATTACTGCATTTGTAGAAAATAACCTAAATGCTGTAAATATAAATAAAACTATTGCGTGTGACAATCAGCACATGAACAACAAATAAAAGTACAGAAAAGTTTAAAAACAGACTTTTTCTTTTTGTATGCATATTTATAACTAAATTTTTAAATTAAGTGTTTGGATTTTAAATGCCAAATGTGTCCTTAAAAATTCAAATCGCCCTCAAGAATCGAAAAAGTAATTTTTTTTTTTTTTTTTAACTAGCAGTACCCTACATTTTTTAAAACCAGGGGAAAAATGTTTGATTCTTTTGTTGTAGAATGTAAAAGCAAAAGGGATTTTTTTTTTTTTTTTTTTTTGGGGGGGGGGGAGAGTCAAACGATAATTACATGAGTGTAAACTGTTAAACTTTCTACTTCTTTATAGGCTCTAGAATCTAATAAAGCGATGGAGAAAGAATGAGAAACAAAAGAATTCAAAAGAGCATTTGATCACCGATCACTAGTTGGAGATAGGAAAATATGGGGGGAGGGGGAGATAAAAATAATTACGTAAGCGAGAAATATTGAAGGATTCTGTTTCTTTAGAGATTCTAAAATTTCATAAAATAAGTTTTAAATGAATATCGACATTTATGTTGTGGATGCAGAAAGATTGTGAATTGGAAGGCCTTCGTAAATCTGAAAAGATGGCACTTACGAATTGTCCAAAAATTAGCGTTTTTAGTTCGATTTTTCGAAAATATTAGAAAAACGGGAGAAATACACATTAAAACGTAAAAACGGGAGATAGGGTTAAAAAACGGGAGTCTCCCGTGAAAAACGGGAGAGTTGGCAGCACTGCACTTGATATCGATGGACTTCTAAATCATACTGTGATCTATCATCAGCATCCAAAACATTTCTAATTAATTCAGGGAGTTTTTTAAACCGGGCTAATGTTGTGTGGTGACCTCTTGCAGTAGGGTCAATGGCTGACATGCATTTCAGAACAGGACTTCTAAGGGGCAAAGTTTTTTGCAAATACTTTGCACAGTGAATAAATGCTGTTTTAGCATTTTGCAAAAATTCCGTAATGTAAATGTCACTAGCTTTTTTTGAGATGATTGATGTGGCATAACTGCCCAAGTACATTTGGACTGTGGGCAAAAGGCAGTCATCTCCAAAATCCAAGTTCAAGATTTCGATCATCTGCTTAGTCTGTAATATTTGCGGTTTAACAAATAGTGACAGAAAATCTATAAAAAGTTGTCTTTGTTCGTCATATAGTTTATGTATCTGAGGTTCTTTCATTTGGAAAATACACACATATTTCTTCAGCATAGAAAGAGAAGATGCATAAAAATGCATAATTAAGAGTAGTTTCTTCCTGAAAGAAAATAATTTTGCAGCAATTCGGTCTTTTCTTTTCTTTCCATCTTCCGTGAGGTTCTTTTTTTGCAGATATTTATGAATGTCTTTAATTTGCTGTTTTCCCTCAGAAGTCACATCTCTTTGTTTGTAAATGCTCACACATACACTAAAATTAGATAGTCTATCCGTTTCCTTTAAAAAACAAAAATAAAATATTGTGAAGCAATCCAACATTTGTAAAGTATTGAGAGTAACGTCATAAACGGACAGCCAACGATGCTTTATAAGATTTTCAACAGCACAGTACTTAATGCCTAAAATCAAACAAAGCTCTTGAAGCTTTTCACAGAGATCTGCAGACCACTTAAAATCAGTGTAAAGATCCTTATAAAAACTTTCAACAAATCCACAAAATGGTTTGCAAAAGATCTTAGATGAATTGTGGATATGATGGCATGAGTCACCATCTATATCCAATAAATGTGGCGCTTTTCCTTGACGAATTCTGGTCTCTAAACCAGATTTGGATCCCCTCATGACACTACAGGAATCCATTAAAATGGAAACCAAGTTTTGAAATGGAATTCCATTTTTTTCAAATAGGTTGATAATTTCTGTGAACAGTTGTTCAGCAGTAACTCTGCTCAAACTTATTGAAGCTAAATGATCTATAACAACTTTTTTGCTGTTAGGACAAAAGTAGCTAGCTAAAATACATAGCACCCTCATTTTGTTGGTGCTTGTAGCCTCATCAATGTTCATTGAAAATTTAAAGTTTTTTAAATTATTTATGGTGTCATCAAAAAAAGTTTTGGCCATCCCAAGTTTCATTTTATATGAAGCTGTAGTGCGCGACATAGATAAACGTGACAAAGCCTTTTTGTCAGATGCCATGGCTTTGCTTAAGTTAATTAACACAGGTGCAGCAGTAAAAGGGATATTGTTCTGTGCCAACACTCCAAGCAACATTGCTTCCAGACTAGCAACTCTGTCAGGGAGAGAGATGTTTTGGCAAACTGCAACTGTTTCTTGATTTTGCTGAGTATTTCCAAGAAAGTCCGAAGGCAAAGTGAAATTCTTTTTCTTTATAAATACAGTGGAGCACCTTTTATACGTTTCTCATTTATAAGTTTTTCTCATTTATACGTTTTTTGACTTCGGTCCCAAATCATTCCATTGAATTCTAATCTTAAAATATTTCGTTTATACGACACAAGTAAATTCTTAATTTCACTTATACGTTTTTTTTCCTCCTTGTAGAATCCCAAGTTTGAGTTTCCAGGATTTAAAAAAAAAAAAAAAAAAAAAAAAAAGATGAATGCTCATTATGTTTTATTCTTATTTTTATTTATTTTTTTAATTATTTTTTCTTAGAACTATGGTAACAAAGTGAGGCTATAGACAGTGGTGGCGTCAGAAATTCCCCGACGGGGGGGCACCGGTTCCCCGACAGGGGGGCACTATATGTAGAAACATTTTTACAGGCATATTTAACACCATGCTCCTTCCTGTCAGTGTCTATCCGCTATGTCAAATATACAATGGTACTTTTCTTTTTGTTTGTTTGTCTGTTTTTTTTTTTTTTAAGTGCTTCCGTATTATTTTTTAACACCGACTAAGTAAGATAAGAAAGAGGAGGGGGTTATGATAAGTTTGAAGACTTTGTGTGTTTGAGGCACTGTAACGTCCAAACGAATAGACCGTCTTTAATGCAAATTTCCCCTTATTAAAAATAATAAAAGGCTGATTTAATCGGGATGGTTCTTAGTAAAATTCTGTTTGATAGATTTTTTTTTAATTAATTGATTAAAATCTAATTTTTCAGGTCACTTTGCATTAAGATTTTAATATCTGCGTGCTATAGCAGTATTCCTTTTTTTTTCATATTATTCGGCTAAGACATGCGAGCTTGCAATCTTCCGAATTTAAATCATGTTAGATTATAAATCCCGTAATTTTTTTATTTTTTTTATTGAAGCTGAAAAACAAGTATTTTAAAAATCTTGAATTGTAAACTGATTTTGGCAAGAGTTAAAAATTGGTTAAAAATGATATGAGTTCACTATCAAACTTTTTTCAATTCATTTCAAAATTATTGAGTTTTAAGATATTTTTAAAATAATTTAAAATGTGATTTTTGTTTCCTTTCAAGCCACTTTACATTGACATTTTAAATTAATTTTACAAGCTGCCAGCCTTTTAACTTCCAATTCATGTTAGATGATAAATCACGTTATATTATTATCATATTATGGAAATGTACCGTTTTTAACAAAAAAGAAATTTTTAATTGGTTTTGTCAAAAATTAAAAATAATGATTATGATTTCACAGTAAAAAAACTCCTAAATTCAGTTGAAAATTGGAGTTTTTAAAGAAAAATTATATTTAATTAAATTCATCACCAGTGCCACATTCACATTTCATAATTTATGAGCTAGCGTTCTTCCAGCTCAAAATTAGAGATTTTATGGAAAAATTAGAGTATTAAATTCAAGGTAGATTGTTTTTATAAAGTTAGCTTTTCACTTAAACGCCGTGTCATCTCGTCAATGTATCGAGCTATTCCCTACCTTCCTAAAATAATATATATGTAATATGTATATTAAAAAAAAAAAAGTAAATCATGCATATTAGAGCATGAGCATAGTTGTGAAAAAATAAATAGAGTCAAAGACATCCAACATATGTCAGATAAAACTTCCTTCTTAACATGGAATACATTTCATTTGTAACCAAGTATATACATATTACATTTCTCTTAAAAATCAAAATTTCAAATTTTACTTACAATATGCTGATTTAAATATGCACTTAAGGTATAATTTTCTCATAATCATACAACATCAATATTAAAATTACGTTATTTAATCTTCATAATGTTAAATACTTCATGAACAAATGCAGTAGACTTCCAGAAATCCGCATGTTGTAACCAATGTAACTATCAAACAGACAGTAAAATTTTTAATATGAAAAGTTCAAGATAGCACTGATATTAACAATGATTCATCAGAAATTGAATCTCACGAAACACAGAAAGTCAATTTTATGCAGATTACTTTCTGTTGATGATAAATTTTAAATGCATTAATGCTATAAACAAGAAATAATAATTGTTCATAAATAACAATAAATAAATAAAATAAAAAGCTATTTTTGTCTGTATTAAAAAAAAAAAAAAAAAAAAAAAAAAAAAGTAATAAAAGGTAATATACTTGTAATAGAAGCTTATATTGTATCACATGTTGTGTAAAATTTCGTATCTTACTTTATTAGATAAATTTTAAGTTCTTAATTCAAGAAAAAATTAAATTAAACTTCATTATATGCATATTTTTTACTAAGTTGCTTTTTCTCTTTAATTTTTTCTTTAATTTTTTAATTATGTTAATTCTTTTCCAAGCATACTTATTTGTATTTTTCGTCATTTTTTATGCATTACAGTATCAAAATCTCGTTTCATAAATGCTAATTTTCACAAAATTTCAAAATACACATAATTTTATTCCAATTTGTGTGGATTTCTGGGAATCTCCTGCATACACATTAAATAAATTAAAATTAAAAAAATAAAATCCATTTACGTATTATTATAACTGAATTCGGCTTTTGGGATAGGTTTTATCAAATATTGTTACTATTCTTTCTAAATCTAATTTCTTTGATCTTGTACTGTGAAGCCCTAAAATCATCAAATTTTGCAACCTGCTTTCTGCACTGCAAGTTCTGAGGTAGTTTTTCACTATTCTGACATTTATAAATTGAACCGACAGATGTTTCAGTCGTTGGCTGAATTATTTCATAATTATTAATGTATTTTATAGTTGGTTGGTTGGTTGGGTTTTAACGTTGCACTAGTGCTGCTCAATAGACAATTGGCGACGGTCTGGGACGTACCCTATCCCTAAGGATAGCCCGGAAACATGCCATCTGATGCCATCACAATTTTGATCTTCCACGGAGGGGATAATATTTTTTTTATGAAAAAAAAAAAAAAAAAAATGCTGAATGAAAAATTGCAATATGACTTTTGAAGATAATAAAATATAAGCATTCATGAGCTGCTGAATTGATAAAATAGAGCAAGAACATTCTTTACTGTTTCCGAAATTTTTATTTTCATACAAACAAGCATTAAAAATCGGTAAAAGTTGTATTGTTCCCCGATTGCCTTTTTTTTCTTCCCCTTTGTTCCCTGACTCTCTAGCAAAAAATAATTAAAAGTAAATTTCAAAAAGAGAAATACATTTTTAATTTGTTGGTGATGCAGACTGTAGCGATGTAAAATAAATATAACAATTTTAATTTAATATAATTATTAAAACGACTCTTAATTACACGGAAATATTTTAATGCTTTGAATTTGACAGATATTAAACAAATTATCGTTATAAAATTTCACAAATAGTTAAAAGAATTTTCTCTTTAGAAATAGAATGCAAAAAACAAATCTTATTAAAAGGTCTCAATTATTTTACTTATTTCATTTCCAGGGCCGGCTCTAATGTTTTTGCCGCCGTAGGCAAACCTTAAAAGTGCCGCCCCCCCCCCAAGCTTCAAAAACTTTCAAATTAAAAAAAAATGTATATTTATATATAAAAAGAAAAAAAAAAAAAATCATAAAAACGGTCTAATAAAATTGAGCTAAATAAATAGTACTCATATAATATTTACTACTATTTCTTTTTTCTTTCTTCCTTTTTTTTTTTTTTTTTTTTTAAAGTTAAAAACACAAAATCTTTGGAACTAATACTAGTACAATATACAAAATTTAAATATGAATAAAATAATCTCTTTCTAACCTTTTTTTCTGCAAATCTCGAATAACTTCTTGTATATCTAATTTGTTACTCAATTCATGTTCAATGGCCAACATTGATAACCCATTGAGTCGATTTTGACTAGACATAGTTTTAAAGTACTTTTTTTTTTTTTTTTTTTTTTTTTTTTTTTTTTTATCATTTTTAGTTTAGAAAAAGATCTTTCTCCGTTAGCAAAAGTTATGGGCCAAGGTTAACAAAATTTTTAAAGCAATGCTTAAATTCGGCCTAATGTTAAGAAAGGTAATGAATTTAAGGACGTCAACTGGACATTCTTTTTTTTTTTTTTTCAAAAGTGAAGAAAATAAAACATATTTTACCAGCCAATTTTAAAATGTTAAGATCAGAGGAATTATCTGTTAAGTCGTTTCCCAGATCTTTATAGTGTGGCAGTAATTCATTTTTGCACGTGTGTTTAAGTTTGTGGATATTGCATAAAAATTCAAAAGAATGATTATGATTATTCAATAAATTTAATCTCAGCTTCAGTGCACTGATCGCTGAAAAGAAAAAAAAAATCTATTTTCTACTTCTCTTTTGAATTTTCTATAGATTCGTCTACACTTTCATAAGAAAAATTTCATTTTTAACCGACTTCAAAAAAAGAAGGAAGGTTCTCAATTCAAACCGTATGTTTTTTTAATGTTTGTTAGCTCATAACTTCTTAACGGATGCTCCGATTTTGATACTTTTTGTTTTGTTGAAAAGGTCTTGGTCTACAATAGGTCCCATTGTAATATCTTTACGATCTAAAGAAAATACAGGGTGCCCAAAAAAATCAGTCCCAACTCCTTTAACTGCTAAACGACTGCAGCTATAGTGATAAAAATTGTATGTAAGTATAGAAAAGTGTCCATGCTGTACAAGGTTAAACCGCTTGCAGCGCCACATGGTGGAAAATAGCGGAGTTAGTGTTTCTATCTCGAAAACGGTTCTACAGAAAAAGTAAATTACAAAGCTGAAGGGTATCACCGATTTAGTACAAAAAGATAGTTTAGACATTCATACTAACGTTCCTATCTCGGAAACGGTTCAAGACAGGGGGAAAAGGTGAATTATAAAATTGCAGAGCATCATCGATTTAGTACGAAAAGATAGTTTTGACATTGATGCTAAAAATACAAGGCTAAAAACGTGCATTTTTATGTTCGCAATTTCTTACACTATGCATACTTGAGCTACATTGCTCACGTTGTAGCGTAGCTGCTGAGACATACGCTATATAGTTCAAAATGCGGTTACTTGATATTTTTTGTTTTGTTGCAGAGATCTTGGTCTGAAGTAGGTCCCATTATAACTTCTTTACAATCTAAAGAAAATAATGCATCATCTGGTGAAAAACAGCGGAATTAGCGCTCCTATCTCAAAAACGGTTCAAGGTGGGAGAAAAGTTAATTACGAAGTTGTAGAGCATCTTCGATTTACTACGAAAAGACATTATTGCTAAAAATAGAACGCTTAAAACGTGCAGTTGTTTGTTCGCAATTTCTTACATTGGGCACACTTGAACTACGTTGCACACTTTGCAGCGTAGCGGATGACACGTATACTCTGTGGTTCCATGTACTGTTACTGTAAGTGGTCACATCGATTAGCGTAAAGTCGTTTTCAACCAACTTCAGAAAGGAGGGTGTTCTTAATTCAAGCTATGTGTTGTTGTTGGTGTTTGTAAGCTTATAACTTCGTAAGAGATGGTCTAATTAACCGACTTCAAAAAGGAGGAGGTTCTCAATTCAAAGCGTATGTTTTTGTTTTTGTTTTTGTTTGTTAGCTCATAACTTCTGAACAGATGATCCGATTTTGATACCTTTTGTTTTATTGTAAAGGTCTTGGTCTGAAATAAATCCCATTGTAAAATCTTTACGATCAAAAGAAAATACAGGGTGCCCAAAAATGTCAGTCCCGACTCTTTTAACTGCTGAACAGCTGCAGCTATAGTTATAAAAGTGGTATGTAGGCATAGTAAAGTGGACATGTGCTACGCGATTCAACCGCCTAAAGTGCCACCTGGTGGAAAAGAGTGGAGTTAGCGATCCTATCTCGGAAACGTTTCAAGACAGGGGAAAAAGTTAATTATAAAATTGCAGACATCATCGATGTAGTACGCAAAGATAGTTTAGAAATTAATGCTAAAAACCGAACGCTTAAAACGTGCATTTGTTTGTTCACAATTTTCTATTTTGTGCACACTTGAATGACATTGCATATGTTGTAGCGTAGCGGGTGACATTTATGCTATGTAAAATTCAAAGTATGGTTATTGTAAGCGGTCACATCGATTAACGCATAGACGTTTTAAACCGACTTCATAAAGGAAGAGGTTCTTAATGCAAACCATGTTTCTCGTTGTTGTTGTTGAAATTTGTTAGCTTATAACTTCGTAAGAGATGATTCAATTTTAATACTTTTTTTGTTATCGTAATGATCTTGGCCTGAAATAGGTTTCATTATGATTTTATTAAGATATAAACAAATTACAGGATACTCACAAAAATCTGTTCTCACTCTAACTGCTGAACACAGGCAACTACAATGGTAAAAGCACTATGTAAGTATCGATGTTGAAACTTCTGTCCGTCAGCTGCAATGCATACTTTGCTCTTTATTTGAACTTTACGCTGCGCAATTTCCAGCGCAGCGGGTGACACGTATTCACTGTGAAGTACAATATATATGCCTAACAGAATTTCCGGTTACGAATACAGCGCATCCGTTCTTTACATTTCTAAAGACTTTTTAATTTAACGTATGTTCGTTCAATAGATAGTTTTTTGCTCATATCCGATAAAGGCAAGAAAAGTAAAACAACTTAAAAATGCAGCATTTGAGAAAAATCAACTTAAAAATAACTTGACTATAATAAAACTGGCACAGCTGTCTCTCGAGTGGATAACTTTCTAGATGGAGATGTAACTTTTTTTTTCACATTGGGTGCATTTCATGTATTTTTCAGTGACATAAACCATTTTTTGAGTAATGTCACTTTTCTTAGAACTTATGATTTGTGAAACTTCCGTCGAACGTCTTCTGATGCTTTGCTATATAAATAAGTTTTCACTGAAAAGAGAGAAATAAAATCTTTTTGTAAAAAAATAGAACCGACTCTCATTTCTCATTGTTAAAGCTGTCTTTAAGTTCTAAAGCAAAAGCGACAAATTTTCATCTTATTTTTTAGATATTTTCTTTGGATGTATCATCCTCCCTAAAGCTACAGCCGACATAGACACACAATATTTGAAAACAGTATCCTGAATAAGAATTAGTAGAATTAAAGTAAATGTGACTTAAATCAATATGTAAATTATATTTTCGTGATCTATTTGAATGAAATTTCGTTCTTTTTACTTTCCGAACACTATAGTGAGGAAAGTATTGTAATCATGTCAAAAATCCGAATTGGAGATTTTGATGTTTCTATACGTCTCGAGGTCCCCTGAGTCCGTTTCCACTATTTTTGAGATGATGTATGTATGTGTGTGTGTATGTGTGTATGTATGTGTGTATGTCTGTGAGTGAACACGCTAGCGTCTAAACGCATTGTTCGAATAAGTTGAAAGTTGGTACGTATATTGTAAGTCACCATAGTACGAACCCTATAGATTTTGGTGAATCTAGCACTTATAGTTTTTTTACAGGGACACAAAGAAAAATTCTTTATCATTATGGCCTATGGGACCAAAATCTTAAAAGTGCGATAGCATCTAAACGCCTTATTCAATTGAGCAAAAACTTTATACACATATTATAGGTCACAGATACTCAATCTGTATAGATTTTGATGAATCTAGCACTTATAGTTTTTTTACAGGGGCACAAAGAAAAATTCTTTATCATTATGGCCTATGGGGCCAAATTTTTAAAAGTGTGATAGCGTCTAAACGCCTTATTAATCTGAGCAAAAAATTTGTACACATATTATAGGTCACAGTTGCACCAACTGTATAGATTTTGGTGAATCTAGCACTTGCAGTTTTTTTACAGGGACACAAAGAAAAATTCTTTATCATTATGGCCTATGAGACCAAATTTTTAAAAGTGCGATAGCAACTAAACGCCTTATTCAATTAAGCTGAAAATTTGTATGAATATTATAAATCACTGTTGCACTAACTATAAGCATTTTGGTGAATCTAGCATTTATAGATTTTTACAGGGACACAACGAAAAACTCTTTATCATTATGATTTAAGGACTTAAAGTTCAGTAGCGTTAAATAAAACCTCGTGTGATATATGGAGAAAAATACTCAAACACTCTACTATGGTTTTCTCTCTTCTGTTTGTTTAGCAACTCCTCTTTCTTTATTTTATCTACAAAACTGTTAGTTACTCAATGTTCGGAAAGTCGAGTGGAGTCACTCCAGATTTTTTGTTCTTATTAACGGGGGGGGGGGGGATTAAAATGTACTTTTTTCCGATGTACTATTTAAAGAGATATCTTAGTCTTAAAAATTTCCAGGGAAGAAAAAAAAAAAACGTGTGTGTGTGTGGTCTAGTTGCTGTTCACAGAAATGGAAACATACGTAGCCTACATGCTTTTTGTCCATTTCAAAGAGAGCTGGATAATAGGCAATAAAAAACGACTTCTTCACAGAAGCATAGCAAGTGTGATTTTAGAAGATAAGGAATAGATAAGGAATGGGTCAATCCTTGTAGTAATAATACTCGCCGCTTTCTTTACTTTCCTGTTGTTGTTCCCACCAACTGACATAGAAGAGGAGTACATAGTATATCAATGCTAGCAAAGCCATCACAGTTGCATGCCATTAGTTTTACTGAAAAAAAAAAAAAAAAAAAAAAACTTCTCTAGAAAGACAAACTCCGAATGATGAAAAGGAAACAAAATATTTTGTTGCTGAACAAAGGGGAAAAAAGGGTATTTTTCCCCGACAGATTTTGGGAATCTGCCCCGATGGGGGGGCACGAACTCCCCGACGGGGGGGCCTGTGCCCCCCCGGCCCCCCTTCTGACGCCACCCCTGGCTATAGAACAAAGTGCGACTTGCATCGATAGCATGGGGGGAAGGGGGGTTAGAGAAATTTTCAGAGATAAGCCAAGTAGCCAGTGACCACTTGAAGACCTCCCACTTTCTCTTTTAATTGATTCCAGGAATGCGGTATGAAAGGAAAAAAGCCCACAACTTTATAGGCATTTTGTAAACTTGAAGATTTATTACTCACTTCCGTAGAAGATTTTCTATCGTGTTTATTTGACATTACAGTTGGAGGAACATTTTTCTTTTTCTTTCCTTCCTTTTAATCGTTTGCAAAAATGTCATCTTCATGTAGAGAACAAAAGGCTTTGTCTTTAAAGGTTAAAATCGAAATCTTGAAAAAAATTTCTGAATTTCTATATTTTTAATTATTATTTAATTTTTATTCAACCTTTTAAAAATATTTTAAATATAATTAAAATATATCTTATTTGAATAAATGTAAAGGAAATCATGAAAATTGATTAGAATGATGAAAATTGATTTATTAGTATGATACTTTATTTTGTATTAATGTTAAAACGAATTTTCAGTTGTACGTTTTCTTCAGTTATACGTTTTTTAGGAACGGTCCCTTGAAAAACGTATAAACGATGCTCCACTGTACTTTTTCAGCATGCTTGTCTCTCTTAACGTGATTTTTAATCGCCGTCAAACCTTTGGAGCCATAATAAATAAAATCAGCGCACAATGTGCACTTAACTTTTCCACTCACATTGATTTTCACAATTGAATCTCCGATGGTCACTGAACATTCTTCATCATCTTTTCCCTTAATTATAACAGTCTCATTCAGCCACGCGAATTTAAATTTATTTTTTTCCTTACTATCGATTTCACGGGCTTTATGCTCGTCATTAATAGTCAATATATCCATTTTTAAAACAACATTCTGCGATGTAACTTACAAAAAAAGTAACGAAAGCACGTGTTCAATAAATTGCCGATACGATAGGATTAGCCAATTCCGCTACCGCTCCTTTGAAAACGTAAACAAAACGCTGAAAGTTGTAGTTAAGTTCTTTGATGCTCTTTCGCTGCAGGGAGGAAGCAGCGCGTTGCGTGTATATCGTGTGCGTCACTAAATTAGCTCCGCCTTCCTCCGTAAGCTTCGCCAATTGCAACAAAGGGTGAAACGCTCGCGAGCGATGGATTGCTAATCGGAAAATAGCGGTGTGAAAAGCCGCTTGCGTTCCCGGTACTAAGCATAGTGTCGTTCGATTACCCCCCCCCCCATAAATTTTGGTCGCGATTTCTCATCGGATTTGCATTGATCTCAGAAACAGCCGAAATGGATTAAAAAAAGGCGGATTTCCGCCTTCTGTCCACAGTATCGTTCTAAGGAAATGGTGCTCCTCAACATCTCGCTCCAAAAGTCAGCGGCAGAATGTTACCCGCTTTTGGAAATCTGAGTGGCGTAATTCTTGTACCGGTGTGAAGTGGTATGGATGATACTGGTTTTTGTGCAAACCATTTATCACTTTACTTTGGGAGATTCCACCTTCTCTCGCAAGTATGCGTGAACTCATATTTGGATTTTCCTCCACTCGGTAGAGTACGGACTTCTCAGAGGTGGCGGAGCGGCGACCATGGCCCCTTTCGTACACTCTAACGAACGACCCACTCTCCCTAAGTCTTCGATGAATTGCGGCAAATACTGCACGGTTGGGCGCACGACGATGTGGATAACGTAGACGGTACTCCTCTTCGGCTCTCCGAGAGTTACCATCGCTAAATCCATACACAAAATGCATATCTGCGTAATCTTCATTTGTAAAACTAGGCATATCTGTTTACAGGATCGAGAGTATGACAGTTTGATCCCTGTGATGACTTCAATTGAAAATAAAAGTCAGAAGGGTAACAAAAAGGGATAAAATTTCAATATTAATTTACAAAGGTAGAAGAAAAAAAGTGCAACGGAATAAGAACCAACTTGGTTAATTCGTGCCAATGTAGGAAAACATACTAAGTATAAAACTAAGAGAGACCAAGTAGATGTGACAGCAGCGTGAAAAGAATCGGCCGAGCTCAGGAAAAGTCCAGAAAATGCTAAAGCAAGAAGCAGCATAAAACGTAAAAGAAGCTGACGAGCTAATGAGCTGTTACAGATTGACTCGCCTTTTGTACCCGCGAGTGGGATGCGCGCGCAAGAAGGTTGGAATACATCTGCATATCACTAAGAGTCCATATGCAGATAGTCACGAATTTGCATACGTTCCATTTACTCTAGGCTGACCAGATCAAAGTACCTTTATAAGAGAGAAGCGTTAAATATTGCTACAGTTATCCAATTATGGATGCATTTTTTCATTCCTAATAAACAAGGACTAAAAATAAAGTATTACTGATTAATAATTTACTTTCTACATTTTTTTAAAACTTAGAAAAATGCCTTTAAAAAAAAAAGGAAGTCCCCATTTTGTCCCCAGAAAATGGGGACGTTTGGTCAGTATAATTTACTCACAATCGTTCCGTTTTCCGAATTTCGACGAACGCCGTTTTCAGTGATGTATTGCAAACAAAAGGCTAAATTTCTCCTGAACTGGAACTCTTATATGGTTTATTGTGGATTCATTCTAAAGCTTGTGGAATGGAGAAGTTTTTGGTAGATTTGACCGATTGTAGTTTGAACGGTGTTTGCAGAATTGCCGGTTAAAGAATTTAGCGACAACTCGATTTTAAACTTCGCCAATGTTTTAGCGCTTGTAGCTCGTCGTCAAATTAAGGTATCCTGATGTAAATTGTGTCACCCGAAAGGATTTTTTCAGCCCTTTCCAAATATGGGCTTATTTTGCGTGTAAGTTTTTCAGAAAGCTCACAAATTTGGGTTTTTTCAGACGGGATGAAAAAAAAACAAATTTTTCTTCTATCTACCATAACTCGGAAACGGTTAGAGATGGGACAGGGTTTCTATTGTGTTTTATGCTCCCCATGGGCTGTTCTATCACCTCCTTTCGTTTGGCAGATTATGTCAAACTCACCCTTTATAATGCAGCCTGTGCTGTGTATGTTATACTTATGGTACAGTTTATGCTGTGATTTTTACCATGTTTTTATTAACTTGTATTCTTGTTTGTTTGTGCGTGTGTTTGTTTCCGGTACAAATCTTGCAATCGAATTTTAACTAACTTCTCTACTAGCTAGACATTTGAAACTTTTACAATAGCTTCCAACCCGATGACAACACAATACTTCGAAGTCCGATTTTCGAATAGTTTTCTTATAATTAATTAAAATATGAAAATAATAAGCTCCTAATAGCCATTAAAATATTAGCTACAATTTAATTGTTGCAAAAAAAAATTACGAGTTCGTTTTCTTTCGACATAAAAATAAATACATTTAATTTAACGTGAGCCTTAAAAAATTGTAAAAAGTTGAATTATGCATCTCACAAAAATTGACGTCATTATGAATTTAAAGATTTCATACTGTTGCGTACTTGGGGGTTCGTAAGTTGTCCGAGAATGAGAGGCGAAACTTGCAAAAATCCAGGAGCTTTATTTACAGAACATTCCAGAAGAATACAGGTCTATAAACTGAGTATCAGCTTCAATTCCACCAATGAACACAGTTTAAAGAAACAGCTGTCAATAGCAAATCCACAGTATAAACTGTATAGCAATAACACATAAAGCAAATCTCATTCAAAGAGACTCAGAACTCCTTCAATAGCACTGCAAGCATTGACGAAACTGACTGAGAACTGATCTGGGTTTGGTGCGCTGGAGCTTTTTATACATCTCTGCCGAACCTAGAATGTTCGGGAAATTTCCCGTAACTCCTTAACCAATCACATTAGAACGTCTATCTTTGGTATATCGATAATAAGGATTTTCTCGCCAAAAGTCGCCAAAAAAGTCGTTAAGGGCAAAAGTCGCCAGATTTGGCGCCAAATCTATTACTTGCCTATTGGCGCTTTTTAATGCGTTTTAAAGGGAAAATTAAGCTATTTTAACGCGAAAAAGAGCTGGAAATGCAGAAAATTTTATACTTGGATGATTGACCTGTAATCTTTTGTAAATAAAATTTTAAGTCTCTGCAAAACCTGTCATTTATTCACGGACAATTCCCGAACCCTGAAAAACGTAACAATATGTTATTTAAATATACTACGGCTTATAAACTTACTTTAATAACTTTATACTGCACAAAACAGAATGAAACTCACATTTAATATTCATATACGCAAAAGCGTGTTTTATATAGAATGTAGTGCGATTAGAATTGAGGTCTATAGGATTTACAGGGCCATGCAAAAATATTTAGATACATTGAAGGCTATAATTAAAAGTTAATGGAATTGCACTTTCAGTTGTGTTAAGCATTATTTTTATTATTTCTAACTTTGATTATGAGTGATTATGATTATAATTTGTCTGTCTGTCTGTCTATCTGCCTGCCCGACTGTCGTGCACGAACTTCCGTAAGTATTTGTTGACAATCTTTAAACAGTTATGTATGTTATTCAAGAATACTACAGCATATTTTCAGTTGAAAATACTATAAATAGTTCAACTGGTTTATGTACTGGAATACCCGAAAGAATTACAATACATTGTACTCCATGAGAGGTGTTTCTAAAAAGCGTACTTCAAGCCCACAAAACAGAATGAAATTGACATTTATTATTGATATGCGCAAAAGCACATTTTCTGTAGAATATGGTATGATTAGCAATAACTCTACAGGGCCAAGCAAAAATATTCAGATATATTAGAATTTGAAAATCGCTAGAACTGCATTTTTAGTTGTGTTAAGCGTTTTTAACAGTTTTCAAGTCCCTGTACATAAATGAGTGATGCTATATACTGCATTTTCAACAGGGAACATCCCATAGTGAACTTGAATAACAGAACCAGTTTTAAGGAATTCCATATAAATTCACGGGCGATACAGCACGGATTGATAGACAAACGGTCAGACAAACATTTATGCACAGGGACTTGAAAACTGTTTAAAACGCTAAATACAGTTCTATCGATTTTCAATTGCAGTGCCTAATGTATCTCTCTTAAACATTGTTAGAAAGTATTAAAATGCTTAATACAGCCAAAAAGGCAATTTTATCAATTTCCAATTATAACCCTGAATGCACCCCAATATTGTTACAACAGATTAAGTCTTTTCCCTGCATCAATTGTACTACTGCAGTGAAAGTAGTTTTACAGGTAAAGTGAAAAATGAAGAGACAGTTCATCCACTTTCAGTGAAATCAGTCTTGGTGACAAACTTGGCAACCAAATTTGGCAAAAATAGTAGTTTTGGGTTCCCGAAGTTTAGAAACTGTACAATGCATGGGAGCCAAGTTCTAGAACATCCCATGTCATTTTGGATGGAATTACTGCAAAACCCCATCACCAAAAGGTATAAATAGGATTAAGTTGACTTTTACGAGTGTGTGTGTAGTCACTGCGATTCAGACTTGTTCAAAAACCTATTCCGAGTGATTGCACGTTGGAGATTGTGCTCTAAGAGACTGAACTTTGTTCATGAGCCAGCGAAGATTTCTGATCCAGAGTATTTGATGCTATTTGTGTTTCTCCTGTGGGACAAGTGACTGAGGTTTTGGACTGTTCCAGAACATTCAATGAGTGTTGACTTTTGCAGTATGAGTGACAGTTTCATTGGACTGCTACTAGAATATTCAATGAAATAACAGAACTATTGGATTGTTTCGAAAATATTTGTTGTAATCATACTTTTGTTGTACTGATTCGAGAAGTTACGTTGAATAAAAAGCATTCATTGACTAGAACCTGTCCATTTATTTACGAACTATTTTCTCACACAAGAAAGTCGGCAAGATTTTGTAACATTTGGTGCCCAACTTGGGGCAATTCGAGTGGATCCAGTAAGTAGAAGTAATATCTGTTGCAATGGAGAAACATCTCGGAACTTTAACTGCACTATTTGACCAGTTTGGTGAGGAGATGAAGAGATAAAAACCAGACAACATGAGGTAAAGGACTAGATGAACCAGATGAATGCCGGATTACACGAATTGAAAACCGGACAAGATCAGTTAAAAAGTGAAATAAAGGGTGGACAAGATCAGCTGAGAGAGGAGATGAAAGCTGGGCTAGACAAGATGGAAGCCAGAGAAGACTGGCTGGTAGAGGAGATGAAAGCCGGACAAAACAAATTGAAAGATAGAATAGACACAGAGCAAGGACAGATGCGGTCCGAAATTCAAAAGCAAGTGCAAGGAGTGAGACAAGATTTTGAGGGAAAAATCCAAGACATGAAAGATGTCCATAAGCAAATCCAGATCTTAGAAAAGAAAGTTAAAACCTTGGAACTGCAACAGGATATGGCTCCATATAACAACTCCTGACCTATAGACACCGCGTGAAGCTACTAACTTTTGATGGACAGACTTCATGGGCTGTATTCAAAACACAAATCGATGTTATAAGTTCCATGAATGGATGGACTGATTTAGTTAAAGCAAGCTAACTAATTGCCGCTCTTCGAAGACCTGCAACAGAAGTTCTTCAAGACATCCCACCGATTTGATCACTGCAAAGAAACGCCTAGAAAATAAATTCGGGGATAGTCATTTAATGCACATTTACCGGACTGAACTGAAAACTCCCCTACAAAAACTTGCCAAAAATCTTCAGGCCTTAGCAACAGATATCGAAAGACTGGATAACCAGGCCCATTCGGATTGCCCAACGAAAGTGAAGAAAAGTTTGGCAGCACAGTTCTTTGTCAACACTATCTGAGATGAAGATGCTAAACATTCAACAGGTCTAATAGATTCCAAAGACCTTAAATGTGCACCCTATAGTATGAAATACGAGGCTGCCAAATCTCTGTTGAATTCTGCCAGGTTGGTGAGAACAGCAGAAATAAACAATAATTAAAGTAATCTGAAAAAATACTTGAAAAACCATATTGGACATCCTAAAGAACGTGGACAACCAAAAGAAATCACTAGACCACACTTCTGGAATTATATGCTAGAAATACAGACAGGGCATTTGCAGACATACTGTGTCAAGAATCAAAAGTCAACACAAAGATAACAAGATATTGGTTACCATGTATTCTCAAGAAAGTCCCTGATAGTGATTTGAATATCTCAGTGCTGAGTGGAGAGCAGGGTAGCTTATATGTATAGCGACCAGATCAGAGTACCTTTATAACAGAGAAGCTTTAAAAACTGCTACAATTATCATATTATGAATGTATTGTTTCATTCTTAATAAACAAGGACAAAAAATAAAATATCAATGATAAATAACACTGCTCTGCACGAAAATTGGCCTCAATACCATTCATGCAAATCCTTATGTAAAATGATTTCCTGAATCCGAATATGACGCCTATTTTGTTCCATCACCTACCGTTTTGGGGGGAACACCCTCCTATTTTTATCCCTGTTCGGTAGTTTTATGGCTATAAATTTAATTTGGATGGAGGGAAAGGACTATTTTAACTGTTAAATATCTTCTCTGAGGGGCTACAGAGGTGAAAAATTCTAAAACATGAACATTTGCAGCAAGGGGAAAATTAAGGGGAGATTTGCCACAGAAAATAGAAATTACATTTATTATATATTATTAATCTATTATTATTATTTATTAATATACCTCATATATTTTTGTTTTTAAGTGTTAAAATATACCATTTCTACACTCCAGATCAAATTTATGACTATAAAATTACCAAACAGTGATAAAAATTGCTAGCATCCTGAAAAAACAGTGGATGACTGGGCAAAATGGGTCATATTCGGATTCAGGAAGTCATTTTACATAAGAATCAGCAAGAATGGTGTCAGGGCTCGATTTTTTTTGCAGCGCAGTGTAATTTATTTTCTACATTTTTTCAAAACTTAGAAAAATGCTTTCAAAATAAAGGCTGTTCCTAAAAAATGGGGATATTTGGTCAACTTACTTATGAGTCAAAGTATATGTAAATGACATTCTGTGCTCAATGTTGGTTGATATGAAAGCAAATGCGACACTGTTAAAAATTAATATGGCTAAAGTCTGAGAGAAAAATTTACCTATACTGCTCCTTCTATTTCCTTAAAGACTGTTACCGGTGAGCATGCAAGGATGCATGGCAAGATAGTTGTAACATTGAAATAAGGTTCCAAAAGCTTTGAAACACTTCAGATATACCTGACAAGTACATTTCTGGAATTAGATTTCCTTCAAAAATTTAACTTTATTGACGACCTAAAGAAGAATGAATTACAAACAGATGGTGAAGAAATTACGATGCTTATAGCTAATGCAAGGTACTCTAATTCATGCAATGTAGTTGAAGTAGAAAAGATTACAATTCTTGTAGGATCTGAATGTTTGGTCAGTGGAACAATTGAATCTTCTGTGAAGTATCGGTATGCAGTTACTGGTGACTGTACTTCAGTAGCTGCTTCCTTAATCGATCTACGGAGAAAAAGCATTCCTGTTTGACTGCTCAATTCTGATAATAGATTCAAGGTTATCGATAAAGGACCATGACTGCTACATGTGTACTGGTAGTCGATATCATTACCCATCCTGACAGTGTATCCAAAGTACAACTATAACATCTGCAGCCTATTATAGAAGAATTGGATGGATTAAATGAAGACCAGCTGTCGACTGTTAGAGACCTATCAAATGAATTCAGAAATATTTTCTCGAGATATGATACAGATATCGGACACTGCAAGATTATACAGTATAGAATTGACATGGTAGAGCATCCATTTATAAAGTAACGCCTGAGATGGCTATCTGACCTGTTGCTAAGAAGGATGAAGTTCAGGAATTAATAATGGAAATGTAAACAAGCTGCATCATTGAAGAATCATCAGGACCCAAGGCTTCACATATAGTTTTAGTCAAGAAAAAAAGATGGAACAACATGTTTCTGAGTTGATTATAGAAAACTTAACAACATCACGAAGAAAGACAGTTATCTGTTGCCCTATCTATATCGTCGACACATTAGATGCACAGAGTGGTACCCAGTGGTTCTCTACATTGAAATTGACGAGTGGATACTGGTAAGTTGAAATACAACCTGAAGCTAGGGAAAAGACATCCTTCTCCGCCAGACAAGAAAGCTTGCAACTTAAAGTGATGTCTTTTGAATTATGTAATGCCTCGGCGACATTCGAGAGATTAATGATGACTTACTCATATTATCGTGTACTCTCTTCTGATGCCTGTTTAGTTTATTTTGATGACATTATCATAGCTGGATGCATATTTGAACAATACCTAATAAGTGACGAGTGTTCCAAAGATTACAAAACGCAAACCTAAAATTAAGTCCTAAAAAGTGTAAACATTTTAGAAAGGAAGTCTCCTATCTTGGCTATATTATTTCAGCAGAAGGAATCAGATTGGATCCAGAAAAAATTAAATCAGTAATAGACTGGCCTCGCCCAAACACCGTGCAAAAACTTCAAAGTTTCCTTGGACTCTGTACTTACTACTGACGCTTCGTCAAAGACTTCCCAAGAATAGCAAGATTCCTTCATCAACTAACAGAAGTCAAACGTGCATTCAATTGGACTGATGAATATGAGAAATCTTTCAGCTATTTAAAGCAGGCTTTGACATCAGCACCGATTTTGGCCTATCCTCAGAATGACAGGCAGTTTATTCTCGATATGGATGCCAGTAAAGAACGGACTGGAGCCGTACTTTCTCCAAAATTTGGGAATGAAGAACACGTAATAGCTTATTTCAGCAAGAGCTTGTCAAAAACAGAAAGAAGCTACTGTATCACAAGGAAAGAGCTATTGTTCATCATAGTAAAGTCTATCCAAAATTTTCATCATTACCTCTATGGCCGAAAAATTTACTATTTGAATGGATTATGCCTCTGTGAAATAGTTCTTAAGCTTCAAGGAGCCTGAAGGCCAAGTAGGTCATTGGATACAGAGATTTCAAGAATATGACTTAAAAGAATATGACATCGAAAAGGCTAAACTAACAGCAGGGGCAGACTGGCTCAATTTGACCCACCCGGCTACAAGATATTTTGGCCCACTCTAGGGATTTCTCCCCAGCGAGGAACAGGGCGGAATCCAGAAACATAAGATATTTTAAATGCACAATTTCACTTATGATTTTACTTAACTTGCCAACTGCCACATTAGTGTAAGTATATATATATATTTCACCTAAACTTTTCAACGCAATACTTCAAGAAGTTTTAAAAAAGTAAATTGGGAAGAGAAAGGCATAAAAATTGATGGAGAGTTTATAAATTATTTGATATTTGCGGATGATATTGTTCTGCTTGCTTCCTCATTTCAGGATTTACAAGAAATGCTTCAGGAATTAAACAAACAAAGCAAGCTCGTTGGATTAAAAATATAAATTTTAAGCACGGAATTTTCAGTAACGACCATTCTACAGAAAATTATTAATCATGTATCAGTTTTAGTTTCTTTTAAATAATTTAACAAATTTCCAATAATTAGCCCCAATCAGATAGGGAATTTGTAAATTCATACTTCTCTGTAAAAGAACTGTAAGTAATACGCACATTATTTCTGATACGATCATGCATTAGCAAAGCAATGTAATATGTAGCAGTTTAATTTTTGCTTTTTAAACAACCTAACATCATTAAAACGGAATAAACGGTTGTAAATAAATATTGAGAAACTAAAAAAGATATTTTATATTAAGTATTGTTTTTAAGTAACAAAATAGTAGATATTTATTTTATTACAAAAAATTTGATCTAAAAAATAATTTTATGTTTAAAAATGAATTTCAAACATGAAGCACTTTTCAAACCAAAACTTTTGAAAATTTTTCTAATTGAATGAGTTTACATAACTTATAAAAAAAATGTTTCATAAAAAAACAATTTTTAAAACCATCTGTAGTTTTTGCTGTTTTATGCTCCCTCAAGGAAATTTCCATAACCATTCATTTGTATTCATTTTATATCTTTATTCCGCTGAAGTTGTACAAATGAAACACACAATTTTTAGCAAAGTAAGTCCAATTTTCATAATTTTGCTTTAAATTATTGTTACAAATGATCAAAATAATGGTGTTACTGTTCGTGTTTAAAAAAAAAAAAAATCATTGTTTCTAGTTTTGGCGGTTAGTGGGTTAATCGAAAGTAGACATTACACTACGTACTTTAAATAATTTAAATTTACAGGCCATGATGAAGCTTTTTTCTTCGTGTCTGCGAAGGAGTGAAAGTCCTACACTCATTAAAAAAAAAAAAAAAAAAAAAAAAAAAAAAATTCATACGTCGGTGACATAATATATCTACGAACTTTTAGCTCAATCAGATAAAGTGTTAAGATGATATCACACTTTAAATATTTTGAGTCCAAGGACCAAAATAATAAATCCATACAGCTCATTCGACGATAACTTACCTACCAACTTTTGACCTAGTTGGATAATGTGTTAAGATGCTATCACATTTTAAATATTTTGACTTCAATTGCCAAAAGTATGAAGAAATTCTTCACATCTCTGTAAAAGAGCCATGAGTCCTATACTCATAAAAACCAATACATGTCGTACGACAGGAACATAAACATATCTACAAACATTGTACTGAATTAAAAGAAGTGGTTAGACAATTATCATGTACGCTTAGCACATACAAACACACACACAGATCTGTATGTAAAAACACACATATTCGACCTTAAAATACAAAAATTGAATTTAAGAAACCTCCAAAAGTATAGATACACCAAAATCTCAAGAATTTTTTTCATGAGTACAAAACTTCAGGTATGTGTTCGGAAAGTAAAAATTTAACTCCGAGATTGGAGCTAATTTCTCTTCAGTTTTGAATATGGGAAGAGAGAATTTTCCCTTTCTTCCTAGAAGTCACCTATGGGAGGAGTGGTGGATCTGGCCATTAGAGTTTCTAACATCTAGTTATACCCTTGAATGTAATAGGGGAGGGGGTGAATTACGGTCCAAAGAGTAATACTTTGACCTTTTTTCTGAGCCAATTAGTGTACCAAATATTTTGATTTTTAACATTAGTTTATGAATGTTAAATACATTTTACATATTGACACCAAGTTTTGCTTATCAACTAAAATTTTACGACTACAATGACAAAAAAGAATGATTTGGCCCATTTATGGCAGTTGGCCCACCCGGCAATCGCCGGGTAGCCGGGTGGGCCAGTCCGCCCCTGACTAACAGAAATGCAGACGCTCTTTCTCAAACACCATGTTCTGAAAAATGCAATCATTGTGCACATACTGGTGTTAAAATATGTCATGGAGGTGGAAATTTCTGTCAAAGCAGCTGCATTAGCAATTACAGACCCTTGGTCTCTTGATAAGCTTCAAAAAGTGCAACTAGAGGATTCAGACATTAAACTTATTTTAGAGAGGAAATTAAGCTTTGCCAGCTGACCAACTTGGCAAGAGATAGCTTCATATAGTCCGACAACAAAGCAATATTAGGCATTGTGAAATTCCTTATACTTTAGAGAAGGAGTGTTATACTGCAAGTGGGTGAATAATGATGGTAAAACATTCCATTGGCAGTTAATCCTCCAGAAATGCAGAATTAGAGACGTCCTGAGAGAAGTACATGATAGTCCAAGTGGAAGACACTTCAAAGTTTTGAAAACCTTGAGTAAGATTAAAGAACGTTTCTTCTGGGATCGACTTCGAAATGATGTAGAAAAACTGTATAGGGAATGTCATGCATGTGGAGCAAGAAAAGGGTCAAAATGTCGAACCAAAGGACGTCTGCAGAGTTACAATGTTGGTGTGCCTTTCTCGCGAATTCCTTTAGATATATTAGGAACATTGCCTCAAACTTCTAAAGGTAACCAATATATCCTTATGATAATGGACTATCTTACAAAACCTAATACTCATGTCAGATTAAGAAGCTTCTACTGTTGTGGATATCCTTGTGAAAGATCGGATATCTGGCTATGGAGTTCCTATGTTTCTTCATTCAGATCAAGGTATTAATTTCAACTTGGTGCTTTTTATTGAACTTTGCGGATATCTTGGAATATAGAAGACTCGGACAATATCCTTGCATCTGAGTCTGATAGCATGGTTGAAATTTAATCGGAATTTTCTAAATCATCTTTCTCTATTTCCAAGTATCATATTGACTGGGACTTACACCTTCCGATGTTACTTCTTGCCTATAGTAGCACTCTGCATGAAATCACAAGGATGGACACCATCCGAATTATTGTTTGGAAAAATGCTACACATATGATGTCCTGTTTAGACGTTCATGTGATATGCCCTCCTCATCTAACGAATAACTACGAGATTTAGAGGCATATTTGGAAAGCATACATAAGTTTGCTCGAGAAAGAATTAAATTGGTCAGTGACCAAATGAAAACACGCTACAACTCAAAGACAACTGAAAATCATCTAAAGGTAGGCGATTGTGTGTAGTTTTTATAACCCAAAGCACCAAAATGTTCAAAGCTACAACAAAATTGGCAAGGCCCATACATCTTAATTAAGAAACTGAACAATATCATTGTGATGATACAGAAGTTGCCAAGTAGTAAGCCGAAAGTGATTCAAATGAATAGATTAGCCCATACCATGCATTACAGACAGCAGCAAAATTATTGAAGGACACATCCCCACTTTTCCTATATATATTTTTTTTGGTTTGATCGCTAATTTTTATCATCAACTTACGTTTTTTATAAACAGTATAGGACTAAGATCATAACTCGACACATATTTATTTCATAAAACAGTATTAGGTGTGCACCTTTTAAGTAGGAATTATTGCTAATGCTTCAATAATTTTGTTGCCAACTGTAAATCATGAAGTAATGTAGAGAAACTGTGCAGGATATGCAGTCTTCGAAGATGGGAGCAATGTTACAACGGATTAATTCTTTTCCCTGCATCAATTGTACTATTTCAGTGAAAGTAGTTTTACAGGCAACGTGAAAATAAAGGGGTAGTTCATTCACTTTTAGTAATGTCAGCCTGGGCTATGAATTTGGTGACTAAATTTGACGAAAAATAATAGTTTAAGGTTTCTGAAGTTTCGAAGCTCTTCAATGTATGAAAGCCAAGTTCTAGAACTTTCTATGCCATACTAGATGGAATTACTGCCAAACCCCATCACCAAAAGGTAAAAATAGGAATGAGTTGACTTCTGCGAGTGTATGTGTAGTCA